>CM024585.1:29513764-30111264 GCA_014182565.1 Eucalyptus marginata
TTTCTTCGAAAGATTGATGCCGAGTGGGCTATGCGCGCATTCCTGCGGCGGCGGTCGGCGGCGACGGTTGGCAGTCATGCGGCGGTCGTGTGACGATCGTGCACCGATCGTGCGCCGATCGTGCGGCAATCGTGCAACGATCATGCGACGATCGTGCTGCGACGGTCGGCGGTCGGCGGTCCATGAGTAACAAGAATAAACAAATAAATACAAAAATTTATTAATTTTTACCAAACTCATTTCTATTCTTTTTCTATTCCAAGAGTAGAAATTTTGTATAATTACCAAACACCCTAAAAGCCTTGGAGTTTATGCTCGAAGTTGGTTTTGTTCACCTAGGATCTTATAATTGTGAGGGCAATAGCAAAGTAGCATCATCAACACTATGATTGATGTGACCGCAAGGAACTGAGAAGTTGTATCTCAAGCCATCTTCCATATCAGCTGAGCCCTCCAAGCATTAAACCACTTGCAACATGGGGGGCCTCTTGCTAACATCATCTTGCAAACACCATGCTGCGATTTTCATCATCTTGATAGCTTCTTGGTCGTGTAGTTGCATGTCACCACTGGACTTGTCAACCATCTCCAATAGTTGTTCTTGTTCTGCTCTGCACTTGAAAAGGGTTAACATATGCGCTTCATTACTCGGCAAAGAGCGGTCCACATTTTTCCTCCCACATAGGACTTCTAACATGACTATGCCGAAACTGTACATGTCTACCTTTTTTCGTGATAACGGAGCTTAACCACTCCGGAGCAAGGTAACCTGGTGTTCCTAGCATGGTTGTCATGACATGGCTTTGGCCCTTATCAATTAGCTCCGACAATCCAAAATCAGCGAGCTTCGCATTGAAATGTTCATCCAAAAGTATATTTTGGGGTTTGATTTCTAAGTGAATTATATTTTGATGGCATTCCTCATGGAGATAGGCTAGTCCTTTGGCAATATCAAGGATAATATTTCTCCTCACTTGCCAACAGACGTCAAAGTCTTGATCATTATGGAAGATCCACTTATCAAGAGAACCATTGCACATGTACTCATAGACTAAAAGCCTATGTGATTTTTCAGCACAAAATCCAAGTAATCTTACCAGATTGACATGATGGATTGTGCCAATGGTTTCGACCTCAGCCAATGATGACTTTTTGTTCTTAACCAAACCATCAAGACGCTTGACTACAATCCTACGTCTAGTGGGAAATGTTCCTAGAAACACTTAGCTCCTTCCCCAAGCTTGATGCTGAAATCTCCTGTCATGGCCTTCAAGTCTTCATAAGGGAATCTAGTTATCTAAAGCCTTGGTAAGTTTGGATCATCATCCTCGACATCGTTTCTTCTCACCTTTCTTAAAATATAATTCCCAAATATTCTTACTAAGACCAAAGAAACTTCTCCAATAGTAGTTCCTAGGATTAACACTGTTCGTCCCATTTTCTTTCTTCGAAAGATTGATGTCAGTGGGCTGGGCGCGGCAATCCCGCGACGGCAGTCGGCTACGACTGTTGGCGGTCGTGCGGCGGTCATGCAACGATCGTGCGACGTTCGTGCGACGGTCGTGCGACGGTCGTGCAGTGACGGTTGGCGGTCGGCGGTCCGTGTGTAAAAAGAAAAATCAAATAAATACAAAAATTTATAAATTTTTACCGAACGCATTTCTATTCTTTTTCTATTGCAAGAATATAAATTTTGTATAATTACTAAACACCTTATTTTACTGAGAAATTGTTCCCGGAATAGAAACGTTGCCGTGCGCACCCTAAAAGCCTATGTGATTTTTCAGCACAAAATCCAAATAATCTTACCAGATTGACATGATGGATTGTGCCAATGGTTCCAACCTTGGCCAAGAATGACTTTTTGATCTTACCAAAACCATCAAGATGCTTTACTGCAATCCTACCTCCAGTGGGAAAAGTTCCTAGAAACACTGAGCCAAATCCTCCTTCCCTAAGCTTGATGCTGAAATCTCTCGTCATGCCCTTCAAGTCCTCATAGGGGAATCTAGTTATCTGAAGCCTTATTAAGTCTGGATCATCATCCTCGACATCGTTTCTTCTCACCTTTCTTAAAATATAAATCCCAAATATCCTTACTAAGACCAAAGAAACTGCTCCAACAGTAGTTCCTAGGATTAACACTGTTTGTCCCCTTTTCTTTCTTCGAAAGATTGATGCCAATGGGCTGTGGGCGGCAATCCCGCGGCGACAGTCGACGACAACGGTTGGCGGTCATGCGGCGACGGTCGGCGATCAGCAGTCCGTGAGTTAGAAAAAAATCAAATAAATACAAAAATTTATAAATTTTTACGAAACACATTTCTATTCTTTTTCTATTCCAAAAATAGAAATTTTGTCTAATTACCAAACACCTTATTTTACTCAAAAATTGTTCCCATAATAGAAATAGAAAAAAACTATTTCTAAAAAGAAATAGTTTCCCAGAATAGAAACGTTGCCATGCGCACCCTAAAAGCCTATGTGATTTTTTAGCACAAAATCCAAGTAATCTTACCGCATTGACATGATGGATTGTGCCAATGGTTCCGACCTCGGCCAAGAATGACTTTTGATCGACCAAACCATCAAGACACTTGACCGCAATCCTACGTCGAGTGGGAAATGTTCCTAGAAACACTTAGCTCCTTCCCCAAGTTTGATGTTGAGATCTCCTGTCATGGCCTTCAAGTCCTCATAAGGGAATCTAGTTATCTAAAGCCTTGGTAAGTCTAGATCATCATCCTTGACATTGTTTCTTCTCACCTTTCTTAAAATATAAATCCCAAATATGTTTACTAAGACCAAAGAAACTGCTCCAACAGTAGTTCCTAGGATTAACGTTGTTCGTCCCCTTTTCTTTCTTCGAAAGATTGATGATGGCGTCAACACGTTTTAACTATGGTTGACTTTGATTAAGGCTAAGTTGGAATGCTTCGCGTATGAGTCGTCTACAAGGGAAGATGAATCTGATAATAAATAGCAGTCTCCACTAGAGGTGTCAAAATGGGTCATGGACCCATTTTTGGACTCATATTTCATTTATATGGGTCGTATATTGGTCAAGGGCTAAAAACCCAACTAAAAATGGGTCAAACAAAGTGAGTCTAATTTAAATGGGTCAAAAATGGGTCGAACTTGTGACCCATTTTCGACCCATTTAGAATATCAAGTCGGTTGAAACCTTAAAATCCATTTTTAAATTTCAACACAAGCCCCACATAATCTTTCCCTCTTTAACTTTATAAATATATGGTTTTTATAAAAAATCGAAATTATAATTATTCTTCATATTTCAATTTTCTTTTCTTTTTTTCTTTTTCTTTTCTTCTTCTTTTTCTTTTTTTCTTTCTTTTTCTTTTTTTCTTTGTTTTTCTTTTTTCTTTCTTCTTCCTCCTTCCTAGCTGGTGGCCGGCAAGGCGACACCGGTGGCCAGCAAGGCGAAGGCCGGCGACAAAGCCGAGGTGAGGCTCGAGCTCGCCGGCACGCGAGCTCAAGGTTGCCAACGACCGGCAAGGCTCGCCTCGGCCTCGCTAGATAAGTGAGATTGAGCCCCGCCCGACACCGGCGAGGCTCGATCTCGCCGGCGTCGAGTAGGGCCTCGGCCTCACCAAATTAGCGAGATCGAGCCTCGCTCGGCGCCATCGAGCTCAAGTCTCACCGGATCTAGCGAGGCTCGACGAGATCGAGCCCCGCCCGACACCGGCGAGCTCGATCTTGCCTATGGCCGGTCGCCGGCCGTCATCGTGGCCGGGGTCGGCTGAAGAAAAAGAAAAAAAAAAAGAAAAAAATAATTATTAAAAATTAAAAATTATATTTTAAATATAAAAATAATTAAAAATATATTTTTAAAAATTAAAAATTCGATTTTTTTTAATATTTTAAAAATAATTATAAAAATTTACCATTAAATTTGTATTACATAAAAATTATTAAAAATTTTGTATTGCATAAAAATGTTTTAACAATACTTTTTTTTTAAAAAAAATCATCAAAAATGAGCTTTTTTAGGTTTAGTTAAAAAAATTTCATGTTACAATTTTTAGTTATTCAATGGTATGTTCATTTCAAATAAGAGAAGCATGTGCATAGTCTAATTTTTTATAAATATTTTAATTTATAGGTTTTTTTTAACTTTTTTTTATTTTATTTACTATTTTTAATTTAATTTGAAGTGTTAATCCAATTAGCATATATTAGAAGTGGGTTTCCTAGAATATTAATAGGTTTTAGCAATATGGGTCGGGTCGGGTACGGGTCGAGTGCGAATTGGGTCGGGTGTGGATCACTAGATTTACATTACAAGAATATGGGTCAAAACGGGTTAAATGAGTCAAATATGGGTCGACCCATTTTCGACCTACCCATACTCGACCCAACCCACCCATTTGCCACCCCTAGTCTCCACCAAAGAAATTGGTTTGATTATTAAATATTGCCATTGTGCATGAGCAACCTTTCCTCAAACACTCGTCCTTGCAACTCTCCACAGTTGCGTTTGAGATGTTCGCACTAATATTATTGTTTGACAAAGCAAAGAAGGTGATCTTCTCAACTTCTGCAAAAGTGTTATTATGCGAATCACAAGAGAATGGGGAGGTGCGATTGCAACCGTAGGACGAAGCCCTTGCTTCAATTTGCTGTGTCTCGTTTGGACACTCACAATCATAGCCAAGAGAGGCATATGAGCAAATGCCATAACTACCACATACAAGTGGATAATCGCAATTTCCAAGACGCTCAAGAAGATCCGTCGGGATCCAATCATTGGAGTATTCAACATAAACATAACGCTTCAAATGCCCATCGTCCCCCAGCCGGATAAACTGAGTTGAAGATATCGGGGGAAATTCAAACTCACCGAAGGTTCCATTCTCGTAAAGTGCTCCAACCTGTCCCCTGTCACTCTTCATTATGCTTACATCGGATGTTCTGTAGTAAATTTGGGGAGAATTGGCTGCCCTTACAGATCCGACGAAGCCTATATGATCATTAGTCGTGAACGTGTAGACCCGCTCTGTCCCATCCGGCACACTTGACTTCACCGTTAGTTTCATGCCGGGACATAGCTCCTGTCCAGGAAGAATTATGTCTGCAGGGTAATCGAAAGACTGCCAAATGATGGCGTCATTTCTGTCGTAGAGCACGAGATTTCCAACTTCAGTCAGTTTAAGCCTACCACTGACTTGCCAGCGGTATTTGTGGACCACATTTTTTTCCATCGTCACCCAGTAAAACTAAATCGCCCTAAAACTAAATCGCCCTCCTGGGTGAGTCGCATCTGCGCAGTGTCGTTCATGGGCCCGTGATTAATCCCCCAGACTAACGCCGGATTGATGTATTCCATGTCTTGTGTCGGTTGTAAAACATGCTGGCGAAAATAGCATTCTCCGCCTCTGAAACCAGAGCACATGAAGCCACATAAGAAACTTGGTCCTGAGTTTAGCCTGGAAAGCACGACCTTGAGATGACCATCAAAAAAAAATTAGAGGGGGGTCAGAGATTTGGATCATATCGAAGTCGTAAAGTTTACTGATGGTCCAAACGGTGGGAACACTGACCGATGGTCCATTCATGAATTTGGCGATAGTTAGTGGCGGAAGTAGTAGGAGGAGGAGGAAGAGGAGGCTTGGAAGAGGAACGGGGAAACAAGAAGGGATTATCCGACCAGGAAGGACCATTGAGAAAGGTCAGGTGATTCGAGTGGGAACTAGAGGAAGAAGGAATGCCCCCTAGTGCTGGAGATCCGCGGATGATGATGCCCTTTTATGAACAAGAGGTTTATTTCCTGTGGAAAGACTTCGAAGTTCGGACTCGGAATAGTCTGTTCCTGCTTCATACCGTGAAAAGTCTCTCTTACTTACTTATTTTTCACTAATAAATAGATATATAATGAAAAGAAGTTTGCTGATAAGAACATTGATAAGATATGTAAATACTCTGTTTACAAATTATTATTGGTTAATTTATAAGTTCAAATGCATATAAAGTTAATCCTAAGGAGGTAATAAGATGTTAATTTGGAATGTTTAAATATAACAACGAGAGTTAAATTTTATGGATAGAGCAATCTTTTGTTGGATTTGAAAGGAAATCGTGGCTAGTGGGATTAAGCTAATTTTTTAAATTATGCAAAAATAAGTATTGACTATTTCTTGTACTCCTAAAATAAAAATAATCAATCAATAATCTTATCTTTCACCAAAATCATTTGCATTTTGAATGTTAGTAAGAAATACGGAGTATGATAAAAGAAAATGCTAGTTAAATTGAAACAAAAATTGAATTCTTTTAAATGTGTTAGCAAAACAAAGATCATTGCGAGTCTTATTCGGCTCCTTTACTTCGTCGACTCTTCTATTTACCTTAGACCAGCTCTGTCTCCATGATGACCTTTTTGACAAAAGTTAAAGATGTTCAGTGGGATGCTGATCTTAACAAAAATGTAGACAATCTTTCAATCAACCAAACGTGTAGATAAGGTAAGACTAACTTGTTTTGTACGTGAGTAACATGTTTTTTTAAAGACGAAAAAGCCTTTCTTCAGACAAATAATTCTAAGTGTATGAAATACCATCCATAAAAAATTACATCGAGACATGTTGGATTAATAAGATTCATAGTATACTTTTTACTCCTGATCAGGAAAATTTTGAAGAGAAAATAGATGCATTTGATAAAAATTCATTATCAACAGAAAAAAAAAAATTTCTTTATTTCCATTTCCAGAAACCAAACAAGGAAGAATTCATTCAGAAAATCAAATAAAAATTTTGAAAATTTTCGTCAACGCAGTTATAACTGAGCCCAAGACTAAAAGATCAAAATGGATTACCCAAATATGGATTTTGAAAACCGAACCATGCTGTATCTTTACTCCCCATACACTAGCACATTCTTTTATCATTATACTAATCTCAAGACTTTCGACTAAAATACATTGAAAGGAGAATTTTAAACCAAATCGAACACGCATCAATATTAATTATACAAGCATCAATGTATGAACACAATCATTGAAAAGATTGTGAGATCAAGCAAATACAAGACGAATTGAGTGATAAAACTGCTCCATTTATGCAATTAGGCTATAGCCACGTTGTCAAGCGGTTATGCATAATTAGTACGAACTGTTCTAATATCCAATATTGAGTGCATGATACAAGAAAAATTAAGTGTACTCAAAATAATGAAATTTTCTTAATTTATTCTTAATAAACAAAGGGTCAAATCAATAAATAAATAAAAAGTAGTTGCATCCGATACATGACAAAAGACATAGTGTGGTACCGCCACGTGAGAATCCCAGCAATTTTCTCGACGAAGTCAACCATCTTAAACATAATGAGAACGCGAGCTGATCGCCTTGTGAGCACTTTCTTTCCTCGATGTACTAATCTCACGACTTTTGGGCAAAACATGTTGAATTAGAATCATAAATCAAATCGAACGCACATCGATAATCATTATATGAACATGAATGCCTGAAGAGATTGTGAAATCAAGCAAATAAAAGATGAATTGAGGCATTAAACTTCTTTGTTTATGCAATCCGGTCATTTCCATGTTAACACGTGCTTATTATGCGTATTTAATTCGAACTACTTTAATTTTCGAATAGTGAGTGTACATGGCACAAGAGAAAGTAAATCTATTCAAAATAATGAACTTTTTTTCTTGATTTATTTATGAATAAACGAAGGCTTAAAACATTAACAAAAAATTCCAAGTTCCTTCGTGTCAAAAATGTGGGAGGCACCCAGGCATGACAATTGACAATAAATATGGTGGTGATTATGGTTGTACCTCATCACACCACAAGAGCTCAAGAGCTCAAGAACTCCATCGAGAGCCACCTTGCCTATCAAGTAGCCTTTATGGGCTAATAAAACTACATTCCTTATTTTGACACGTTGGTACCCGCATGCCTCAACCCCAATTAAGAAGAAAAGCTTTTCTCCCCTCTTTCCAATAAATACTCCGAATTTTACGTTTCAAAGTTCAAATGGAATAGTTTAAGGTCATACTCAATACCGAATCTCATGTTCTCTCATTTCAAAAATTGGGGGAGGCTTCTTATGCTCGACAATTGACAATAGACATGATGGGGTACTACCACGTGAGATTTCCAGTACTTTTATTGACGAAGTCAACCTTCATAGAAGTAACGAGAATACAAGCAAATCTTCAAACCTTCAAGTTACATGACTTTTATTGCGAACCACGGAAAGGCTACGACATACGCAACGCTCTCGTGTCCATCCCCAATTTCCCATGAGGTTCCAATTGCGTGTTACAACAACACCGTGTGATTGTTTAGATTATATGATTTTCATCTTTCATCAATTGGTCAACAAAACTTGACATCTAATCAGAAATATTTTCTCTAATCTAAACAGCGTAAACCTTGTAGCAGAAAATTCATAGTTTCTTTTGAGATTTGTTAATTTTTGCTAGAACCATTAAGAATGAAACAAGCTGACTATATTTAATTTTGTCCCTAATTATTTTCTTCATGAAGAACGATAGCAAATACATTCTCTATTTATGAGCTGATTTAGGAAGTACCAACACTCTTCGGGAGATTTCGTGTTGTGTCACATACTCTCCTTTCTTCTCGTGACGGACACTCTCCGACACTCGATCAACAAGTTTCAAAATATCCGACACCAGTGAATTCTCCCGACACTCTCCGACACGCGAGGTAGGAATTCCAAAATATAAGTTCAAAATTCCGACACACATAGGTCAATTTTAAAATTTACAATAAATAAGAGGACAAAATGTAAAAATACTTTAAAAAATAATAAATAGAGAAAGAAAAAAAAAACTAGTCTTCTCTTCTCTTATTATTCTCACTTTCTTGATATAAAATTCACCCCTTGAGTTTGTTTTTTTTTTATCTTCTCTTCCAACACGTTCTCACACATGAGTCTAGAATGAGGATTACTTGTTTTTTTCCCTCCAAGTTTTATAGATTATTGAAATGGAGTTAAATTTGTCAAATTGAAACAATATATGAAATTAACAAATGGTGAATTAATATTTTTAGTGTAAATTCATTCTAGGCTATTTTTTTATTATTTATCTATTTGTGAATTTAAATCAAATTATTTGATTAAAATAATCATAAAAATGATCATTTATCATGTATATATAAAAATATAAATTTAATATATAACATGTCAAAATTCTCTGTTTTTTTAGAAATGACATATCAACGTGTCATATCATGTTGCGTGTTGTATATTAGTGTCGTGCTACTTAGGAGCTAATACATTTAATTGATCAACATTAATTGTTATGCTATGTGTTCCATTATTAACATTTGCTCTCTTAATTTTTCCTTGAATACTAAGGGGTGTTTGTTTATGTTCTTTATTTCTGTTTAACAACAAAAATTCTGTTTTTTTGTTCCCTGGAAAAAAAAAAAAAGAAACGCACTTGTTTGCGTTTTGTTCTAAATCTGTATTTTTGTTCCCGGGAACAAAAAGAACAGAAACAAGAAACAAAAAAAAATTGTTTCTTGTTTCTTGAACAATTTTTAAGAACAACTTTTCTCTCTCCTCTCTTTTCTTTTCTTTTTTTCTTCTTATTTTCTTCTTCTTTTTTTCTTTGGCCGGCGACCTCGATCGTCGCCGGCCCCCGGCGAGGCCGAGCGTCGCCGGCCCCGGCGAGCCGAAGTCGCCGGCCCCCGGCGAGGCCGAGCCTTGCGGGGCCGGCGAGCTGAACCTCACGGACCGGATCTGGCGAGCCCGAGCTCGCCCAACCAAGGCGAGGCCAAGCCTCGCCCAACCACGGCGAGGCTCCACCTCGCCGAGGGCCGGCGAGCCTCGCCGTGGCTGGGCGAGGCTGCCGACCCTCGTCGGCCGGTCGCCGGCCATGGCCGAGGCGCGACCGGCCACAAGGAAGAAAAATGAAAAAATGAAAAGAAAGAAAAAAAATGAAAAATAAAATAAAAATATTAAAAATTAAAAGAAACAAAAAAAGAACACAAATTTACCAAACATATTTCTGTTCTTTTTATTCCAGAAATGCTTACCAAATGCGTTCTTTGTTCAAAAACTGCTCCCGGAATAGAAATAGTTTTTTTCTATTTCGTTCCCTGGAACAAAAAAAAAAACAAAACACAAACAAACGCACCCTAATAGTCAAGGTTTATTTTCTTCCCTTTGAGGGATTGAATATCAAACTTCTTTGAAAGTAAAACCACCGGATATCTCGTTAGAGGTACAAGAATGGCCCAATCATATTTTATATAATTTACAAGTGAATTGGATGGTAATTTTATTGGAACCCATCTCTAGCGATCAAACGACTCATCTCTAATTATGTGAGTTTTTGAGAATAATTGGTCAAAACCTTTTGATCATTTCGATATCCTATATTAATGGGAATCCCGAAATGACACTATATGATCTTTAGACCACGTAAAGCAAATTCATCATCAACAATGGCCCAAATGATAATCTTAATTCATATAGTCTATAGATCATGCGATATGGAATTCCATATCCTGAGATGTACAAATCTTTATCAACGTTGGTTTTTATCATGATGAAAAGATATATAGACCCAAGATGTTCGGGTTTTTCTAAGGTCAAAGAGTAATAGCAAACACCTTTTAATCTCTTCCTTTGAACTGAAAAGTTCTTCTTTGTGTTCCTGAAGCAGATGATTTGCAAATTTTTGTAGGTTCTTCATAACCTGCTTTAGCCGCTGATGAAGCTAACAAGAACTCAGGCAGGTCTGAGTGATGATAATGGGAAAACAAAGTCATGTAGCAAAGTTTGGTTTCGCACACAGGAAAGATTAACCACTGTTAGAGAAAAGAACAAGAACATTACTACAAACGGGAGCAAACTGCTAAAACAAAGAAATGACTTCCACTATGAATGACACCTAATGCGTTCGCATGTTACAGCAATAGAAATCCCACAATGGGCCAAATGAGAAGGCAGAGTACAAGAAAATGGTGGAAATGAAAACGCCGAATGCTCGAAATGATGTAGCTTACAGTGGCCCTCTGCATGTTAACATCTTGGAAAATACGGCAAAACGGTTAAATCCCATTGGGAGTCCATCTCACGAGATGGAGATGTCCAGCATTGCTAATCGCTTGTTAGCATTACAAGTTGCCTGTCTTCGTATCAGAAGCAGAAGGGGCCTTGCTTGAGTGAAATGGCGAACCTGAGAAACCAGGACTCGACCAGAAGCAAGTGACCAAGACATTTTCACGAAGCTTCAGTGAAGCTGATCTGAATGGGAGATTGCACAAGTTGATAAGCATCTTCAAATACCTTAAATTAGACTTGTTAGTGGCTCGGTGTTTGCTCAAGAACAACAAACCAATGCATGATATCCCATTTAAATGCTGCCTTTGATCATCGTTCATCATCCTCTTGTCCTTTGAGATTATGTCAGCCCCTAATGAAACTCATTTACCCCGTTCATATCATTATCTTGCAGGAAGACTTCATACCAAGGTTTAATAATGCAGTGAGAGCTCTTAAAGAATTAATGCCTAGGAACTTATGAGTAAAACGAGTTCTGTTCACCTAGGACGTGATGATCGCGAGGCTAGCTTGGTAAATTGATCCACAATGTAATCGCTGTAGTCTGGATGAACCGAGAATCTCAGCACCATCAAAGGAGTCAAACCATCAAAGCGTCAGCGCTTACCTTAGAAATTAGACTTCTTCACCTAGGACCTGATAATTGCAAGGCTGATAGCTGAGTAACTTCGTCAACAATCTGCTCGTTGTGACTAGAAGGAACAGAGAAGCTATAACTTGAGTTGTCTATACTAACTAGGCCCTCCAAGCATTTAACCACTGCAGACATGGAAGGCCTCTTACTATAATCATCTTGCAAACAGCATGCTGCGATTTTCATTATCTTGACAGCTTCTTGGCCGTGTAGTTGCATGTCACCACTGAACTTATCAACCATGTCCAATAGTTGTTCTTGTTCTGCTTTGCACTTGAAAAGGGTCAACATATGCACTTCATCACTCTGCAAAGACCGTTCCACATTTTTCCTCCCACATAGGATTTCTAATGTCACAATGCCAAAACTGTACACGTCTACCTTTTCCGTGATAACAGAGCTTAGCCATTCCGGAGCAAGGTAACCTGGTGTTCCTCACATGGTCGTCATGACATGGCTTTCGTCCTTACCAATTAGCTTCGACAACCCAAAATCAGCAAGCTTCGCATTGAAATGTTCATCCAGTAGTATATTTTGGGGTTTGATGTCTAAGTGAATTATTTTTTGATGGCATTCCTCATGGAGATAGGCTAGTCCTTTGGCAATGTTGAGGATAATCTTTCTTCTTACTTGCCAACAGATGTCAAACTCTTCAACTTTATGGAAGATCCACTTATCAAGAGAACCATTGCACATGTACTCATACACTAAAAGCTGAGTGATTTTTCAGCACCAAATCCAAGTAATCTTACCAGATTGACATGATTGATAGTGCCAATGGTTTCAGCCTCCACCAAGAATGACTTCTTTATTTGACCAAAACCATCAAGGCACTTAACTACAATCCTAATGCCGCCGGGTAAAGTTCCTAAAAACACCGAGCCAAATCCTCCTTCCCCTAGCTTGACAGTGAAATCTCCTGTCATGGCCTTCAGGTCCTCATAATGGAATCGAGTTATTTGCAGCTTCGGTAAGTCTGGATCATCATCCTCAACATCATCTGCTTTTACCTTACATCGGGCAAAAATGCCAAATGTGCCAACCAAAAACATCAAGACGACTGCAACAGTAGTCCCAAGTATGATCCTAGTTCGTCCCCTTCCCCTTCTTGTAGGCGGTGACATCGGATTTCTGGAAGCATTGTCTACTTTAATCAACGCTAAGGCATTAGGGGTACGGCCCGTGTAAGTGTTATCCATAAACGAAAAGGAATCTGACAACAAATAACAGTCTCCACCAGAGAAAGTCGTATCATTGTGAAATAATACCATTGTGCATGAGCACCCTTTACTCAGACAAGCTTCTTTGCAAATCTCTATGGTCGTGTTTGGGATATCGGCACGAATATCACAAGAAAAAGCAAAGTAGTAGATATTTTTAATTTCTGCAAAAGTGTGATTTGGAGAATCGCAAGAGATGGACGTGCTAGCATTGCAACCATTTTCCGGTTGCCTCTCTTTAATTTCTTTGAAGTATCCTGTCTCAATTGGACAAAGACATTGACGGCTCATAGACGCCTCTGAACAAATGCCATAAGTCCCACACACCAGTGGATAACCGCAATAGCCAATCCCATCTCTGTGAGAACATCCGCCTCGAATTGAAGCTATAGTTCCCATCGTGAACGTAAAGCCTCGATGACCGTCGAAACTCAGCATTATAAACTAAGCCAATGACGTGGTGGGAAGAACAAACTCACCGAATCTTCCATTCGTGTAAAATGCTGCAACCTGTCCGATGTCGCTTGTCATTTTACTTACATCACTCGTTTTATAGTAAGGTGTTGGATAAATTCTCTTCAGAGATTTTGAAGTTGACAAAACATTTCTCTCGCCTAGTTCGAAGACTTGCGTAGACTCTACCGGCAAAGTCTCAAGATCAAAGTCTGAAGCTAACAAGACTCAAGTTTCAAAGTCTACTCTCATGGACAGTTTCCAGACCGACGATATAAAAACTTCTATTCTGATTCTATATAGTTTTTACTTCAACGGCTAAGGAATATCTTTCGACTGGTATCGGCACTACAAGATTTTATATTCATATTCGAATTTATATAGATTCTCTAAAGATTCACAACTTATTTGGAAAGTTCTACTTATGGAAACCAAGATCCTGATTGTATGGGCGAGCGGGATTGATGGGCTATCTACACTTACCTTAAAGAGCTCGAGATCTCCAAATTGATTCTGTCCAACGGGTTGATTGAAAGAACTTCTTTGGAAGGTGCCAACGAAAGAATGAAGGCATGAAGAAGTGTATAAAGAGAGACGCTCAAGTTGTTGAAGGGTCTTGGATAGAAGAATTCCAAAGTCTCGAATCTCCATGTTATGTTTGTGATCTTATTCTTCGAGCAATACATGTAATCAAAAGAGAGACCATAGTGTGGTGAGACCTTGAGGAAGTGTAGTAGAGTTTCTACACTTTGTGGACTCAAGAGCGTGAGATTGTAAACACTCTTTTTGATTCTTAGTGAAATCCAGCCGGAAGGGCTGTCCATGCGGGAGAGTGGACGTAGGCTTGGTCTAAGCCGAACCACTATAAATCTGAGTCTTGATTCTCTATCCCTAATCCTTTTATCTTTCATTACTTTCATTTGCAGCGATTGTTGTTTTTAATTCATTAATTTCTTATTCGGATTAAATTGCTAAAATCGCTTTAGTCACCTATTCACCCCCCTCTAGGTGCTAATTCTAGTCCTAACAATTGGTATCAGAGCTTGTGTACTCGTTTATAAGAAGTGTCTTTACTTCTGAGTAAAAGATCTATGGCTAGTATGTTACCTACGGGGTTGGTTGAAGGTCAAAGCAATACCCGGACCTCCATACTTTGATGGAAAAGACTACGGCATATGGAAAAACAAGATGAAAGCATTCCTAAGATCGAAAGATCCTTTGGAATGGGAAGTGGTAGATAAAGGAATCACTCCTGCTGCATCGAAATCGAGAGAGGAAAAGAAGTTGCTGATCCCATTCTAATAACTCAAGAAGAAATCACCAAGAGACGGACTCTTGACGCTAAAGCCATTTACTCCTTATATTGTGCTTTATCCCCTACCGAGTATAACAGAATATCTTCTTGTGGTACAGCAAAAGAAGTCTCGGGATAGGCTACACATTACCTATAAAGGGACCGATCGAGTGAAAGAGACAAGGATCAACATTCTTTTGGGACAATATGAAGTCTTTAAGATGAGATCGGGAGAATCAATAACCGACATGTTTAGTCGCTTTACGAAATTGTGAATGGTCTTGAATATCGGGGACATCCAATCTCGGGACATATGAAGGTCAACAAACTCCTACGAGGACTCTCTAAAGACTGGAATTACATAAAAACCTCAATAAGAGAGACACGAGAGGATTGCTCCACTCTCTCGTAGACGAACTGGTTGGGACTCTTCAATCTTATGAAGTAGAGCAAACCAACAAAGAGGAAGATTCAAAAGGTAAGAAATCTATTGCCTTAAAGTCTAATGACTATTCGATGCTACGATTACAAGAAGATCTAGATGATGAAGAACGGCACTCATGATAAAGAGATTCGAAAGTTGAACAGAAAAGGAAGAAAATTCAATTGGAAGAAACAAAGCTCACAAAGGTTTCAAAACAAATCAACAGAGGAAGATGACTCTATCAAAGAAGTGACTTGCTTTGAATGCAAGAAAAAGGGACACATCAGACCCAACTGTCCTCTGTTAAAGAAGAAAAAAGGAAAGACTGAGAAATACAGGAAGGCACTCAAAGCGAGACACAGGTGATACTGAATGTGAAGAAAGTGATGACGATTATGCCAATATCTATTTAATGGCAAAATCGATTCGGACTCGGACCTGATTCGAATACGACTCGAGAAAGTGAACTCGAGGTTAGTAATCTAAAAATCCCTGTCAAAGTTTTGAAATATATTGATGAACTTTGTCTTAGTCTAAAAACTTCTCTTAAGAGGATCTTCGAATTGAAAAAGGAAAATTCTACATTGAAGCAACAGGGAAAAACTTTGGAAAGAGAAGTTTGAAAAGTTAGAAAACAACTTTCTTGTCTTGAAAGAAAACTCGAGACTGTTTCCAAAGAAAATAATCTTTTGAAAAATGATATTTCTAATATATCAAAAAGATTTTCAAATGGTTCGAAAAGTTGGATAAGATTCTTTCGATACAAAGACCCTACTTTGATAAGTTAGGTCTTGGTATGACTTAAAACTATTCCTCTAATTGATTTCCCAAAGGTGAAGGAAAGAATCAAACAAAGACCAACCAAAATTGTTTATAAAAATCATTTCAGAAAGTCTTTGTAAAACCTGTTGGCAGAAATGCTTTGAAATGTTCCAAGTGTCAAAGCTCGAACATTTTGAGAAAGAATGTCATTTGGTTTGGAGACCATTAAAAAGAATTGGGCAAAGACCGTTTATTGCTCTAACTCTTACTGGACCCAAGATGATGTGGGTACCAAAGAAAGCTTGAATTCTTTTTAATTGCGGTCACTATCAAAAAGAAGATTAAATGGTATCTAGATAGTGGTCACTCAAGACATATGACAGGAGACTCAAGTTGCTTCATAAAACTCGACCGAAAGATGGAGGAAAAGTTTCCTTTGGAGGTAACAACAAAGGAAGAATCATTGGTCGTGGAACAGGTAAAGATTGGAAGTCTGTCAATAAAGAATGTTTCCTTAGTTGAAGGATTAAATTACAACTTGCTTAGCATAAGCCGGTTGTGTGATACTTGATTCAAGATCAATTTCCGGGGAAGGAACGTGCTCGGGAATCGGTAAAAACTTTACTCAATCTTTTACCGGGCGAAGACATGGAAATATCTATCTTCGGATGTAAATCATGAAAGATCATTGTGCTTGATATCGGTACAAGATGAAGCTAATCTATGGCACGAAAAACTTGGCCATACCAATATGAAGCAAATCAGCAAGATCTCCTCCAAGAAACTTGTTCGAGGATTGCCTATTCTCAATTACTTAAAGTCTTATCTATGCACACCATGTGTACTTGGGTAAAACGGGTTAGAAACTCTTACAAACCAATAAGTAAAGTTTCCACTAATCGTGTCTTTGACTTACGCATATGGATTTATTTGGACCTACTAGAACGCAAAGCATTGGTGGAAAAAGGTTCCGCCTAGTAATAGTGGATGATTATTCACGATTTACTTGGGTCTACTTTCTTTCAAGTAAGTCGAGACTTTCTCTCTCTTTCAAAGTTTGCTAAGAAGGTGCGAGAATGAGAAAGGTTACACTATCTCAAGCATTCGTACAGACCATGGAGGTGAGTTTGAAAATCAAGACTTTACTAAATTCGTGATGATTCTGGTTTTCAGCACAAATTCTCCTCTCCATACACACCGAACGAGAATGGGGTTGTGGAAAGGAAGAATAGGTCTTTACAAGAAATGGCAAGAACTCTTTTAATTGAAAGTAATATTTCTTCAAGGTTTTGGGCTGAAGTGTTTTTGACCGTTTGTTATATTATTAACAGTATTTTTAAGACCAATTCTTGAGAAAACCCCTTATGAAATTTTTAAAGAAAAGAAACCAATTGTTTCTTATTTTCAAGTATTTGGTTGTAAATGCTTTATTTTGAAGAATGCAAATGATCGAGTTGGTAAGTTTGAAGAAAAATCGGATGAAGGATTCTTTCTTGGTTACTCAACCGCAAGCAAAGCCTATAGAGTATTCAACAAGAAGACTCGGATGTGGAAGAATCAATGAACGTCAAATTTCAAGACTCTCCACAAGTTCAGGCCAATACAGCGAAGAATCGAGAATGCATTCCAGGACTCTGCTAGATCTATCTCCCATAAAGCGGTTCAAAATTCAAATGCGGTACAACAAGTTGTTGATGAAGAATCAACTCAAGAAAATGATCAACAACCTATCAGACCATCCAGTAATTGGAAACACAAGTCCAGTCATCCCGAAGAACTCATTATTGGGAACATTAATGAGGGAATTCGTACAAGATCTAAAAGGAGAGAAGAGTCTAGTGCCGTTGCACTTATTTCTGAAATAGAACCCAAAAACATTGAAGAAGCCTTAGGCGATGAAAATGGATTGAAGCAATGCAAGAAGAGCTTAGACAATTCGGTATTAACGATGTTTGGGAATTAACTCCTAAACCAAAAGGTAAATCTGTTATTGGAGCTAAATGGGTTTTCAGGAACAAAGTTGATGAAAAAGGCAAAGTGACAAGAAACAAAGCAAGACTCGTGGCTAAAGGATACACGCAAGAAGAAGGGATAGACTATGATGAGACTTATGCTCCAGTAGCAAGGTTAGAAGCAATCGAGTTACTACTTGCTTTTGCATGTTATAAGAATTTCAGGTTATTTCAAATGGATGTCAAAAGCGCATTCTGAATGGATTTATTCAAGAAGAAGTCTATGTGGAACAACCTCACTGGATTTGATGACTCAAAGAAACCGGACTCGGTTTTGGTGAAGAAAGCTTTATATGGATTAAAACAAGCTCCTCGAGCTTGGTATGAAAAACTAAGTAATTTCTTAATTCAAAGTGGTTTCTCTAAAGGAAAGGTAGACACTACTTTATTTATTAAAAAGGAAGGCAAAAGCTTTCTACTTGTTCAGATTTATGTTGATGACATTATTCGGATCATCTAATGAGACTTTGTGCAAGAAATTTTCTAAGTCTATGCGGGATGAATTTGAGATGAGCATGATGGGTGAACTATCCTTCTTCCTTGGTCTACAAGTGAAACAACTGAAAGAAGGAATCTTTATTCATCAAGAAAAATATGCAAAAGAACTTGTTAAAAAGTTCGATCTGGAGAATTGCAAAAAGACCGACATTCCTATGTCAAGTTCTTTGAAGATAGACAAAGACGAAGCGGGGAAGAAAGTCGACCAAAAATTATACGGGGAGTATCATTGGTTCACTTCTTTATCTTACTTTGCATCTAGACGACATATTATTTAGTGTTTGCATATGTGCTAGGTTTCAATCGGATCCTAAGGAATCTCATTTAAGTCTTTGCTAAACGTATCATTAAATATGTTGCAACTCTTTGCTAAGATTGGTCTATGATATCCCAAAGTAGGAGACTTTACCCTTCTTGGTTATTCAAACGCAGATCTTGCGGGTTGTAGAGTTGAAAGAAAAAGTACTTCGAACTTGTCAATTACTTGGTAACAGGGCGGTATCTTGGTTTTCAAGAAAACAAAGTACGTGGCTCTTTCAACATGAAGCGAGAATACGTAGCACTTGGAAGTTGCTGTTCTCAAATACTATGGATAAAACAACAACTACGAGACTTTGGTATTGAAGACTCTTGCACGAGAGATCAAATGTGACAATACCAGCGCAATCAATCTTACAAAGAATCCTATCCTACATTCAAGAGCAAAACATATTGAGATTCGACATCATTTTATAAGAGATCATGTTCAGAACAAAGAAGTCTTGATACAATTTATTGACTCAAAGAATTAACTGGCAAACATCTTCACAAAGCCACTTGAGAAAAGCTTATTTGAGTCTATTCGCTCAAGACTCAATATTTTATCTCTTGAAGACCTTTGAAGCTCGGACTCGGAATCTAAAAGTCGACAAACGTATCAAACTCAAAAGTTGTAGACTTGGAATACCAATCGACATGATTTGTAAGTTCATCTATTTACTTAAACTATTATCTCGAAAAGGTAAGTTTGTCTCGTTTATATATGTATAATCATGTTTATTAAGGCGGTTTATCTTTAAAAGGGTAGTTATCGATTTATTAAGGCGTTATTTTTCAAAAAGGAATTTCTTTTGCGACGATTCGGTTACCACGATTCGATTACCTTTTATACTCCTTCTCCTTCTCCGTTTTACTTTACCCAGAAACCCTAGTTCAAAAGCTTTTCACTCTCTGGAATTTCTCTCCTCAATTTCTACTTCTCAAGTTTTTGACTTTCTTGCGACACAAGTGTGAAAGTTCCATCCAAGAAAGCGACAATGTCTTTCCAAAGGAAATCTTCAAGAATAGCAAGCGAGGGGACCACGGGGCTCGGTGAGGGGCCTACGCATTTTGATCTCACGAAGAAAGTGACTTTCCAAGAGAACAGGCACGCACCAACAATCTCAACAGCGCACCTCCTCGACTAGATCACATGTTCGTCATCCTCAACATGCGAAGAAATCATTGAAGATGTTGAACCCGTAAGATCCCTTAAGCCCGCATTTGTTTATAGGCTCTATTCGCGTTGAAGGAAGGAGGTTCTGCAATGACTTTCATTGATAAGTTTTTGAAAGAGAAAGGCTATAGAAATGAGACACATTTTCTCACCGTGATGGAGCGATCGGGCGTTGTTCTGTTGGAACCTGCAAAGAAAGACATTTGCGAACTTTCCGAGTGACCCTCGCTTTAGTAGTGTAAATCAGCCTGAGGGGAAAGATGATGATGAGAAGATGTTTATACATTTTAAGCCTAGGATGGGTGTGGCTGCAACTCTTCGAGGAAAGAATGATGAATTGTTTCGATCGGAGGAACACAAGAAAGTGTATGGGAAATTGCTGAAGCGTGGGGTGATGAACCCACGAACGGTGGATTTTGATTTCCTAGATCTGTTGAGCATCAATCGAGGGAGAAGTTTGAGAAACTTCAACTTCACAATTT
The DNA here is from genome assembly GCA_014182565.1 of Eucalyptus marginata. Classification (NCBI taxonomy): domain Eukaryota; kingdom Viridiplantae; phylum Streptophyta; class Magnoliopsida; order Myrtales; family Myrtaceae; genus Eucalyptus; species Eucalyptus marginata. Next base: position 29,534,093 of record CM024585.1, read on the forward strand.
CGTACTAAGAGCGAGGTTGCCTATTCCGAATTAACCGCATACTTTTATTCCAATCTCGGTTTTCTTGATGCCAATAGCTTTTCTTTCAGGTGTGAGAGATAGAGAATATGTGGTTGACACGGATACTCGGCGGATGTAATTGGTGTGGAAAGAGGAGCTTTCCAATCAATTTCGTGTGCGTGAGTTACGCAGTGCGGGAACTTGCGAGAGACGAATCGCGAAGGTCGTCTCTCCTACTCCCGGGATGAATGCTACGAACACTTTGCTTCACAAGATAGTGATCAACTGTCTTAGACCTAAATCAACTTCAAAGACGATGTGTCCATCTCGAAGCAAAATTGATGTATGCAATCAAGATCGGTCTTAACTTCTCTCTACCACACACTATCATGTTTCACATGTACGGGTCTATGGTGAAGGACAAGGGAAAACTCCCTTATCTTTGCTCTCATCACCCGGTCTTTTCGAGACATTTGAATACACACGCCTCCCCACATTCTCTCTCGTGAAGACTATTGATCAAATGGTCATCGGATTGAGGATGATTACAAAGATGCGTCGAAAGAACTCGGCAAGAAGCGGAGCCGGTTCAAGGAGCAAACCCTGTTAAGACCGGACCCGAGACTCTTCTGCTGCAAAGAGGAAAGGAAAGGAACCCGCGACGGTCCTATCAAGAAGAGGAGGGCAATCATCTTGGAGGATGAAGATGATAAGGATGATATGCCTATCTCTCGCCCTTGTTTCTCGGTTTTACGCTCCCGTATCATTTGTTCCCGAACAACAATTTGCGAGAGGATACGAAAAAGGAAACCGGGAAAAGGAATCCTTACGGAAGAAGAAGAAGAAAAAGAAGAAGAGGAAGAAGAGAAAGAGGAAGAAGAAGAGAAAGAGAAAGAGGAAGAAGAAAAAGAAGAAAAAGATGAAGAGGAAGAGCCGGCAAAGACAGGACTCTCGGCATCAACCAGCGACTCACAAGCCAAAACAGATTCTCCCGGCGAAAAGGAGGATCAACAACATCTTGTCACGAGGAAACTCCTCGAAAAGAAGAGTACTTCTCCCCTCTAGAAGGCATTGAAACGGGGGAGATATCCAAAGAGAAAGTACTCCTCTTCTCTTGACATTTACCGGTGCAAGTGTGAGTAGATCGCCTCCTGATGCAGAAGATGTTTATGCTGCTCATTTTCCTTAGGGAGAGGCATCATCTCCAAACATTGATCTCCCTGCTGATATTCACACCGGCTTAACTCCACCATCGACCGAGTTGACGCAAGCACACGAGGCCGACAATTCGGGAGATTTCGAAGGTTGCTTGACATCATTTTGGAGCTCAAAGGCCAAATATATGCTTTGGGGTGTGAATTTCAGACTCTTCGAGTGAGAATCATGCTATGTTCATCTCCTTGCATGATCGGCTTAAAGATGTTCAACGTCGGGTTCGGGACACCGCAAAGGCACTGCTCTCGCTCAACTACGGGAAGACTTAAGGAAGCTGGAAGGAACTGTCAAGTCTATGGAGGACTTTCAACTTGTTCGCATTCCTCGTGCTTCTTGATTTTCTTACTTTTTAATGCGACAAGAAGGGGAGAAGACTCTGCGGGCGATTTTCATTCTATTCTCATTTCAAACCAAACCCAAACCCAAACCTTCATTTCTAAAAAAATTTTTGATTTAATAGTTTGTTATGTTTGTGATTGACATTTTGACTTTATCTTGAGTTTTTTGAATGTTTGCTTACTACTGCATTACTTTAAGCTGTTAAAATTAGATAAAGATAGTAATGTCTACACATGACTAATGAGATTTACGTGGATGCGACTACGTAATGCAGGGTAAGTCACGTATGCAGGGACATCTTATACTATTCTTATTCTAATCCTTTATGAGATATCTTTGCTAGCTTAAAAGTTGTTTTGCGGGGCAATAGTATTCAAATCTGCGGGGAAAGTTTTGTCACCATCAAAAGGGGGAGATTGTTGGATAAATTCTCTTCAGAGATTTTGAAGTTGACAAAACATTTCTCTCGGTCTAGTCTGAAGACTTGCAAACTCTACTGGCAAAGTCTGAAGATCAAAGTCCTAAGCTAACAAGACTCAAGTTTCAAAGTCTACTCTCATGGACAGTTTCCGGACCGACGATATAAAAACTTCTATTCGATTCTATATAGTTTTTACTTCAACGGCTAAGGAATATCTTTCGACCGGTATCGGCACTACAAGATTTTATATTCGTATCCAAATTTATATAGATTCTCTAAAGATTCACAGCTTCTTTGGAAAGTTCTACTTATGGAAACCAAGATCCTGATTGTATGGGCGAGCAGGATTGATGGGCTATCTACACTTACCTTAAAGAGCTCGAGATCTCTCCAAATTGATTCTGTCCAACGGGTTGATAGGAAGAACTTCTTTGGAAGGTGCCAACGGTAATGAAGGCATAAAGAAGTGTATAAAGAGAGACGCTCAAGTTGTTGAAGGGTCTTTGGATAGAAGAATTCCAAAGTCGAATCTCCATGTTATGTTTGTGATCTTATTCTTGAGCAATACATGTAATCAAAAGAGAGACCATAGTGTGGTGAGACCTTGAGGAAGTGTAGTAGAGTTTCTACACTTTGTGGACTCAAGAGCGTGAGGCCGTAAACACTCTTTTTGATTCTTAGTGAAATCCGGCCCGAAAGGGCTGTCCGTGCGGGAGAGTGGACGTAGGCTTGGTCTAAGCCGAACCACTATAAATCCGAGTCTTGATTCTCTATCCCTAATCCTTTTATATTTCATTACTTTCATTTGCAGCGATTGTTGTTTTTAATTCATTAATTTCTTATTCGGATTAAATTGCTAAAATCGCTTTAGTCACCTATTCACCCCCCTCTAGGTACTAATTCTAGTCCTAACATAAGGCTGGGGAGAACCGCGTGTTGTTACAGATGCCACAAAGCCTACACGATCCTCAACGGTGAATGTGTGGGCGGTGCCCTCCCATCCGCGTGGGTGATGTCGCCGTTAGTTTCATTCCCGAGGATGTAGCACTTGTCCGGGAAGGAAATAATCTGCAAGGTGATTGAAAGACGCCAAATGATTGCGTTGCTTCTGTCATAGAGCACGATGTTTCCAGCTTCGGTCAAGTTTAACCCTGCGGCTGACCTACGCCTATCGGCGGTATCTGTGGACCAAATCTTGTTTCCATTGCTACCCAATAAGACTAAATTGCCCTCCTTGGTGAGTAGCGGGCGAAAGCGGTGTCCTCCATGAGTTTACCATGGTTAGCCGACCACACGCTCAATGGCTAGACGTTTTTCATGTCCTCAATCGGTTGGAAAATGAACAGGCCAAAGTCGCAGAGGCCATTGGAGTAGCATGTGAAGCCATAAAAGAAACTTGGCCCCGAGCTTTGCACAGTAAAGCACGATCTTGATACTCATCGAAGGTCATCTCGAGTTAGATTGTAGTCATAAGGTCTACCGGCACTCCACGCAGCAGGACCTTCTGTATAAGAACCTGAGGCGTTTTTGAAAGTGTGTTTTGATTTGGGAAATTGTTGTCCTGCTTTTCTATCCCATGTTTGTTGTTGTCAGGGGATTATTTAATTTTCTTCCGCATGTGTAATAAAATGAAAAGGGTCGACGACGAGTCCCGGGAACGTCGGAAAATTCTATCGACCACGAGGGATGTGTATGCGCTCGAGGTTCGAGGCATGACAGCTGAAGCTTGTGGGGCTTGCACGTGAGTGTTGGGATATTTTCCCTTGACTTTCAAGGCTCCTTGTCCTCCTTCCAACAGCAGCTTCTTCTTCATTTTCACTTCCTTCAACTTCCATTTTCCAGGCTGCAACACGAGCTTTCAAACTAGCACGCCCCTCCATCCCTGCCGCTCTGTCCGCCAACCCCTACACCGCCGTCAACCGAGCCCGACCGCCAATCCCCTCTACCCAAGCTACGCCATCCACCTCTGTGCCATTCGGTCTAGCGACTGCTTGTAGCCGCACGTCCGCCTGGCTCCATTCGTCCGTCGTTCTAGCCACCCGAGCCACCACCGTCTGCCCCTGCTCCCGCCACGAACCGTCCCCGCCGTCCTCGCGCCGTTGGCCAAGCCAAACCGCACCTCGCCCACTTCCCGGCGAGCAGAAGCTCGGCCTTAGGCGAGACCGGGTGGCTATTTTTCAGCCCTTTCTCGGCCTTCTTTGGTGTCGCCGTAGGCCCGAGTTTTGGTCTCCGTCGTGCCGCCATCACCGTGAGCCCGTTAACTCACTAAACCGGTGAGTTAACATCCTAATCTCTAATTAGGGGCTAATTGCACTTAAAGGAGGATTAGTGAGGTTAACTAGGATTAGGTGGTTAGTTAGTGTAACTGTCTAGTTAGCTAGGTTAGTTGGGAGAATTAGGTGATTAGATTAGTTTAGTTAGTAGTTAGTTAGTTTATGTAGTAGTGTAATTAGATTAAATTAGTTAGGTTGGTTAGATTAATTAGTTAGTCCAATTAGATTAGTTCGGTTAAGTTATTTAATTTAATTAAGGGTTTAATTTAAATATTTTGTAATTTATTTAATTATTTATTAATTAGCGTAAATTATACCGAGATAGCCGGTTGTTAGAATTTTACGTCGATCGTCGTGATTGCGTTGATTTGTGAAATTGAGTGCTTGGTATTGATTTTGTGAATTATTATTGTAAAAATATGATTTTATAGTATTTTCTACCGAGTGTCGGGTTTTGATGCCAAAAGGTTTTATGTACTATATAAAATCATGGAATTTTTAAAAGAGAGTATATCACGTTTTGTGGTTCAATTTGACTGTGTGACCACGCACAATTATTTTATCAGGTGTTTTTAATATCAAGAAAATAGGCCAAGTACATTGTTTAAAATTGAGGCATTTGAGTGCAAAGCATGATGTCCTTGGCTGAGATTGAATGTGCGTGTGATCGCTATTGGAAACCGTCACGATGTGTTTAGGCCGGACGATGCTCCTTCGGGAATGCCCCACGTTAACGGATGTCGGTCGCAATGGAGGCTGGGCCGATGCTCCTTCGAGAATGCTGTCTAGATGTAAACGTTGCCATGCCCGATGAAGCGGGATGACGCAGGATAACGCCTGGTTATGCCGGATGACCGACGACTGTTGAGTTGGCCGTAGCCGTTGGGTCGTAATTAATTGGAACACGCTTGAGTGATTGAAATAGCTACGCCTGATTATGGGACAAAATTGTATGACACGGAATGGGACGTGTCATAACGATTTGGCCTTGTAATCGAGACCCCTGTGATTGATTGATATATGAGTTGAAGTGTTCCAATTATTGAATGCATTTATTGTGTGCATATATTATATGAGTTGTACTAATGTGTAGAAAGGTGCTGAGGCGAGGTAAGTCTTATATGGTGTATGTTTAGGCTGCCTCTAGGTGAATTCCCTTCCTAATCGGGGTTTAGAGTGTGGACTCGCTAAGACATCGTCTCACCCTATTGTGGTTTAAAATTTTACAGGTCCCTAGATGGAGGTGCGTCATGTACATTATGGGGTCCCGCATGTGATGGACTTTCAGCACTCCTATTTCCCTATTCCCGGAGCTACCCTAACCCGTGAGCTAGTTGAGTCCACGATATGGGTTGAAGAGGGCCTACCTCAATTGGTACCTCATCGATTCATAGCGTGGTTCATTAACTTTCCTCAAGGAGGTCAGGAGGGTCCCATACAAGGTTTTGACGGGCCTCCCGTTGGGACCGAGGATTGGGAAGTAGGGAATCCTATGGATATCGACACCCTTGATGGTCTCGTGGAGGACTCGGAGCCCATGACTGAAGAGTCCGGAACTTAGGTGGCTCAATAGCTCTTTTTGAGATAGACCTCCTGTGTATAAACCGTAGGTTTGACCTGGCTGTATATAAAGTGTGTTTATAAAATATGTCTTGTGTTAATTGGTTGTCCTACTTTTCTATCCTATGTTTGTTTGTTGTCTGGAGATTACTTAATTCGCTTCCGCATGTGTATAAAATGAATGGGTCAGCGACGCATCCCGGGAACATCGCAATTTGATCGACCATCGAGGAGTGTGCGCGTGCTCGGGGCGTGACATTGGTGGTACTTAGAGGCGGAAGTAGTAGAAGGAGGAGTAGGAGGCTCGGAAAAGGAGCAGGGAAACGAGAAGGAATTATCCAACCAAGTAGGACCATTGAGTTGTGTGCAAGTAAGATTTGGTGTTTCGAGTGGCAACTAGAAGAAGGAATGCCTCTATGACTAGAGATGTGCGAGAGATGATGCCTTTCATAAACAAGAGCTCTCTTTCCTGTTGAAAGACTTCAAAGTTTGGGGTAGTCTGCTCCTGCAAAGTTTTGATTTAGAACTCCAAAGTGAGTGAATCTTTCGGTATGAGACGAGTTAAAATGAATAATATCTCAAGTGAGTTATTCCAAGGACGACCCATATTAAACATAGCATAAAGCAGTTGCATCTCACATAATGCTAGTTAAAATAGAAAAAACTAGACTTCTTTTCCATTTTTCTCCGACAATATCATGTGTTATAAGAAAAGGATATCATTGCAAAGCCTTAATCGTCTCCTCTATTCAATAGGCTCCTCCATTACCTTAGACCACCACTATCTCTACGATCACTTTTCTCACCATCTTTTATTTTGGTCGGCGGGATCCTGATTTTGACGAAAAAGCAGACAATCTTCTAATCCGCCGAACGTGCGGTAGGTTAAGATTGACCATGTTTTGTATGTGTCTGATAAACGAGAAGGCTCAGCGAGGCTAATTGGCTCTTTCTAGCTTTTATAAGGAAAGTGGAAGTGGTGGGATCATATATATTCGTATACAATAGCAGGATCCCATCAAGAGGCATGGGCCACGGATCGCACATAAGCCGCCGGGGTCCCATGAATATGATATCGTAGGCCAAATTAAACACGCACCGATGTTAATTATACATGCATCAACATGTAAAAACAATCATCGAAATAGCTACGAGATCAAGCAAATATGAGATGATTTGAGTGATCAAACTTTTCCGTTTATGTAATTGGGCCGTGACCATTTTGACATGTTCTTATGCAAATTTAATATGAAGTATAGTTCAATTTTCCATTAGATTTGTAACGACCTAGGCCCGCTTTGGACACTGAGTTCTCAGTGCTTTAAAACGCGTTGTTTGGGGACAAGGTTGCACTCAGCCATTCCTTTCCCCAACCCTTAAGGGTTTGTTTTCAACGCAGCGGAAGCATACGTGAAACGCGTTACGCAGGAGCAGAGGGCCATTCCTCGGGCCTTCCCTCTCCCAAGCCATAATATTGTCCACTTTGGAGGCACGGCCCACGGGCCCATCCTCCCTCACGGCTTTGTTTTCAAAGCAGCGGAAGCGTACGTGAAACGCATTATGCAGATTAAAGGGGCTCAAGCCTTTATAAACAAGCCTAGGACTCCCCTCCTAAGCGATGTGGGACTAAAGAGGGACCCCCTTCCCCTTCCTTGCGGACGTCCGGGGACCGAGGCGCAGACGCACCGCCATCCCTCCTCCCCACGCACCATCGCTTAGGCTATCACACTCTCCACCCCTTAGGAGCACAGCGTCCTCATTGTGGCCCCACTCAGTCGGGAGTCGGCTCTAAGCGGTCCTTAATCTGTCACTGATAATGGCAACTGCAATCATATACTGCCAAATTGACTCTGGGGTTGTATAGAAAAACTTGCAGATTACATTTCTGAGTAATCTTATGCTATCTATCTTTGATATGAATGAGGCCTAAAAACACTTCAAACAGGACACAGTGCTTGGTGTGTCAACCTGCTTCTTTGGTTGGAAAAAAGAAAAAACATCTACCGTAGTCACGGCAGCGGGAAACAGTACGGCGATTTGCAAAAGGTATCCTACAAGAAAGGCTGCCTTAATGTCCATTCTGTGTCTGCATCGCAGCACGAAAGAGAGATGGAACTAAGCTTCATATTTTATTAATCGGTCGACGAAATTAGACATCTATTTAGAAATAGTTTTGAGAACTGTTGTTCAACACCCTCTCGACGGTTTCGATATTCTACATTAAATGGGAGTCACAATAAGATACGCATGATCTTTAGCCCACGTAAACCAAATTCATCGTGAATCCATATGATTATCTTGGTTGATATAGTCTATATAGATCATGTGATGTCAGTTCGGGAATTCCATAATAAGGGATGCACATACTTTTCATCAACATTCGATTTTATCTAGATGAGAAATATACTGACCTAGAATTTGTCACTTCCCAACATTTTATGTACTCGTGACATATTGGGCCATAGTGATTTTTCTACGGTCACAGAGCAATATCAAACGCCTTTTTATCTCTTCCTTTGAACTGAAATTGAGAAAATCTCACAACTCTTTTGGGTTGATTGTTGGCCATTGAGTTCTTCCGGGAGAACTTGGTTTGCAATTTTTGTAGGTTCTTCACACCCTGCTTTAGTTGCTGATGAACTGAACAACAATTCCGGAAGGTCTCCGTGATGATACTCGGAAAACAAAAGCAATTATCAAGGCAAAGCATGTAGCACAGTTTGGTTTCGGACGCAGGAAAGATTAAACACTCTTAGAAAGACAAATGAGAGCATTAATATCGACAAAAGGAAACTGCTTACAAAAAAAAAGAAATGGCTTCCACTATGAATGACTCCTGATGTGTTCCCGTCTTACAGCAATAAAAATCCCATCATGTCCTAAATGAGAAGGTAGAGTTGAAGAAAGCGAGGGAAATGCAAAAGCCGAATGCTCAAAATGTTCTAGCTCACAATGACCATCTACATCCTTCACATCAATAAGGCAAAACGGCCACCCCATTAGAAGTCCATCCCACTATATGAAGATGTGCTGCTTAGCAGTCTCTCGTTAGCATTCCAAGTTGCCTGCCTTCATATTAGAAACAGATGAGGCCTTGCCGTGATTAAAATGGCAAGCCCGAGAAACCAAGACTCGACCAGAAGCAAGTGGTCGAGACATTTTCAGAAGCTTCAGTAAAGCGGATCTGAGTTATTGTACAGGTTGACAAGCATCTTCATATAAATCAAATTAGACTTGTTGCTAACTCAGTGTTTGCTCGGGAACAACAAACCAATGTATGGAATGCAGAATTACTTGGATAATCCATTCAAATGCTTAAATGCTGCCTTTGACCACCGTTCATCATCTTCTTTTCCTTTAAGATGATGCCAGCTTCAATTTGCAAATGAAATTTATTTACCCCATTCATATCATTATCTGACAGGAAAACCTGATGGTGAAAGTTTAATAATGCAATGAGAGCTCTAAAAAATCAATGTGTGGAAGCTTATAAGCGAAACAAGTTCTGTTTACCTAGGACCTGATGATTGCGAGGCTAGCTCGTTAAATTGATTGACAATGTCACTGCTGTGATCTGAGTGAACTGAGAAGCTCGGCAGTATCAAAAGAGTCACTCCAAGCACCAGAGCTTATAGTGGAAACTAGTTTTCTTCACCTAGGACCTGACAATTGCAAGGCTGATAGCTGAGTAACTTCCTCAACAGTCTGCTTGCCGTGACTGGAAGGAACTGAGAAGCTATAACTTGAGCTATCTATACTAACTAAGCCCTCCAAGCATTTAACCACTGCAGTCATGGAAGGCCTCCTGCTAGAATCATCTTGCAAACACCATGCTGTGATTTTCATCATCTTGACAACTTCTTGGCCGTGCAGTTGCATGTCACCACTGGACTTATCAACCATGTCCTGTAGTTGTTCTTGTTCTATTTTTCCCTTGAAAAGAGTCAACAAATGCACTTCATCACTCGGCAAAGCTCGGTCCACATTTTTTCTCCCACATAGAACTTCTAACATCACAATACCAAAACTGTACACATCTACCTTTTCCGTGATAATAGAGCTTAACCATTCCGGAGCAAGGTAACCCGGTGTTCCTCGCATGGTAGTCATGACATGGCTTTGGTCCTTGTCAATTAGCTTCGACAACCCAAAATCAGCGAGCTTCGCATTGAAATGTTCATCCAACAGTATATTTTGGGGTTTGATGTCTAAGTGAATTATTTTTTGATGGCATTCCTCATGGAGATAGGCTAGTCCTTTGGCAATGTTGAGGATAATCTTTTTTCTTACTTGCCAATAGATGTCAAACGCTTCACCTTTATGAAAGATCCACTTATCAAGAGAACCATTGCACATGTACTCATACACTAAAAGCCTATGTGATTTTTCAGCACAAAATCCAAGTAATCTTACCAGATTGACATGATTGATAGTGCCAATGATTTCAGCCTCCACCAAGAATGACTTCTTTATTTGACCAAAACCATCGAGGCGCTTGACTGCAATCCTAATGCCGCTGGGTAAAGTTCCCAGAAACACCGAGCCAAATCCTCCTTCTCCTAGCTTGATGGTGAAATCTCCTGTCATGGCCTTCAAGTCATCATAAGGGAATCGAGTTATATGCAGCCTTGGTAAGTCTGGATCATCATCCTCAACATCATCTGCTTTTAACTTACATCGGGCAAAAATGCCAAATGTGCCAACCAAAAACATCAAGACGACTGCAACAGTAGTCCCAAGTATGATCCTAGTTCGTCCCCTTGTAGGTGAAGCATTGTCTACTTTAACCAACGCTAGGGCATTAGGGGTACGGCCCGTGTAAGTGTTATCCATAAACGAATAGGAATCTGACAACAAATAACAGTCTCCACGAGAGAAAGTCGTATCATTGTGAAATAATACCATTGTGCATGAGCACCCTTTACTCAAACAAGCTTTCTTGCAATTCTCTATGGTCGTGTTTGGGATATCGGCACGAATATCACAAGAAAAAGCAAAGTAGTAGATATTTTTAATTTCTGCAAAAGTGTGTTTTGGAGAATCGCAAGAGATGGACGTGTTAGCTTTGCAACCATTTTCCGGTTGCCTCTTTTTAATTTCTTCGAAGTATCCTGTCTCAGTTGGACAAAGACATTCACGGCTCATAGACGCCTCTGAACAAATGCCATAAGTCCCACACACCAGTGGATAACCGCAATAGCCAATCCTATCTGTGAGAACATCCGCCTCAGAATTGAAGCTATAGTTCCCATCGTGAACGTAAAGCCTCAGATGCCCGTCAGAACTCAGCCTTATAAACTGAGCCAATGACGTGGTGGGAAGAACAAACTCACCGAATCTTCCATTCGTGTAAAATGCTACAACCTGTCCGATGTCGCTTGTCATTTTACTTACATCACTCGTTTTATAGTAAGGCTGGGGAGAACCGCGTGTTGTTACAGATGCCACAAAGCCTACACGATCCTCAACAGTGAATGTGTAGACTGGTGCCCTCCCATCTGGCGTGGGTGATGTCGCCGTTAGTTTCATTCCAGGATGTAGCACTTGTCCAGGAAGGAAATAATCTACAGGGTGATCGAAAGACTGCCAAATGATTGCGTTGCTTCTGTCATAGAGCAAAATGTTTCCAGCTTCGGTCAAGTTTAACCTTACGGCTGACCTACGCCTATCGGCGGTATCCGTGGACCAAATCTTGTTTTTATTGCTACCCAGTAAGACTAAATTGCCCTCCTCGGTGAGTCGCAGCTGAGCAGTGTCCTCCATGAGTTTACCATGGTTAGCCGACCACACGCTCACTGGCCAGACGCTTTTCATGTCCTCAATCAGTTGGAAAATGAACAGGCCAAAGTCGCAGAGGCCATTGGAGTAGCATGTGAAGCCATAAAAGAAACTTGGCCCCAAGCTTTGCCTGTAAAGCACGATCTTGATACTCATCTGAAGGTCATCTCGAGTTAGATTGTAGTCGTAAGGTCTACCGGCGCTCCACACAGCAGGAGCACTAACCGATGTAGGTCCATTCCAGGACTCGGCCATAGTTAGTGATGGAAGGAGTACTAGAAGAGAGAGGAGGAGGAGATTCGGAGAAGGAGCACGGAGACAAGAAGAAATCATCCCACCAGAGACCAGTTAGAGTCGTGTACAAGGATGTCTCTTGCAAGAGGTTATCTGCGACTGAGCGATGGTCATGATATCAGGAAGAACAGGCAAGTAATACTAATAAGAAAGGTACGAAGGGTCGATCCGGAATCACCTCCATGTGAGCTGGAAAGCTGCTCTTTGACACTGTTGAGTGCAAGTGCTGTTATAATATTTTGTACATGGTCTAGAATTTAATGGTCTGGTTGGCACCATTAAGGTTATGTTGAAATCTTGACCCATAAGAGTGTGGGTCAACTTTGGACTCCCCAAGTAGGCCAGAAGAAATAAATAGATCAATTAACATTCCACAACAAGGGAGAACAGAGTCTTCGGAAGAAAATTTATTGTCACTATCTAACAACATTAATTGCGCGAGACAGAGAACGTGACTTCGTGAAAGCCGTGTACATTGACTTTTGCGCCTATTAAACTTCCCGTCGGCTTCCTCCCAAGAATGATTGATTCCACAGAAATTAATGGCTTCCTCTCAAGAATGGTTGATTCCACAGAAATTAATACCAAGTGCCTATTCACTGATTCTCGAGAACAATCGCAACCTCTAGTTAGCAGAACTTTCCTTGTGTCTTAGGAACCAGAACAAGCACTAGAGGTTCACTCATTATGGAAATACATATTGTTTTTGCCGGTGCAAATAGTTATCAAGTCAAGAAAGGAGATGCCCTCGAACGCCAGAAGAACAAGTTCATTGCAGTTTTCGTAACGGCATTTCTATGCACACAAGTTCCAGTTGCTGCTTATGATTATGCTACTAAGTTTCAGTTTCAATCCTCGCACCTACACTCGCTTCAAGAGCTTCTATCATTGAAAGGATATAAACGTGTAATAAAGAATAGAACGTTTTTGGTTGGACACGGCCACATAGTTCAATTCCACTAACATTGAGATAAGCTTCCCACTTATTTCTTGCCGCTAGCTCATTCCACAAGGCAATACCATCCAAAGGGCGAGATATGACAAGTCCTTTTGGATTGACACCAACCGCACTCGGTAATGACGCAATTAGTTTTGATTAAAGAAAAAAAAATAGAACGAAAAACTCGATCAGGACAAAGTGTCCAAGACAAATTTGCTTTCGCGTGCAGGAAAGGTCTTGCATTATTAGATCAAAGGGAAAAAGAAGATGCTATCAAAAGGACACTGCTCCAACAAAGAACCGACTTCCACTATAGATGCCATGTAAAGTGGTCCACATGTTACAGCCATGACAATCCCACAATGGGACCAAATGAGAAGGAAGAGTGAAATAAATGGAGAAAACCAAAAGGCAGAATGCTTGGAATAATTCTAAGTATACAATGGTCCCTGCGTGTTTAGCATCTTAGGGCAAAAAGGCTATCCCATTTGGAATTACATCTCATGAAATAAAGGTTTGCCACTTAGCAGTCTTGATGTGTAGAAACAAAGACCGCCTTATGGGAAACCTCTGACAGATGCTCGAGAAAAGAGCATCGGCTTTTAATTGATTGCAGGCACTCAAGTGGCAAGGATGCGCGGCTAGTCTTACTGAAATTCCAAAATGCGTGTCTTCATATAAAAACAGACAGGGCCTCGCAGTGACCGTCGTGGAGAAACAAAACTCAGCACCAGAAGTGATGAGCCATTTTCACAAAGCTTCAAGAAGCTGACCTGAATGAAAAAAGAACAGGTCAACAAGCATAATTGCTATGCATCGTCATGCATTTGCAGGCACAAAGCACAGCTCCAAAGATTTATTGAAGTGCAACAGACATGATATATCAAGCAACTTAATGTAATCCCACTATGGTGGAGATAAACTCACTTGAGACTTATCAAAAGTATAGGATCCTATTCCTGCAGTAATCAAGTTTCATCATCTTGATCCTCCATCTCCTCAAGAATAACATATTTTGCCGAAGCATTTCTTGCAGGCGATCCCGAATGATCATCTTCACGATGCCTTTTTTGTAGCTTTTGATATCTGCAGAATCAACAAACAAAGAAGATGATTAGTCCTTAACACCACACTGGAAATGAAACAAGGAACAAAACAAGTGATTTAGCTAACAAATCATACAAAAAGATGAGGACTAATAATCATGACAGTCAGTCAATAGAGCAAACACCTCGCTAGGAGAAAAACTTTCACAGGATAAACTCTATTTACCTTCATATTGAAGAAAGACATGTAAGAGCCAAGTAAAAACCGAGTGATGAACTAGCACTGAAAGGGTTGTATCTGTGTAAGTCTAGACTGCTTCTGCTAATGGACTATGTAGTCCATTAGTTAAACAACACAAGTTAAAAACTGACAGAAAAGGTGAGCTACAACTGTGAAGAGAATTCAAATGACTCGTGCCTCTTTGACACTATCGTGGCCTTAAAGTATCTCAAAGTTACAGTAAGCAAAATACACATTTGTGAACTTCTTTTATGCAAGTTCTAATAATTTGCATCATTGCATGTTTGATATCAAACATGCTTTTCCTAGGTATTATATGATATTATATTATGAGACTCATTTAAGTAATGCTGCACGCCTTGCATGGTCAGGCCATAGTACGTCTAGCAACAAGGAATAATAGACCTAGCAGGGTATTCAAATCTCTCAACAACAAATGATAGGCCTATTCTGTTCTTCCACCTACTTTTGGCAAGTAAAATTCTCAGCTCTCAGAGAAGAATATCTGTTTTGGGCCTTTCGGCAATTATCCAAAAAGTTTGAAATCTAACAATTTGGTATGCTATATCTGTCTGTTAATCAAGTTGGCACTGGCATTTCATCAATAACTTTTTCTTTGTTCACAGGAAATCAATATGGTAAAATGTGCACCCCAGAAAAAGAAAAAAAAAAATCTGCACTATTGAATAAAATGAACATCAAAATAATGCTAGAGTAAGACATGCATTTCCTAGTCATCTGTGGATGTTCATTACGAGTGACAAAGCATAAAAGCCAATAGCAAAGCAGTGCCCAATCTAACTAGATGGATTACTTATCCTGCATGAAAAAAAGATAGTTTTGAAAGAACACATACTATTGCATCTACCGTGGACTTACTTGTACCAATTGAATAAACTGACGCCAACCATAATTGTCAGGAGACCAAGTCCCTTCAACCAGGTAAACTCATCATGGAAATAGAACACCGCAACCTGAAAAACATCATAGAGTACAAAATAAAATGACTCGCAACTCTACATGAATAGGGTTAACTTAATAATAATAATGTACGACAAAAAAATATCTAAAAATGGAAGTGTGTGAGTGAAGAAGAAGAAGAAGAAGAACCAAGATACGCTAAGTAGCATCATGCTACTGGACTAATAAAGCCTAGTCATCAATTAACTAACAAGTCAGACATAAAACTATTTTCTTGTCAGTGACGTCATAGAAGGCCACTCCGGCATATATTACATAATCCTTATTGGATGAAGTATGTCGGAGTGGTCAGCTCTTCCCACATGGCTAGCTGATTACCCAGTTAGTTTCAGTATCGAATAAACATGAGATAACAAGAGTTGAGGAAAATTTTCATCTTCTCTTTCATTCACATTGGACATTTTACTGTAGAATGATTTTAATTCTCTCTGAATGACAATGAGCTTTTGCAGAAAACAACTGAACCTTTACAGAATATTTTAGCACATAGTTCTGAAGATAAATGTCCATATAAACAAGCAAGAATGACGTAGAGAGAAGTCCATACCAAAATGGTAACAGCTTCCTTGACAACACCGGCAATTGTAACTGTAACAGCACTAGTCACTGAGACAAGAATGTACTCTGTTAAAACCTGCAACAAAAGGACAATGTGAAGACATGTCAAACCTCTAAAACAGTAGCAACTAGCAAAAAAGCCTACATAATAGTAGCAACAAGCAGCTCAACTATGAAATTACATATAAAAATAACACACCAGCTTAAAAGTGATACAAGTTCCACCATGTACACAATGTACCTACCATGAAGAAGGCCAGTGTTCCACCCAGAAGCAGCAGTAAGCAACTTCGTGTGACGTGATGTGAATTATCGAAATATTTATTATTTTTAAATTCATCCCATGGATCCAACAAAAGGGAAAGAAAAGCAGTTGCTAGTGCCATCACCGGAGCTACATAGCTCATCAAGGTCAGTGGATCTTTTAAACCTGAAACAAAAATCAAGACATGTGTGCATCATTATCTATAATTTGCAATCAATTTCAAAGATAAAAAAAGTGTAACATTGATCAAATGGCAAGCTTGAGTAAATTCTTTTAGATAAGCCGGCTCAAAAAGTAATTTTCACCTGTACAGCAGAAACTAGTATCTATGTAGCAGAACTAACCCCATTTTAGACCTCCCATTTCATTGAACAAATGCCAAAAATCCACAACAATTCAACAAGACCAGGTTTTCAAGAAACTTGAACACTGTCCAAGATATAACTCTCCACATAAATATCTAATGCTCTTGTACAAGTATTAACATTATCTTCTGTATTTTACCCATCATTTTCTATAAAACACTGAACTTTTACGGAGTCGAATGGATCAGTATTTTTATAAGGAAACAGAACATTCATGCGCTCAAACAGACAGAAAACATAGCATAGAACCTGTAGGCCCTTGAAGTTGTTCTACTACTGCGAGAGAAATGAAAGAAACACTTACCATAGGCCTCTTTCTTCAGATCAGTAATGGCATCGGGATTCAAAGTTTTTTTTTTTTTCCCCGAGATAACAAGACAACAGAAATAAAGTTAGTCCAAGCAACTGGCATATCTTTGCTAGAAGTGATGAATGAAGGACAATGTATGTTGTACCTGAAGCAGTATTTGAGTCATGCACCAGCGAAATCCAGACATAACAGCAGCAAGCATAACAAAAATAAACCCCCAGAATTCAAATGCAGTCTCCTTTGCAACTGAGAAGCAGAAAATAAAAAAAGCCAAGGCAAAAAAGGAAAAATCATGAAAGCCCAGAGAAAATTACAGAAAAAATTCTTAAGGCCAAGACATCTTGACTCATAAATTTTAGTACATTCCTGCAGTAACTTAAAAAGATTACTGCATCTGGGATTCTAACGTAAAATACTGGCAAGGCGTAATCCATATATAAATAGAACAAACAAATTAAAAATCCATTACATACCTGTTAATAAGATTCCAATAGAGATGACAATCATTATACCCGAGAGTTTAATGCTGGGAGACTCCAACCTTTAAACAAAACATTAAGATAGATCAGGGAATGAATGAGATTTCGCTAGGAGATGAATAAAGGACAAAGGAGAGGGATTTGGAATGGTATGAGCAAATGCAAATATAATGAAACTCTGCCATTCTATGCAAAGAAATTGATCCTTCTTTGTTATAATATCGAGGAGCAGGATTAAATCAGCCATCACTGCACAACCTAGCAAACAGTAGATATCATGACTCTGTGGGGATGTTGACATCCAAGACAACTTGGTCAAAAACATAAAATTAGCCCTTAAGTATAGAGGTTTCCATCCCACTCCCAACAGATATGGAAGGATGAAAAGAGAGCCAGTAGAATAATATGACTGCTCGGTATACACATACAACCATGAAATTTTACTAGATCGAAACAAACATTCAACTAGATGATTACGAAAACAGAGAACACATACCAAACATCCATTCTGAAACAAGAAACTCCAATATAATTGGGAATCTTAAAGGACTGTGAGACACAATTATGGTCATATAAATCATAATGACTCTTTGAAGCAGGATGGTAATGCTAGTCCGACGACATCTTAGCAAAATAACAGAAAAGTTGAAGAAATTTTGATGCAGTAAAGGTTAAGAAGAAAATTCACCTGAAAGCAAAAGCAAACAATAGAAGAAATATAGGAGCTGCTGATTTACACTGCAAAAAGAAAAAAAAAAAAAACAGAGAGTTGAAGTTGACCAATTTGCAAGAGATGATAACTAGAACTATGAATGAGCCGATGAAACATAGAACCAAAAGCAAACAAAGAAAGCATGGGCAAGCATCTTTAACATGCAAATATAACAACTCACCATCGTTGCAAATGTAACAGAGATGAAGACAAGGGATTCGTTGCTGAGATTCACATCCATGGCCGTTGCAAGTGCAGTTGGTACAACTGTGAAAGGCAAATTCCATCTGTCGCATTAGTTGATCGAAAGTTAATTAACTAATTTTCAAATATATTACAGAAGGAAATGTAAATATCCTGTGATTGTGAACAAAACCAACCCTACGAGAACTAAAAGACTCAAATTGGTCGCAATCATTTCATCAAAGAGGCCCTGATGGATAAATTACTGAAGCCAAAGCTGTAAGCTTTTAAATTGGACATACATCACCATATCCATGCTTAGCACCACTGTAACTTATACGCGTTTTCAAGATATCAAGTGTCTAAAAGAGATTCAATTATCATGCAGAATCAGGGCCACCTTTAATCGCAAAAAATAAAAAAATAAAAAACTAATAGTCCACAGGCTTACCTCTGACAAAGTAGTCTGTCCATGACATTGTAACCTTAGTTTGATTTTTATGAGACCAAAACCAAGTGATGCCCTTCGCCAAAATGGCTTGCATAGTGAAGTGGACGGTATTCATCAACATGGGAGCGGGAAACTTTCCCATATCATCTCCTAGTAGGGTTTTGTTGTACCTACTCACATTATGGGGGAGATACAATGAAGGAGTACGTCAACATGCCACTTAAATAAAGGAAACAAGCATTTCTCAAGATTGACTAGAAAATGGAGTAACTTACAATGTCAAAAGGGTGCTGAAAGTGTACCATACAAGTATGAAAAACAATGTCTTCAGCACATTAGCAGCAGAGATAGAATTCTCAGAATTCAGTGCAGATACTTCACGACCACTAATAGAACTGAGGCCGTCTGCACCGAAATTTGAGAGATTTCTCTCACTAACGGATGATCCATCTTCAATATTTAGGGAAGAGTACTTCTCAGATTTACTTCCTTCTCCATGTATAGAGGAATTGACCACACTGCTTCCATTCATATGCACAGTATCCATCTGGAACTTATTATACTGATATCTACTGTGGCCTAGAAACCCATTTCCCTGCTCGTTCTGCTGGAGAAATGGCAATTCAAAATCAGGCTCTTCAATTGATTCATCAGAGTTTTCTTTCTGAATATTTAAAAGAACTACGCCATCCTCATTGCACCATCCCGAGAAAGAAGGCTCTCGGTGCAGACTTGCGGCCTGGCTTCCACTTTGACTGCAGCTTCCAATGGTGTGTTCAACCTCTTCTGCAACCAAATCACTGCCGAACATCTCCTTCCTTCACTAGGCTCGAGCCATTAACACTACAGGATATTGTCGATATCAACTTCATTATCTAACAAGACAGCAAACTATGTGGTCCCACCAGCAAAACCACAAGATACACAGTCTCTCATTCAAAGAGTAGCCGATTGGATCTGAAAGCTGATGAAATTTGGAAGAAATAAATGGTGTCTGTCGAACTTTTCTGCTAGCCAATTTCCAATCGCCTATAAAACTTTATTCGAGCAACCTTCCCTGCTTCCAGAAAAACATATGTAATACGTATGAAAACGAGTTCAACCACTCAACAACCAAAAACACATTCAAGACAACTTTCTTTCGCCATCATCAACAAGCCAGGCAACAGAGGCAAAATTAGAGCTCGCTCAGGACATTAAACCAAACGATAAACAGGAACACTTCGAACTCTGCTAACACATCAGTCCGGATTCGATTCAACGGAGCAAAAACCGGATCAAAATTCTAGATTCTCCCCACGGCATTCTCCACAAGCAAACCAACCAGCAACCCCACGAAACTCAGACGGGACGCGAATCGCAATAGACACGAACAGCGTCTCCGTACCTCCGGTTGCTAATGAAAGGATCGAAAAAGGCCAAAAGAATCGCCACTTGAAAAGCACCGACGGACGAAGGAAACAATCGATCGCCGTAAAACGAGCTCGAGCTATCCGAAACGGACGCAATGTCGGAATCGCGAGGGATCGAAATGCGAGGGAAGAAGACGGGAGGGGGAGGTGGAATCGAGAGCGCTGACCTGACGTGGTGCCGACGCGAGGCGGAGGGATCCGGAGGTTTTGGGGGAGACTTCGGGGGGATCCGATCGGAGAGTTTCGTCGTGCGTCAGGGGAGCTGGAGCGGCCGGCGAGAAAGCGAGAGATTTCGAACGGGAATGGAATGGCGTGCGGCGTGGGGGAGGTGGAGTTGTTGCTTCTTCGGTTTCGGCGTTTCCTTCTTCTGTTCGACGAGGACGACTTTTTTTCTTTCTTTTTTTTTTTTTTTTTCTTCGGCGTTTCGGTTTTGGTGTGGTTGTCTGTTGCTGTTGCGCGATCGGCTTCGTTGGTCCAATCGTAGATCTGAAGAAACATTCTTCTTTTTTTTTAATCTTTTTGTTTTACCCCTTTAATTTACCTAAGATGATGTCTAATTATATTTGATAAAAGAATTTTTAAAAAGTGGGCCCTTTCTCGATTTCACTCCGGAAAATTAAAAAGAGAAAATTATGGTCAGTGCTGAGTTTCGATGGACTGGGTATGGCCACAACATCTCGAATTGTATATTACTTTTTTCTTTTTCAATAATATATAAATTATGCATCTTTCCCTATAGAAGTGACTGTGCTTTGGAACTCTCTGTCTCGCAGAAAAATTAGCATCTCAAACAATTATAAAAAGAAGTTTTATTTCTCGTCCAATTTTCCTTCATCTCATGATTCGTTGGATTTAACTGTTATAAACTCGAAAAAAAAAATTGATTTAATTGCGATTTTTCTTCTATTTGACAATCGAAATCTTGCCTTCAACTTCAGTCAACCGGATTGGCACCCACCATTGAAATGCATATCCAACTCCAAACGAAATTTGGGCACACATTCCCCACGTTCCTACGTACTGATTGAACTGTGTAAAGAACTCGTGTTGCCGACACTCCTAGTAGCCAAACAGAGATGTACATCGTCCTTGTCGAACAAGGGCTACGTTTCGAGATTACTGTTGCGGATTGCAGAATCTTTGCATCGTCCTTGGGACAAACGCATTACCAAACCTCCCGACATGAAGCTCTTTTCAGGATCTCGGGCAGTGCAAAACGTGCGACAGATCATTCGTTAGGCCGGGTCGACGCATCAGTTCGTTCGAATGCAGTTCTATACTAATAATACCGAGCAGCCGATGCTGTCATATCAATAGAAAGAGAGATAGGGATCCTGTATGTATACAAGCACCAAGGAAAATGAATGACCCAGCAACCTATGCAGGTGAAAAGAACGTGTAAAAAAAAAACTACAGTGTTCCTACAGCACCGACGAATATCAGCTCCTTCCTTCCGAAGCGAGGCTCCCGACGTGCTTCGTAAAGTCGTTCCCGTAATGCGAGTTCCACCAGAACTTCCCGCGATTAGCCGGCTTCATGGGGCTCCTGCTCCCGCTACCTTCTCTTCTTTCGGACTCCACTTCCTGGGAGTCGGACGCGCAAGGGGCTTCAGTGAGGAACTGCTCCCAGAACACGTCGTTGACCGCAGTCGGCGCGCCAGGCATTTTCTCGAGAATCTGTTCTTCCAAGTTTTCCACGTCGGGGACGCAGGCCGGCTCCACGTTCACGTCGATCACTGACGATTTGAGGCTGATGTCCATGTTGAGACACACCGATGATGTCTCCGGGCTCTCGACGTGATCTGTACCTAGTGCTAGTTCCGGTGACAATGCAACATCTTTCGAAGATGGAGGTGACCTGGGTGACCAAGGGCGGATATGCCTGTCAGAATCATCCAAAGATTCCTTTCTCTCGGTGAAACCCGCCGGCCAAGGCAACGATATTGCCCCGAAGTCATGCTGTTCTGCGCCTGAAGTGTTTTCGACTCCTTGAAGGAGATTTTCCAAAACGTGCAAAGACTGCTCCAGTTTCTCAACGGAGTCCAAATCTAGTAGAGAAAAGGGAACACCATTGAATTTTTCTTTCTGGAATTTCAAACTCTCTCGCCCGCTCTTGTCATCTGAGTCATGTAAATGATCCAGTTCCGCCAACCTTCTCTTTTTGGCAGGGCCATCCGACTGCTGCGTAAAAAGAGAAGCAAATACTGGCTTCTGCATTAATTGAGCTAAGACGGCGATCAAGTGCGTCTGTTTTTGTTCCATAGTTTGGAATTGCTTACGTAGTAACTGTATCTGGAAATCGACATCCTGATTATCTCCCTGATATCTTTGAAGCTGCGACTGAAGCAAGCTCTTCTCGTGTACCAGTCTCTTGATTTCCTCCTCGTACATCTGTTTCTCCGTATCAGATAACCGAGCACCCTGCCCCGAATGGCTATGGATTGGTTTGCGTCGGTAGATGTTATTCAAAAGGTGTTTCTCCCCTCTCAAGAATTCTTCATTCGCAAACTCCCACTGATCGGGATCTATCTTTCTAAAGCCCTGTTCAAGGAAAAAATCAAAATCAATCAATCAGACGAGGAAATTCAGGTACGGGGATAAATCAACCAGCCCGCCTAAACTACGTGTTCCAGTATTACGACAACCAGGAAACAAAACCAGAAATAATGAGAGTACAGCCAACAGCAAGACGAGAGAGCAAAGTGAAATGAAGACTTGCATCTACAACCAAGCAAGAAAAATTTAAAGGAAACCACTAACAACCACCAGTTTCAATTTACCCAAAGCTGGAGATTTATCGCAAGCACTAGAGACTAGATCGAGCACGCCTCATTCCCGTAGTCAAGAACGAATCGATCCGAAAGTATGTCAATACTGGAGATAGATGGAGAACCTCTATAACCAGCAGCAAATCATAGATTGATTCAGCAAAAAACTTGAAACCAAGGATCTCTAGCACACCAGGTGTTATCTTTTGACTTTGGAGAGGTCCTTGGTTTTTGTTCACGAACAGAGAATTCAGCTACCCACTCTAAGAAGATAAGTAGGAACATACGCAAACATCGGACTAGGTAAAGAAACATCGCGGAACAGAAAAGAACCAAGAATATCTTGGGTTCAAGATCGAATCTTACGTAAGTATTGAGCTGCCTCACGAAACTCGAGAAGTTGTTGTGCTTGAAGTATTTAGGGAGCAGTTCCCCGGAGAATTCAGGCGGGTTCCACACCACGAAGCTGCTTCCGTTCTCGCTCCAGGACACCAGGAAGTCCGTCTGAGGATCATCGACCATCTCATAGGTCTTGACCAGGAACGGAGCCGGAGCATTCGATTTTCCTTGCGCACAATCCATCGTCGATTCACTCTCTACGAACTTAACATCCAAAGCACAGACCCCGGGAACCTGAAGCCAGCCGATTCCCTATCGAACGCGCGGAACTCCGAAGATCGGACACTGAATATGAGAAGTCAGCTGAATTCTCAAGAAGTCAATATTCGGAAGCAGAGGAGGAAGCTGACTCCAAAGCACCGGAAACAGGACGAGCTCTCCGATCAAACCGGATCGCCAAGATCGCAAGAAACCGAATCCGATGGTTTCACTTGAGTTCCGCACACCCGGAAAGCCCGATCACCAGACTGGAAACCACCCACCTCGGGGCGGATTCAGATCGAAAGCAATCGGGACAAACCGCGTCGAGGTAGGTAACAGAGCAACGAAATGGCACGAACCAACTTCCGGGTCCAATTCCGACAAGATTGACTCGTGAAAACCCGATCAAGAACCTCAGAAAAAGAACACCAACCGACCCAATATCCTCAAAGAAGGCCAACCTTAGGGACGTTTGCGGACAGAATCGATCGTGAAATTGTAAGAAAGAGAGAGAGAGAGAGAGAGAGAGAGAGAGAGAGAGAGGGGGAGAAGAGAATCGGTCGAGCAATGTGGATGAAAGTTTGAAACTTGGAAACTTTTTTAGCTGGTGGGTCGGAAAGGGAAAGAGGGAGAGAGAGTCAGAGCAAGCACAAGGGGAAGGGGAGGAGGTTTGACTTTTATGGCCAAAGGGGACGCGAGGCTTTTTTGGCGAGTGATGGGTGATGGATGACTTGGTTTGAATATCGTGGTTCCTTGCGTGGAATTCTGACCTTTGACCAGTCTGCGTTCTTCGCCTCTGAATGAAGCCAAAGCATGTCTTGATATCATTCATTAATTAATCAAATTTCTTTTACTTTTATTTTTATTGTTCTGTGGTGGCGGAGCTGACGGACCGTTGAGGTCGAGGTGGGGAGAGGAACGCGGTCGTGGAATTTTCCGCACCGGCGGCGATGGGGGGCATCAGAAGTTGTCCTGAGGTCTCCCAGTTCCGGCGGCTCGATGGGGACCGAGTTGGGAATTTAAGTCAAGGGTACGGAATAGAAAAAGAGGGAAAATGGTAATTAAATATATGTATTTCTCTCCATGAGTGCCTGTCGTTCAATGTTTAGTGCGGTGTTACGTGGTGCATTTTGTCAATGCCTAAGAAGCTCTCTCGATTGGGTTAGGGGAAGGGAACGAGGATTAAAAGCTTTCGTACCTTAATTTGTTTCTTTTGTCTTTCATTACGTGAAGGGCGAGCCCCTTTTTTTCAAACCGTGCAGTGATGGCGTGTTGACTAAATGACTAGGCGACCGTATTTCCCCCAGTTAACTTGAACAATTCCCGTCTAATACTTTCGGAATTTTCCCAGCACCTGCTCTTTTGATTCGGTGGAAATTTTGCCGGGCCGGGCCGTGCCTTCTAGAAGACCAAACTCCCATCTTTTTTATGCGTCGCAAAAGAGAAAAACGATGGATCGTGTGCACGCGCGTTAAATCAACGCTGGGTTAAATACGGCGGAAATGAATGGACATAAAACACTTTTTGCATGTGGTAATTTTGCTAAAAGGAAATATCTAGATTCCCGAGTTCAACTTGAGCCTTGACGAATCCCACGTGGACTGAATGTGTCCGCCTCTCTGCCACGTGGACAGAAAGTAATCTGCTTTGCTTTGCGGTGCGGTTTGCACCGATATTTCCTAACGCAGCTCTGCTTCTTCTTCCTCGTCCTCAGATATTTGCATCTCCAAGGGTCCCACCCAATCCTCCGCCAGCCACGAGCAGAATATCCGGAGCTCACTCCACAGCGTCCCCCGTTCTGTATTAAAGATTGGTCGTCGTCGCCACCTTCGTCTTCGTCATCGCATTTCATCTATAGAGATTCCGGGGGCTCCTGCGATTCGGGACAAGGCACCGGGCTTCCGTCGACGCGAGGGACATGGAGGGTCAGGTCGCGAGGCGCAGGATCAGCACGATCGCCGGCCACTTCGTCGCCGGCGAGGATATCTCCGCCGCCGCCCGCGTCGTGCCTCTGGTGAGCTATATGGGATTCCTCCATTCGGGCTGTCGGGAATATTAATTTAATAAGGAAAAGAAGGAAACTTGGTTGGCACGTTGAGGGAAAGTTCGAATCTTTATATAAAATCTTTTCGTGGGCTAAAGTAATTGGCGTCGTGTCGCATGTGGATTCTGACGATAGCGTGTTCCGATAATTAAAGCATTAAGAATTTAAGAATGGGTATCGCGAAAGATCACATGTCTTAATTTCTTGCCTTAAAATGGACATGCGGCTCACGGGCATCATAGAATACTCGCAGGCTCATGGACCAAGAGGAATTGTTGAGTTGTACTTAATCATGTTGATGTGTTGTTTACTCATGGCACTTATTCTTAACTTATGGAGGTAGCTGTCCTGTTGTTGGGTTGATGTCAGCGAGTGCGCTGATGGCATTTAATGAAAAACCTGGACGTTTAAGAGTTCGAATACACAATATGGGAGGGAATTGAAAAACGTGGAAGCTTCTTTATCTAGCTCGGGCAATCCTACAGTCCCCTCAAGATGCCCGTTCCGCGATCACAACCCATTGTAATTATGTGCGGTTTGTCGAAATCACTGGCATAAATCTTGATTCACCGGTTTGGTAAAATGGTTCGATTCTAATTTTAGTCTAGTAAATTAGGAGCAACAGAACGATCTCCTTCTTCATTTTGGGTCCATGCAGTAGGACTTTTAGTTGTATAGGGGTAAGTTTCTATGGTTCTGCTTTCATTTGATTTCTTATACAATTGGTATGACGCAATCTGCTCGACTATGGTGTCATGAATGTGAATCTATCATAAGAGTTTCATTGCTTTTTGTTTGTTTACCGTAAACACAAGCATATAAAAGGAAGCTTTGACAAGTATGTAGTTTTACATGAGAAGATGTAGTGCTGGGGATCCCATGAAACTGGAGCTGCTTTCATCTTCTCATTCAATCATTAGTAACTTGAAAAATATAACTTAACTGACAGTTTTCTGCTATATAAAGTCAGAACGTCAATGCTGTCATAATTCGAAATTAATCTCAGAAGCACTGAACATTCAAAGTTTCTATAGTTCTACTTAGAAGTTTCTTGTTTTGGCTGTACGATTGTTTTGAATGATTTCTTTTCTCTCTGATGTTCATTCCATTTTCTCTTCACAGAACTGCAGTGCTAGTTTAAACTCTGTGATCCAAAGATATGACAACAAAATGTACTTTGCAAGGCAAGGGTCTAGTTCACAAGGTGGTTTCATGAGGCAGGCCTCAATTGATCAGGTACCTTCGCTGCTTAAACTGTCCACATCACTTTCCCAGAACTTATTTATGTTTGCACTCCAATTACTAATGTTGTTTCTTTATCGGAATAATGACAGCAGGTGAGACCAACTCAGCCTGGCACTTGTCAGGGCTCTTGCAATGCTTCTGAGGCTCCATCATTTTCGAGGCCTTCAAGAACTGAACAAAAACTGCCAAATTTTGGCTTACTACAACCTAGAGCGCAGTGTTGCAACTTAACTGCAGCAGAACCAGCACCTAGATTTGCTCGGCCAGACAGAAGAATCAGTAGACAAAAGCAATCCAATTTGAAGAAGAAAGTTGATCCTCCAAACTCCAGGGGTTAGTGGATTGTCTTTTTCCATAGCTGTTCCTTAAGATTTTCTTCCATTTGTGATTCAGATCAAGATAAGCACATTGTGATATATACTATGCACAAATGATGCTCATTTATTGTCTAATGGAAACCCATGCCCTCGCGCCACATCCTTTGAGCAAATCAACTGGGAAGATGACAATGGGCTTTTTGCTGGGAGGGGTTCCCATTCACTGAGAAATCACTACCATTGACGGGGAAAAGATTTCTCCTAGTTGTGCCAGATGTCGATCATTTATATCTTCAAAACTCAAGCCATAGTTGGAATATGCAAATAGCTGCCACACAACATATGTAGTAACAGTTTGAGCAACAAGATTCATATAGGAAACATAAAATATCTATTCTAGTTCTATCATCAGCTTGGGTTGAATCTAAAGAAATTCTATGCCGATATTTAGAAGCAAGAAAAATGGGCTTTAAATGGGAGAATCTGCTTTTCCTCTCTTGGATTGGGCATGCATAACCTTTCTTCTCTTTCTAACTGATGTAGGGGCTAGATGGTCCCCACGAATGGATGTGGTAGAATCAGAACGCAATTATGTTCTGACCGTGGAAGTTCCTGGAGTTGGCAGCAAGGATATCAGAGTGGAAGTCAGTGACCAAAAGTACGATATTATTTTCCCATTTCATAAAGCACAAGTAGAACTTAACTTACGTCCTGTTTGCTAGAGCGAGATAAGGCCAAATCTGTTGCAGATAGACAAATGAGATGCTTAAGCGGTATACAGAATTTCAAGTCCAATAAGTAATAACTTATTTGATCCAACAGATTGACTGTGATGGGAATGCGTCAGGCTTGGCAAGTATCTGGCTTTTCAAATGAATCGATTATGTCATATCACAAGAGAGAGATCACACAAGGACCCTACCAGATCACATGGCCGCTCCCCACCAATGTAAACAAGGATCGTGTCTCGGCAGAATTTGTGTAAGTTATATTCTTGACCATCCGTTTGTGGCTTCTTGCTTGCACTTATCTGAGGGTGAAGTATGAAGAGAATAGAGGTCGAAGATTACTTCCACTGATAACAGAGAGGTCGTCTAACGTACTATAATGTAGTTGTACATATTACCCTGAAGTAAGGATCAAGATCTGATCATGGGAGCGCATAATTGCTGCATTAGTTGGATGTCATTTTTTGATCCTTTGCACCTAGCATGAACTGCTTTCAGCTGCTGTTCATGTCAACAACTTGTGCTTTTCTCAGCTGGTACTTGGACTTTATTAGGCATTTATATCTGGAAATATACTCACTGAGCATGTTTATTCACATCTGCTTTTTCTCTTCCTGTGTTGAGAATGCTTAATTACATTTTTTATACATTAGGAAAACAATTATCTAATGGGTTGTGGTCATTTGTAGCAGGGAGGGATTTCTACAGATCATTGTTCCTAAGCTTTGAGAAATAGCCACAGAGCGGCATCTACAAGAATAAATGACTACGTCATTGTCATTATCAATACCAAGTAGCCAATATGGGACAGCCTTCTACACTTGCTCTTCAAGTACCTCATAGAAAATTTACCAGCACTCTGTGAGCTTCTTGTATCAACTCTGTGATTCTGTTGCTGTTCAATGCTGAATTACTTAGGAAAGTATGAAACATCAGCTATAAAATGAAACCTTCCTATAATTCCAATCAACTGCTCGATTTACATGGTTTATCCTCTGTCTCTGGTGTTTTTTCCCACTCTTTCTTTCTTCATCTTTACATTACGTGGTCGATACACAGAAGATATATTTTTCGGAGTCGGGAACCAAACAAGTACAAAAAGCAAATTCTTAGTGAAACACTGAAAACGGCATGTTACATGCGCGAGATGCAGGGTAATTTGGCAAGAACGAGGAACATGGGCTTACAGCGTGACTCGACAAAGGAAGGGTTTTTTGTGAGATTTCTTAACGCACAAGGTATTGTTCCTTGGGAAGTACTCCAAACACCCAAGTGAGCACTGTCCGATTGGTTGCTTAAAACCAAATGAACATAAGCACAAGGAACTATGAAGAGAGATTCCGTAATTTCAGTGTCCTCCTGTCTTACCCACATGTCCCCAAAAAAAAAAAAATTAATTGGCATGTTTGGATCGTGGAGTCAGTTTCTCTTTCAATCTCTTCCATACCTTGTTGCTTTTCTCAAAAGAATCGTCCACTTCTGACTTCAACTTCTCTCTTCCGTAGAATTCGTTCTTTCTGCAATCATATTGGAGACGGGGCAAGAGAGAATAGTTCTTCTTTTTTTTCCCTTTACAGAACTCTCTACGGACATGCTGTAGAAGGGTACGAGAATTGGGTAAATTTGTGCATGCCATCTTCCCCATTCACTCTTGAAGAGCAGAGCCGAATAATCAGAGCTCGATAAACTTTACGACCTAATTAAAGTCGATTCAAAGATGTTACCCACATTTACTCTTGCATCTGTACGTATTAAAATCGACTACAATCGACGTATCATTCATATAAGCGGCGTCGAGGCTGCGTATTCTTTTCTGCTTCTTTTTGTTCATTGCACCATAAGCGGCCTCGTGAAGGCCTGAGCCGCTCCTTCTCTGACTGTGGACTATGGGTGTGGTTCTTATTCCTTTTTTCTTATTTTTTTCCTTTCAAATTATGGTTCTTATTACTTAATCAACGGAAATTACCAAAAAAATTCTAAACCTATTATACGTGTGTCAATTCATTCATAAACCTTTCAATTGGGATAATTTAATCCTAAATAAATTGAGATTTACCAAGTTAATCATAAACTTTTAGATGATTTGTGGTTTTAACTGAAACTAGCTGATGTGGTGGTATAGACAACGAGGGCCATCGTAGGAGGCATGGGCAACAAGCTAATATGGAAAAAATTTACAATTTTTTTTAATTTTCTGAATTTGTTTCTTCTTTTTCATTTTTCTTTTTTATTTTTTACAATATTCCCTCCACAAGCCCTGAAGTGGTTGGCCTTGGGCAACAGCATTCCTCGTTGAAGAGAAAATAAAAAATTAAAAGAAATTGTAAAAATTGTCTAAATTAGCATTGATCATATCACATAGGACAATTAACATTGACTAAATCATCACATCAGAGTTTTTATTAAAATTAGCTAGAATGACTAAATTCACAAATCATCAAAGGATTTACGACTAAATTAGCAAATCATACGAAATTCTAAGACTAAATTGAAGCAATTAAAAGATTTAGAACTAAATTGAGCACATTTATCTTAAATTAATTTTTATCTTATAAAAAATATGATTAATACTCAAAAAAATCTCAAAGTTGTATATTTGTAATAAATTTACCTCAAACTAATTTTTGACCACAAAAATCCCAAATTAGTACAATTTTGACAAATTTATCCCTACTTTTGATTAAAAAAATTAGTTTTTAGTAAATTTGTCAAAAAAATATTGAAAAATCTGCTAATTTTGCCTTTAGAGTTCCCTCAAGTTTTGAAAATTTGCTAAAATTCCTAATTTTCTGCTACATGAAAATTAGTTTGAGATCATTTTATTACGTATGTATTAGTTTGAAATTGTTTATAACACGAAAATTAGTTTGTAATTAACGTTGTACAAGTATATCAATTTAACTAAATTAATAAAATATGTGGAAACTCAATCAAAGTAAGGCCTTCGTGGTGAGCGAAACTCGCCCCCCCATATCTGAGATTCTATTTACCGTCCCGAGGAAGTAGCAACTGTCTCGCATTCATTGGGCAGGGACACCAGAACACTTTGTTTAAGAATCCTGTAATAAATGATTGTATGGGGATTGCGGTCGCTTCCCGCCTTCATCTTCAGCGCCAATCCCCAAACTTGCTTAACTCGAAAGACATTTTTGTTTCCGTGGCTTAATGACAACGGTCCCTTTTTAGAATTAAAGAAGGGTTAATACAGTAGACCAAAAAAATATATATATATATATTAATATCACGAATCTGATAAATTTATAATAAATTTACCTTAAACTAATATTTTGACTACAAAAACCCAAACCGATATATATGTGACAAATTTACCCTATGTTGATTTCCGTTAAATTTTACCCTAAAATAATTGAATTGGATAACACATAATTTGAGAGTTTACCTTTTGTTTGTCAAAGGTGTACTCGTTTCTATTTTTTTCGTTGTATTAATCCAATTTAATAGAAACTAAATAAAAGTAAATTTATCATAAATGTATCAATTTGAGGTTTTTGATAATTGAAAATTTAGTTTTTAATATATTTGTTACAAGCGTACCAATTTGAGGTTTTTTTATTGTATTAACCCATTAAAGAAAGGAAGAGTCAATAGCACTAGCAGGTTTGTCATAAGTAGTCATGAATGTCACATTTGAGTCATAAGTAGTTTATTTTGTTTAAGTCCCACAGTTGACTATTAGCTTTGGGTGTGGATTACTTAATCAAAGAAAATTACAAAAAAAGTTATAATTCCATTGTACTTGTACCAATTTAATCATAAACATTTCAATTTGGTCAATTTAGACTTAAACATTTTGATTGTTTGCTAATATAGTCCTAGAGCTTTTAATGATTTCCAAACTTAATTATGTCGACTAATTTTGATCGGAACTCACTGACGTTGTGATATAGATAGAGATAGCCATCTTAGGCAACACAAACAACGTTGACGTAGATAATTTTTTTTTTTTAATTTTCTAAATTTTTCTTCCACAAGCCTGAAGGTTGTTATCCTTGGGCAACGGCCGCCCTCATTAGCCACCTTGTAATAGCCAGCAAAGGGAAAAGAAAACAAAAGAAACGGAAGATAAAAAAAAAAGGAAAAAAAAGAAAAAATTATAAAATTTGTCTAGGTTGACATCAGTTGTATCACATATGACAACCAGAACTGACTAAATCATCACGTCAGCAATTTCTTATTAAAATTAATCGGAATAACTAAATTCACAAATTGTCAAAAGGCTTAGGACTAAATTTGCAACTCGTAAAAAGTTTAAAGATTAAATTGACACAATTGAAAGATTTTAGACTAAATTGAAAAGTCGTCAAAAAATTTATGACTAACTTGTTCAAATAAAAATGTTTAAGTTAAATTAACAAAAGTGTAATAGGCTTGAAACTTTTTTGATAATTTCCCCACTTAATCAATAAGGGTTTCC
Source organism: Eucalyptus marginata (assembly GCA_014182565.1). Classification (NCBI taxonomy): domain Eukaryota; kingdom Viridiplantae; phylum Streptophyta; class Magnoliopsida; order Myrtales; family Myrtaceae; genus Eucalyptus; species Eucalyptus marginata. The sequence continues at coordinate 29,566,052 of CM024585.1, forward strand.
ATCTTGGAAGGGGGGAGGTTGAGGGGTTCAAATCCCCACATTCTCAAGGAGATTGGGATAGGAACGATTTCATTTCGGAGTGGGTTTCGACTCCCACGCCCGCAAGGAATCAAAAGTCGAGAGTGAGTGTTAGTAAGATTAGCGTAGAACCGACCAAAAAAAAAAATAAAATAAGGGTTCCGCCACCTAGAATCGCAAACCAATATACACCAACCAATTTAACTCAAAACTAATTTTTATATCACAAAAATCTCAAATAAATACAATTGCATCATTTTTATCCTAATTTTATTTTTTATCTTACAAAAACCATCAATCACCAAAGTCTTAGATTGAAAATTTTGCTAAATTTGTCGTTAAAGCTCCCTGAAGTTTTGAAAATCTACTAAAATTCCTAATTTTTCAATAACACAAAAACTAGTTCGGGTTAATTATATTATACATGTGCTGGTTTGAGATTTTCTACAAAGCGAAAAGTGGTTTGTAATAAATGTGGCATAAGTATGTCCATTTAAAAAAAAAAAAAAATTTGCAGTGTTAACCGAATTAATGAAATTAAAAATTAAAAAAACTTAATCAAAGTACGGTTTCTTTATTATCTTCCTGGTGAGCGAAACTCGCCCCACAGATCTGAGATTCTATTTACTGTCCAGAGGAAACAGCAACTGTCACAGATTTATTGGCCAGGGACACCAGAACACTTTGTTTAATAATCCGGTAATAAATGATCATATGGGGACTGCCGTTGCTTCCCGCCTTCATCTTCAGCACCAATCCTCAAACTTGCTTAACTAGAAAGAAGGGTTAAAGAAGGGTTAATGACAACTGTCCCTTTTTGGGGAAATTAAAGAAGGGTTAACACATTAAACTAAAAAAAAAAATTAATATCACGAAAAACTTTAAATCAGTATATTTATGATAAATTTACCTAAAATTAATTTTTTGACAACAAAAAACTTTAAAGTACATCTATAATAAATTTACCCTTCGTTAATTTCCGTTAAATTTTACCATCAAATTGTTGAATTATATAACACATGATAGTTTTGGGGTTTTACCCCATGTTTGTCACAGGTGTGCCCATTTATGATTTTTCGTAATATTAATCTAATTAGTAGAAACTAACGGAAGGTAAATTTGTACCACACGCCGCGGTGGCTCAACTGGGTAAACTTCCATTGAGGAGGTCTAGTGTTCGAATCTCCCGTAGCTTGAGGCTCTTGGCGACTTGCCCGGTGGCATGTTTTTAATTGTCGAAAAAAAAAGTTTTGAATAAATTTTTAAGATTTTTAATTATCGAAAAATTAGTTTTGAATGTAATATATCAGTTTGGAGTCCTTCGTTGTATTAACCATTAAAAAAGGCAGAGTCAATAGCATTAGCAGATTAGTCACAATTGGTCATGAATGCTATATTGGAGTTCCAACTAGTTTTTTTGTTGAGTCCAAAGTTGAACGATACATGACAAAACTCTTGTCGGTGATACTGTTGAATTTGACTAGTTTTATTCAAATGACCACTCAAGATCTGTCTAAATTTGTTTATTAGATCTCCTCTCCACCTCATTACAACAAAAATATATGCTTTGTTCTCCTATATAACTTCCCCCTTCTCTCTTTCAGTTCAGCCCATTCACTTGTCTCCTTCTCCTGCACGCATGCATGGAAGCTTCATTTCATGTAATTTGCGTTCTCCTCATCTTCATACTGCAGGGGTGCAAGGTGAGGATGTTGATGTTTATAACAATGTGGAGATTAACAAACATCGGAAGAGAGGGTGTGATGTGTTCCTGGGGAGGTGGGTGTACGATTCCTCCTATCCTCTTTACAATTCGTTCAACTGCCCGTTCCTCGAGCAGGCATTCGATTGCCAAAAGAACGGCCGGCACGACCGGTCCTACCTCAAATACAGATGGCAACCTTCGTCCTGCAATTTGCCCAGGTATATATTCTCGTCGATCATCAACAATGCTCACTTCATTCCATTAATCTCCTCGCTCTTTTGGGCGAATTTCCCAGTATATATATATATAATGTGTTCCCGGTTGCATCGAGCCCTTAGATTAGCCCTTCAATAAGCAATTAAAGATGACGGATTAGTTGGGAAACATGGTTTGTTTGGTCAGAAATAAAAGTTCGTGGTTTTGATGCAGGTTTAGCGGGACAAATTTCTTGGAGAATTTCAGAGGGAAGCGCATCATGTTTGTAGGGGATTCGCTCAGTCTGAATCAATGGCAATCGTTTACGTGCATGCTTCACGCCTCCGTCCCCAAGGCAAAATACGCCTTCTCTAGAAGGGCGGATATCTCCAATTTCACATTCCCGGTAATCGGAAATCCCCCTCTTTCATGTCGTCTCTTTTCTTTGGGTCCATCGTTCCACTTCGGAGATCCTTATTGAATTCGCGCCACTGTCACCATTCTCGATTCAATGTGTCCTGACAATCTCGTTCCTCCGTTTTGTCCGTACCTAGCCTATCAAAACACTGTTACATGGTGGTGTCAATACACTCGTATGTCCAGCTTCCTCCTGACGTCTAGTGAAGGTCTTGTTTCTAGTCATTTGCATCATTATCACGCTCAGAAATCTGTTAACTTTTCCTTACGTTACAGAGCCACGTGATGGAGACTTACGTCAGCTAGAACCCCTCGGAAGTTGGAACCCGTCTGCCCTTGTCAGTCGATTGATTCTTACATTAATGACATCTCGTGCGACTTGTAATCCGGGAGAATCAGATTGTCTTGATTGACACAGTTTTCATGATACAAAGTTCGATCATTGATAGGATTGTCGGTCAATCTCTTGCGTAGAGTACATTCACGTGGTCCTTAATTCGTTGCCCTTAGGGTATTTAAAGCAAAGCATACATCCCAAGATTCGCAGTGCATCGAAAGACGAGGTCCTCGTGCTGTTTATTATAACTATAATACGATGAAGCAGGCATACAACGTCTCCATCATGCTGCACCGGAGCGCATTCTTGGTGGACATCCTAACGAGGAAACGTGGGCGAATCTTAGATCTAGACTCGATCAACGGCGGGAACTTATGGAAAGGGATGGATGCATTAGTCTTCAACACATGGCACTGGTGGACCCACAGAGGAAGTTTACAAGCGTAAGCCTTCCCAAGTATTATATAGTTCCTAAATAGATAATGACACAAGCGAGTGACTCAAAGAAAGAAGGCCCAGCCCCGCCCCCTAAATTGAACATATACCTTTACTCCAAAGACAAAGTTGAATAGAATGAAAATTGAAATATAACATTACACATTAGGTTATAATTTATGGATCACATTGATCAAATTAAAAATTTAGAAATTATATTGCACATTGAGCTAAAATTCATGATTCATTTTTATTAATATCCATTCCTAAGTTGAGTTTTTTTGCATTGGCCTTTGTTAGATTTTCGAATGCTGAGTTTGGTTCATAGAAAGCTGCACAAATTATATGGTTTCTTGATGTGACAGATGGGATTTGGTTCGAGACGAGAAGCGTACGTACAAGGACATGAACCGGTTCGTGGCTTTTGAGAAGGGGTTGACCACATGGGCCCAATGGGTAGACCTCAACATAGATCCCAAGACCACCAAAGTCTTCTTCCAAGGTGTATCGCCGGTTCACTCCAAGTAAGTTCGCACCTTCGTGTGGCCCAAGACTGCTTCTAATTTGCTGCATTGTTAAGTGAATGTAAGGGAAGCTTGCATCGCCAATAATGCAAGGTAGCCATGTTTCGGATTAATGACTTTTGATGTCGATGCACGACAGTTCGAGGGATTGGGGGGACACGCGAGCGAAGGATTGTCGGGCGCAGACTCAGCCGATGCTCGGGTCGAGCTATCCGGGAGGCACGAACCCGGCGGAGGCCATCGTGGAGAAGGTGTTGCGCCGGATGTCGAAGCCAGTCCGGTTGCTCAACATCACGACGCTCTCGGCATTAAGGAAAGACGGGCATATGGGCATTTTCGGGTATGGAGGGCCCAAAGTCGTAGATTGCAGCCACTGGTGTCTCCCGGGGGTCCCCGATACTTGGAACTTGCTTCTGTATGCATTTCTCATTCAAAATTAAATCAGTTGCTCGGTAGATGGTCTTCACCCGTTTTTGGAGAATGATCCTTAAAGGAGCAACATAGTACGTTTGATCATTTCTTCCAACGATTAGATGTGTTTTCTTGAATTGTTATTGATACGGAGCCCATCGAGATTGGAGTTACATCTTATAAAACGAGACTTGGAAAGCATCGATGGTTGGCGATGACAGAAATGATTTGTAAAAGAGAAACGCCACCAGAAATATATGATGGAGAATCGGAAGCTCGTCGTTTAAAACAAATGGTATATTTCATCTCTTTGATGAAACAGACGAAGCCACTTTAGAACGTGAAAGTAAGCTGTCTCCCTTCTTCCCGTTTGCATTTTTGGCTGTTTAATAGCAATCTGTGTGCATTAGGTAATTTGGCCTAAGATTAAGTGTCTCACCGGTCAAACCGACTCACGTGAAGTCGCATTTTCTCATGGTACGGCACGCATTTGATTTTAATCATGTTTCATCATAGTTGATAACTTGATATGACGCAGAGCATGGCATTTCCAATTAAAATCTTGACTTTAGCATCGCTTGGTGGGAATTTGACTTCTCGTTTCATGTACTATTGGACACACCCGATGATGTAATACTGCACCGACATCCACAACACCAAGAACGAGATCGATTTATTGGTAATGCAAATTTTCTTTTATTTTTTTTGGAAATCGACTTCATATCTACAAATTCAATTGTCGGGTACCATTCATAGTCGGACGATGAGCATTTGTTTAACGGTCTAGGGACCATGCATGGTTAACTATATTTCCGCGTTGCTAAAATACATTATCATAATAAAAGTGACCTCTCTTCATCTAACAAATGAAGATGACATTTGTTAGTGAGATTGATGTAAAATAGAGAACAACCTAAGATAGAGAACCTAAAGCTCAATAATACTAGACGGAATCCTCGAGCTATGCTAGTGAGATTGATGTAAGATAGAGAACAATCAGCCATTTTTATCTACATTACAGACCCAAGCGACCCGTTATACCGTCCTATATGAAGTCAAAAAAGATAATCGATTTCTCAGTGGATATGGGATTTGACATCATTTCATTTTCTGGCTGTGTACACGACAATCATATCATGTTAGTGAAATGACTGGTCACTAGCTGAACACGATTGACTTGAGTCTCAAAGTTTCATGGACCAGACATATTCCAATGCCAGCTTGCAAGCGAATGATTTGTGTCTAAAAGGCAATTTGGCAGGGGAGTGCATGGAAGCTTCCTGTCCCTCTCTCTCTCTCTCTCTCTCTCTCTCTCTCTCTCTCGCTCGGACTCTGTGGGAAGAAAACGTTATCACCGTCATTAGATTCAGACAGAATGATGGACCACCCATTTTTGTCTGCACGAGGAAGACTTTAGCCTAAACGGAACGCGTTTTCCAAGCGCACCGAGCCGCCTCTTACTTTTCGTGCGTCCCCACGCGTTCTTGGAGCTCGTCCTCGTCTTTCCATCCGTGGATCCATGAATGGTGTCATGATGATCTTATCCTTTATGTCATTCCGGTGAATGATTGTTTTTGGCGGATCGATTATTCAGAGGATGGATAACGTGCCATGTAAACTGTAATGCAGCGTCGCATCTACGTTCCAACGCGACCCGAAAGCTGTGGGATTTGTATGGAAAGATGGTGTGTCATTCGACAAGGTTTTGTCGTGCCCCTCCCAAGACGTTGCATGCATCATTTATGGCCGGAGACCAGGCAAATGAACCAAGCATGGCGCCTTCAATCTTCACTACATCAATGCATTATGGCTCTTTAATCCTTCACTGCTCTTCCCCTCTTGACTGTTTTCGAGGATCACGAAGATGGATGGGACAATCCTAATAAATAGTGTCTTCATCTAATAATTTAAATTTTTAGAATAATTGTTAGTGATCTCATCAAATCTCACGTGATATCAGAGTTAGAAGTCACGAGTTCATAATTTTTCACGCTCCATTTATCTTCCTAATTAAATTTTTATATTTACTAATAAAAAAATCTGTTTAAATATTTAAAATAATTAATAATAATCTCATCAAATCTCAAGTATATCTCCGCAACTTTGATAGCAAACAAAACGAGAGAAGACCAGAACAACGGGGAAGGAAAAGTACGCGCGCTCTGCATCCTGTCACTCTCAACGCGGCTGACGCAATTACTGCTCCAAAACGCGTAAGCTTCTGGACGATACCTATGGAGAGATTTTGCATTGATTACTTTAATGTATAATGAGAAAAACTTTACATGAAGGACCCACGAAGTTCTTAATGAACCATGCAAAAGATTTCAAGACTCATTCATCAGGCGTGCAATTTTGACTGTGGAATTACTCATCAATGCATGGCTCAAGTCCAAACTTCGACACTGCATTCAGCAGTGCAGTTGGCAGCCGCTCATTTGTCGATTAGCACGGGGATAGTATGTCTTTAACACTTGAAAGTTGAAACTAGGGGTGATCGGGTCCCAGGGGTGGGTAAGAGGGTCTGACTTTGGCCGTACCACCACCCCCGTTATAACCTAGGGATCTCTTTTTTTGGGCCCCCGTCTCCGACCCTATTTGCATTGGGGTTACCCTGTTCCCAACCCACCTGTTTTTCCGGTCCCCAAACATGGTTAACCCCGTTTATATTGGAACCCGTTTTGCATAAAAATTGTTGTACAACACTCATATGTAAACACCCAGAGCAACTCACCTTAAGATGTGGACAGCTATTGGCAATTGCATATAATGATTCATCGGTGATGAATGTGCTGCCGATATTCAGATGTTGCAAAGCAGTAGCTCTTGCAATCTGCAGAAATGGCTCAATCAGGAAGCTAAATTTACATACATATGAGGTGGACAACGCTACACAACACGTCCACGAGGGAGCATGTGTTGAGACAAAAAATCAGGTGTATGGATCGTGATTGTTTTATAGAATGATGCTCAGTGACAAACTGTTGCGACACTTCATCGATCTAAAGAGTAGGTCTCTCAGGATATACCGACTACCATATGTCGATGATGGGGAAAGCACACAAGAAGTTCTAAGCCTCGTGCATCAAAAGGACTTGATGGTCAAACTTTTTTTCCAAAAAGTTAGGACTGGATTGTGAGAGAACTTCAGGCTCAGTTATCCCATAGACAAGTGGCATGCGAATAAAACAGATAATCATCAACAGAGCAAGGTACATTGACAATTTCAAGTTCTTGCACTGATTTTTATCGAACAATATGACTAATAAGCAACGCCGACACTATCACCGAGGAACACTAGCATCGAACTCGAATGAAGAAACGACCATCAACACCCGATATCGCTCCAACCACGTAACAAGACTAAAGCCTACACACATAACATCTGCGAAGCGAACCATTACTTGAAACAACAAACATACCAGCTTAACAACACCTTGGTCGTGACCTCTGTCATCCCCAACGAGAGAGATGGACGTAAGCTTCGCCGCGCATTTCGTCGGTGAAATTACTGCATGCCCTTCATCGGTAATATGGCGGCCCCAACAAATCTTCGAACTGCGGACAATTCAGGTCGGCAAAAGTTCAAAAATCCATAGAGACACATCATAAACTAATCATCAAACAATTCCTAAGTAACTAATCCTCCATGTACCAATCTCCAAATTCAAGAAGAATCCTAACAAACTGTCAACAACCCTCCATCAATCATGCCGCACCCAGGCGAGAGACGAGAGAGACAAAGGGAGTACATGTCGAGTTCACGAAGGGCGTATGCGCGGCCGAACGACGCGGGCGGTGGAATCGCGCGTCCATCTTCGACCCCGTGAAGCGAGCCTCTCCCTCCGCCCCAGCGACGACTTCACCCCACGCTTCCATTTCCTGCACACCCCACTCGCCCTGCGAGGAAATTTCGGTTTTTGATCACAACCCACGTCTCAGAATCATCAACACCACACGGAACCGCAGACAAAACAACTTCTTTCCCCGGAACCAGAAAGCAAGAATGGGAACTCCCCGCGGTCAAGAGCACGTACCGCACCAAATCGGCGAAGGACGGGATCATGAAGAAGACAAGCGCCAGACGTCGACGGGCGGTGGTCGATCTCCGCTTCCCCTCCTCCACCTCCTCCTCCTCCTCCTCCCTCATCCCCGTGGCGAGACGACGAAGACACTAGAGAGAGAAAGGGAGATGGAGATGGAGCTTCTTGGTAGAGAGAGAGCGTCGTCGCCGTCTTTTCCTTATTTAAGGCGGAGGGGACGGAGGAGGAAGGGCTACCGTGGGTTGCTCGAAGATGCGACAAGGTGGGCTTGCGGACGCGAGATCTGCGGGTCTCGGGGCGTCGGCGAGGCAATGGCGGCGCGGGAACGGCGAGATCGACCGGAGGCGGCGTCGCGCCGGGTGCGAGCTCGGGGGTCACGGCCGCGGGCGAACCGGTGGTCAGCGAGCGACGCGATGACCGGCGAACGGGCGGTGGTGCGAGCGCGAGGGGTGCGACGAGAGGCAAAGAAAAAGGCGTCGGCTTCACGATTTCGGGAGGGGAGCTCGGAGCAAGTAGAAAAGAAGGGTTGCGATTTGGTCTTTTTGGGGTGGCATTTCAAACCGGTTGTCCAACCGGTTCCCAAACCGTCCGGCGATCCGGTTCCCTGGGTAATCCCTGGAATGGTTCCGGGCCCATTTCAAACAGAATGAGTTTTGGGAATATTCTGGATCGGTTTCAACCGGAACCGGTTCCCGACCAAAGGGTGCCCAAAGCCGGGGAATGGACTCAAAACACCCCCGTCTTTAACACTTGAAAGTTGAAACCGGTGGAACCCATCTTCCAATTTCCTCCATGAAGATGCGCGACGCCGACTACGATATGACCAATTCCTACCGTCACAAAAGCCCCACCGTTAGGCTTGTTAGCCACTTTTCAAAAAGACTTTATTAATATAATAATTTTTGGACTACTATAAGAATAACAGTTGATATAAATCATAAATTTTTAAAGAAATAGACTTATAATAATTTATAATTATTTATTATTTATTTTTAAAAATTTAGAATAAATTATATTTTTATAGTAGATAAAAATTATCACCCAATCATTTTTTTTATAGAAATGCTCATCTCCAAAGAGAAATCCAATTCCAATTTGACTAAGACTAGTTGCAAATATGGAAAAAATACCATCTCATGGTTGTTGGGCCTATTGCTTTCTCTCTCCCTTTGGTCTATTTGGATGAATGGCTGAGGAATTAGTCTCGAATCATCACCACTCTTCTATACACATCGGCGAAACCGAGCTCTTGTCGAATAAGTTATGAAGATGGGAGGTAACTAGCTCGATGACATCATTCCTAGAACAAGTGCTTTCGGTCAAACTTTACGGTTTTCGCTCGATTTAAAGTAAAATAATGGTGATGGCACGCTCGATCTCGACCGAAACGCATGCATAGGTCTTTGCTTACTCATTGAGTTGGAGTTGCTCCCATTTGTCATGCACAAATAAGATCAGGCTCGCAGCAATTCACGGAGAGTGCAGTTGCTTTCGATGGTCAAACACTTCCAGTCAGCTCCACTCCCTTCAGAGCTCCTCGCCATCATCCTCGCAGGACATACGAATCAGACTCGTCCTTTGAACGACGGGCGCATCTTTTTTAGCAGTTGTTCAAATGCATGTGTTCAAATTGCGCAGAAACATTCCAAAACGCATGGGTCCACATCTCCTGTAGCGTTGATTATAATATTATTTAGTTTAATTTTCTGGTTTGATCTCATTGGCAGAAAAGCCAATCTAGTGGTCCTGATTTTGGACGGTACTATGATTTCGTTTATTTAAACATCCTCCGATAGATTCCCTCCCTAACAGCAATCTTCACCCTCTCTCTCTCTCTCTCTCTCTCTCTCTAGCATAGGAGGATCATTCATTAGATACATACAGAGAGCTTGAGCTAAAACGGAGCATTGCAGATCTATAGGCAGGCACATGAAATGGGTGCTGGTTCGGGGCTTCCCAAGCTGCTGATTCTTGCATGTTCCGTCTGTTTGGTGGAACTATACTTGCTTCCAACCTCGGCGATTTCGGACACGGCGACGCTCCATCCAATGGAAGGTAACAAAGTCGAACGTGCTTCCTTTCCTCGTTTTTAGTTGCTAGAGAAAGTAGAAGCAGCATTGGGGTGAAATTTATAAGTAAATGGAGTGGGCTGTGTTGGTGTTGTACTTTGCAGTGAAGGCATTGAGAGAGATAGGCAGGAAGCTGGGCAAGACCGACTGGAACTTCGAGGAAGACCCGTGCAGTGGCCGAGACAACTGGGTCAAGGTTCAGGATGATGATGATGGGGCGTTGGCGGCGGCGGCGCAAAAGCAGGAATTGAGAGCAATGTCACTTGCGATTGTTCCTTCAACGACAACAACACTTGCAACGTCGTCGCCATGTCTCTCTCTCTCTCTCTCCCTCTCTCTCTCTTCCCCCCGGAATTCATTAACATTGTTCTCTGTTATTGCGTTGCGTTCTGAAATGCTATTGCAAGAACCGAGCTTGATGCGTCTTGGGCAAAAAATTTGAAGTTCTTTTGACTGTCACATACACAGTCACGTTGGGGTGTTATTGATCACTAATCTGAAAGTCATCAAGGATTGATCTGAAACTGACCCGCCCTTGGGAACGCTGATGCAGAGCTCTAAAGGCGCAGAATCTGACTGGAACTGTCCCGCCAGAGTTCTCCAGGCTTCACTACCTCAAGTCGCTGTGAGTAAACGCCATGACCCGCGGTTGCTGTTTCTCTTCGAACCGTCTGAGATGAATGTGATGATCTATCAAGTCTTTAACATAGCATTGAACTTGTGTGCTTCTGAAGGGACCTGAGTCGGAATTGCCTCACCGGCACAATACCTGCTGAGTGGGCTTCCATGCGCTTGGAGGAGCTGTATGTGCCTCAAAATTCACTTCACATACCGTCGTTGCTTTTCTGTTGTTTTGTATGATCAAAGAAAGTTATGAATCCTATGCTTTTGGCGGAATCTTTTCATGCAGCTCTTTTATGGGGAACCGATTGTCCGGACCATTTCCCAAGGCCTCACGAGGATCACCTCCCTCAGAAATCTGTATGTGAATCTACTTCTGTTGTGTATCATGTTTCCATAGTTTGTCCACATGTGCGAGCACCACAGATGCTGACTGGGGTGGTGGTGGTCAGGATCGACGCTTGTATTTGAACTGTCTAGTTGGCACTAATAGTTAGCACTGCAGCTCAGATGTGAAATTCAATGTCCCCATTCATGTTCATCATGCTTGATAAGGATGAAATTTTGCGTCGTCGTCGCTTAACTTTGGTCATGAAAAAGGAAGAACCTAACAGAACAAGAACAGATAGCAGATGAAACAGCCATGAAGCTGCTCGATATTCTGTCCATTTAGAAACTTTGCCTGGCCCACGGCAGACCTTATCTACCTGTGTGTGGGATTTTGTTTTCCTGGATTGGGAGACCTCACAAGAAATCTGTATGTTAATGTTCCAGGACCATTGAAGGAAACCTCTTTTCGGGGCCAATTCCACCAGAAATTGGGAATTTGATCAAATTACAGAAACTGTAATTTTTTTCCTCTTCACTTTCTTTAAAGTTGTCCCTAAGCTTAGAATGTCCTTGCGGTCTCACTTGGTCATTCGAAAGATTTGTTTCTAATTTTATTTTATTACAGCATACTATCATCCAATGCTTTCACAGGAGAACTGCCAGTAGAGCTCTCCAAGTTGACCAAATTGAACGACATGTAAGTGGGTCATTTTCAATTCTGCTCATGTTTGGTAGACATGCTCAAGACAAAATACTGAAAACTAGCTTCACTCAGTCCATTCTAAGTTGATGAAAAATTTAACTGCTGGACCATGTCAATCATCAACACCTTCCTTTTGCATGATTTATAGCATGTCTCGTTCATAGAGAATTTCCATAGATCGTAATTTCATCCTTAGATGCATAATCTTGTGCTAGGGATCTAATGAATCAAACTAATATAAAGTGTCTGCCTCTTTTGATCGATAGGAGGATAAGTGACAATCTTTTTTCTGGAAAGATACCTGAATTCATAGGAAACTGGACAAGCATTGAGAAACTGTAAGCTTCCTTGTTTTGACATTGAAGTTTGCTTTCTTCATTATCTATTATTGTGATTTCACTGTCTTTGGGTCGTAACTATGATTAAGTCCATCTCTGTCTTGACTTTGCAGACAAATTGAAGGTTGCTCTCTGGAGGGCCCTCTACCTTCAAGTATCTCTGCATTGAAAAAATTAAGTGATCTGTATGTAACTCCTAGACCCTGATTAGAATTGTTCTTGAAGAATGTTAACAGTATAGATACTGTTGTCATTTTCAAAACTATTTTTGGAAACAGGCCTATATTGGATAAGCCAAAATTATTTTGCTTAATGCAATTTATTTACTTTCATCTGCTGTGATATTTGATGAACTAAATGCACATAATGAGACTATAAATGTTCTCTCTCAGCCAAAATATTTTGTAAGGAATTCTTCCAGTATCTTCATTATCATACCTTCTAGAAATTTTGGGAATCCTCAGGGCTTTCCCATGTTTATAAATCACCGAACCTGTTTCTGTTATTATATTTGAACATCTTTTAATATCAAATTTTCAAGAGAAATCCAGACAATAGTTTACCTTATGTGCTTTTCATTTCCCAAGAGTTGTATTAAAAAAATGATGGGGCTCTTTTCTTTCAAATTTTAGGAGGATCAGTGATCTAAAAGGCAGAGTGTCCTCTTTCCCGCCACTGAGTGACATGCATTCCATGAAGACCTTGTGAGTTGATTGAGTTGGATATCCTAGTTGCTGCTCATAGCTGTGGAACTGCATTATCATTAATTTTTTTTTAAAAAATAAATAGTAGCATTCGAAGATAAAAACTTTACTGTGCTTTTGCATTTCAGGATACTTAGGAAGTGCTTAATTGGTGGACAGATCCCTGCATATATTGGTGCCATGAAAAAACTTAAGAACCTGTAAGTATTTGTTCCACGTACTTAGATGATTTTTTCTGTTTGTGAATTGTTGAAGGCTCTCATATAATCATCACACAAGAACAAACTTATTTGAAGTTCAATGTATGCAGTCACAGATTTACAAAATTGACTGTTTCTTTGATACTTTAATGTACGTTGGAGCATCTCTCATTCTCCTGAGTTCGATGAGTTTGAGAAAATGATTATATACTATATTTCCAAAAATTACAATTTGCATACTTCATGATACTTTTGAAATAATACTTGCATTTAAACCTTTTGACTCTTCCCGAACAAGTCAAGATAGAAATTTTAATGGTACTTGTGTGCTAACTAAGCAGAAGAAGATTGCTTGCGTTGTTGACTTTATATGATTATCAGATATACATGTTATGAGCTTTCTTTGATCCGTTTGTTGAGACTAATCTAATTATTCCACGGAAATGCAGAGACCTGAGCTTCAATAATTTGACTGGCGAAATTCCATCATTGTTTGACCGTCTTGTCAGAGTGGATTTTATGTAAGCAATTAACTTGTCCAAATTCTAGATTCTCAAACTTAGTCTCTATAAATAGTCCATATAACAAAATTTTCCCCTTTCTTCTAGGTATCTGACTGGGAACGAGCTCACTGGCACCATTCCTTCATGGCTTCTTGGAAGAAACAAAAATGTGTATGCAGAATTTCCTTCAAGCTGAACTTTCAAAATCTATAGGTCTCCCTTAAGTAAATGGAGGTGTTGTGGATCAAGTTTCATGATAGGTCAAATGAACTGTGTTGCTTTTCCAGTCTTTATTACACTCAAGTAGGGTCAATGATTGATTATTGTTGAACAGTGAACATATCCATTTCGAGGAACTCTGACGCACCAATCTATTTATATGATGCTATCTCCACTAGGAGTTTGGTCCTATGTTGTTTGAAAGTTAATTTTCCTGACTACTTAAAATTTTACTTTTCTCGACTTCATTTCAGGGATCTATCATACAACAACTTCACTTGGGAAAGCTCAAGTCCCACCGAATGTCCTCGAGGGAGTGTGTAAGTATGAATGTAAGTTCTTATCTCATGTATCTATGCTTTCACATGAGCAAAATTGGACTTACTGCTGCTTTGTATTCTATTAATAGGAACTTAGTGGAAAGCTACGCTTCATCAGCAGATAAACTGTAAGCTATGGCAATTCATAAGTGAGATCACTTGTCTATGTGGCATGGCTGTGTTCCTCATCGCTACATTTGGCTCAGATTTTTGTTAGTCTAGCCTCTCTTGTTCACGAGCTTGCTCCTAAAAGCTTATGCACAGGCAATTCTTGTCCCTTTTTCTGCAGAAATAAAGCGCCACCATGCCTGAAGAGAAACTTCCCATGTGCTGCATCAAGTAAGCAATGTAAGCAAACAATTCCAGAAAATCAGTGTGCTATGAGACACTCCGAATATCTTAGAATCCTGCTATAACAACATATCCTAGGAATGGTGAATGAATTTCCTGATTCCATTTTAGTTTTGATTACTGCCTTTTACAATTGCTTCTAAATGAGGTAAAAAGCAGCGTGCTTTCTTTCCTTAATTGATTATTTGACGGCGGAGAATTCTACCGTGACACTTCTAATGCATGGCTAGGGCTCAAAAAGTTAATATTGGTCTGCAAATAAATAAATTCCTGGTTTTCACCTAAATGTTTGGTTACACTTTGGGTTGACTAAAAAGAACGTAGATCTTCCATTTCTTAATTTAATCTTTAGGTTTCTTTGACAGATAAATCCTCATTGTACATCAATTGTGGAGGTAAGGAAACAAATGTTGCAGGGCGTGACATATCAAGATGATAATGAACAGAGAGGGGCTTCAATGTATTACTCGGGTCAGAGCCAGAGCTGGGCATTTAGCAGCACCGGGAACTTCCTGGATAATGACATTGATTCAGATGATTATGTCGAGAGCAATACTTCTGTTCTTTCAAGCATCTCTGTTCATGATTCAGAACTATACACGACAGCACGTGCTTCTCCTCTTTCACTCACATACTATGGGCTTTGTCTTTTCAATGGAAATTACACAGTCAGGCTCCACTTTGCAGAGATTAAGTTCTCAAATGACAGCTCCTTCAACAGCCTGGGAAAGCGCATATTTGATGTCTATATCCAGGTAACGTGACTACTTAGTGGAGAAAGAGAAAGAGATTCTTCTTCTTTGTCACATGTATGCAAATGAAGTTTATATTTGTATATTTTTACCATAGGAGAAGTTGGTCCTAAAAGACTTCAACATTGAAAATGAAGCTGGTGGCACTGGCAAGGCCATTGTAAAGCTGTTTACAACTGTGGTATCAAGTCACACACTAAAGATCCACTTTTACTGGGCTGGGAGAGGTACAACAGGTATCCCAGTGAGAGGAGTTTATGGACCTCTTATATCAGCCATATCAGTAGATCCTAGTAAGTGGATCTATTTTCTTCACTGCAATTCTTGGTTTACTCTTACACAAGCATCCAAAGTTTTAACACCACAACTTGTCTAAGAGCTGCATCTATCTTCACTCTTCTTATGAGCTCTTTTGTGTAACGGTAACTTGATCCCCTTACCATTCAAACTAATGATATTAATGTCTAGCTGCATGCAAATAAGTGTGCATTATTTCTCCTGGCCTAAAATTATGATACCAGGGATGTCGCCACCCATTGGAACCCCTAGTTGTACGTTCTGTAATACATGTGTCATCATGCTTCGGAATGCTCTTAAGCAAATCCTTTGAGCTTTTGAGGAATAACAGGATATATGAATTGAGAAACAGGCTTACTTCTTTCACTGAGTCTATTGCAAGATCTGAGTTGAAATTGTGAACTTATGACGAAATTTCATTGACTAACAGAGGAGGACTGGTCCATGATTCTTTTTATGCTGAGCAATTACTGCTTCTAATTACATTCAGTGGAACTTAAATTTCATATACCTAAAATTACCCGTCTTGTACAGATTTTAAACCTCCTTCACTTGATGGGAATAGATGGTACATTGTCAACGTAGTGGCTGGATCTGCTATTGCTGCTGCAGTTCTTCTGATCCTCATTTTTGGTATTATGTGGAGAAAAGGCTGGTTGGGAAGCAAGTTATCTCCTGATAAAGGTACACTGGATCTGAACTATTATTTCTTTTCACTGTGGTACTTAAAAGAAGGAAGAAAGAAAAATAAAATAATAAAAATCTCATATTACCATATCTCACAAAACAAACTCTGCAAGGGCACTTAATCATAATTGAGCACTTGATGTCCTCCACTTTGTTATTTAATCCGTTCTTGCATTCGATTCCAGCAGCAAAGTCATTCATCTAACTTATAAATTCAGAAGAATGGTATTTGAGTATTTGGTTCACCCAAATTAGGTACGAGGTTGTACTAAGAACCACTGTGATCCAGCTTGAAGTATATCTTCTGATGTTTGAATTTCATATTTTCAGAAAACTATGATGAAGTTGCTTCTGTTATCTGATGATTATAGCTTTCCACTTGGAAACTGATCTCTTACAAGCCGTTGCTATATGCTTACTCCTCATTTGTTCTTAAAAGAACTGGTGGTCTTCTACATTCCCTACAGGAATAAGAGCGAATAATATAGATTGTTAAGACAAGCTCAATCAGCATCGAGATTCCAATGCTTCACAAGCTATCCAAAATCTAGAATGCAACCTCTGTGCTGCATTTGTGACTTCCCCTCTGAAATTTGCTATAACTTATTAATACATCACAATTCTTTCTAGAAATCTCTGTATAGTGCAGTGATAAAGTTGTCTTGGAATAGAAGATAACTGAACCAAATAAGCATAGAAACCTTAGTCTAAAGGGTACTCATTAAGTGAAAGTGTCTCCACCCCTGTAACATCTTATGTTGCCTTATGCAGAACTTAAAGGTCTAGATCTACAGACAGGAGTATTTACCTTAAGACAGATCAAAGCTGCTACCGAGAACTTTGATGTTGGAAACAAAATTGGCGAGGGTGGATTTGGGGCAGTCTATAAGGTAAATCCATGATTTTTCTAGGCCATGGTTATTGATTTCTTTGCATTCATTCTGTTGTCTGAATTTTTTTACACTGCGAATATTGTAAGCCTTACTGAGTGACCGGTCTTTCTCTGTAAGACATGCTGAGCTAGCTGATGCCACATCCATCCATCCTTCACTAAGGTGGCTTTTTGGGTTTTGTCATTTTTTATGACCTTAGTTATACAATTATTTTTATGAATAAAAGCTCTAAGTGCTTGAGCAGCACTGGGCAATAGAAGAAATGTGAAAAGCATGAGAGCAACTTACATCTCTGTTCACCAATTATGATTTTTCAGTATCGTATTCCATTCTTTGACACAACGCCAGATTTTAGAATTTTGTCCTTTGAGAAAAGCTATGCTTAGCTTTCTGAAAAAATGAACATGGAGTTTTCTCCTTTCTAGGGATGTGGAATGCATCACACGAAGCAAGCACAAGGTAGCTCCATTATTCCAGTTCTAACCATTTTCTGACATATCTGCATTTTGGAGTATAGGGTCAACTATCAGATGGAACTGTCATTGCGGTGAAGCAGCTCTCATCAAAATCTAAGCAAGGAAATCGTGAGTTCGTAAATGAAATAGGCATGATATCCGCCTTACAGCACCCAAACCTGGTAAAATTATATGGATGCTGTATTGAAGGGAATCAGTTGTCGCTTATTTATGAGTACATGGAAAACAACTGCCTTTCTCGTGCTCTTTTCGGTGAGCTTGGTACTTTATCTGATTAAAGATGCATTAGTTCCATTATAAATGGACATTGACAAATTTCTTCACTTAATTTGCTCGAACTAAAGGGAAGGATGCTACCAGAAAGTTAAAACTGGATTGGCCTGCTAGATGGAAAATTTGCCTTGGCATAGCCAGAGGTTTGGCCTATCTCCATGAAGAATCAATGCTGAGGATTGTGCACAGAGATATCAAGACTGGCAATGTGCTGTTGGATAAGGATCTCAACCCTAAGATCTCTGATTTCGGTTTGGCGAAGCTCAATGAGGATGGTAAAACCCACATCAGCACAAGAGTTGCTGGAACCATGTAAGTACCAACGTAAGGAGGTAGAACCTCAAAATCGTAGTTTTCCTTTTCCAGTTTCTACCCACTAGAGCCGACACAGTGGGCCTCCAACTCTTGCAGTGGCTATATGGCTCCGGAGTATGCAATGCGCGGTTATCTAACAGACAAGGCAGATGTGTACAGCTTTGGAGTAGTTGCACTGGAAATTGTTAGTGGCAAGAGCAACACAAACTACAGGCCAATGGAAGAATTTGTCTATCTTCTTGACTGGGTAAAAAAACCTCCTCTTGAGCTACTTTTTTCTCCCTTTATTTTGCGAGCGTGCAGATATGCATATGCTTTCTATTTTCTAGTGTCATGTGCCTAAGTAAAGTTAGCTTCCTCTCAATGCTAAAGGGCATACAAGAAAATTTATAAGGGTCACTAATTCCTGATTTTCTGCGTTCTTCTTTTACACTTGCATTGTAAAATATTTCATAATCTTCTTGCTTGTCCGATCTCACGCATCTTCTCTCAACGTGGTTTCTATCTGTCCTAATTTCGTGTCCAGGCATACGTTCTGCAAGAGAGAGGGTGTCTGTTGGAGTTGGTCGATCCGGACTTGGGCTCGGAATATCCTTGCGAGGAGGCAATGCTGATGCTCGACGTGGCGCTCTTGTGCACCAACGCGTCTCCCACTCTGAGGCCTATAATGTCTCAAGTCGTAAGCGTGCTCGAAGGCCGGACCACAGTTCAGGACCTGCTCTCTGACATAGGGATTTCGACCGTAAACGCGAAATATAGGGCCATAAGAAACCACTTCTGGCAGAACCCCAGCCAGAGCATGTCCATTCGTTGTCCTTGTAGTGATTCCTCCATTTCAAACATAGAAGAGAGTGTTCATTTGATAAAAGTTGGCACAAACAGTGAGCTAGATGACTGAGTTGCTTAGATCTTTTGTCCTGATGTTGAGCAAGTGTAAATATCTAAATCTGATGATGATGGTGTTCCTGTTTCTCAGCCCAAAAATATCACGGGTTCTTGGTTTCTTCGGTTACCAAATTTAAGCTTTACCGACTTGCATTATTGAAATCAATCATGCAGAAAAGCTGGTCTCTTATCAGTAAAAAGTAAATTTGTTGTTTAGCAATTAGGACAATAAGTGTTTTAGAAGTTTTAAGATCTTAACAAAGGGAGTCCCAACATCAACCTAAAGTGTTGATAGAGACATCATTAGACATCAGGGATTTAATGTAATGTTGTGTTGTCATCTGTACTTTGTATGATATCTTGGCCCCACAATTTGAGACTCACATCTATATACTTGTATTTCTTGTGATTTTTTAATTATTATTATTAATTAATACACGGTTGATCACATTTCGTAATTAGGTATCAGAGTTTTGCAATCTCGTAATCATTCTCTTTTTCAATTTCTATTAAAAATCCATCTCTCAAAGTTGATCATTGATAATGTTCATATTGTGCGATAGCATCCCAACTATGTGATCTTATAGTAATTTGTGAACTCTCCATCTATTTAATATGTCCCCTGTTCTCTTGCATTGTGGTGATGCCCACACCCTATGATGACCTAGTTACATCCATGTTTTGTTTGTTGTCATGCGAGGCTTGAACTTACATATGATTGGAGGTGTAGAATGGACACTTTCCATCTAAAAATACGGGCCAATAGTATAGTATGCACATGAAGCGTTAGTGTTACTTTTGATGATAGTGTTGGCCCATAACAACATCAATTACGATAAAATAATACGTTTGATGCGATTACATCTAAATATATATTTTTTAAACCCAACTTACGCGACAAGTAAGGGTGCTTGCACTATCCTTGCATTCTATTACATTCTTTCAATTGTCAAATGCTAACAATATTCAAAGACGTTATTTACAAACTTAATGTCATTTTGAGTGGGAGAGAATATTAAGGAATATTGCTAGATGCACTGCCATACATTAGGCATACCATTTGTAATTTCTTCATCAAAGTTAATCTAAAAAATATTCCGCTGCCGAAAGAAAATTCGAATCACAATTACGTTCCCTCCCTCTTTTAGCATTTCGAATAATTCCAACGCAACCCCAACTTTTCAAAAAGGCAAAAAGTAAAAAAATCCAACGCAAAAAGAAAAGAGTACGCGCGCGGACGGTGAAAACCCGAGCACACGTGCGAAACCTATTTCCGTTGCTGTTGCTGTTTTATTATTTTTAATATTTTTTAAAGTTTTATTATTATTTTGGTTTAAATATGCAAATCGCATTCATCGTCCCATCGAAGCCTCACCTGTCACCACCAGTTGAGCCCGAAGAGCCAATTTTCGCAATTTTTCTCCGTCTCCCCGACGCATCTCATTCTTCCCCTTTCGACCTCGAAAGATCTCGCGATTCCCAAATCCGCTCGATTCGCCCCTCCCCCCGGCTCATCGCGTCGCCGATCGGCGGCGACCCGGCCCCGTCCCCGTCGCCGTCGCCGTCGTCGTCGCCGCCGCCGCCGTCGTCTCCGTTATCCGATCACTTCCCGGTAAGCGCTCCTCTGGGTCTCTCTGGCTCGCGTCGCCATCGATTGGGCCGCCCGCGAGGTCGCGTTGCGCCCCCGGCCCGACCGACCTAGGAACCCCGAATCTGCCCGGGAGGATGCTAAACGCCCGCGTCTTTCGCCGATTCGTGTCTTGGGCGACGCGGGCTGCGTCGTGTTGCGTCGGTCTCGTTACGGATTTCCGACGGTTGGGTCGGTTGCAGGGATTGGCGTCGGGGTTTTCCGTGGCTTGAATGAGGGAACTTTAGCAATGATAGTCTCTCTCTCTCTCTCTCTCTCTAACGCCGTGCTCCTTCAGACTCGTGATGCTTTGCCTTTGCTCGCCCGCGCATTTCAAGTGCGCGTATGCAATTTTTTTTTGTTTTCCGTCGATCCTTTGCTCTTTCGTGGTTAATGATTCAATTCTTAGCGGCATCTGTTTTGTAAATTGACAATCGCTGATTTTCTTGATCGACATTAGACTTTTTGGAGGTTATGGTGAAAGAGAGAATCGGATACTTATGGAGCTGCTTTGTGGGTCCTTGATTCGTGTTGTTGTTAATCTATCATGGATAAGCATACTCATGAACTCGAATTAGGGCAAGCAGTTTTGATCTTTATGCGAGGTCCTGGTTTCGAGCAGCTTGCCAGTGTTAGGGCGATTATCTTAGTTCGATTAAGTCTCGAGAAATTGTTGTTCTTTATAAATTAAAATTAAATTTGTGGATTGGATCGTCACAGTAAATTCATTCCTGTGACGAATTTTGAGTATGAAATTTGTTCCGCTCTTTACTTTTGAAATTTGTAGGTCTCTCCTATTATACATTGGAAATGCATGGCGTTTTTGTAATAATAGTTGAAAACGTGTCATGTTTGCAGGTCCAATACCTGCAAAATTCAATTTTTAGAGTCACAGCAGCTGCTCTTAAGAAGGATTACTGGAGAGGATTGCATGCATAGCTACAATGTGGGCCTAGTAGTGGGTCTTTCATTTGCAGAATGAGAGAGAGTTACTGATAAATTACGCGATTTGATCAGATCCTTGAATAGGCGTTATAAGCGTGGTGACTTGTGGGATTTGTTTGGTGTGGTAGCTGGTATCATCTTTACGTCATGCCATATTATATACAGAGACTTTATAACATCTGCAAGGCGTCATTTTCGTCAGATGGACCTGTCTCAGATGAAGCTCTTGAAAGAGTTCGTGCTATGCTAGGTGAGAAAAGATATTTATGTGTAACTTACACCTCATTATAAGCCAATTACATGGATGGATGCTTGTTCCTTTTCTCTTAGCTGAAGACTTCTTTACTGACTAAAAAGATATTTTACTTAATTCTAGAGAAAAGTCCTGATTTGATGTGTCAAGTGCTCTTAGAGCTCTCAACTAGTTATTGGGTTTCATGTATCTGAGCAATCCTTGGTAGGCTATGTACTTGGGTCAGCTTCTACAGTAGTGCTACTTTGATTACTTTGTCTGCAAAGCAGGTTTGTTGGTATTTTAGGGGATGCCCACCCCCCTCTCTTTGCTGAAGCTTATTTCATGTTAATATGGTTGGGACTGGGAGCAGTTTTACATTTATAAAATGTATCACTTGGTTGTCGTTTCATGCACAGTGGTCTTCATATGCTAAATATATCATTAATTTCTTTTTCTCCTCTTCTCCCTTCATGAGATTCACATTATTAAAATCTCTTTTTGAATGTTAATTTTGTGCGTTTGAGTAGTTTTAGCATATTGTTGATGGCCTATGAGTTGCTGAATCTTTTCTTGGATGTACTTGTATGAGTTTTGTGCTATTGTGCCAATGGGAGATCTAGCTTCTAATTATGGTCTTGTCTCCTTTCAGATAAAATCAGGCCCTCTGATGTAGCGCTTGAGCAAGAGGCGCAGTTAGTACGTGCATGGCCAGGTTCAGTGCCTGAAAGAAATGGAAGTCGGCCTTCACTTCCACCTATCAAATACCTGCATTTACATGAATCTGATAGCTTCTCTGTGAGAATCTGCCTCCTATTTTCCACTATTTTTCTTTAGTTTTCAGGATGAGATTTACCTGGCTCATGCTGCCAATTTTAAACTGATTTTCTAATTGTAGTAGCTTTTGTCTCGTGGTGTAGATTGGAATCTTCTGCATGCCCCCTTCCTCAATCATACCTCTTCACAATCATCCCGGAATGACTGTGCTTAGCAAGCTTGTATATGGGTCCATGCATGTAAAATCTTATGATTGGGTTGATACAGTTGCACCTAGTGATCCATTGCAAGGTTTGTCATTGTGTGTTTCTTCATCTTTAACTCTTCTAAGTTTCCTGTTGTTGAAATCCTTTTAGAAGTGTGCTTTTAGGTATGGAACTTTTCCACCTTTTTATTAATGTTAACCTCTTTGAAGGTTACAAGTGGAGATAGAGTGAATGTTGATGTACACATGCCTATGTTTGGACTTGCGTTACAGACCTCCTCTTTTTATTTTGGTTTGACTGATTTACTTTTTAAGATGGACATGGAGGATTAAAAAACTCAAGTCAAGTAGGATTAAACAGAAGAAGCAGTATGCATGTTTGAGAAAATTACCAGAAAGGCGAAGGTTCATTTGCAATGATTGAACAGTTTCTCACATTTATGTTCTTTTGCTAATTGTGGGTTACTTTTTCTCTCTTTTGGTAGAGAAGGGGATTGTTTAAACTTTATCAATGGTGCTATAGTATGGTGTATTAAATGGAGAAGTGTGTGGAACAGAATGCATATGTTACAGTCAATGATGAACAGAGTGTTTCATGAGAGTCATTAGATAGGTCCTTAAATGATGGTCTCATAGTCAACCAATGTCCTATGGAGGAAATGGAAGTAAGTTGGGACACCTTGTTTTAGATATCATGGACTGCCCCTAAATTCTGTCTGATTTTGCTGATCAGTTTTTGCTTATAATTTTAAGAGCTTAATTCTGACTTTGCACTCTTCATAAGACGATGTTCAGGGGGATCTTGTAATGTCATATTAGTGAAGGTGGATATGGAATATTGTTGGTTAACCTGTGAAGCATTTCAAACTAAGATGCAAGCCTTTGCCTGCTCATTCAACTTTTATGATTTGGGAATAGTGATTTAGTTTGCAAATTGTTCCCTTACATGTCCAGAGGTTGAGAATTACTAAATGCACTTACTTATTCAAGTTGTTACTGTAGGCTGGCTACCTAACAGGAAATAAAACCAAAGTTCTTTGCCCTATGTATAGGGGGAACATGCTAAAAATGCTCTGCTTGAAAGAGTTGATTTTCTCTCTCTTTTTTTGGTCATACTTAGTTTACATGATAAGCGCACGAGGCTTATTCGGTTGTTTACCCTTACTGTATGTATCACAAAGATGGTCTTAGTAATTCAAAAGAACAAACAAAAAAGGAAGCAGCTCCAAAACTAGTTAAGCTAGCATGCTAATTTCTTTAGTGGTTTTAGCCTCTCTGTCTAATCGACTGCGGGGATTGCATAGACACATTAAGTTATTTAAGTTGTACCTTATGCACATGTCGTGAGATCTTTCAACTTGTTATGGAGATGAAAGTTTCTGGCCAATTGAGACCTCAATTGGTTTAGCCATTTGACTTGAGAATATGCACAATCGTCCTAATTGACAATTTATCATGCCACTAGAACGAAGATGTGACATACCCTTAGACTGTTTCGCCATGGCCATCATCTGCTTCTTTTTTATCTATGAGATGATAGTTACTGGAACTAAGACTGCAAATGGTTTTGTCGTATGACTTGAGAACTATACAGTCAGCCTCTGTGACAGTTTTATCCAGCCACTGGAACAAAGATATAACATCTCTATAGAATGCGGAACGTCTTATTGAGTGTTCTATTTTGTAGAATATACATGCCAAGGTGTTACCTAGAAGGTGAAGGGATATATATTCTTTGAGTGATATATTAACATCATTTGCATTCTCGACACTGCTTTGAAAATGCAACTTGTTCTTATCTGGAGATGATCGGATAGCTTGAAATGAATGCGATTTGTGGTACTTTTCGCAAAGCTGAGGAAATTGAAATAATATGTATGAATGATTGACCAAGCAAAAAACAATTATGAATGTGATTTGTGATACTTTTTGGGAAAGCAGAGAAACTGAAAAGATATGTACTTAAAGTAATTATGCCAACTTATTTTGCATTTTTTTGCAAAGCAGAAGCTCCTCATAAAGTTGACGCCTTGTGCTTATTTATATCATGCCATTTTTACTTAATATCTCTCACTGAAGGAAGTTGGTTATAACCTTTAACAATCAGAACAGGACTTCTTTACTAAAACTTGCATTTATTGCTTTCTGCAGCAAGACCAGCAAAGCTTGTTAAAGATACTGAGATGACGGCACCATGTCCAGCGACCACTCTTTATCCCACAAGTGGAGGCAACATCCATTGTTTTAGAGCAATCACTCCCTGTGCTATTTTTGACATCCTGTCTCCACCTTATTCATCAGAAAATGGAAGGCACTGCACTTATTTTAGGAAATCACCGAGACGGGATTTACCAGGTATTAATTGATTTTTTTCTCCATGGTAATTTTTCAATGTTCATTTCTTCTGATTTTAACTTTCTTTTGATTTGAAGGGGAACTTGAACTGGATGGAACGACATACTCCAACATAACTTGGTTAGAAGAGTTCCAACCTCCTGATAACTTTGTGATTCGAAGAGGGGTGTACAAGGGTCCTGTTATTAGAACATGACAATTCTTCTTGCGGTGTACCATAGGCTTCATGAATTTGTTGTATCTTGCTAGGAAATGTCGAGGCAAATGCCCTGTGGCTAGCGGTGGCCTGCCAATAATCGATAGTTCGGCTACATAAGTTGAAGGCATGTGGTTTGTATATATTAAAACAACGCAGTCTGATTTTCTGACCTCAGTTTCTAGTATGGAATAGTAACTGTTTAGGTTGGAGCAAATCACGTGCAACTGTTGGTTTGGCAGAGTCTTCTTCAATGGCAGTGAAAGTTTGGTGCCTTTATGAGAGATCCCTGAGTCCTGGTTGATTTTTTCACCCCATGGACAAGATCTTAATGCATTCTTACTTTTCAGCAAATGATTGTCCCAATTTCATTCTTATGCTGGCCACAGATTTCTCTTTTCTCATGTCTGAAACTGCAGGGTAAAAACGTCATCTCGAGCTGCAAATTCTGTCCCCTTTTCTGTGATTTTGTGCATATTAGCTTTGTGCTCCGGTGTCATGTGTCTTAGTTTCCTAGAAATGCCAAAGCTTATTGAATTTTTGTATCTGATTTTAGCTTTCATAGTTTATAACTAGTCGATACTCATTTAGGCAAAAAGTACTTACCAATCAAATATAAGCACTTCCCTTGAAGGTTATGTCATTATCGTCTTGTTTATTCAGCTTTCCTATTGTGATCTATCTTGTCTCAGTGTGAATTATCTGTCCTGATTCATTTTTGTGTAGGCTGTGTTCTACAGGAGAGAGGCTGTCTTTTGGAGCTGGTAGATCCAGACCAGGCGTCAAAATTCTAGTGCGAGGAAGCAATGTCGAAGCTTCAATGCTCCATTCTTATGCATTTCCCACTGTGAGTCCTAGAAAATCTCGAACGATAAGCATGCTTGAAGCCCGAACCGCGGTTAAGGGCTTCCTCTCCGACCTAGGAATTCCAGTATGAAATGCGAAATATAGGGGCCTCAAGTAACCCATTACTGGCAGAACCCTAGCTGAATGTTCCTTGCCGCAATTCCGCAAGCTCGAGCATAGAAGAGAAGAGACCGGTGATCTCACGGTAGGCGAGTTTTCCGTACGGATCTAGCTTTTGCTTCGCAGTCCATATGCAAACCTGTGTCTGGATGGCGAGGAGGAACATGAATACGAGTATATACCGAGTGGATGATTTGAGAAAAAGCCTAATCATGAAAGAAGCATATGAGCGAGATGACTTACGGAGGAAGTATCAGTCAAAACGATTCAGATTGAGTTATGCTCCGATAAGAGAGCACGTAGTAGTCGGAAGTGAAATTAAGACCGGAAATCTCAAAGCGAGTCCATCTTGGAGAATTTCGAAACCTTTCTTGGAGGTTTTTGGGAGCGAATCAACACAAAATTCTCCTCAACCGGAAAGTTAGAGATCCAAAGCGTAATTGAGGAGATCGTTGAAATTCAAAGCATGATAAACCTGATGATTGGCAACGCTGCTTCGGAACATCTCTAAGGAAACTCCCATTGATGTGACGTCAATCCCAAGCTTCTGAAAAGAACGATACATATATAAAAAAGGTGGAAACGACGACGAAGCAACCGGGAAGAGTTCGGCCCGACAAGCACACAAGGCGCAGCGAACAGTTACAACTGTACCTACCAGTTGTCAACTCTCCGACCACAAGCACGCGCACGGAGCCATGTCTTTCCTTTCTCATGTTTTGTAATAAAGATAAAAAGAAGAATCAAACTTGGAAACTTATTTAATGAATGTAATCAAATCATTTTGTTAACTAATGTTATTTATTAACCTTTTTTCTTTCTTTTATGTGGCATTAAATTAACTAGAGCATAAATCATTAAGATCACATTAAATTTTATCTAAGATCAAATAAATTTTTCGTCATTTTATTAGGATTTCATAAAAAAAATTGAATGAATCAGGGTTTGAATAAAAACGACGGTGATTTTACTCTTATTTTCATGCTTTAGTTAATTTAAAAAAAAAAAAAACAAAAAATGAGGGTTGATAATTTCTTAATTGTTGTGATATTTAAAAGTTTTAGAATTCAATTTCCAATTGCAAATAAGATAAGTTTTGGGAAGAAAAAAATTGCACTTTATCCCTTTTACTTACACCTTTCCATTCTGTATATAATCTTGGAGTTCGTCCCCGTGGAGCCTCGCCGCTCTGACCTCGATAGATGTTCTTCGGCGTCTTCCGTCTGAATCTCCGCCTTCTCAATCCCTTCGACCCCGCGAAGATCAAGCGATGACGACCACCAATTGATTCGATTCGTCCCCAGGATCTCCCGATCGCCTCCCGCCCCCGTCGGCACCGGCCCCGGATTCCCCCCCCTCCCCGCCGCCGGCGACCGCCTCCGATCGGCCCCGCCGTCGTTTTCCCTCCGTCGCCGATCGCTCCGGTGAGCTCCGCGACGTCCTCCCATACTCGTATATACATATCGATTAGCTGACCTGCATAGGATGATGCGAACGTCGTTTTCGCCGATTCGTGTGTAGGCGTCTAGATTGAGATTTTTTTGGCGTTGTGTGGTATTGAATTGGATCGATTTTGTGCGTTTCCTGTGGCCGGACGGCCTTTGATTCGTTTGAATTCGAGACTCTGTTGTTGACTCCTGTGCTGCGGCTGCGGCGACGGGGCGCGGTACTTTTTGCGGTTGGAATCGAGTTGATTCGGATTGAATTGTGGCTCTGATGATGTTTTAGTAATCTGCTTTAGTGTAGCTCAATGAGGTCGGAAGTCGGCAGTGGGAGAATAGGATGTGAGTTTGGTAGGAACATGCTGATGAAGAGAAAGCCTCCTTCGCTGGTCGATCTCTGCGTCAGGACCGTGATAGATAACTTGAGATATCTAGGCGACGTCGGCGGGACCGATCCTCAGCTTCTCGCGAGGATTTTGCCGCATTGCACGGTTGATCAGTTGATGCACATAGAGAAGAGTACGAAAGTAAGGATTTTTTATGTTATGATTTGATTGGGATTGCCGTTAGTTTCCTCTCCTTCTTTTCTCTCGATTTGGGCTTGTCATCATTGGTGAATGTTGAATGGTGCTTGTTCTCTTGTAGGGAAGAGACTTGACTCCAATCACTGATAATCTGTGGAAGAATTTTTATGAGAAAGAGTTCGGTAGTCGGAGCACCAAGCTTGTCAATGAGAGAATGGAGGAGGAGGGGGTTTCGTTTAGATGGTCACAATTATATGAGGTGAATTCTCAGCTCATTTACCTAAAACATACATTCCAAGCTCCGATGTTGACTTTCTTGGCATGTTGCTCTTCCATGAGCAAGCAACTGGACCATCTGTGATCTTACCTTGATTCCACTTTGGAAATACATGTTTTTGGCATCATTATGTTAGTGTTGAGTGATATTGAAGCAGGGTATAAATTTTGCTTCAGGCAAAGTTGAAGGACATAGATGAGGCTCAGAAGAAGTCGCTGGACAGGATGAAGCAACGATACAAGGAAACGGATGCCCGTACGTTATTTGAGCTAGATAAAGATTTCTCAGCCTCCTGTTAAATTTTTTATGTTATACTCATACCACAAACCATCTGCATCTGTTTGAATCACAGGCTATCTGGTCAATTAATAGGATAGAATGATTTCATTGTAAAAGGCCGTACAATCTCTGGTCTTGTTCGTAGGTATCAGAACTATGTTTTGTTAGCACTGCGGTGTAAACTGATAGATCTATATTTGGGAGCTGGCCTCGTCTGATAAAAATTTGACCTCAATAGCGTCATCACCAAATTGGCCTTATCTGCTATTTTTGACATCTGCAGGGAAACAAAGCCGGCAAGTTCGTCTTTGCACAAAGGTGCCACCTTCAAGCAATAAGAGAAGTTTCGGTGGGTAGTGCTAACTTTGCTTCTCTCTTGCTCTCCTTTAGGTTCACTAAGAATGCAGTTTCTAGGCAACAGCACAATGAACTGCTGATGCACAAAAGTGGAACCATCAAGCACTATCTTGTCTATTTTCCTTACCATCGTTAATGATCTCTAGGTGGATCATACAACGTCTCCTATCTGAAGAGCAATATAATGAAGAAGGCAAAGATAGAGACTCTAAAGAGGTTAACTCCCGCCGCTTTGCAGCACTTAAATTTACTATATGTTACTTGCATGAGATTGGATATCTTCGGCAAAGGAAAGCACCCTTTTCTTTTGGCCAACCTTTTTTTCTCGTTTTATACAGTCCAGAGGTGAAAAACATTGCAGCCATGAAGAAACAGGCAATCCAGAGAGAATACAGGTATTCATAATTGTATGTCCGCTTTGAATATTGATTTACCTCCACCCCTTACTGTACCTCCGAGGCCCCTTACTGTACCTCCGCCTCGTCATACAGCATTTCTCCCCTGATGAGGCCACGAGGTCCATCCAGTGGAGACTCTGCTTCGTCTTCTAAAGTGACAAAACCTATGGGGAGAAGAATTTAGGAGCTTGCTTTTGTTCAGAAGCTTTCCTAGGAACGTCAATACAGGTTAGCGCTCATACATGAAAAGATGAGCTCATCCAAATCATACAATGTTTCGCCTTTTTCACCAGGTTGTCCAAGCCTCTGTGCCTCTCAGGATCCTTCGTCCACCTTGTGTAACTGCATTTGCTCATGTACAATAATTTAAAGACATTTTGTTATGATTTAAGCGATTAAGGTCCCTCAAGTACGAGGAGCGATGTTGAGCGATATGGCTTGTTAATAAAACTCAGCATTTCTTCCATTCTCAGTCACTTCAAGAAGCAGAACAGACTCTTTTCCCAGAAATTGTTACTGCCAGTGGCGTCGTGAGTTTCTCTTTTCCTTTTTTTCCGGGAGCTTCGATTGCAATGAGAGAGAAACAATGCTGTGGTAGCAAACTAGAGATTTTCGTTGTGTATATTATTCTTGACCATTAATCTGAACGGTGTCAGAGGAGTGATCATGTGTCGGATGAGATTGGGCACGCATTTCATGCGTGTTATCTGTTCCGACTTGACATCAATGCGTATCATATGCTGCCTACCCCTCGCATTTCTACCGAAAACTCACTATCCAAGAATCATTGGTACTCAAAAGCAGTAATGCGTATGGAATATAAGTGGGGATAGCTGTAGTTCACGATACAAAAGCGTCGATGTGTTCCATGAAAGGTAGGCATCAACCGCGACTCTGAATCGCCTTTTGTTACTGAACTAGAATAAGGACAGGAATCCCTGGAAGGGTTGGAACCAGCATTGGTTCATGCATAATCCAGATAATTAGGGTACGCATGACAAAATTTTTGGAACAGAAATTGATTTCTGGCAAATTGATTTTTCAATTTCTATTTCAAAAACTGAGAAGTTAAAAATTTTAGCTAATAGGAATTAAAAATTTGATTTTTATTCTTCAAATCTATTTTTGGAATAGAAATTTGTTCCAGAAATAGAAAAATCAAATTAGGTTGCTAAATGGATTTTTGTTCCAAATCTGTTTCCAGAAATAGAGAAGTAGAAATTTTATCATGCGCGTCCTTAGTGAAATTCGTCAACTTTCCAGCATTGATGCTTTATGCATCCTAATCCAGATAATTAGTGAAATTCGTCGACTTTTTGATACCCTGACAGTACCATCCTCCTGTTACGAAGACGATGTCCACTGTCTTGCCTAAAAACAAAGCTGATAAGATGCTTCTGTTACGCGTGTTCTTTAGATTCCTGACAAGTTTGTCACGAGGGACTGCACCTATGTACAGCCATCCTTCAGGCAAAAGACAGGAAAAATGAACACCATGACATAAATTATTGATGGAGAACAGATCCGATTAAGTACAGCTTATCAGCGAACTAATAGATAAAGCCACTAGATGAACAAATACTAGAGACTTGACATGATGAGGCTTTAAGTCAACAAATCAAGGATAAGACGCCCAAACGAAGAGACTAATATGGAGAAAACTTTAATCCATGGCCACTTTGAGAAATTTTCAAGCCAAAACAATCAGCACAGCTGAATCAAATACCTGAGAAACACAGGCAAATCAGAAAATGATATCCTCGTCCTTCTCCATTGCTGCCGATAACAAGTTGTGGGCTGTATTGATGGAAACTCCTTTATGCAAGGAAACCTTCTCTGCAAACTGCTCTTCCGCAAATCTCTTGGCAGATGCAAGCTGTCTCTCTAT
The DNA here is from genome assembly GCA_014182565.1 of Eucalyptus marginata. Taxonomy (NCBI): domain Eukaryota; kingdom Viridiplantae; phylum Streptophyta; class Magnoliopsida; order Myrtales; family Myrtaceae; genus Eucalyptus; species Eucalyptus marginata. Next base: position 29,597,541 of record CM024585.1, read on the forward strand.
TTCTCTCTTCTTATATCCCTGAATCTTCTTCAGCCTAAAAAAATCTTCCCTCTCGAGTTCATCCAACTCACCCTTGATATAACTTATTGTGTTCTCCAACCTGGGCTTCACAACATTCTCCAGCGCATTCACTCTACGATTGGTGGTCTTAATAGCCTCATCAAGAGTCAGGAATGATGTTTGCAGCGAAGCAAGCTCCACGAGAACCTCAATGGCTTTAACATAAGCAGCACGACAAAGCTGAACTTGTTGACCACCTCTGGCTAATCCGGTCAGGTCATTCTTGGTCTCCCCATCAGTAAAATATTCAAATTTAGGAAGCTTCACACCAGCAACATTCTCTTGTCGGGATCGGACTTTCAAAGAAGCATTCTGAACGTTTTCCAGAACAACGTGCTTGACGTTTTCACCAGCAACGTACTTGGCCTCAGTCAGGGCAAATGAGGATGCTTTCATGATGTCCCCCATTGATTCCTTTGTGGATACAATTTTCTTCAGGATCTGACGAAACTGCACAGTTAAAGCATCACTCTTCTTCTTGAGTAGAGCATGGCCTCTTGTAGCACCAACAAGGCGAGCCTTCATGATTCCAAGCATCGTGACGGTAGGAACTACATTCAACCGCTGGCTCTGACCAGACATCTTTGCAAAATCTACTGCACCATGAAGATAAGAAAATATATAATTTTGGGCAGACTGTTGGTCTGTATCTTCATTGGGAAGAACTAAAAGAAATATTCAGCACCAAGTAAATACCTAACAAAAATTTATGACTTGTCACTACATGACAATGGGCCTTCATCACAGATTCGTATGAGCAAAAAAATGAAAAGGGTAGGATGGTCATCAAGAGAAAAAAAAAATAGGGATAAAAGCAAAATGGGTTTGGGAAAGCTAAGCCCTCCCCAAACCCGTCCCAATAAATTTTTAGTTACTCCCAAACCTGTTACGAATCTTCAGGGGAACATCCCAAGCTCATCTCATTAGAATTAGTGGGTGCCCAATCTCATCCCAAACCACATAAGACAACTAATAATACACATTCATGTCAAAAGATTCTACTATATGGTTTATTCAGGTCAGGACTGACGGCACTTTTGTTTGTAGAAAGCTTCTCAAAGTGAGGGATCTGCTCAAGCCACATATAAGATGTATAATTAGGAATCAAAACAATCATTCCCCAATGGTTTGATGATGGACATCCGCATGGCGTCTAGCTTGATTCTTATCCTCCCAAAGTACTATACAACTCCACTTAGGCGTTAATGCTAGAGTGGCTGCAATTATTGAAAGCAATGACCGGAAATGGGCTGCTGCTAGGTCTGACCATCTGGTTGCTCTACAAGCTGCTTTTCTTGCCTGTGTATTTCCAAATGCAGATTATAGAATGATTTTTACAGGCCCCTCTTGTGGCTCTTTTGGTCAAGTTGGGGCTTGGCAACTTGTTAGAAGAAGAGAACTAAAAGTGGCTTGGCATCGATTAATCTGGGTAAAGCCTAATGTACCTAAAATAGCTTTGATCAATTGGTTAGTCTTACTAAACAGACTTCCAACATATGACAGAATGTAGAAATGGTGTGATGTCAATGAAGATTGTGTTATTTGCAAGGAGTTAATTAAATCTAGAAGCACTCTGTTCGTCGGATGTTCATCCTCCAAGCAGGTTTGGACTTATATTTTGCAGCTTTGTGACAATTCTACCGGTATTGGAGTCCAGAAGGACGAATTGCCTTGGACTCTGCAGTGCATTAAGGTAAAGCATGAAGAATACACTCTTGAAGTTGGCATGGAGTGGAACAATTTATTCTTTTTGTGGATCGAAAGAAACAAACACATGAGGAAGCTGGTCCTCTTGAAAGTAGAGTCATTGCCCGTGTTCTTTTTCCGGGGAGGATATCCTCTGAATCCTTACACTCCAGGATGATCGCAAGTTGATAACTTCGGAGGTTGCTGAGCTGGGTCATAAATGGAGGATCCATTTGCCAATCTGCCTAAAAGGAACTGAAAAATCCTAGATTTGGAGATGTAGATTGTTGCTGATGAGACATCAATTTTTGTTCACTTTGTTGGGACATGTTGGAGACATCAATCTTTTCATCGTTCTGGTGGGACATGTGTAGAGGATTTATAGATGATTTCTTCTGAATCGGTTACTTCCGCATTTTGGAGTTTCGAACTATAGGATCGTTCAATTATCAAGACAGAAAATTGAGCATCATGAACACAAAATCCTACCAAGCAAAGAGAAAATTCACGACCGAAACTAAGAACACAAGACTCCAAATGCCACTCATTGTATGAGCTAGTGCATATATCAATTCAATTCCACGATCAGCAACCAAATCCTACCGAAAGAAAGGGGGACAAAAAAAAAAAAAAAAAAAAAACAGATAATACGAACCGGATCGCGACGAGATTCAACGAGCAGAGGAGGCGACGAAGCAGATCGCGACGACGACGGAGGCCGCGGCACGACGGAGAGGCGGCGAGCAGCGGCAGATCGGAGGCGGAGCGCCGAGGAGCAGCAGCAGGCGCGGACGCGGGGAGCGAAGAAGGCGAGACGAGGGAAGAAGGGAGAGGGAGAGACGAGGCGGAGAAGGGCGGCGAGCGATGAGAGAAGATCGGAGCACAAAGAGGGGGCGGAGGGCGGCCGGTGGCGGCGGGAGAGGAGCCGCGGCGGTGATCGACGGAGATGTGGCGGCAGAAGATCTCCAGATTCCACCGAGGAAGGAGGAGGAGGAAGCGAAAGGAAGGAGAGAGGGGAAGCCCGAGAGCTTCGCTTTTTGTATTTTGGTGGAATTATATGGCAAAAATTCTTTTGGACATAACTACAATGAAGACGATGCAGACAAAAGAAATTAATAAGTGAATTATTTTAAGGAAAATTCCAAAAAAAGCCCAATGTGTCCTATTTCCTCGAATAAAAATTTCAAATGATCTAATTTTTTCAAATAAAAGCTCGAAGTTGCCTTAGCTATTTCAAATAAAGGCTTGATCTTGCCGATAATAAGCCGGCTAAATTTTTTGACTGGTTAAGGGTATTTTTGTCCAAACTTTTTTTTTTTTTTTCTTTCTTTTTCTTCTTATTCTTTTCCGATGTTGGCCGACAACCACTAGCAAAGGCGGTGAGGGCTTGGCGACCCTTGTCACCGGTTGCTAGAAAGGGCCGGGGAGGTGACCAAGCCCTCACCTATGGTTGACATGGGTGGCCCTAACGAAATTGGGCAAGGGCGGACCGCCTAGTCCTCTCTGAGCATTGCTGACAATCGAAGAGGAAGAAGAAGAACTAGGGAAAAAAAGAAAAGAAAAAAAGATAGAAAAAAATGAAATGATAAATGATGAAAATACGCTTAACAACCGCTAGCAAAGGCGGTGAGGGCTTGGCGACCCTTGTCAGCTGCTAGAAAGGGCCAGTGAGGTGACCAAGCCCTCGCTTATGGCTGACATGGGTGGCCCTAACGAAATTGGGCAAGGGCGAACCCTCGCCTAGTCCTCTGTGAGCATTGCCGAATCGAAGAGGAAGAAGAAGAACTAGGGAAAAAAAAAAAAAAAAAGGAAGAAAAAAATGAAATGATAAATGATGAGAATACGCTTAACTGCCAAAAAGTCATGCCTTTATTTAAAACAGACATAACCACTTTAGGCCTTTATTTGAAATAAATATAACCAATTAAGCCCTTATTTGAAATAAGATTAATTTTGGGCTCTTATTTGAGAAAGGATAATATTTCAAGCTCTTATTTGAAACAATTTTCACTTCGAACCCTATTTTGAGATTTTCCCATTATTTTATTAAGGGTGAATTCTTAAAAAGAATCTGAAGTACCATCATTTTCTTCAATAAAAGTTCATGGCGGATATATATTTCAAATAAAGATCTAAAATAATCATACAAATTTCAAATAATAAGTGAACTCACTAGTCAGCTAAATATTTTGGCCAATCAAGAATGGGTGAGGGCCATCGCCCACCCCACCAGAGTCGGCAATGGTGGGGGATGGCCAACAAGGGTCGAGGGTTGTCAAGCCTCACCTAGATTTGGTCGAGGGCTGCCACTCTTGGCCAACCCCACTAGTGGTAGCCCTCAAACTAGATCCTCTGCCGGCCATCTCCCACCGTCATTGGGATCTTGACAAGGGCAACCACCGTTTTCCCTTCCCCTTCAATTTTTTAAAAATATTTTTTCATCTAATACAAAAGAAAGAAAAAGAAAAAGAAAAAAAAATGAATCAGTAGAATAAAGCATTTGAATCGAATATACTATGCTTTTTTATACGTAAAATGCAAACATCAAAGTTTTTGGAATTTTTATTCCGCTAAAATCGTGTGATTTTTTTTTTCGAATTTCAAAGTGATTAAAGTAGTAATGGCTGCATCATCTGCTTTCGCATCGAATCTACATAGAAACTGGAAGTACTGACGGTATATTTTTAGTGTATTAAAAATAAAAAATAAAAAATTCATGAGGAGCCTGGATTAGCTATGTATATCGTGGTCGATGGCTAATAGCTTGGGAACATGCAGTGGTAGTTCCAATACAAATTTTCAAATTTCATATCCGTTTCTTGGCTTGGTTCGAGTCAAGATCATTCCTCTTGATAGAAAGTGGGAAAGACTTGTTCTCGCGTTGGCTATCACCACCCTATGTGAAACGCGAACTCGAGCTCCATTTTCATCATCTCGATTTCGCCACGCGAGAACGAGTAGCTAGCTGCATAACGCGGATGCTGCAATCAGATCGAGATGGGGTCGAGGGTCGTTCGATCGCTTCGCTTGAACTCGTTTTTTTTTGGAGCCCGTGTTGCTAAGCTGCGGATGAAGAACGCGGCGGTCGGTACGTAGAGGCTGAGGCACCGGAGGACAAGAACAGATTGTATGTTTTGCATTTTTCTAGTCAATATTCAGGGAAAGTGTCGCCTTTCCTGATCGTTATAGACGTGAGGTTGGAGTAGAGAGAGAGAGTCCTTTGGTTAAGAGGAGGAAAAAATCAAGAAGGGACAATAGAACTAAGACCGCGACCCTTTGAGAGAAAGCATTTTCTTGAAATTAGTTTTTCGAACTTTCACTCATTTGATTTGTCGAAAATTATTAGTCAACCAAAAATACTTCTAAATCAAGGAAAATTTTCATAAATAAAATTAGATTAGTGTGAATTCCTAAATTTAAGAAAGTGAAAACACTTTCTGAAATTTTTTCCCCTTAAATTTTTTAACATTTTATTTCTTCTTTTCTTTTTTTTTTTTCCGTCTTCCTCCTCCACCGGTGTCACCGACCCTCGGCGATGGCAGCAGCTGGCCACAAGCCCGCCAGCACCACTGTCTCTCTCCCTCTCAGATCGCACTCCAGCCTCACTCTGAGCCATTGCTTCCCACCCGCCTCCTCGCGGCAATCAGGCTCAAGAGGAAAGACGCATTCAAAATCAACATCGCCAGCACTAACTACGGGAGCAGCAACAACAACAAGAACAGTGACGGCAACAAAGAAGCTGAAACAGAGGAAGCCGTGCAGAGGCCGAGAAGAGGAGCGAACAACAATTTATCCAAGAACAGGATGGTTAATCCTTCCGTCTAACCGCCCAAGAAGAGGGAGAATGCGAATCAGCAAACCGAAATTGGCACGGCTGTGAGGTTTCACAAAAGCGGCCAACGGAGGGAAGGAAGAGGCGAAGAGGAGGCTGTGGACATCACTGTCGAAGGAAGAGGAATAAGGAAAAAACAAATTATTTAAAAAATTATTTTTTTCGAAAGAAAGTCAATAGATTGAAATTAATTGTCAAATAAGATCTAAACAAGATCACATACTAGTAAACAAAAGAAAACTAACCATTGTCCTGAAAATTTTATTTTCTTTCAACATGAAATTTACTCCCAAGCAAATACACCTTAAAATAATTGTTGCGGATCACAGAACACAAGCCGGCAGAGCTTTCTTTATCACCCCAACCAAGCCCAGGAAATTATTGCGTTGCTCGTTTATTACCCCCGTGCCCAGGAAATTATTGCGTTGCTATGAACGAGCATCTTTACGAATATCCCTAGTTTCCCGTACACTTGGTTTTCCGCTTCCGACTTTTTGAGGAAAATCCAAGGCCCCCTAGCTAAAATTTCGATCCAGCCAACCTCCGCCTCGAAGCATTTGAAATGGACACCTGACCGAGCCTGTCGGCTTCGGTGGATACCGCTCTCTCTCTCAGGGGCGTATAGTGCCGCATCCATACTCCTGTGTAGACCTGAATGACCGGAGAGATTACAGAAGTTTAGTGATCGAGAAGAGACCGGACAAAATTAACAACCAAACGACAAATCACATTAACTTCGTCAGTAGGGACTTTCTTGATGGATATTGAAGACAAGAAAACGGTCATTCACATGGCGTACTGGTCATTCTCAAAGAGGGTCAGAGATTATACGACGGAAGTTTTAGAGAGCTCACCTGTTGTGGTCTCATGATCTTTGTATCCGGATCATCCAGGGACTCCCGCCAGTGTGCCAAGTACCCAGCCATTCGAGGGACTGCAAATAAAACAGGGAAGAACTCTGTAGGAAATCCCATTGCCCTGCAAAAGAATTTCAGAGTTTTTCAATCTTCAACCATCCTAAACCTTGAAGGCATGATAACATCACCCTGACGTCAATGTACCTATAGATTAATCCAGAGTAAAAGTCGACATTGGGGTACAACTTCCTCTTCACAAAATATTCATCTGACAGAGCTGCTTTCTCTAAAGCAACAGCTACCTACAGTGAAAATCAGAGTAGACACATAAGCACAATCCAGAATGCCGAAACTCCTTTCTGCAATGTTATTTCAAAGCAAAATCTTGGTCCACATTAACAAATCTTTAACCTTTTCTTATCATCAAGATCACGGTGGAGACAGCCACCAAGACAATCAACTGGCAGAGAGGCCATATGAACGGCAATAAATGCTTCAAGCACGGAGCTGTCTAAGTTATGAGAGCTTTAAGTATGAAGAAAACAAACCAAAACCATGTTTTCAGTGTGGAATGTATAGGCAAGTACTTAATATGTATATTCTGGAAATCAGATGCCCTGATGAAGGTTTTCTTTCCTTCTCAGAAAGAATTCAGAAGAGTGTCAGATCTTCAAAGAAAATGAATTTCACTGTCAAATTACTTTTTGTCTCTACAGGCAAAAAGACGCTTGTTTCTACTCAGTCAAAACAAGGCAATCAAAGATTAAGTAAAGCATGGTCAGTTAAGAACAATAATAGCAAAATCTTTCGGTACTTATTCCCTATTTGTGTAGTGGAGGTTACAAGCAGGATAATCATAGAAAGTAACTTGATAAACATGAACAGGTAATTAGCCTATTTTATGTAGAGGAGATTGATTTATATAATTTTTCACAACCACATAAGTGTATTATCCTTATTAATGCTGGAAGACAATAGCAGAAAAAAGGTACTCATCCTTCAAGAAACAAAATTCAGAGCAACCTACCTCAATTAGAGGGTCCCGACCAACAATGGAAAATACTTCCTCAGCCAGTTTCCTTATGACTTTTGCTCTAGGATCATAGTTTTTATACACACGATGACCAAAGCCCGACATTTTTCGTTTCCTGGAAAAAAACAAATTAAATGCCAAACACAAATACAATGGTTCATGCATTTTACATCATCAATTTCAACCATGAACTTACCGATTTTTCACACCCTCTATGAAGTCTGGAATGTTCTCCACACTTCCAATGTCATTCAGCATCTTAAGCACAGCCTACAGGAAAATATAAGTAGCCTCAGCTGATGGCAATTCATTACTTTGTGAAACAGAAACCAAGGAAAGGAAAGTCCAGGAGAAGCATCCAGCTTGGCCATTTCAGACTTCATCTTTGTACCTTTTTTCTTTTTTTTTTTTTTTGGCTAAACCCCCAAGTGAATGTCATTACTAAAGGAGACCTTTTCAGACTTCATCATAATGGAACGGACAAGATAAGTACCTCATTTGCTCCACCATGAAGAGGACCATAAAGAGCTCCAACAGCTCCAGCAAGTGCAGTGTACACATCAACACCACTACAAAAGCAGTTGCAGAATATTATCCATCCAATTTATGACTTTGACTATCCTTGCAGTAAGGGCTTGAAAGATGAATACCTCGATGCAAGATGCCTAGCAGCAGCGGTTGAACAATTCATTTCATGTTCAGCATGCAATATGAAGAGGACGTCTAGCACCCGTGCCAACCGAGGATTAGGTTTGTAAGAACGATTACCCCTGAAATTCAGTAAAAAATCTCCTCTTAAGTCTGATTTTCCCTTTCTCAATCTTCGCCTCTAATAAGGAACATCAATTAGATAAAAGCACAAAATAAAGCAACACTTACAATGAATCTAGCATGTATAAGAAATTCTCTGCATAAGAAAGATTACTAGATGGGAGAACCGGAGGCCTTCCTGCCATTCTCAAGTATGCAGCAGCTGCGATAGTTGGTGCCTGCATTCACAGAATATTTTCTATTAGGAGCCAAACATAAAGGAGTGAACCTTAGAGCAACTAAGACCGAGGCTTTCACATGCAGCATATAAGATGGAGTCAAAAGAGAAGTTATAGAAGGGCCAAGAAAGCCAAAATAGGAAATTGAGAGCAAACCTTCCCAAGAATGCGAGCAATTTGTTTATCTCTCACTTGCTTTGATTTGTAAAGATCTTGGCCCTGTAAACCAAATAATGGAATAATGGCTGTATACTTGACTGAAGAGCATAACTTCTACAATAATTTCGTAAATTTTATGAACAACTGAGTATTGTTCGTGCAGATCATGTTCATCAGAAAAGGTGATCTTTGCGTAGGCAAGCAAACCAAACCACCTTCAACCCCCAACCCACCCCACAAGCCCAGACAGTGAAAAATATTACAATAGAATGATAAATGAGTGAAGAAACGTCTGACCAGCTAATTCAGATTTAGCAATCTGCTTAGATTAATATTTTGCATGGACTTTTTCAGAAACTCAAACTACAAGCTACATTTAACTGGCCAGTAGCCCAAAAGCCAACTACATGTCAATTCTAGTATCCAACAGCTTTTCTACAGGACAGACAAGGTTTCAACACCTCAGACCCATGTTAAATTATTAATTACAGACAATTGCAAGAATATCCCTCTCTTTTCAACTTGACCAATTCAAGGAGAAAATCCATTTAATGATCGTGCCATGCCATGAATATCAATGGAACCGGAAGATGGTTGAACTTCTGAAAACTCAAGTTTTAATTGGAAGGTCTAAAGATAGTCAATGAAGAAGTTTCAACAGGCACACGCACCTACCATTTTTGATTTCGGAAATGGTTATATCAGACACTGAATGTCACAAGCACATCTGTATTTCAGGATACACAATGCAATATCTAGAGGTATTATTACATGATAAACACAAGATCGTGATGGCAAACCAAAGAGAGCAGAGTAATGCAAGGACTGGCATTTTCCAAATAAAATAAGCTTCCTGCAAATAACTTACTCTCAGAGCAGGATTGGCATCGGGATGAAAGACAGAAAGAGCACTCATTGCACTGACGAGTACACCCATCGGATGTGCATCATGTGGCATTGCGTGTATAATATCCTACATAAAGAACATGGATTAGAGCAATTCAGTGCAACATAGTAATCTCACGATGAAACACAAATGAGTCAACCATCGGGTAAATAAGAGTTATAGCACACCCTCTTAACATGCTTAGTCCTATAAGGACCTCAGTCAAGCTGAAAAGGAACAAGAAACCAAGAAAACATAGAGAGAGCAAGGAGCTCTGTTCTATATAGTCTAAAGCATCTGATGAGATTATTGTGTGATTCCACTTGCTTTATATCGAAAAAAAAGAAAAATAGACAGGAAGTTGGTCACCCTCTAGCTCACTCATGGAAAAGAAACAACATGATGTGCTCACTCTCGAACACCTAATGCAAACTAGATCAAGCCTTCTCAAATTTTGACAAGAGCCAGAATTTAATATCAAGAGTTCAGAAGTCACAGGAGAAAACAGAAAAAGAGTGCCTGGAAGACAAAACAAAACATTTCATTGGTAAAAGCATGACAAGCCAATCAAAAGACTGACAAAGTAAAGCAAATGTAGGTCTTGTCCACAATCACAAGTGCCCTCTAGGCATTAAAGTTTACTCTAAAGGTAACAAGACACTTGGAATTGAAAATTGAAAAAGTAAACAGCATGAAAATTTTATTTACCTTAGATGAAAAAATTTGCATTTTCAAAGCTGTTTTAATCGATAACAACACGCACCATATTAGCACTCAAAACATTTTCCAACATAAAAAAAACACATCCATATCTCTTGCAGTACCATTCCAGCTGAATTACAGCCTACATTTGAATCTAGCGTAAGACCATCAGTTTTCATATCAAAAAGTGATCCGCTTTCTCCTTAGTTTTTTGAGATGAAAAGGGTGAGTGAGAGAATGGGAAAAAAGGCGATGTAGGGTCCACCATGAAAGAAAAATACTGCACAGATTATATTTGTAGTACTGAACTTTTGGAAAGATGAGACAAAAATAATCGGACACGAACCAGTATTCCTTGTGGAACTGCTGAATGCTGAGTAATAGCAAACTCCCAGTCTGCTAATTGACCTTCAGATGGTAGATTTCCATACACTGCAATGGGAAACAGTAATTCTCAACCGACAAAGCAATCAAAATCTCACGAAAGAAAAATCATCCTGTCCATCAAAGGTTACAAATGAACAGACAATCCATGCTTGCTAAGATCTTTCGGATTAGGATAAAAATATGAAATTCAAGGGCCAGAAATTGCAGAGAGGACACTCACTCAAGAGGTAAGCCACTTCCACGAAGGAACTACTCTCGGCCAACTCTTCAATGGGATAGCCCCTGTACCTGAGAATCCCTTCGTCCCCATCGATGTAGCAAATCGACGACCGAACAGGGGCCGTGTTCAGATATCCAGGATCGTAAAGCTTGAGCCCCTTGTCATTATTTCCAGTTGTTATCTGTCGAATCGCCGGCAACAAGCGCGACATCCAAACGTCAGGCCATAACATCGACACGGAATAACACGCAGCAAAAATGCTATTACACGAGCTAGCAACTACGTCCTGAAGGCCTACGAGAGCATGTCGAAAGACAACTCGCGCGCTCGGGGCGCGATCTACCCGACCGAAACTCCAAATTCGCCCAAATCAAACGCTCTCGGCTCGGAGCAACCTCATCTCGCAACCGATAAATCCACCAAAAAAATCAAATTGCGCCGCATCGCAAGCTCACCTTCTTCAAATCGGTGGCCTTAACGGTGCCCTCCTCCGAAACCGGCACCCCGTACTTCCGGCCGGTGCGCTCGTCGACGACCGCCAGCGAGCCGCCGAGGTTCCCGGGGGGCGGGACGAGGCCCTGCGCCGAGACGCAGCTCGGCTCGAGGATCGCCGCCGCCGCCTCGCGATCCCGCGGCGGCTCGATCATCGAAGCCGCAGCGAGGTGCGCCGAGAGGACGGCCAGCCGGCCGCGGGCCGAGAGCCGGGAATCCACGCTGGACATCTTCCGGGAGCTGACGTGGCGGGCCGAAGCCAGGAATTCTGGAAGAATCTGCAACGGAGATGAAAGCGTGGGAAGGTGGAGGGAAGAGAGGAAAAGAAGCAAGAGAGCTGGACCGGGCGCGGTGGCGGAGCTTTTATATATATAAGCTACACGTTGGAGTGGAATGGGGGAAATCGGATCGTGGATCGCGAGGCCTTCTGGTTTAAGTGATCTCCGCGTCTATTGCCTAAACTACGTTTGGTGATGAGGATAGAAGTCGTCATATCCTTATCTAATATTAAAAGAAATAACCAAAAAAACAATAATTTCCCATTTTATTTTGTTCTTATTTTTATTTACATATCTAAATCTCTTTATATTTTATAATAAATATTTATTTGGTATTTATATTATTACGTATTTTAGGTATCATCGTATGGCTTATTATTTAATAATATTTCTATTAAGGAGAGATAGAATGGAATAAAAAATATAAAAAAGGGTGGAGCTGTCTCCATCCCTTATATAATTATATCCACACAATCTTCACTAAAAACACAAAATTACTCTCTACATTTAATTGCAATTTAAATCAATGGTCTTGAATTTATTTACTTTTCTTATCTAGTAAGAACTACCTACCATTAGTTAAGAATTTCATATGTTCAGTTTTGTTTATTGTAGATTTTCATATATATTAAAGGCGTGATGTCTTTTTCCTTATAAGATATTACTTCAATAAAAATTTGTGTTGTTGAAAACTGAAATTTCCAAAAAAAAATCTATTTCCTTTCTACATTGTCAATTAAATTTATGAAAAATTGTCAAGTAATTGAAATTTAATCAAATCAAAAATTCCATATAGTAAGATTTTTTTTTGAAAATGCAAATTAAATTTCATTATTTTGGATTGACAAAAATTATTTCATTTATTAAATATTAAAAAAAATCAAGTTATTTTATGATGAATAATGTTTTTAGTGTATTCCTAGATATTTCTCTAACATATCACATACTACGTATAAAATATCTCTCCAATATAGTAAGAAAAAATATAATTTTTGATATAGTAAATAAAGAGATTTGATAAATATTTTAGATTAATGAAAATAATAAAAATTTCACAAATAAATTGATTTTTTTATAAGAGGGACAAAAAAAATAGTAAGGTTATTTACCAAAAAAAAAAAAATAGTAAGGTTGTTATATCATCAATGATGAAGAAGAGATTTTTCAGTTTTATAGTATATCGAATAATATATTTTTTCCTTAATATTAGTAAAATAATTTTACATGGAGCATATAAAACGTTATAGGAATATATGAGAATTCACATTGTCAATAATATGCTAAAGAACAAAACTTGTGAAACGCTTAACTACGGTAACTATTCTAAATAAAAAAAAATAAAATATAAAAAAAAGAGTGGGGCCATTTCTTAAAACTGTGATTGAAAGATTGATGCAGTATAAATGGGAGTGAATTTAGTCACCTTAGGGGTGGAAATATCGCTGCCCAAAAATATATGGAAATAGAAAATGAAGTAGAAGAACTCATATTTTAAATGAACAAATTCAAACTCAAAAAGGAACTCAAAAAAAAGGATTGTTCTAATTCTCGAAAAATGAGAGACCACAAAATTTCTTTAAAAAAGACCTATTCTGTTCATTTTCGTTCTCCTCTATATCTCTTATTCATGTTCAAGCTTTACGAGTTCTTTGTAGTTTTTAGTTCATGTTAAGACTTTACGAAAACAACGAGAGAGTTGAAACTTCTTTCCCTTCGTAACTCTTTGTTCATGTCAAAATTCACAAAAGCAGCAAGAGAGCCTAAACAATTTTTTTCAATAGCAAAGGTAAATGATAATATTTGTTTCTCTTTCTAGATTTGGCAATGAATTATGAAATATTTTTATAATTTTCATTTATTCGTTTTCAGGTTCATTTATATTTATATATCGTAAATACCAAACAATGGACATGATAAAATTTGAAAATATTTAACATTATTACCGCGATTCACGAAACAATTGATATTATATAACAAAATCCTCGGATTTAGTATTCTATCATATTCAATTATATCCTAATTAGAAAGCCATATGACCAAATGCAATTTTTAATTACAAGAATTCTTTAGAATATAAATATATTTTATTCATAATTCCCTTTTGAACATTCTAAAGTACTGGCAAAATTTCAAACCCAAAAAAAAAAAAAAATCAAAGCTTGATCGGTCATTTTGGTAATCTCCTCGGCCTCTACGGTCTCAAAACCTCTAATCGAAATTTAATAAGGGAAAGTTTTGATTTTCGATATGTTGGTTACATATAACATGAGAAAGACAATGCATATTTTTTTAAAATGGATATCTAAAAAGTGTTCTGAAACACTTATTAATAGAAATCATCATTACTATCGTTTGTGCTGACTAAAAGAAAAAGAAAACTATTGTTACTTTTTTTTTTGGTCAGAAAACTATTGTTACTTGATGAGCTGCTTTATTTGAGTTTATCAAGGGCCGAAGTTTCAACTCCAAATGAAAGAACTTCGCTTTGATAAAATGCTCGACCTAAATGAAGCTAAATCAGTTTTCTAGGTTGACTTTTATTTTAATTTTTAGTTTTTTCATTCGCTTAATGTAACGTGAAAAGTATCTAAAATTTTTTTGGAACACGTAAATTTCGATCTAAATTCAGGCATACTTCACATAATTCAAAACTAAAGCATCATTAGACATTTTGGCAATTAGCAAATGTTTTCAAAAAAAAATAATATAAACGAATGGCCCGATATGGTTGGACAGATAATTTGACACCGCACCGCGCAAAAATTCTACCGTACTCCACCAATTTTCGGTCGAAATCGTCAACTCATCGCGTATAAATCGGTTTACTTACAGTATTTAACTATTTTAATAAATTCTAAAAGAGGGGTATTTCCGTCAGCACGTAAGGGGATACTGATTGAATACATTATCCTCCCCCGAAAAGCTCTCGCCAGGGAGGATGGGGCCCACAGGGGCCCCGGCCTCTAGAGCCCAAGACCGAAGGAGAGATCCCCTCAACAAGACGAGCCGCGTGAGGCACCACTCGCTTCTGGGCGATGACACGTGGGCCGAATCGGCAACCACCAACCACTCAGAGCGCGAGTAGGGAGGGATGGGTTACCCGCGGCGCGTCGCAGCGGGTGGAACGGTAAGAGACGTGGAGAACTAGAACACAACCAACAGAAGCGTCTCGAGAAACGCGAACGTTTATCTTTGTGGGATGAGATGATTGATTGTCGGTGATGGGATGGCACGTCATTATTAGGCCATTTTCAGTTCCCGAGAAATCTGATCCCTGAAAGAAAAGTTCAACAAGAACTCTTTTAGCTTAAAAAAATATAAATGGAGAAAATAATTATTGCCATTATTAAGTCGGGTTATATGATATCATATAATTTCCGTGTATGATGGAAAATACAGCATCGGACTTTTCTCATGAATATCTCATTCATGATGTCAACGGCAAGAGGCCATCTTCATGTCAATAGGTTGTACACAAATCCAGCCGTCTCTTTGACGTGGATGAATCCGAGGAAGGATTACCGGGATTCGGCAAAAGTATACTGATCACATCTGGCAAAAAAAAAAAAAAAACCGATGCATGATGAAAACATAAAACCATCGATATGCATGCGATCACAGCTTGCACAAACAAAATAACGTTGTAAGTATCTAAACACTAGTACGTTAAGTATAAGGAAGTTCGATCACTGGTATATCCAAACGTAGGGATGCATTGCCTTGTTAAATTACATCCGACTTGATGAGTGATGTATTCGAGCATTGTCTTGTTAAATGTTAGATTTGTATTTATACCAACACAACGGATGTTATGGAATTATCTTACACAGCAGTTCAAATGTCAATGAGGAAAACCCTCCCAAAAGGATTTGCAGCATCTATGTAGTACTTAATCATCAAGCAAAAGTATCATGGGCTTCACAGTGAACAACAATTATATGCAAACAATTTCAGCTTAAAAAAAAAAAAAAACAATGATAGGCAAACAAGACTACCCAAATAACAGAAGGACTGAAAAATAGTGCAGTGATTTATTGGACTCACACTCAATTTGTAAGGATCAACCTCTTGCCTCATTCATAATGATATTGTTCCCTTAAGATCGCGGTCACATTGCCATCGCCTTCACGATTTTGTTCTTTTGGGCGAAGCCCAGAAAATGCCTTATTGTGAGTTAAGATTGGTGCCACACTTTATACAGCACATCACTTTATCGTCTTTAGGTGATATGACGTTCAATTCATTCTTTATCCCCTTCATCATTTTCGCGGTGAAATCGCACTCCCATCCCTCACGGGATCCAGGTCATTATACAATTATATGAACCTTCAACAATGAATTTGTGATTGGTGGCTACTTACAAAATATTTCAAGGCATCTAGCTTGCCATGTTGCTATTCAAAATCTTGAGACTGTATGCTTCACTCTGAATCTTCAACAATGAATCGTGATCATAATGGCAACTACAGGTTTATTCTCTGGATTTACCACTTGAGAATAAGATGAATTCAATCCATGTGCATGGATAAAATATTTTACAGCTTCAGAGAATCTTCCGAATTCATTGGAGTCTGTGCCGAAGTTACTCTATCAATCACAGAAGTGGATCATCTTAGTGACCCGCGGTGTGGAACTTTCATGGTTAATTGCAAGAAAATATTCATTGCATTGGAGAAACGAGAAATCCGTTCCACGTTACTCGGCTCAGAAACACATTGTCGAATTCAAGCGAAGGAAAGCAGGTGTGCCAAATCAGGAAAATTTCGAGGAAAGAATGCAAATTCGACAATCAACGAACTGAGCATGTATCGGCGATGGTGGAGAACTGCTTGGGATCCTTCACGGACGAACTCTTCGCATTATACTCGAACTTCCCGGAGCTTCCGCAGGATCGAGGACCTGGCGAGGTGGAAGCAGGAGGAGAATCGCTGCTCGCCGTTGCGGAAGGCAGCAACGGATTGCGAAAGCACCGGCGGAGGTTTCAGACAAGCAGACACGGTGCGGACCCGGTTCGGGAGCTTCGACGCCGCGGCGACGCTCTGCTACCGCACGAGCGACTCGATGATGGGCGATGGTGAGGGGCGTGTGGGCCGGTCAGGTGATGGGCCTCATCGAGGCCCATTTGTGTGATGGGTTAGCCCCACGGGCTGTTTGATCATGGTCGTGGCTCGTACAACACGTGGAAATGAATGTTACAGTTGCCGAAGAAAAGTCATAATGCCCTCACCAATGCAGTACAAAAGGCAGTTTAGATGTTGCATCAAGTTTACAATACGTGTTGCGACGTACACGGGCTGTCAGGGGTGAGCAACCAAATCATTCAACCTAGGAATTGAACTGGCCGGTTCCTAGGGGACCAATCTGGTTTCCAATTTCAAAAATTGAGAATCCACTTTGACTAAATTCTAAAATACTACATCAATTTGTGTTTGCTAGGAACCTAGAACTTGCAAAGGTTTTTTTTTTTTTTTTTTTTTTTTGGTTCAAGGAAAACCTGGGACGGCAATAGAAAAACCTGGAAAGTTTATCTCTAATCCTAAATAAGTTCTTTTTCTCTCTTTTTTCCAAACAAAGCATTTGCTAAAATTGAATGTATTTGACATGTTATCCTAGAGCAAAAAGAGTTGTATTTATATTTGACATATCATAAGATGAAACAAGGAAATAATAATAAAAAAAAAAAGCCTGGCCATTTTCAAGGTCAATTCTTAGTTTCAAAAACTTAAAATTAACTCTGACATATTACTTTTCAGATTTCAAGTTGGAAATCTATCCATCTTTAAAACCGACCGCTCCTACATGCCCTGGCAAATCATGTGTAGCAATTGAATACCGGGTAGCAGTGAAATTAAAGCTGTACCGAATGGATTCACGAAGGGGAATTGGTGGAAAAAGCCAATTAGGGACATGCACCCTTTTCTTATCAGCTTTATATACGTCAGTATTTGCCTTAGTCAAAGGATGAAAATTGACGTTGCTAAACATGTACTGGGCAATGTCGTACCCGGCATTTCCACGTGGGGGCTCTGCTAGACTCTTTTCAATTGGCTCAAGAGAAAGAGGCCGGTGATAGCGACGGCTTCCATTTCTACATGTTTATATCTCATGGTTTTTTGCTTGAATTAGGGATGGCGATGGACGTGGACGGATGGTGTCCCCAACCCGCTCGTGCGGTTGTCCTTCGTCATTTCATCTCTCATTTCCTTCACGCCCAAAAATAAATTTTACTCTGACCTGGGCAAGTCTAAAAAAGGCTGGGAGAACCGCCTTGGGGGTGGGAGAACTCGCAATATTACCCACGTATTCTTTCTCTGTCGGGAAGAGAAAGATAAATGGGGAATTAGAGGGTCTCACGGTGGTAAAGGTAGATATCATGTCATGATTGCGATCCTGATTACCGTCGAGTAAGTAGGTATAGTAACCTCCCACACCTTAGATGAGTAAGGGTGGGTGAAAGACCTATTACAGATTTGGCATGCCTTACGACATAGTCACTAAACCAACTGGCCATTGTCTATACCCCAGTTCAGCGACTGAATTAGGGATGGCGATGGACGCGGACGGATGGTGTCCCCAGCCCGCTCGTGCAGTCGTCCTTCGTCATTTCATCTTTCATTTCCTGCACGACCAAAAACAAATTGTACAAAAGAGGAAAAAGAAAACCCCCCCTCTCTCTCTCATGGATGACAGTGAGACTTCTCTTGTACTGTTTTCCATTTCTTGCATCACACCTGGGACGGCATGAGAAAGGGTGCACGAGGTGAGATGGGAGGGATGTGCCGTTGCGTGACTAGACATGGCCCAAGTTGTGTGAGTTGGGAGCATTTATTGAGGTATTTTTGGTGTCCTTTTTCTTTGATTGAGAGGAAGGGAGGGGAGGGGGAAGGGGGTTTGAAGGTTTCTTTTGGACCGTTCTTGCTTGTTGGTTTCTTCGTAGAGGAAGGTGGGATGGATTCTCCGGAAGATGGTTGCCCCCAAGCATGGTCCATTCCCTTTTGTGTAGTAATTGCGTAGTGAGTTATGTTCAGGAATAATAGCACAAGTGATTTATTAACTTTGGTTTGATATGTAACGTCTTTCTTAAATTTTTTATATTTTTAATGTAATTCCTTAATTATTAATAGGTGTTCAATGCAGTCCTAAATTATATGAAAAATATTTAAAAGTTTAACAAACCACATTTAACATTTACCAAAGTTTAAGGATCAATAGAACAAGTAAAAAATTCAAAGACAATATTATACATTGGATCAAAGTCATCAAAGTTCAAGGATCACTTGCCTCATTTTCTCATTTTGGAAGAATTGAAGTCCTCAAAGCACATGTTTCCAACAGGATTCTGAAGCAAATGGGGGCATACATGAACATGGGTTGGGATGCATCACGAGGGTCCATTTGCACTCTCCATGCAAGACAGGAAGCAAGGAGAACTCAGGTAAGATGAAACCTTTCGTCCCACTTTTTTTTTTTTTTTAACATTCTTTTTGAGAAATGAGGCGATAACTTGTCATGGGGAAGAGATTTATATTTATAAACCGCATCTCATGTAAGTAAGTGAGCGGAGTGACCAGGATTTGAGTGGAATGCATCGTTAACTAGCTGCTGAGCCCTCGTTTTGCGCGAGTGTAATAGCAATTACATGCTCACACAGTCATCAAAATTGAGAGACACAAAATGAAGGGGGTTTAATATCATAAAAATAATTAAAGTTTGATTTGAAATTTCAATAATCTTAGCCATATCCAAATACCTACCCGATTCCATGAAAAGGGTGATGTAATGATCAACATATCATCTTTTATTATGCATCAATATATTTTACTTATGAAGCATGACACAGTACTTTTATGCATATATTTCTACTGGCATCGCACAAGTAGCACTTAGTTCATGCAACTTTTTAATTCGATGAATCCACGCAGGACTCCAAGAGATCAAAGAGTTGATCATACTGGAAGAGAGGAGAGAGAGAAAGGACAATGCTAAGGTTTGAAAAGTGAGGGCAGTAGTATAACTTCAAAAGAAGATCCAAAATGGAATACGAAAACGCATACAGATTTCTACGCTGCTGACAAAGTTGAAACCTTTTCGAATGCAAAGAGGTGGGTTCCATCTCTCTCTCTCTCTCTCTCTCTCTCTCAAGGATTCCTCGTGGTCAGTCTCAGTGGCGAGGTCTTGTTTCATCAAAGGACCAAACCCCACCGCCGCTCCCCCCTTTCTGTTTTCCACTTCACCTCTCTCCCATCTTTTCACGAATCCCTGTCCCTCCCATCGCCCCACAACTGTTGTTCACCGCCGGTAGATTTGCAGACATGGTTTCCCCAACGTCCATGAAATTCCTGAACGTAACGAATCATCAGTTCCTTCGTTCAGCGCCGTTAAATTACTCATGAATCAACTTAACTAGGTAAAAACGACGAATTATTATCGACAAATTCACTTTTTTCTCGTGAACCCGTTACTGTTTAGCAAAGCTAGTGAGAACACTATAATCTTTCTGCTAGATCATGCATCTTTATTCTTGGATTCGTGGACCCTGGACAAGTACACTTGGCTTTGCTCCGGTCCAAAACGTGGTCATTTATTCAAGTTCTTGTAGGAGCCACAATCTTAGATTGATCGCCGATAGAGAAAACGTATCACTTTGGATGATGGATCACCACTGTTGCAGAGCAGGCTTCATAGGATTTCTTTCCCCCACTTGAAGATGCCACCGAATCCTAGTATGCACTTCGTACGTAGGATCATGTGCCTCCCTGTCTTTGGAGCTTTGATTTCCTGGCGATGATCATGTTGCCTTGTTTTGGCGAGTAGCACTTTGTCCATTCTCCTTATTCTTTTTTCATAATGAAAGAAGCTCAAGTACTGATCTTTCCCTCATGAACACGCTCTAGTAAGTTGAAAGCAAAATTGGAAATTCATATGGCTTAAAAAGAAAAGACTCTATATATCTCGTTTCTAAATCCTAATTGATCGCACTAATTGCGTTACTTAATGGTCTAAGAAACCATTGAGTGAACATGTTGTGTCACAAAAACCACAGTAACACATCAAAGCAAAGGATCATTCTGGCAGCATTCACCATCTGTTGAATATTTCTTTTACTTTGATCTTCTGATGTATTTCCTTGGGTTCTTTCTAGCCAGAATTTACGGGATTATGGACCAGTCAAGAAACTGGAAACTGCCCGAAATTCTTTTGGAAAGAAGTTGTACCGGGGACCAGCCAGGCTATTTTGATTGACAAGCAAGTGTGAAGGGTCGACTTTATGACAGGAGACCTCACGTCCTTCACGAGCAGTGTCAGGTGATGTGTTTCCTCATTGGCATGCTGGTGTAATTTTCACAAAGATTGCATTATGGCAGACATAAGATCTGCACGAAGCTGTGAACCCTCTTTTCTAAATGAGAACATGACGAAGTTTTACCTGATCTTTTTATTTTTACTGTGGTACTGATTTCTTGCCAGCATTCAAACTCAATTAACTCCCACGATAACCTTCTGTTTTCTAAGAAATCAAGAGCTATATGGAGTTCGTCGGGCCGTCTCTTAACAAAAGTCATACTTCTTAGTCCTACCTGACGACTTTGTGCATGGAATGAGAGAAAAGAATTAGAGTACGAACTTTCTTTTTTCTAGTTTATGTGATCTTGCCATATTTATGAATTCCGATGAAGAATGCAAGAACATTGGAATATCTCACGTCCTTAAATAATAGATCATCGTTGGTTTGGCGTGCAATTAGTTTCAGATCGCTTGCATTGTGAAGAAACTTGTCTAAACAATGGACACAAGGACACATGAGATCGCCAGTCTCATTAAATTCTTCTGGGCAAAGTGTTAAACGAAGCGCAAAATGGAAACTCTCGAGAGTCCTTCCAATTCAAATTAGAATAAACTAAGATGATAATTTTTTGCAAGATCGGTGCTAATATATCTTAAGAAAAATTATAGCTTATGGGCAGTACAGAACTATATACCTGGTATCAATTTTTTTTTGGCTAAATGGAGTAGAATCTAAGTAATCTACTACCTAACTGCCCTTCAAATTAAAATAAAACCCACAAAACGAATAAGTAAAAATGAGATGGACAAAAGAGGGGAGAGAGAAGACAGAATGTGAAGAGGTAACCGGGACGAATCACTAAAACCATACTGAAAACAATACTTGGGGAATACCCAGGACACCAATAAGGTAGAACCAATCAAGAAATAGAGATGCAGCTCCAGAATGCTTCATCGGCACGATCAAAGAGCCGTTCTTGCTGGTCTTGCAAACACTGACGCCAATCTTGACACTGGACGCTTCGGTTGGATTCAGGCACAGCCCAGGATTGCCACTGAGATCCAAGTTCTTGCCCAGCCTCTTCAAGAAGCCGGCATCAAATGGGACCACACCGGTCAGCAAGTTCCTGCTCAGGTTCAAGTGGTATATGTGGGACAGAGTCCCGAACCCGACGGGGATTTCGCCAATCAGCTGGTTGTTCTGGAGAGACAATGTGCTCAAGTTCCTGAGCTGAGCGAAGCTAGGAGGGATAGTCCCTAAGTACCTTGAATTGGCAAGCCTCAGCTCTTGCAATTTCACAAGCATGCCGAACTGTACAGGAAGAGGTATGCCCATTGGATTGTTTTCCATGATGAAGTACTGCAAATTCTGCAGCTTTGACACTCCAGTAGGGAATTTTCCTCCCAGCCCGTTGTTGCTTAGCGCTACGAAGACCAGAGAGTTCAGCTTCTCGATGGTGTCAGGAATTCTACCTGTGAGCAAATTTGAGCTAAAGTCGAGCTTTTGAAGCTGACCCAGTTGGCCAATTGTGCTCGGGATCGAGCCTCCGAGTGAGTTGTAGCTCAGATCAAGGCCCACAAGGTTCTTCAGATTGCCTATTTGGAAAGGTATGGTGCCAATGAGCAGGTTGTAGCTCAAGTCAAGGTGAATTAAGGATTTCAGGCTGAACACTTCAACCGGGATCAAACCGGAGAGGCGGTTTTGGGACAGCGTGAGGACTTCTAGGGACTTGAGGGAGGATATCTGTGGTGGGATTGGACCGACGAGAGCAGGGTTGGACCTGAGACTGAGCTGCTGGAGGGAGGAATTGAGGAGCCGGTTCGGCGAAACAGAGAGGGTGGTCCTGGTGCGGGTGAAGCAGTTGAAGAAGAAGACGGATTGAATTTGAGGGAGAGAGAAGATGAGGTAAGGGAAGGTGGCCGTAGGCTTGCAGGTCGGGTTAGGAAGCGTGCCGAAGTCTAGCCTCGAGACATGGAGGTGGTTGTCATTGCCGGGTTTGCATTCTATTCCAGGCCAGGACGAGCCTGCCCCACACGGGTGCGGGTACGAGGCTCTCCAGTTTTGGTCCGAGGACATGGACTCCATGATCTTGAACAGGGTCTCAGATTCCGAGGGAAGCATGGCGTTTGGTCGGGAGTTGGTGCTTGTACGAGAAGGCGGTGGCGGTGGCGGTGGCGGTGGCGGTGGCGGTGGTGGCTTGGTCTTTGGAGGGGCATTGATGGGCAGAGAAGGGTAACAAGAAGAGAGCGAGGAGGAGAAGAGCACGACGAGGAAGAGGAGAAGGAGAAGAGGAGAGAGGGAGCGAGGCGAAAGCATTGTGGCTGAGGTTTTGAAATGCGGTCGGTTGCAGTGAGCTTGGGTGACCTTGGAAGCGAAGTGGGTTTCATCTGATGGGTGAGTGACAGACAGAGCTCTCAACAAGGACGGAGAGAGAGACAGAGAGAGAGGGGGATGTGACTTGAAACGATGGGTGGGGCACGCTTGATTAAAGATGGTGGGGCATGACATGAGTGAGATTTTGAAGCCAAGGTAGGGTCAGCAAGGATGTGAAAAATCGGACAGCTCTTGTCTGGAGGGAGGGGGCTGGCGTTTCTTGTGGGAAACTCAAAGCGCGTGTCTCACTTCGTCAGACAGGTGAAAATGATTAACCCGCGAGCGAACGTGTGTCCGAGAAAGAGAGACAGAGAGAGATCATTAATGGAAGATTAAGCAAAGTTCCGGTTTTTCCTCGGAGGAACGGCGCCACTGCATCATGGTCAAACTTTCGAGCGTCTGAAAATTCTTTCCCCGTTCACAGGTGCTTTCACCACTCACTAAAAGCCTGTTTCATCGCGGGAGTCCTGAAAGCGAAGGCACATTTTTTTTCCTTTTGTTCTCTCCATTAGCAAGAAGTTTTGGTAGTAATACATCATTTTAGCCAGTGTCACTATTTTCCTCAGTTAAATTCTTAACTAGCTTTGAGGTCCTCTTCGACTTTCATGTGTAAACCACCCCGTGTTCTTTTCACCCTTTTCTCTTCCCATTTCGACTTGTCACTAAAAAACCTACATCAAGAAAGAAAATGGAGAACTATCCGTTGATCGAGCGTACAGCGGGGTCAGCACAAGCTCGACTAAAGTTCAAAACTTTCAAATATCTACCGTTTTTAAAAAAATAAGATTAATATGCATATGTGTGGCTTCTGCAGAAATAGTGCGAGAAAACAAATGCAAGGCGGAACGTTAGATGACATTCTTACTTTTTTACTAGACGAACTTGAATTCGAGTGAATTGCTTCACCAGACAAATCTAGCAGAACCTGCAATGGTCATACGTTGTACCACTCTCTCCGAGAAATGGGTCCCTTTCAACACCGTTACAAATTCCCATTTTTTTTTATTTCAAAAATCCCCATTAAGAGCAATTTCTAGGTTTCGTGGCAGCCCCGAAGGCGGGCGATGCCAAGCATCTAATGATCTGTTTGATAATATTTATATTTCGAAATATAATTTTTTTCAGAAATATTTTTTTTTATTTTTATTCTCTAAAATAATTTTGAGGAAAAGAACGTATTTGATAACTATACAAAATTTATTTTCGAAATAGAAAAATAATAAGAATCGCTTTGTACGATTCATAAATTTTTTTATAAGGTAAAATTTCTTTTAATTTTCTAATATTTTTTTTTTTTATATATTTCTTTTTCCCTCTCTCCTTCTTACTCCTCGGTGAACAACAGCCGCGGTGGCAACAACGAGTCTAGTGACCGACGACCAACGGCGGCAACGGCGGCTAGTAGTGGTAGCCGATGGACAATGAGCAACAAGGAAGAAGAAGAAAAGAAGAAAAAATAAAAAGAAAATAATAACTTATTTTTAGAATCATTCCCAATAACAAAAAGTTACTTTCTTTTTAACTTTTTATTTATATTCTCGATTTTTCTATTTCTATTTCTAAAGAGTTTCTAAGCAAAAATAACCGTTTGATAACGACACAAAATTTATTCCTTTCGGACGACGGCGGCGGCGGCTAGCGGCCGGCGACCGCGGCGGCCGGCGGCGGCAGATGGTGGCGCGGGCGGCGGCAAACGGACGGTGGTTGGTGGCAACGGATGAAGGATCGGTTGACGAACGATGAGAAAATTTTTATTTCTCATTTCTAAATAAAGTAGAAAAATTTCTATTTCGATTTATATTTCAAATTTATTCCGAAAATAGAAAAACGGAATAAGTTTATCAAACAGTTTCTATTCCAAAAGCAGTGTTTGGAATAAAAAATTGTTTTTGAAAAACAGAAATTTTGATTTGTCATGCACCCCCTTAGTTTATGTTACCAAACCAATTTCTATTATTTTTTTCTTTTTTTCTTTTTCTGAGAAACAACATAATAGAAATCGGAAGAAATGAAAAAGTTACCAAACGGAGCCCAAAATGACAGGCCATTGTGAGCAATGCCTCTCTTAGAAAAACATAAAATCAGCAGTTTAGAGTTATTGATTTAGCTGTCAAGTGCAAAAATTCAAAAAAATAAAAGACCTATTCTCCAAAAGGAGGAAAACTAGAGAAGAAGATTTATCCACCTTAAAGCCAAAACAATTGAACGGGAGTATGAATAGCAATCCTTTGCTTAACCAAACCAAGAAACTGAAATGACAAGAAGATATATTCTTCGTCACTAGTTTAGAATCTATTTATCAGAATATGAATAGGGAAGATTGCCTTGGTCATGCCTATGTTACAAATATATCACACTACCACAACTAGCCAAGAGAAGAGTTCTGTACAGAACCTTTCTGCATGCCTTGAATATAAAAACAAGCAGATGCATGCTGCTAAAGCTCCTACAAAAAGCTTGTCTAACATTTAGTAAATCAATCTTAGCAGCTTATGAAAGAACGGAAAAAAAAATGAAAACATAACTACCCTCTCAAGACTGAAACTCGAGCTTTTTCCCGGCATTCAAATTAAGCCGATGCTGATATTTATTGATCAGCAAAGACTGTTGAAGGACCTCAACCTCGGGTATTGCACAGATCATATATAGGTCGGCCAAACCAAATTATTGCAGGCGTCGGAACGTTCACAGCTGAAATCACCTCACGCTAATGTGGTTAAGAAAGTACATGAGAAGCCCAACTCAAGTCTTGTGATGCCTCCTGTTGAAAATGAAATGGGAGGGGTTAAGTCATGTACCAAGACGGAGAAAAGCATATACAAGTAATGAAGAGAACTATTTATATGTCATGATGGATGAAGAAGTAAAGCACCAATAACTTACTGCAATTACAGAAGATGCGTTTCACACCTCCACTGCAGTTTGTGATTCAATATCACCAGTAACATGTGCCAAATGTGAGTCATCAGCCCTATCCACTGCATTCTGGCAATGTGGATCAAGGACCTCCTTATTTCCACTGCAAAATTGTGATTCCTCAACTTCCATAGATATGGCATCAAGCTGTGATCCACCATCCTCAACTCCATGATGGAATGGCTCCACATCAGTGAGTTCACCAACAGCTTGAAATGGATGTTGATGATTGGCTTCTCCATCTGTAACGGTGCAGAGCTGCACATGATCTCCATCAACAGAGACAAGACAAATCTGTGAATGGTCCTCTGTGCCCAGATTACATAGCTGCGAAGCGTTGTCAATTTCGGTAGGCTCTAATGGCAATTCATCGACTTTTACAATGGCACCATGAAACTGTGACCGATCATCTTCACTGGTTCCATCACAGTCCATTGGTTCATCCTTGTGCTTCCGTTTCACAAAGCTCTTCCTCCTAACCTTTTCCTTACCTCGTGCCCTCTTACCAAGTTCTGTTATTGTGATACCCGATGCAATGACTGGGGTTTCGACCTGGCCCCTCAAACATTCATGGGCAATATACCTGATCCTTGCAATTGATTCTACCTGCTGGGAATCTAGACCATCTATCGGGAATGTGTCAGCAATGTGGGCTATGTCCCTTAAACCAGAATTCTGCAGATATACAGCAAATCAAGAAAGTTAAAATTCTGTTCGATGAGAATTGACAATGAGAATTGACTTACTGTTATTGATAGTCTTACTGTTCTTTGGAACTCCGATGAAAGTGAGATGGGCCTGCCCACAAATCGACGAGTAATCCTTAGGTACCACTGCATGTATTCACTCTCATCTACGCTACCATCACCTTCCGCAATATTAAGTCTGCGATTCACCCACTCATTAAGCTCGAATTCCATCTTCCCTGACAAATCTACACCTCCATCAACTCCACGATTTTTCCTTTGCCACTGCGGCACTTCCTCGGGAATATGCTGAGGCTTTCCACATTGCCTTAAGCAACGATCTGGAAGGTGTCTTTCAGCCTTATCGAAACATATCAACATTGTCTTCGATCTTCCCAGGCTAAGACTGCTTTTAATATCTTCAGGTATCACTCTACTGTCCATATGTATATAAGGGCGCCACTCCACCTAGAACCAATGTAATTGGAATTCTCTTCACTCCACAAAATACATCAATGATAAAATCATATGGCACAAGTTCGAGGAGGAAGAATCAAAAGTGGTACTTACATCACATGGTTTCAAGGCATCCAATGCCTTCCGATAGAAAATGACATCACGGTTGGCTGTTGGACCAATTTGTTTGCCTTTCCACCTAAGTACGTAAGGAAAGCAATCATGGGCTGGATCTTGCTTAAGCTTTGGTCGCCCAATATTTAAGTGGTAATAACTCCAACACTGCAAAGTCAAACTAAGAAAGGTCAAATGACCACATATGACGTCCTAGGAGAATATGCATCTATGATGAAGCAAACAATTTATCAACGATATGAAACTAATCTTCAGCTTCACCAGCACTTGAACCTGCCATAACACTGCAATGTGTGGTGAAATGAATGAGAAAATTACAATAACCTGGAGAAGGGTCAAACATCCACTGATAGTACTCTGAGAAGCAAGAGAAGCATTCCCCAGTGCTCTGTACAAGAAAGCCAGTGCCGCTGCACCCCAAGCATATTTTCCACATTGGGCAAAATCTCCGAATAATGGCAGGTACATTACAGGGACTTTGTTCCCTGTAGTAGTGGAAAATATGGTGCTTCCTACCAGATATAACAGGTATGCACGAGTATGGCACTCAATGTCTTCAAGAGGAGCATCTTCAGGACAATCAGAGAAAAACTCTTTTAACCAACTTAACTTGACCATGCCACCACTAGCATAACCAGCTTCCGGGGCTTTCCCAAGGAAATTTTCACAGACGGCATTGCAAGATGTATGTGTGATTCCAATGACAGGGTCTCCATCAATCGCAAGTCCAAGCAAGAGAGCAACATCTTCGAGAGTTACTGTCATTTCTCCAACATTCATGTGGAACGTATTTGTCTCTCTCCTCCATCTCTCAACTAAAGCAGAGATAAGCGGATTGTCCAGACTGATAGCAGGAATTAACCTCAAGTACCCAAATCCAGCCTTCTCAACTAACTCTGTCTGTTTAGCAGTGAGTCTCCATTGATCCAGCTTTGATGTGTGCTCATGACATCTTAGTGCACCACGCTCCTAAATAGCAATGCAATTGTACTATAAACCCATATGAAACAGATATATATATATATAATTCATACAGTGGAGCCATAGCTTCTTTGTGCAAGGAATATCTCAGGTTCCCAGTAACCATCCTTAAAATTAATTTGCTAAGACAAAGACCGAATTTTCTGATTTCTAAGTGCCACATCCAATTGTCTGTTAAGTTACTACAAGTCTATGAAAATTGCATCAGATTCAAGTTAAAGTTCTTCAAAGTCGTTATAAGTGAGAATTATAACATCTAGAATGGAGCCTTCTAGTTAGCTTCCTTGATACATGCTAGAAGGAGCTGACTGAAAACAAAGATGCATGAGGAACATGACTAGCCGTGGCGTCTCCCCATGCACTACACTCGCTTCACAGAATACAGTTTTTTGGTTAAAGAGAGCTACTGAGAAACTGGATCATAATCTTTTGCTTACAAGAAATTCCTCCAAAAATTACTTTCACTTTTTTGAACATCATTTGATAATGTAGCATTAGCACAATCTAGTGAACATGAGCTTTTAAAGGACCTAATTATAACTGGAAAAACATTAGGAAACTTGAAATCATGAGACAGTGAAGTCTATATTATAAACAACACCTGTCCATCCCAAACCGCTGATGAGACATGCTTATCTTGATCATAAAGTACAGATCCATCAATCGGACCAGGGTTGATTGCACTGGGTTCCACCACCGCTGCTTCCATTGACTCCATCGATTAACTTCCTGTCCAATCAGACAAAGCACACAAAGCATATTAGTATGACTTTTAAGTTAAAGTCAACCATCCTAGGATTTTGCAACCCTCAGGAGCATGCATGGATATAACTCACAGTTAAAAGTCTAAGTGCACATAAGTTCCTCTCTCCCTCGAGTGGAAAAGCTATAAAGATGAACTTAGAAAATGGAGCTCAATCCTAATCCAGTGAGCAAAATAGACATGGTGCATATAAACAAGCAGCTCAATTCCTCTCTCCCTCGGCAAAGCCTTTCCATGCTCTCTACTTCATCCAAGATATCTGAAAATTCCTCAAAGTCCGCACATTGCAGGGTCACAGAATATCATCGAACGGAAAAATTCTAAGGTCCAAGTTATCCATGTAAAAAACAGACTTAATTTGAAAATTTTGCATGATGTAAGGGCATTAGGGGGGGCAAAGATAAATTCTGCATAAGTTCGAGTCCACAGACTCCGTATTTCTGTCAGAAAACAAAAAATTCCGTCCACAAATCTCCTCAGGAGAAGGGGTTAATTAGAAGTTACCGTAGTCGATAGCACAAACACCATTGCCATGTCAAAATTCCAAAGCAGTTTGGGGGGAGGACTAAACAAAATGCCACAGGACAACTGACAGGTATCATTAGCGAAATTATGTTTCGACATCAGACAACCCTAATGTACAGAGCAAAAATATTGAGTTACTTAGAGGCATCTGAGCAAATAACCATTGATTAGTTGATTCTATTGGAATCACTATAATTAAGAACCTCGATAGATGAATATCTTCAGAGCACTTGATACTTACTGGAATTGGATCTTCTGTGCACTTGATGTAAAAAATAGTTACTCAGGGAAATGGATACCCGAAGAAGATGTGCCTCTCTATCTCAATCACTGGAGCATCAATAAAAAACTTTCAATCACACATTCCTACCACAGATTGGTCAGTGTTGCCACGCCGTTCTAGTCCACTATGGCAAGATCTCAAAGCCAATGACTTAACAAGTGCCACTTCATCAAAAGCAGCTTGAAATCGGACTTCACTTGCACTAAATTAGTGTGGGAAACTTCAAAATTCTGTTAAATTCATGCCTGTATCAGATAATTAACTTCTACAGTTAGTGGGGGCAAAATGGATTCTTCCAATTGCTTATTCTCTCCTTTTCTTTCCTTTTTCTGTTCTATATGCTCTTTTAGTTATCATGAGCATTTTAGTGTCACAGACTCACAAACATCTAAACAAACCCCTCATGAATAATTAGTCCTGAAAATGAAAGATGCAATTTTACGCACGCACGGGAAGCACCATCGAGACTGGAAACACATCCAGAATTTCCAGCGGAATGGGACTCTTATTTTCAAAATGCCATCTTTATTAGAGCTCCAAAAGCCTAGCAGATAAAACTGAACGGGGGAAGAAGGAGGGGAGAA
The DNA here is from genome assembly GCA_014182565.1 of Eucalyptus marginata. Classification (NCBI taxonomy): domain Eukaryota; kingdom Viridiplantae; phylum Streptophyta; class Magnoliopsida; order Myrtales; family Myrtaceae; genus Eucalyptus; species Eucalyptus marginata. The sequence goes on from CM024585.1 coordinate 29,628,110, forward strand.
GGCCTGGACTTTTCTCCAATCCCAGAAAGAGGTAACGACTTGGACGTATGAAAATCAATCATCGCACACGGAGGCTCCGAAAACGCAATAGTCCCGTTACGCCGGGCTCCCATTCACTTAAAAATCCAATTTTTTACATATTTTTCGAAATCGAAATCCCAAGCTCCATTCATCATCGCGAATCGCGATCCCAATAACAATAACCCCCCCCAATCAAAGAGCCCGTTTCAACCGATTGCAATGTCTCAAGGGTCCACGAGCCCTCGAAAGCACCAAGCTTTTCCGGCTCGAAGTGCTCAAAACGCTTCGCATTTTCGATTCGAAAGTCCATCGAATCGCCCCAAAATCTGCAGGAAACCCTAAACGACCCAAGAAAGACAGGCAGGCAAGCAGCACGAGAAAGGGAGCGAGCCAGGGAACGAGCAGGAGAGATTTCCCAATCCCAAAACGCAAAAACGACGCCGGCGACGGAGGAGTAAATAAAGTAAAAGCGAGGAAGGAATGGAGTACCCGGAATCGAGTGATTGTAAGAGGTCTCTCTTTTCTTTAAGGCAACAAAAACGACGACGGAGAAGGGCGCCAGGAGTCGCTCGCGTACTAACCATGAACGAGCAGCAGAGGAAAGAGAGAGAGAGACAGACGGACAGAACGCCAAGCTTTCCCTTCCCCCCGCGGCCTCCCCTCAAAACGACGATGGAGGACTCCATTCGGGTGCGGACCGGGATCAGAGCTGCCGGCGCTCAGGTTTACACGTGGAGCGAAACGAGTGGGCCGTGCCTGATTCCAACCCCGCGCGGCCCACGGAGTCGAGATCCTGTTGCGGCCCGACCCACGAAATGGATTCCGCGGCCGGGTCGGATCGAGTAAGGAGTCGGGTCAAAAGCAAACGCACTGAATTTTGCAAATTCTTTTTCAATTTCTTGACGATACTCTTTGGAATTTTTTGATTTATCGGACCGAGAGATGAATTTCATCTGCCGATCATAAGTAAGTGCCAGTACATCGCTTTAGTTCGTAGCGAATTGTGATGCTGGCTTGCCGATGCTTGAGATCGTCCGAGAGATCGTCCTTATTATTTTGCGTTGCTCCATCTCGTGCTTATTCTTGCATCCTGAAGAGGGGAAAATGGAGGAGAAAGGGAGTGAGAATGACCAAGAACTGTAATTCGGCTCTACTAGTAAAGAATTTCCCAACACAAGAAAAATGATGTGGGGTATATGTGTGTTTATGTATGTGTGTATATATATTCGAAACCGATTGATTGTTCGCTCAAGTGCTTCCCATGGGATATTTCCAATTCGTGTTTGTGACTGTCGCATGGCATAATTTTGTCATATAGCTCACAATCGATCAATAACTACTAGTTTATTGATTTTTTTTTATCCTTGAACTTTTTGTTTTTATTGCATTGAAAATTCAAAAAATGAACGAAGAAGAAAAATTATGCATATAATCTTAGATGATATAGTTGTTTTATCATCCAAGACTTTGATCTATTATTCGTTTATAATAGTAAAAGTGAACTATGTATAAAAAGTCTTATCAACTAATTAAGACATAAATGATGTTTCTATCATGTATAAACTCTGCTTTCTCTATGAGAATCATAGCCCTCTCACGTCCGAAAGGGACAGCAATACTCCTGCTCTCCACTTGCTATTGCTCTCTTTCTCAAAACTTCCCTCTTATTTTTTTTTTAGCAAATATGTTGAAGATACATCTTTCTTTCTTTTTTCTAACCATAATAATGCCAAATTAGGGTGCTACTAGGGGATTAGGGGTTAATGATAAAAGAATTTGATTGCCGATATTCTAAGTTAAGCAAGTGTGAATGCCTGAAACCGAGTGTAATATAAGCGTTAGAAAGATTATGTTATAGTATTACCTTATGTAAACTTCAAATTTGCATTCTAAAGAGATACGTAGAGGCACAAAATATTAAAAAATAATAAATTTTGATGATATTTAGAATAATGAAAATCTCTAAGGAATCTATTATCATAAGTAATGTATTTGCATATTTAAATTCTTTCGTAAGGTATTATATTTGTTGTATATGTACCTATTCTTTGCAAAGTTTTTAAGAGCCAACTTAGCACTAAAGCTTCATTTTGAAATTTTAATGCACTTTCCAATAAGCCAACTGCTTTTTCTTTACCCATATAAATTTGCATCTTAAATTTATTTTTGGTTGGCCATTCAGTTAACTATTTCTTTTGTATTTTTCTTTCCAAACAAGTGATCAAAATTTGATCACTCATAATTTTTCATCCGTCATCTAACTTACTCGATTTTTTCACCAACATAAAGCTCGCAACCCGATCTTTATGAAATAAGATTCAATTTTTTTGCCAAATTACTTTTTCATATTTAAACTTCTTCCTAAGGTATTATAACTATTGTATATATATTTATTCTTTGAATAGTTCACTATCTTCAAAGCTTTATTTGGAAAGAGTTGCATTTTTTTTCACTCCACTTTTAACTAAAGACACAATTTTTTTGTTTTTTTTGTTTTTTGATCATATTATCTCCCGTACGGCTTATCGCTTCTCTTATAATTTTACAAAAGTGATATTTTTTTTTGGTCTACTTTTTTTTTCTTTTTTTCTTTTTCTCCCAATAGGCCTCACTTTCATTCTTATTCTTTCTTTCCAAGCCAAAATCATTTATTTTCTCCCCAATTATTTTTTTCTTAACACCTCCATAGTCGTATAGATTGAAAAGTCGAATATTTATGATGTCAACTCGTCATTCTCCAAAATTTCCCCTACATTGACATTGGGCTCACAATTGAACTCTCCAATGAACCCCTTTTTAAATAATTTCATGCTTGTCATGGGTGTGGTTTTGTGGACTAACGCGCCGTTGTTTGAATAATTCTTTATTTTCTTTGATTTTTTTTCATGAACATATTAGGGAGAGATTTGCTCTAACTATGATTTGCTTAAATTGTGATCAATTTGGACAGTCTATGGAAAATTGCATATTTGAGTCTGCTGGTGCCGGTTGGAAAAAGATTGTGCCACTCCACCTGGTCGTATGAAAGTGGCATGCATCCTGGCTCCCAGGATCTCAACTTTCCAAGATAGAGATAGACTATTAACATCCCAAAAGTGACTTGTAAGAGCATCAAGTACCTTGATAGGGATGGGCCAGGTTTTTATTTAGTTGTTTAGTTTTCACTTCAAGCTTGTTTTGAATGAAAAATCAAGGTACAAAATAGTTCAGGATAGCAATGATATGTCCAGCTTCGAAAAATCAGACTTACAGCTCTTGTTTTGATTTTTGTATGTAGATTCCCTAAATGTCTACTAGGCCGTGAAAAGGGAGCTGCTTAGGGTTTTCTCGGATTGGGGATTCGTTGGGTGAAAGTCAAGTCATAAAATCAGGATATATGACATGGAAAACATTTACATGTGGATTTTCGAGGAAAGACCTACAAATAGTTTTTATTCCTTGTAAAGGAAAGAGCCAACTCTGCACAATCAAATTTTCATTTTGAAATTTTGATACACTTTCCAATCTTGTCGGGCCAATAGTTCTTTCTTTACCCATATAAGTTTGCATCTTGGATTAATTTTCGGGTTGGATTTTGGGTTACTATTTCTTTTATATTTTATTTTTTTTTCAAATAAGTGACCAAAATTTAATCACTCATAACTTTTTGTCCGTCATCTAATTTACTCAATTTTTTTATCAACGGAAAGCTCACGACCCGATCTTTATGAAATAAGATTCAATTTTTGCAAAGCGTCTCTGTGCAATGTCGATGGCATGTGGATTTAATGTTAATAGTTGACATTTATTGACACCTTTCTAGAATTGGACCAAAGGGATGGTTGAGGTGAAAGATTTTCAATTTTCTTATTCAAATTTGGGAAAATTATTCAAGAAATCTTAAATCTATTATAATTTTGTCAATTTAGTCCTAAAACTTTTGATTGTGCCAATTGAATACTAAATATTTTCACGTTTTACCAATTGATTCCATTCAATCAATTTTTGCTGAAACTCGTTACTTGATTCTCTTGTAGGCGGCCCCCTCTACTTCTTCGTTCTAAATCACTAGCATGAGATTGAGGATGCTGTGGCTGGAATGGAGTGCACCTCTCTCGGTTCATGGTTTGATTAGAATAAGAAGGATAGGGGAAATTCATCCCAGCGACTAGGGGTGTAAAAAAACCCGACCCGATCCGAACACAAAACAAGTATTATACTTGTTTCGGGTCTTGATAATGTTTAAGAGACAAATATAAAACAAGCAAACAATGTATGTTTAGGGTCAGGTAGGGTTGGAACATTGTTCGACTCGGAACACATTAACTCCAAATCCAAACAAGCCAACAAACATAAACATGTTCTCATCTTTCTTGGCTCCGCCTTCTTCTTCGACGACACGACTATGCCTTCGCTCACGACTGCCAGTTCGGCCTCTCCTCCGATCGACGCGCCTCCGCCTTGCCGTCGCCGTCACCACCCCTCATCTCAATGCCGGAACCCTAGCTGCTATTGAATCAATCGATCGTTGCCGTCCGTCGCCGAAACCCCTCCCCTTCCCCTTCCCAAATCCCTTCACGACCCTAAGAGACATTGAGGGAGGCTTGAGAGCAAGCGAGTGAAGGGGAAGGGGAATCCGTATAGTGTTGGCTGATTATTTGACATTATCATGTCCATTGCTCGATTCCATAACTCATTTACCCTTAAGGTAGAGCTTCTAATCTCACCCCACCATGACGACCTTGGAGCCATGAATCCCATATCTTCCATCTCCAACAAAAATCTGGCGGTGCTGATGACCGACATATCGGCAATTTTCGGCTAAAATTGGTGAATGCACCAAATTAGTAAAACATGAAAAAGTTTATGACTCAATTGATAAAATTAACTGTTTAAAACTGAATTGGTAAAAGTGCCATCCAAAAGAGTCGGGTTTTCACGCTTTTGTCTTACATCTCATCACTTTCATGTCATTTCTCTTTTTCATCGCATTCCCCCTAATCCTTTGTCTTTCTTAAAGTTCTTTCAAGCTTTCTTGTCATGACACTTCTCTAGCTTACCTAGTCCAAATGCGTTTCCAGGATCAAAAAGCTTAATCAAGTAAGGATTAGTTAAAATTTGCTCAAGATGCGACAGACACCATCAGATCATGGATAGTGAGTTTTCATTGAATTTGTATTCATATGATTTTAGGAATTTGATTTGTGCTTAACAAGTTCTATTAGTAGCACACGAGTAGTACGATCTTCTGGTGGCATTAAACCGCATTTCACCATAGGTGGATCCAATTCCCAATGGTACATGAAACCAAGTATAATACAAGCGTTAGAAAAGATGATGTTAGCGTTATCATTTTCTAAACTTCAAATGTTATAAACAAAATATAGAGGCACGGAATATTGTAAAGTAATAAATTTCAGTGATATTTAGAATAATGAAAATCTCAATACTATATATTATTGGGTAATCCAATGCCACAATTTTTAAGGGATCTGTTTTCACAAGTAATATATTTTCATATTTAAATGCCTTCCTAAGGCATTATAATTGTTACCTATTCTTTGAATAGTTTTCATATTTAATTGTTGTATACATACACTTTCCAATCTTGTCAAGCCAACTGTTTTTTCTTTACCTTTATAAGTTTGCATCTTAAATTTATTTTTGGATTGGATATTGGGTTACTATTTTTTTTTTCTTTCCAATCGTCCATCGTCTAACTTACTCAATTTTTTTGCCAATGAAAAGCTCGCAAGCCAATCTTTATATAATAAGATTCAATTCAATTTTTTGTCAAAATGTATTTTCATATTTAAACTCCTTCATAAGGTATTATAATTGTTGTGTGTGTATATATATATTTTCTTGAATATTTTTTATTTCTTGTAAGGAAAAGAGCCAACCCAGCACCATATTCAAAGCTTCATTTTGAAAGGTCACACTTTTTCCACTCCAACTTTAACTTAAGACATTCTTTTTTGTGTGTGTTTTGACTCACCATTCCTCTTAAAACGTTAGATTTTTTGTTTGGTCTACTCTTCTTATTTTGTTTCTTTCTTTTTTTTTTTTTTTTCCTTACAGGTCTCACTTTCTTTCTTATTCTTTCTTTCTAAGCCAAAATCATTTGTTCTCTCCCCATTCTCTCTCCTTTTTTTTTACACCTCCCTACCGTAGAAATTGAGATGCTGAACATCTACGATGCCAACTCATCATTCTCCATACTTTCATCGGCACCATCATCATTGAACTTGCTAGTGAGCACCTTTCTTCATTTCACGTTGCCTAAATAATTTTATGCTTGTCATGGGTCTGGTTTTGTGGACTAATAGATCGCTGCTTAAATAATTCTCTATTTTCTTTGATTTGTTTTGTGAGCATGTCAGGAAACGCTTATTTTTATTATTGATTTAGAAGCATAGGTTGGAAGGAAAATAAAAGGTGAAAATTGTTAAAGGAGAGTATTGTCAATGGAGAGTCATCATGCATTGGTCATCATGGAGGACCACCTGATATCACTCTCCCTTTCTCATCAAGTGACCTATGATATTTTAGATGTTGGTTTGGGACCCCAACTTTACAAGATAGAGATGATTGTTAATATCCCAAAAGTGGCTTGTAAGAGCAACAAGCACCTTGATAGGGTGTGGGGCATGATTTTTCTTTAGTTTCTGCCTCATTCTTGTTTTGAATGAAAAATCAAAGTCCAAAATAGTTCAGGATGGTAATGATGTGTCCGGCTTCGAACAATCAGACTTACAGCTCAATGCTTCCTTGGTTTAGCACGACTTTCTCGTCATAGGTCTCTTTCTCTTGCCTAAACATAGGGCCAAACTGCATTTATTGTTATTCACGGTTGTGGAGGATGCATTAATAGTATTTTACCGCCTCCGACAAAATCGACCACTTTTGTTTGGTAGCTTTTTTCTCCGCTTTTTTTTCAAGAGAGTTATGCATTCCTTAGAATTCATTCTTGTCTTCCATGAAATAAGATCAGACTACGACTAATAATTAGAAAAGAAAAATCTATGATCCAAGATCCCTCACAGGAAAATATGAAACGCCCACTGTCTCTTGCCATAGTCAGAACTGCTAACAGAGTTAGTAGAACTAACAAAGCTGCCAAAGCTAGCTTTGGGTCTCGGGATATTGTGTCGGGGCTTAAACATCAGTTTCAAATATCGGCAAATGCAGAAAGGAAACAACGACATTATTATGTCAACAACAGAAGCCTAAGGTCATGGAATTGTTGATCTTGTGGCGATTCAATAAAAAAAAAAAGAGACGACTCACCACTATCAAAGCTTCATTTTGAAATTTTGATACACTTTCCAATCTTATCAAGCCAATAGTTTTTTCTTTATCCATATAAGTTTGCATATTGGATTAATTTTTGGATTGGATATTAGGTTACTATTTCTTTTATATTTTTCTTTTCAAATAAGCGATCAAAATTAATTGCTCATAACTTGTCATGTCGTTTAATTTACTTGATTTTTTGGCCGACCGAAAGCTGTCGACCAAATCTTTACAAAACAAGATTCAATTTTTGCAGAGTTTTCCCTCATGCAACATCGATGGCCTCTTTAACGTGGACTTCATGTTAATAGTTGGCATTTATTGACACATTTCTATAATTGGACCAAAGGGATGGTTGTGGTGAAAGATTATTAATTTTCTTGTTCAAATTTGGGAAAATTGTCCAAAAATCCTAAATCTATTGCAATTTTGTCAATTCAATCCTAAAACTTTTGATTTTGCTAATTGAATTTTGAACATTTTCACATTTAGCCAATTGATTCCATTAAGTAAATTTTGGCTGGAAAATCGCTGACATGGACGCTGCCATTTAATATAGCACGGTCGGTGCTAAAATGCCCAATTTTTATTTTTTTTTTTAAAATTTTTTTTTTTTTTTAATCTGGCTGGTGAGAATTGCCAGGCCCTCGTTTGGCGGTGGGTGAGGGTTGTGACACCCTTGCTTGAGATGCGACAGACACTATTAGACGATGGATTTGTGTAAGTTTCTGTTGAATTTTATGTTTAAATATGATTTTAGGATTTTGGTTTGTGCTTAACTAGTTCTATTATTAGCGCACGAATTCTACGACATTCTGGTGGCGTTCAACCACATTTTCACAGCCATAGGTGGATCCAATTCCTGATGGTACACGAAGTTGATATCTTTGATTACTTCTTTTTTTTTTTTTTTTTATATTTATTGACTTTGGAGAATTATTTATGCGTCAATATTGATGGCTTCTTTGATGTCCCATTTCATATTAATAGCTGACATTTATGGACACTTTGATGTAGTATTGGTTCAATTTCACAACAATTTGACATCTTAGATTATTATTTGCATTGAAATATGTCGAGAGAATTATTCAAAAAGTCCTAAATCTATTGCATTAAACATTTTTAAAACTTGTCAGTTGAGTTCATCCAGCAATTTAACCGAAATTCACTAACATGGATGCTAGCTGTCCCGATGTGGCACCGCCAACGCTAGTGTGAACAATTTTTGAAAATATTTAAATATTTTCCAAATTTTTATTAATTTTTTCCTTTTATTTTTTTCTTCTATTTTCCTTCTTTTATTTTTTTTTTATTTTTCTTTTTCTCTCCGTCAATCAATGCCGAGCCTCATAGATGGCCAGCGGAGGTTGCTGGCTTAGGCATGAGCCACCCTTGCTCAAGCTGGAGAGGGCAAACCCTTGCCCAAGCTGGATCCCCTTGCCCGATCCGACAAAGGGTTGCCCTTGCTGGCTCAAGCCCGGTCATTCCTTGAGTTTTTTTTTTTTTTTCCATGCATCCTTGAAAGAGTCAGCATTATCCATGTATAATGCTCCTACTTCTATTTTTTGCATCTCATTACGGATATTCAATATTCAATTTCCACTTGTCGCTTGGCCTGGTGAGTGTGGTGTTTATCTGTAGTTGTAGAGATTTACTACCTTTTCGACCACATCGACAATAATGCCATTCTTAGATTTTCTTTTGATCTTGGTTGCGGTTCTTGAAACTTTAGGGATTGTGCTGGATTCTCTGAGGTAAAAGGCTCTCCGGCATCGGTTTTCCTCCTTCATCTGCATCATCTTCCTTTACTGCTTCGTTTTCCCAAGTGCATTCTCTACATCAGCTATTGTACAATCGCAATTCTTTCCTGCCTCTTGTTTTTGATTTGTTTGGAGCTTGTATCTTCAATTAAACCCTTTTCATTTCAACCCGCATGCATTTCAGATCTGTCGTCTAACCTCTCATGAGGAAAAGAAAAGTTCATCATGATCCACTTGCACCTTTGTTTAACCTTTTCATTTTAACCCCCTTGCATTTCAGATATGTCGCCCAAGCTGACTCTCCCATGAATAGATTTGTCCATTTGATCTTAATCCCACTACTAAGCTAATCAAATGATAGAAAGTGTGCATGCACGAAAAATCATTTCGAGTATCCGGGCATGGGCACTAGGGTCCTGACCACGACCACCATGGACCTAGGTGCTGAGGCCTTGTGCATGCCTCAAGGGACCTGAGCTCGAGCCCAAAAAAAAAAAAAAAAAGAAATTCCTTATTCAAGTAACTTTCCTGAATAAATTTTCTAAAAGGGGATTCCTGTTCTGAATCTAATTTTCTTCCGTTCCTTAATCAAAGCAGAAAGATGTTTACAGAGAGGAGAACAAGTCTGACGGAACAAGTACTCGAAGGCGCAATTTCTATGTTCAATTTCGCGAAGACGGAGACTCGGTTTGAGCTTCACACTATCAATTATTTGCCTACATTTCACAGATCTTCTGTGTCCTTTTCTGCACGTAAGTCCAAGAGCATCAAAAGTCCCTGGTTCAGAGTTGTGTACGGGATTTTTCGCCCTTAGGAAACAATAAAAAAGAAGACCAGGACCAAACCAAACCGTGTTTTCGGATTGGCTCTACTCAGTTTCGGTCACAAAAGGCATGGTTCATTCATGTTCGAGTCGGGTATTTGCGAGAACCCGAATTGAACCAAACCATTGATACCCCTACTTTCACCCGAATGTCAAGTTTTGGTCTTGCATGGATCAATGGATTAAGTTTGCGCTGTGGAAGCAAGTCAAGGCGCTCGAACTAAATTTGATTCCCAGGTGCCGTCTGGATCTTTCTCTTCATAGCCTTGTCAATCAGCTTATCGATTGGGGCGCTAGAAACTTGACGCTGATGCAGAGGGTTCACCGCATGATACAGGTTTCAACAATCTTAGTTCAAGCCCTGTCGGCTTTAGGTCGCTCAAGACCTCCGCATGAAAGGCTTATATGTTATATGAAGGGTGAATTCACAGAGCAATCGGTTGCCAATGGTCCTGTTCTGGAGGGACTGGCTTTGATTCTATCAAAAGTTTTGGGAGAGCATATGACAGTATAATTAACTTTCCAATGCGAACATGTCTACAAAGGATAATTATATAAATATTTCCTTAATTTTGACTTAATGTACAATGTCATTTCAACTATTAATTTATTCAATATGATTATTGAATTTTTGGCAAATATTCACCTAGTCTCTAAATTATATGAAAATATTTAATGTTATCATTCTATTGTATTCAAGTTAACAAAATCTACTAATTTGGTTTCCAATTTGATAAATTTGAACAATGAACAAAAAAAATAACTTTACACGCGGATTATCCACAGAATTTGATAGCTCAAATCTTGGGGAAAATTACCAAAAAAGTCATAAACCTATTGCAATTGTGCCAATTCAGTTTTAAACTTATTTTTTTAATTAATTGAGTCATAAACCTTTTACAGTTATTCCCGATCAATCCATTCAACCAACATTGGCCAGCCAACGCTCACGTGGCGAGTCAACCGGCTTCAGCGACCTTTTTTTAATAATATTTTATTTTTTGAAATATTTTATTAATTTTTTTTTTTTTTTTTTTCTTTTCTTTTTTTTTCCTCCCTCCTTCTTCCTTTGGCTTCTTCCTTCTTCCTCCCTCCTTCTTCCTTTGGCTTTAGCAATCGGCCATGCCTAGCCGAGACTGAGGTGATCTAGCGAGCTTGCGCCTAGCGACGACAGGGCGGGCTCCCACCGGATCTAGGGTGGAGGGCCTTACCAAACGTAATGACAAGCCCCCTCATTGGATCTGCCTTGCCCAACGACCGCGAGGCGAGCCCTCGCCACATCTAGCGTGGACTTGCCTCGTCATCACTAGGCACGAGCTTGTCGACTAACCGGCAGGCAAGCCCTCGCCAGACCCGATGACGACAAGACCCCACTCCCCAAATCGGCAAGGGCTCACGAGCTTGCCGACTGGTTGGGCAAGCTCACTAGCCCAGCTCGACCACCCCCTCAATCCAGATGCGGCAGGGCTCACCCCGTCGGTCCCCTGAGCTTGCCCTCACCACCGAAGCCAAAGGAAGAAGAAGGGAAGAGGAGAGAAGAGGACTAGGAATGAGGGAGAGGGAGAAGGAAAAAAAATAATAAAAAAGAAAAAAATGAAAGAAAAAAAAAAATAAAATTAATAAAATATTTCAAAAAATAAAATATTATTAAGAAAAAAGTCGTCGAAGCCAGTTAGTGCATTTTGACCAAATGGACTGATCGAGAATAATTGTAAAAAATTTAGACTCAATTGATCAAAAATAAATTTATGACTAAATTGACATAATCGTAATAGATTTAGTTATTTTTTTGGTAATTTTCCCCAAATCCTGTGCAACAAGGTACCAACCACAGGGATGGCGACGGGCCACGGTTATCTATCTAGAGGACGTCTACTATACTTTCGTGAGCTTGCCGGTGAATCTCAATCCATGTGGACAACAACGGGCTAGACAGACTGAATGTTGCCCTTCTATTCCTTGAGATTCGTTCTTGCATTACATTAACACAAGTCGATGTACAATCTCTCTCAAGCAAAAGCCGATGCTCCATTGTAGGAGGTAACTTTTTTTTTCCCTGCATAGTTTCCTCGCTGTCCATATCCTAAGCGGGGAGCCAATTTATTCTAAAGCAAAAGAGAAGATGAAATCACTTGTGGGGACAAAATACAACATCGACCAAGCAAAGAATAGCAACTTTATTCGTTTTTCCGATCCAAATGACCAAAGTAAAGAGAACATGATTATAGCACAAATTGTTGGACAATAAAGACCAAAAAGAAGCCATATAATTTACAAGATACGCCATCAGTACAACAACGTTCTTTCCACCAAATCCCCAAATCCCGCCCAGGGGATTCCAGGAAAGTCTCCAAAAATCTAAAAAGGGGGCGCAAAATTTGTCAGCGCATCAAGCTACAATTGCTTCCATATAGCACCTATCTCGTCATTCAGTCAGCTGAAATAAATCGCACCTCATACCCAGAACAAGGGAGCTCTTCAGCTTATCCAGATTCATCCACTCGCAGTAATCTTGAATTTATCAATCAGATTCATAGACTACGAGAACATACGGAGGAAGTTGTTTGCATATGCCATGGGCTTCACATCAGGGTGCGGCTGCAATTTTTTTCAATGCAATCCAACAAATTAGTGAAAACAATCTCAATTTCTTTTCAGATTAATAACTTGGGGCGCTTCCTGAGCCTGCCATGCACTAGTGAAAAAGACAAAAATCGACAGAAGGGGAAGTCAAATAAGTAACTGACCACTGCAGAAAATGTGACAATGTTGGGCTTCATCTCAGGGGCTTCAAATCGAATAAAAGCACCCTTGTTACCCATCTGAGAGGAATTGAAATCAATGGTTAATAACATGCATAACTAGATATGACAAACCAAGACAGACTCTTTCTTCCTTTTTGGCTGTATCAACAGATAGAGAAAGGACAATGATTCAACGATAGTTATGGCAGAACTAAAGAGACAGGACTGTCACTCATATACTCCCCTGATGCAAACAGAACAAAGCATAACAATTCGAAATATCCAAGTACCTGATCACAATAATTTGGCGCAGAGAATACGGTAATAAGTTTTCCGCCATGCTCAATCTCATAGCCTTCATCCTTCACTTCATGTGATCGGACGACCAACTCTGTTAAGGGGAATGGGAGTCAATCCACTAAAATGATAAGAGAAATTTGACTAAACGTAGCAAGGAGGAGATGCACACGTGCACAAGGAAAACAGAAAGCTGAAGCACGGTAAACGATACCTAGGTTGTTTTCTTGCAAAAACTTTTTGGTGACATCTCCACCAAAAGAAAGACCCACCCCACGCTTGCTAGGACCTCTTCCAGGTAATGGTTGGGGATCGCTCCAAAGCAATTCACACATCAAACCTGACATCAGGTATTAACATATAAAACAAGAAGTTATATAAATGGCACAGACCATCTCAAACACCTACTATTCTTCATGTGCAGTAAAAGACAGTGGGTAATAATGGCTTGGGGACAGTGAGGAGGGACAGGCACTGAGAGTGAGAGAGAGAGAGAGAGAGAGAGAGAGAGAGAGAGAGAGAGAGAGAGATCTGGGGGTGTGAGACAATCCCAACACAAAGAATTGTTACTGGCTATTAAAGGTAATGAATGTGCCAACTCACCTTCCTCAGGAGGCTCACAGAACCGATCAATTGACCTGATGTCAGAAAGCTTCACCCCATCAACACTAAATAGACCTCCATGAACCACGAAAATCTTCTCATTTATCACATGCGCCAAAGGAAGACAACAGAACACTTCAGCAAAGAGCTCGACGAATGTGTCACTCAACTTGGATCGAACTTCTCCCTCAAAGCCATAAATTTTATTCATGCTTTTGCTCTCATGATTTCCTCGGGCAAGATATATAGCTGAAAAAGTTCAAAAAGTCTTAGATCTTAATGACAACCAAAAGGAATATGCCTTGCAGTTTGCACTGTTTATAATAGGCTTCAATAGAGGTTAAGATGCATAGACTAATAGAATGGGTGACAGGAAATGAAGAAAACACGAAAGTGTGAGTCCATAAGAACGTGCTTTTGTGAACAGAAACAAAATGAAATAGTAACTCTTTCAGAGAAAATGATACTATTATAAATTAAAAGCATGACTAGAGAGGGTTTACCTGATGGAGACATGCACTTGAATGCAAACAAGGTAAGGATCACCTCCAAAGAAAATGATCCTCGGTCCACAAAGTCACCATTAAATAGGTAAGGGTTCTCTTCTGAGGGAAGCCCATTCAACTCGAAGATATTCAAAAGATCATAGAACTGCATATGAAGAATGCGTTAGCACTGGCGAACCAAGTAGACATACAATGTTCAGCAAGAAGCAACACAAGCAATTCCAGAAGTATGAGCGGTCAAGGAAAAATAGAAAAAATGTTCTATATTTACTCGATGTACAATTTAACTTACGATGGTAAATGAACAGTAACTTGGTACGATATAGTGATTCAACAGTCTAGTAATGAAACTTATAACACCATGTTCCAACATAAAGATATCAAAGACATTATCTTGAAGATGTTTCAGCACTCGAGCCACAATAACAAGGTGAAAATCTCACACTAAGAAAAGGGGATGAAGCTTCCGACCGTGGAAGAAGGAAGCAAAGGAGAGGAAAAGTGGGGTGGATGAAACCTTCTCATGCAAAAGCCGACAGAGTGCTGAATCAATCTTTCACCCCAGGCACAATCGACTATCATCTCCACTCAATATAAGTACCAACTTGGGCGGAAAACTAAAGCTCAATGGTTAAAAGGCATCAGAAACCTGTTCCCCAAAGCAGGTAATGATATAGAAACATTTTCTTGCATGTCCTTTCCAATGGCCATCTGAGAACACCATAAACTTATTCCCTACGTGCCTATTTCTATCAGTTTTCTTCACCAAGCACCTAGATTCTCCTGCAAGTGACTTTTCTCTACCAGTCTACTGTCAGAATTTCCTATATGTCCTACTCACTGTCAACTTCACCACCATTAAGAAATGTTAGAAAGGACGACAGCGCGTGCAGCTCATCAAACTTCAGTGACCAAGCAATTCATGCCAACAGAGGCATGGCGAGGTTCGTCCGCTGGCACAGAACTACATCTTTTACGTAAATGAGACATCAGAAATATCACCCCACCCCTTCTCTCCCTTGCCTGCTCAGCAGTAAAGTCACCAAAGTAAATGTTTGTGGATGCTCTACTGGCCAAAAAAATTATTCATGAATGTTGAGATGAACTCCAGCTCGTATGCTAACTTTTCATATACAGTTTCAGTCCATCAAATCTACAAGTAACACAAAGAAAACCCATGTGCTATTGACCAAGAGAAAACCCAGTAATCATTTTGTTCAATTAATTCAATCAACCAAGCACAAAGAACAGCGAATTAATAATTCAGCATAACAATGAAAGTTCTCACTAGGCTATCATAACTCCAAAGCTCAAAAGAGTTGGACGTTTTTGCTACAGTGCACTTTATTGATCCTTTCTGATAGTGATTTGTATTTTCAAATTTGATGCCTGTAGTACTAACAAGAATGATGAACTATGGGAAAATATATCATAATTTGTTGATTCAGCTTCATTGCCACATCAGTGAAATCGAGAAGATTACAATTTAAGCCAGTAAATTGACAGCAATTCTGGACAGAGCTCCAGCACTAACTCTGAGATGTAGTTGTTTCACATGAAAGACTAATACCTCGGCAGCTAATCACATTCAATATATGAGCATTCTCATCATAAAGAAACCACCTGGCATGCCACCAGTACTTCTGCATAATGCTTAGGTTTAGCAAGTGACAATTCTTCAGGTTAAGGAAGCTGAATGTAAAGGAAAATTACCTGACCATGTACATCACCACAAACAGTGAAGTGTTTTCCATGAGGAATATTTATATCAACAAGAGAAGGCAATGCCCGCAACATCTCTCTTGTTTGCAAGACAATCTGGAACGCATATCTGCAGCATTGCGATGTGCTGAGACCAGGAAATACTAAAACAAATTTTGACTAGCGATTCATTGTAGCCAAACATACCTCTTGTGTAAGCACTTTTGATTTTTAAAATCTTCAATCATCCTTTTCACAAAATCCAACGTAACAACATCTCCCTCTATTCTTGCACCAGAATACTGTGGCTCCACATCTGCATTAGAACAAACAAAAAAAGAAAAAAAACAAAGAAATTACACTTGTTATGCAGAATGATAGTAAAAGAGTCTGCATCCATGAAAAAATTAATTCGCCAAATAAACTGCTAGGAGACAGGACTCAAGATAATTGCATATCTGGCATACTTTGCAAAAACTAGAGACACTATAGCCAGTCATATCCTAAAAGTTGCATAATGCAAGAAAGTCAGGTAAGGAAATACATTTAAAAAGACAATGTCGTGTTAAATATTTCAAAGTTTACATGTACGAAAACATCAACAGCATAACTGAGATTTGGGAAGGACTACATTCAGATTCACAATGAACCATTCAAATTTTCTATAAATCCCTGCCAATATCAAACTTTGAGGTTGACTTGATGGAGTGGTCTTAAAAGGAAATAAGGAAGAAAAGAAAACCAATAATATAATTTGTATTCCCAGTACCTGGGAGCAAGAAGCAGCTGAAAAAGAAAAAATAAAAACTAATGTTCCAAATCTCCTTTCATATGCATTCCTACTTTGGTAAGAAGGATCATTTACTAAGACACTGACCTCTCCATACTGCTAACTAAGCATAAAAAACCACTTCACATAAAATAAGTATCTTGTTTGCTTCGCAAAAAGATACTAATATACATCATAACGATCTAGTATAAAACATCATAATGATCACACAAGAAGCCTAAATAATGAAACATAGGAAACATACATCCACTTGCTTATTCCAAAGAATGCTTTTTTATCCTCGAATTAACATCAAAATACGCAGATCTTTCCCTTATTAACCGTTAGAAGAAGGTATTTTCAAAACTCAATGGGCCCAAACCTAGGTCAATATCTGAACTCCTAGAAAAGAGGCCACCGCCATAACCCCACCAATAGGCCCCTAGACACACCAGCAGCATCAGAACAACTGCAGCTGCTGCAGTTCCCACCAACACTACCACTGCCGCCACAATTGCAACTGCTACAGAAGCTACAGCCGCTTGGGTGGACAAAGACGATGAATTGGGGACCGTTCCTATAATGATAAAAATATTTAAAATATTTTAGTGGTACTTCTTAATGCGATTTAACAGCTAAATAAAAATTTAATCATCAAACTAAGGAAAGCTTTATTTACTGTCTCCTTGATACTAGGTTTCCCAAAATAGATTTTGACCATCCATCATCCATCCAAGAATTCCACAATTTTAACTAAGTTTTGCTGTTACATTACCTTGACCACGATAGGGTGCTTCCCCAATATTTCTTGACAGTGAAAACTACGATTCCTCAGGTTATCAAAGATTCAATCTTTAAAGATACAATAATTCTGATAGAAACAGAATGACATTGGTAGGCGGTGAGAACTTTAAAAATGTCATTAGTATGCCACCACAATGTGTCCCAGCAAACCCGAAATTTGAAACTCCCAAAGATACCGCTAATGCATTCCTCATATCTTTGGATAAATTAAGCATAATTTTCAACAACCCAATCCATAGAGGTTCTGAAATTGCTTCATACATAATTCCAAAGACTTCACCCTCTCGAAGCCCTTTTTTTGGGCCAAATAGCAGGATCATACCAGTAAAGTAGTGCAGCATCCATTTGTAGATCAAAATAACTCTAATGGTGCTTTTCACGTCTTAGGTTGTCAAATGAGACCTAAATAGATAACCTTTTCAATCAAATATCAGAGGGAAACTTCACATTTACTTCATCTACTTCTCTTGTCCCATGGGAAAGGAGGGAAAGAAGACTGTATTAAACTTAAACTACCAAGCCAACTAATCTTCTCTCCTAAGAATCAAAGATTTAGCTCACAGAATACAAGGCAGACTTCTACATAAGTGATTTTTAAGAAGAAACTTCAAACTCCCCCAATTTAACCCTAATCCTCATCAAAACTTTCTAGTGTCCACAAAACTACATCAATCACTAAATAAGGGCAACCAATTATCCCAAATATCCCTGCATTGCAATGGTGATTCCTACTTTTTAGAATTTAGTAATGCCCCACCACACATTACCATTACATGTTATTAATTTCAGATGGCAAGCAGCATCACAAACATATTGTATCTTTTCAATGTGCAAGATACATTCAAATATACAAACCCGTATGAATATCCAGAGGACTTGACCATTAAAAAAAAAAAAAAGCCCAATTTAACTTTGCAAGCCTCTATGCAATTCTCAAGGAAACTTAACCATAAAAAAAGGAAAAGCCTACTTCTTGCAAAGTTAAACATGCGGAGACATATACAGCAGAAGGAAGAAGATCAAACAATGGGATGAAAAATAGAAAGACATATATAGAGTAATTCCTTTTCAATAAGAGAAGTACCTATAGAATGATAATCAATTGAATCTGCTATGGAGTGCCTCTCAGATTCTGGTACAGCAATTGCCTCTTCAAATTTGAGTTTCATTACTGCCTTTTCGCATTCCTTCAATTTCTTGCTTGCATCAGGATCATTCGGACAGAGTCTTTTAACCTAAGAAACAAATTTGTTAATAAATGCACAACAGAAGTAACAATAAGTGGATCTTTAAATCTGGTGATATCAACAAGGTGAAAAAAGCTTCAACAAAGGATCATAGTTGAGGGCCACTCATCCTTTCTTTCATATAAAGACGACCTTCAACTGTCAGAAATTATTTTACAATAAGATCCATCAATCACATGTAAATCACAAACCAAAGCTTCAAAATTTTGCAGTGATGCCATAGACATTGATTGTGGATGAGGTTTGCTGGACAAACTGTTCCAAGACAGGATGCGTCATAAACACCTATACTCTATAAAGAAGGCAGCATAAAAAGCACCTCCATTCTTCATAATTGGAAGGAAAAAAGAAATGAAGAACCAATCAGTTACAACAAAATCAAGCCAAAGAGTATAAACAACCATCTACCAAATTGATGTATCGTTGAGAAAGAACCTATAATATATTTAACTGCAACTTTCCCAGCATGAAAACAGGTATGAAAAAGAAAAGTTGAAAAGAGTAAAATACCTGCTGAAAATCCTTGAGCGCATCTTTGAATTTCCCCATGGCAAGATAAGCCGCACCCCGCCTGTAATAGCCCTAAAAGTAAATGATGCCATCAGCAGAGAGAACAACAACATGTGAGATAGCAGGAGAGAACACAACACTCTTCGTTTATGCCACACCTTTGAATATTTAGGATCAATTTCAATAGCCTTGGAAGCATCTTGTATGGCACTTCCATACTCCTCCAGTTTAGAATGAGCAAATGCCCTGTTGGCCCAGTATACAGCAGTCTCACCATTCAATTCAATTGCTTGGCTATACAGATCAATAGCTTGCGCATATTTGTGAGCTACACGTTTGAAGAAGTTGGCACAGGTCATTATAAGTAGAAGGAAAAATAGAAGCAACTTCTGACTTATTCAAAGAATACAAGTAATAATTTTGCAATGAGAAAAAGTTTCAACTCATGAGGAAGGTAGAAACTCATATAAGGTTCTATTGGCATAAGAACTATTTTCTTCCAGCTTTCTTTATAAGTGAAAACTCCTTCCTCTTCCAGTTAGTAACCGATCTATCTATTACTTTGTCCTCAATTCTTTAGTGTTAAAATCGAGAAAAATTGGGAAACACACACAAATTTATTCGGATACATTCCGTTCAAGGCAGAAAACCACAATTACTGCTGGCAACCCAACATGATACACATATCTCCTAATACAGATATTATGAATAGAAGTAAAGCGAAATGGAAACTCAAATGCCTACCCTTGAATGCTTCATTTGCTTGAAGTTTGAGTTCTTCGGCTCTTGCGACGCTTGAATTTTGAGTTGCCATATTGGGCAAAGTAGTCCTCGTCCTGCGTAAAAACAGAAAGCATGCAGCTAATGAATGTGGTGTCGATTATGATCCCTTCCCCCACTCTACTTGCTCTGCGTACCAATAACGAGAAATAGCTTATACTTACCCACTTAATAAGCGCAACAAGTTCGTGCTATAACTTCCTCAGCATCTACTCAAACGAAAATATGACAAGTGAATTAATTCCGGCCAGATGCATTAAATCATAGATACTACGCTTATTGTTATCCGTAAAATGTTCGAGTAGAAATACGTGTCAGTTGATCCCGAAGGTAAGTAACGCATAGTTTTCCAACCAAAATTGGCCTAAACTGATCAGTGCATATGATACCTCCACTCCAGACTCTAACCACATTAGAAAACGGTTGAAGTGACCAACCATGTTCGAATATTGGCATAAATGACCCACGATCAACAACACCCGGAAGCCGGAAAAGTCCAAAAGAAAAAAAAGCGAATGGGATTTTCTAAACCAATCACAATTTCACAGAGCACCCTCCAATGGAAATACCGTCAAGCTCGAAACTTTCCCCCTTCCCCCAGCTCGGCGAGCTACACGACGGCGCGCCCGCCGCTCGGCCAGCGGAAACGTGACCTCACAAGGCAATTTGTGGAAAAGAACACCGCTACGACTACTATCTCCGTCGTCCTCCAATCAAGTCACGGCAAACCCAACAACAACGTCGTCCTCCACGGCGGCGCACCGCGGCGGCGGCGGCGGGGACTGTTCAAGACTCCGTTGACGGAGATGAGAGAGAGAGAGAGAGAGAGAGGGGAGAGGGAGGTACCTGGAGAGAGAGAATCTAATGATGCATTTAGCAGAGATTGAAGCGATGCGGTGAACCCAAGACTGTAGCGAGGGAAGAGAAGATTCGGAGAAACCCTAACTCCTGGCAGAGAGAGAGAGAAAGAGAGAGGGGGGGAGACGTAATTATTCAATTATTGGCTCCTTCACTGTTTATCTTTTTCCTTGTAGTGATCGCAACTTACGAGAATAATGTTGCGGAAAAATTTTGAAAAAATTTCCTTAAAAATATCGTTCATATCACTTATTAAAATAAATAAATAATATTTTCAACACGAAAATATTCATATATAAATAATTATTAACAACAAAAAAATTTATTAATTAATTATTTCAAATAAGACAAAACGACCATCTTTAAAAATAAGTTTTTAAAATAATTCATCTTTTACGAGATAAATGAATTTTTGCTTTTAATCATTTTCTTTTCGCCAATAGCTTCTATGTTTGAATAATCTGACTTGGAAAGTTTTTAGAACACGAATTCCCGCCTGCCAAAGTCATGTATGATTGAAGATTGCTCATTTGTAAATCGATACATATTGTTATGTGACGGTCTCGGAGATGTCCACGTCGGCTCGAGGTTTTATAATGTGATTTATATCCGGGCAATGTTTACCCACCAACGAAAATAGCATCGACATTGGAAGCCCAATGGGCTTGGTTGTCGATGTCCAGCAAGGCCCAAATCACCCGTGTCGTGGGTGGGCCGATCCCGCATGAAAAAGGAAAACTTTTGCACAAGGACTAAGGACGGGGGTGATTTTACGGAGCAACGTCATAAATTCAATGTAGTGGCTATCTATAACGACCTTGTGTGTGTGTGTACACATACATATACACACCCCACAAGAATTTGACGCATTCATCATAAATCACTCTTTATATCTTTAGCACTGCTCGGAAAAGAAAAAAAAAAGAGGGAAATTTCGTGATACGAGAGACTTGCAAATTAGCCAAACAAGCGATGCACAAGACACTGAAGAAGTACATGATTGAGATGAGTACTCTAATAAGTGAAAGTCATGTGGCCTGATTGGATTGATATTTAACTTTCTACTCTTGGCTTAATCTTACTTTTTCAACTCTTTGACAACTGATCCAAAAAAAAAAAAACTCTTTCAATTCATGCACTTCGACTATTTTCAAATACGAAACTTTTGCAATAGTTAAATGTCGACACATAAATTCTTGGATGATTTATCATAATATTCCAAAATCTACATAATACATCACATTTTGGCTTTTTTTTTTTTTTTTTTGCTTTTCGCTCAAGTGTACACAAATAGGCCCACTACCACCAAGATTTTGATAGTATTGTTTAACAAAAAGGGTCGTTAGCAAAGAAGAATTCGACATGCGTTATCATTACTTCTCGTTGGTTTTGTGATCCGGGTGGTGTCATCTAGTTCCCGATTCGAAAGGCATGCCGTTCATGTTGAGAATTAAAATCTCACAAGGACTTCTCAAGTTGAACCAATAGATTGGTCGGAGATTCTAAATTCTCTAGCTCAATATATTCAAGCAAAGTGAATGACTGTAATATGAACCAAAAAGAAAAAGAAAATAAAAGTAACATATATATGTAAGGAGGAGATTGTTATTATATGAGAAATTTTCTTTTCAATTACCCAAGATGTGGAGAAATGACCTAAGTCGAGTGACCTTAAAGTAGTAATTGTTCAATTAGCTTTCCCTAACTCGAGCCTCAACACCCTTGAATCTTAAGCTTGACCCACTTAATGGTGATTCCAGTTTGAGATCGACCAGAAAAATTGCTTAATTCATTCAAAGTTGACGCTGACTCAAACTTGATCATCATCTAGCCCTAACTAATAATTGAGGTACAAAGAGATTGATCTTTCTATTAGGCTTTTCAATTGATTAATTAGATCGCCATACTAACCCTTGAACTAGGTATATATCCTATCAAAAGTGCAAATTGCGTAACTTGGTTTCATAAATCTTAGAGTTGAATCGTTTCCGTAACTCCTAGCTAGGCTAGACAATGTATTTTACTAGATTCAACAACTTGATTGATCGAATCGATTCGTCGCTTTTTGAAAGAGAGCTCTCGATTATTCTCCCAACTTCTAATTTACTTGTGGGTGAATATGCCAAACGTTCATCTGATTTTGCAAATTTGATAATAATCTTGTAACATATGATCGATCGACACGTGTATTTTTTTTTTTTTTTAAGCTTTATTAAAGCTAATGGGTGATACTGGTTTGACAAATCATGATTAGAGAAGTGCCTCCAAACCCTTAACAACTAAAAGAGGGATAAAATTAGAACTAAATGACATCTAGTGGCTGTATAGTATACTAGATTCCTAGGCAAAGTATAGGTGAAAACTGAAACCCGGTGCACTTTAACTTTTTCTAGGGGAACGAAAAGGTGAAAAGGTTCTTTATTGATAAGACTGTTGGCAATCTTACCTGACCTAACTAATCAGAATTCTCCTTGGCCAAGAAAAACCATAAATCATTAACTCTTAAACCAGAATTACCACATAATTTAAAAGAAGAAACTTTATTTTAAAGTTAGAAGTGATGTGACCATAGAGAGTTGTTAATTGATCTGATGGTGAAGGTTAATTATATATAATTACTATTTCTAGGGTTGGTTGGTAGGGCAGCCATGACATAGGTCGTGCCCTTTTCAAATAAATTTTCTGTTTTCTTTTTCTAAGCTCAAGCACACATTTTGTAAAGTAGGGCAATAAATTATATCTGGACTGAGGCACATCATCCATCTCATATGTTATACAAGTGACGCTCCCAAGGCAAAGTTGCTAGAAGTATATAGAATTTGAACGGGTTTTTATATTTATAGTTAGGTAGATCTTTTGGGTTGCTTGCATTAGTTTTTATTATACCAAGTTCCCGTCTCTATCTATTTCCCCTTTATTTTCGCACCATACCCGGAGTAGCCACATGGCATTAGTCGAGAATCAAAACCTTCGTCCTCTGTCGGATTAAAAAACTAGATTATCTCAACCTTGAGAGTGGACATTACGATGGGGAAATTTATAATTCAGAAACTAAAGATCATTCATTTCAATCTCACCAATTACATATAAATTATTTTGAGTCACAGTCGCCTGCACAGGTTAAAGATTTATATTTAACTAGTTCATGAAATTTGCAAGCAGTCGAGCAAGAACAATCTTCCATGGAAAATTCATGGCAACTTCAAAATTAAAGTGGGGTTGAATTGGTTGGTTTGTAAGGAATTTTTAGTAAATTACCTTACCATTTTGTCTATTGTTTAAGTTCTTTTATTTTAAGCATATGGTGCAGCAAATGGAGAAAGATACTCTTGATGATTATCTGCTTGTAGTATTAAATAACATGAACATCTCATCTCATTACTTGGAGCATTCTGTAAAGCTTCTCTTTTAAGATTAATGGGCATTTTTTACTATTAAAGGAAAATGACTATCCGATAAACTCACTTTTTGCTCTAACATAATGATGACTAACATGGCTACATTACTTTTCAATCTCTCCATGGCGCCAAAATCAGCTTCGATGCGATCCTAGGTTAGCACGAGTGTACTTTCCAGTGATGATTCATCTGAATTATAACATACTAATCTCTATTGATTGTCGCATGTATTACTTAATACGAAATTATCTCTCTCTCTCTCACACGCAACAAAAAGTTCTTCCATCTGAACTTAGTTGATAATTTAGCACATCCCATTGGGACCTTGTGCATTTTGTTTATACTAGGCATTAAAGTACCTTAAAACCTAATTAGGTGAAGTTTGTTAAGCGAGAGATTACTTTTCTTTTTTCATTTTGAAAGATTCATCGTTAAAGTTAGACGTAACATATATATTCTATGTTTGCTGTCTCTTCGATCTTTAAGAAAAGCTGGAGATCATATGAAAAGCAACACTTTTACCTCACTGAAGCATCATTGCCCGATGCTTGCTAGGAGAAAGCGAAACTCACTCTCACTGTTGGGGAGTTAGGCGGTAACCCAATCGAGCGACCAGTGGGAAACGAAGAAAATGACATTAGACATTAGATTAAAAGGAAGACGAAAGACATTTAGGCTCTTTTTGTCTCGCCAAAAATGAATAATTTGGAAAATATTTTCTTAAAAATAATCGCACGTGTCAATGACAAAAATGAGTAAATGGAAAGTCTATGAAAATGTTTAGACTTATATTATTGTCAATTATGAAAACATTTTTTATCGACTGATTGTTTCAAGTAATACAAACAATTATTTATAGAAAAATATTTTTCAAATCATTTATTTTCTCTCGAAACAAATGAAACATTAGCATATAGGAAGGTATGTTGCTCTCCATTCACCCCTCATCTGACATCATCATTTCATGCTGAATTAGACATATACATTGGTCGAGATAGGTTCATATTATGAATCGAGCATTTCATGATTGAGCTCAATCATTTCCTTTCATGCTAAACCGAACTATGTATATATTCACCCCAACAACAACAAAATCAACGGCAACAACTTACGAGCATCTAGACACTATCGCTCTAAGTGAGGTTGGTTATATATATGAAATTTTATTATTGGGTCACACTTGACTTATGCGAGAGACTTATGATAATCCCCATATAAAATATTTGCACTAGCCCCTGTTCTCAACCTTTTATCCATAAAAGAAATAAAACAAATACCTGTCTTCGAAAAACTTGTTATTTCTTTGATACCACGAGCGTATTTTATTAGGTTCAAATTAATTTACATTTTGTGTCAATCATGTGAGGTCTAAACAAAAGAAGAAGAAGAAGAAGCTGTGAAATCAATGATTGGCTTGTATTTCCATTTGTTATAAATAGAAAAATTTAGACATGGATATTGACCTATGATTTCTTTCGTCAATCTTTTAAAATGCACATAATATTTTAAATTTGATGGAAAAGTAAAAAGGTTAACCTTTGACTTTCGATAAATCTAGATGAACAACCCTAATTCAAACTGACATACAAGTTAACTAATATAATTTAAATCGAATACAAATTGCATCACCAAATCAAATCACACCCATAGCACATGGTAAGCACTTCACACACCGTCAAACTTTCAAAACAAGGAGTGGATTTTTGTTGCAGATCATGTGCATCATGCATTGTTTCTTATCTAGCTTCCATTGTTGAATTAATTACGGTAAGAAGTCCAACCACTTGCGATGAACGGGCACCGTCAGCATAGTAGCGCCCATTCAGAAAGTAATATGCATGCTCAACTTAGGCTACAAAAACACACCAGTGATGATACTGCAATTTAAATTACATTAGCTATTGGGTAAATCTCAATTCAGAAAGAGACAAGAGCCCATTTACTATGCCGATGAAACCCTAAAAGCCGAGGAAGGTCCTCCTTCACCTAGGGCCCGTTCATTTTCGCGGAAAATAATTTTCGGAAAACGTTTTCCGAATTTTCCTGGCGTTCGTTTAACTGGAAAATGAATTCGCTTGGGAAAATGTTTTCCATCAAAAAAAAAAGTCTTTTAAAAAAGTTTTCCACTTTTTGAAAAGTGAAAAACATTTTCCTCACTTGATCTTTTTATCTCACACCTCTATAAAATCCTCACTTCCTCCTCTCCTTTCTTCTTTTTTTTTTCTTTTTTATTCCAATTATTTTTAATTTTCTTTTTCTTTTTAATTTGAATTATTTTTAATTTCCTTTTTTTTTTCTTTTTTTTTGTTTCCATCTTCTTCTTTCTTGGCTGTCGTCGGACCGGGTGAACCTCAATCACGTTGATTTCAAACTCGCACTCGTCGATCCGGGCGAGCCTCGAGCTGATGCTCACACGCCAATCGGGAGCGGAAAAATGAATGGAAAATATTTTCTTATCGAACACCTGAAAATATTTTTCGAAAATATTTTTAGAAACGTTTTTAGGTTTTAGCAAATGTAAAAAATATTGTCATTTTCCTATAAAAATGACTTTTTGAAAATATTTTTCTGGAAATGGCATTTTCCGCAAACGAATCCGGGCCCTTTAGTTACAAAAAAAAAAGTTACCTTCAATTCTAGCTGAGTTTCTTGATATTGGATCGGAATAACTTGTCACAAAAAAATATGTAATCATCTCATGCTTCAAGTCATGAGAGGAAAGCTGACTATCAAGAAAGAAAAATCAATGAGAACAGGTTATTTTGTTCACCAGAAAGTCAAAGCAGGGTTGACTTTAAGGAATGGGTCAATTGTCAAGTACAGAATTGAGGGGGGGATTGGCTATCCACATCAAAGGAGCTGCTTTTCTTTGACCATCTAGAAGGGGGAATTAAACTTTCCGTTAACCAATAAGCAAGGAGAGATAATTTTGAGAGACGCAAAAGAGCATCCCAAACAGCCATCCAATTCAAGATGCAAATGATGTAGCATGCGACATTAAGATGACCACAAAGTATGTAGCCAGGCAAGTCCAAGCCTAATTTCACTTCATTGGGTATAAATATTTAGGAATAATATATATATACATGCACATGTGCATATGCATAATTAAATCTTTTCAGAGTATAAATTGCTAAAACACCCTAATTGCACCGAGATCGCAAATATAACTCATCACAGTTTTAGAATATAGTAATGCTAGATCTATTGGATTGGTTATCGAAATTGATGTATTGAGTGTTGTGGCAAAACTACAAGCGAATATATATAAAAAAAAAAAATTGACCATATTCAACACTAATCGAAGTTTGCCACATCATTTGAGCTTACTAATATTGTAATTCGGTTGTAATATACTATTGTTTCTCTCTAGATAATATAATTACATATTGATGACTAAGACTAATTGGCTGGCTGGTTGATATTAAGTGGCAGCACCTGCTCATTTTCTCAAATGATTGGGACGCTTGGATATTCGCATTATTGATTTTTTTTTTCTAAGTCATTGAGTGAATGTGTTTGAGAAGATATCAGGTAGACTTAATCTATTAGGTTGTGAGCCACATATCAAAGGAATAATGGGTGGGATTCACATCAGTCCAACTAAAGCAAATATAATTTCTCGCAAAGATTTGACATTGTGATTGATTATATTCATCATCCTAAAATAAGTCTATCTAAAAAAATTTCAAATAATTAATCTTGATATATTTCTTTTGATTTTCACAGGAACTCTTTGTTGTTTTCTGAAAAGTAAAAATCATTTAACACAAATGATTAAGGAATTGACCCGCCATGTATTTGCAAGTCAAGATTTTATGTTATGATATTTTCAGAGCAATATATCCAGTCTAGATTGATTTTGCCAATGTTCTATGAAATAGTTTTCTCTCTGCATATACTTTTCAATCAGTAAATACAAGTACACATTCACATGTACGTTTGCCCTCTCCTGTGTTCCATGTATCTTGACATCATCTTTTATGCGTTCCATAAATAAATGCTTTTGGCGGGAACTGTGCAGGGTACGTATGGTTAATTAAACCCGATTGCTAGCTTCAGAAATAATAAATGGCCATGGAACTAACCCTACCCGACTATGGGAGTCTAGTTAGGATGGCAGGACGAACTTGTTCCCTTCCCTCCACAGGCAAACGCAATCCCATGTTTCGAAACCATCTCTTTGGAACAGTTAAATCTAGGAATTTACGAAACAGTTGGCATTCCCCAGGTCATCCGATGGACTTTTCTTTCATCATCATCATCCTGGATCAAGCTAAATATGGTACTGTTCTTAGGAAGTGGGAAAATGCCTTTGAACCTAATCCAAGCGAAACACGGATGTCGAAACACGCTCCGGTGTGCTGGCAAAATGCCTTTGAACCTAATCCAACTGTGCATGAAGTAATAATAAAGATTTACTATTCGTGTTGGGGAAGTAAGATAATTGGAGGGAAAGGGAACCCATGCTGTCTGGGGAGGTTGGGGGACATATCATTTCCTATGCATAAAGCATCGCGAAGCATTACGACAAAAAAGGCTTTGGATTGTGGTCTGCATGCTCCTTCGCGCTTTTACAAGTTCTAGCTTCTTCTCAGGAGTCAAACCCACACTTTCTTTTGTCCATTCCTTAGCCTCTCTCTCTCTCTCTCTCTCACTCACTCCCGCGCACACACAACAGAGCACGCAAATGCACATGATCTTTGGTATGTCGCCATACTACTCTCTGCTCATATACGTGTTCCTTCTCCATAAAAGGACAGGTTTTTCGGCAACAATATTGTCTGCAGATCGAACATCCATGGGAAAGAGAAGGCCAGCAACTTGTAAATTTTCATCTATCAGGTCAGATGTCGAGGCCTGGTTTGATGGTTTTCTCGTTACTCCATGCATGATCAGGACCCTGAATGGAGAAGGGTTTAATAAGATGAAATGCTCTTCTATAAATTCTCATTCCATTGTGGTAATGTTCCGTTGCCCGCCATCGATTGTGATAATGAATGTCGCCGGAGCCTTGGGTGGTTTAACGACGCATTGGGTCATAGCATTTATCTATTTATTAATTAGATCGATTAAAGTAGATGTTTCTTCTCGATAAAAGGACAGGTTTTAAGCAAAATGTGTGATCTAAAGAACATCCACAAGTAAACAAGAAGGCGGATAACTTGATGAGACCAGTACCACTGCAAATTCTACTCTTTCATCTTCACCCCAACTGTGCAGACCGGTTAGAAAGGTGGGAGCTCAACAAAGACGAAAGTAGGTCTCCACTTTCTTTAAGCATCGGAGCCCGAAGAATCGTTATCTTCAGACATGTAACTGACTCTTTCGAACCCAATTTCATATCACCATTGCCGCCACCGCCGTCCACCTGCGAAGTCACGCATTCCAGCTCGGGGAACACCTGAATTCACTGCATGTGCATATGTAGATCCCGCCTGACACGACGCCGGAAGGGTTTCTCTTTCTCTCCATGTCTGTATCCAGCACCCGAGTCATGGAAGCACATGCAGAAATCAAGAACTCGCGCGGGTAACCACAATCCATGAGCGAGCTCATTCAATCTCGCGGGTCGCTCATCTCTCGCGCTCGAGACCCTCCATTCCCGGACCTTGATGTTCGCCTGGTTTCTCTGCTCTCTCCGTCTCTCCCTCCCTCCACAGACATCGACGGCCGAAACCCGACGCCATAAATCCGCGATCAATTGACGCGAAACAACGCTTGCAGTCTCCGTATCCATCGGCGGGATATGTTATGATGCCTAATGGAAAGGAGCAGGATATGATCAATCCTCCTTGGAACTGTCAGCGCGCGAGCGACAGGCATCAGGAGAGAGAGAGAGAGAGAGAGAGAGGAGACAACGGTCTCGTTGTCTGAAGCGCGATTGCTTGGGGCAAAATCGGGTCTCGCTTTTCAACCCGCTTACGTGCAAGTTGGGGGAGCTTATTGGTTTTGGGGCCGTCCATGTCCTGTCTCGGCATCATCACGCGACTGTTCATTCTCATGTTACAGAGAAAGTAAGAAACAGCGACTGTCGTCCATCCCATCGATTACCTCCTTAAAACCCCACCCTCCCCTCCCCTCCCCGCGGATCCCCGTCCGCAGCGCGTGCCGGCACGCGCTTGTCGGGTTCCCGAGTCCCCGCGCGAACACGTGTGGGCAGCACAGTGATAGGGCCGGGGGCAGGGTATGGGAGTTGCGTGTTGCGAAGTTATATTTCATTTCTTCTTAGGAAAAATTACGTGTGAATCAGTTTGGGAGAAATTTACGTTGTGACACTAATCAATATAGCTTATGATACGCATCTCGATTGGACGAAACTTCCTTTGTCAATTAGTAAAAGAGGAAAATTAGACTTTCGTAACTTCGAAAAATGGTCATGTTTTCCTAATCCTTAATTGGAAAATATTCCTCTTAATTAGCTTATTTGTGAGTTATATATGTGTGTGGACATCCTCCAACCATTCTATCGATGCAAAACATTATGCATGCAAACTCAACTAAAAATAAATCTAGGTGAAATATATATTAGAAAATGATCAAGTGTAGATTGAACTAGACATGAGCTTTAATCATGATGTAGTGTTTCATGAGTTTTTTATTTAAATAAAAATATTTGTAAAGAATTGATTATAAATATGAAGCAAGACAAGTAGTATGCTGAAATTGTAAACTTTCCTTGACTAGTTAATTAAGTAGATTTATCATGATTCACAATGGTGCTTTAGTACTCTACAGAAGTTTCTTGGCCCTTTGAAGTTTCTCGTTTTGGACTTTGATCTCTTTTTCGTTATAAGATCTATTGTGTGAGATTAACTTTCTTATTCTAGTTTAGAATGTAAATTTTATTTGACAATAAATATCTCGGAAATAATTCAAATAACGCCATACCTTACATGATAAATTACATATATCTAACATGCACAATCAAAGTACCATTGCGAAGTTTAAAAACCTTTCATTTGTAATTTTCAGAACTAGGACAATGATTTCTCCAAATAGTTTAGAGTAATTTCAAACGTCATCTCTTCAAATTTATTATGAGATTCTTTCCAAAAAGAAATTCCATTATGATGGAAGTATTTCTTTAGTTTGAAGGTGTTAGTACGATGAAATCTCACATCCGATACTGCATTTGATTTGTAAAAAATAAATGATTTTGAAAAATATTATCTTAAAAATAATTATTTGTGTCACCGACAAAAAAAACAAATGAAAAATATTCTTGTCGCTTTACGATATATTTAGATATAAATTGTTGTCGGTAATGAAAATGATTTTTATTGATTGATTATTCGAAATGCTAAAAAAAATATATATTATAAATTAATTTTTTTAAGAAATAAACGGAAAAACAGCCGTACCGAAAATATGATGCAAAGTTTGTTAGCACTAGTAGGTGAGTAGGTTGGCGCTTATCCGTCGAGCTGGATTCTGCTGAAGCACACGCGCCGCAGCAAGAGCGTGAGCGCGGGGGGGTGGTGGTGGTGGCGAGCAGGAGAGTGGCTGAGGTTGGATGACAAAGTCGGAACAAAAAGCCTTCGCTCCTTACGACGCAGCACGTGCGTCGGACACAGCACATAAATGGAAACCACCTGTTCCATGTGGCAACGTCGCGTTAGAGATAGAGAGAGAGAGAGAGAGGGATTGATGTGATTAATTAATATTCGTTCTCTTTTTTTAATTTTTACGGTAAATAAATTGGGTCGAAAGGACATCTCTGTGCTGTGAAAATTTAGGGTTAATAATGATGGAGTCGACGAATATACAAATTATTTTTGAAGGGAAAAAAAGAAAATGAATCTTAGGTAAAAAGAATCTGAATAAAAGGCATGATGGGAGGAAGTTCTCTCAACTAAGATGGAGGAACGTGGAGACTTTAAAATTTACGGAAAGTATTACGTGACGTTTGACATTAAGTAGAAATAGAATTTCACCCGTTGTTAGAATATAAAAGTAAGATGTAAAAATTTAATATCTCTACAAATAGATCCTATAACATGAAGAAATAAACAGATTATGCTTTTCGGAGGATTGATTTAAGTACCGATAATCTGTGGTGATGTGATAGACTCTTTCACAATCACATGATATTGCTATTAACAATAGTATGTGAGTTTAATTATTACTTTGCTCTAATATATTTTTGGATAATCTATTCATACATGAAAAACTAATTAATATTTCCGCGTACGTCTTTGACACCCTTAATATGTCTAAAATGCATTTAGTGAATTTAAATAACATCTTATTAATACTAAATGCAAATACTTGTCTATAAATCAAATGATGTAATGCAAAATAAATGATTTGTCGTCATTGGTACATGTACACTCTGAACTTTTTTGCTAAGATGGACCATGCTCAATCATTGTAATAGGCAACTATACTAATCAACTATACTTGAGGGATCAAATAATGCTTAGATTATTGGCGAGGTTCATTGTCGGTGTAACAAAACACTTAAACACATTCACTGTCAAACGCTCAGCTTGTGTGTTTAGAATTAGTTTCATAGTCAAATTCTTTTTAATGTCAATAATTCAAAGTGAAAGTGCGCAAGTCATTTCTCATATATAAACTATTTCCTTGATTTATGGCCATTAGACTGTTTCTCTTGTCACTTCAATCGGAATGACTTCACTTGATGCAGTCTTCCTTAGATTGATCCACTGATTGTTGCCCCAAATCGGTTGACTAAAAGGGAAAGGAAAACTACTCACGTATTGACTTATGAATATTGATTTGAATGATTTGGAGGCGTTGATATCACTTGTTCTTTCGGATTCGTAAGCATTTCTAGCCTTCATGCACACGCTGGCCACTCGCATGTGAGTATTTTTTTTTTTTTTTTTTTCATTGTGATCGATATCAAGCTCTAATAAATTGTTTCTTCCATGTTCTAGTTTTTGTCAACCTCGATGAACTGAAATCTTAGGATTATAACTACAAAATTATTGAAGTTGTCACTAAAACTAGACTCGATCATAATGTAAGGGCGTGATAGTAACTTAGGGGACGGACACCGAAAATTGAAATTTGACTTTACAATAACATAGGCATTGGAGAGCTATTTGCATTGATTTTATCTCAAAAACACAGGGGAACACGAGATCGAATTGCAAAGTATTTGGTTTAGAAATTTGTTTGCCTATGCATTCGAAAGCTTAATAACTTAATAGGATCAAGATCTTAATTTCTGAAATATGCTCACTCGTTTGCTAAAAGTTATAATGATAAATTCATAGAAATCATCAAACTACATTCTGATCATTCAATCGTTCTAATATATAAATAGAGAAATGATTAACCAATTTGCATAATTAAAAAGATACTTTCTCGATCACAAAATGGTCTCCTAAAATACATCATTCAATTTGAATTGTCCTTCTAATTTTAACAAAAGAAATAGAAATTCGATATTTCGATGATAGTACACGTAGGGAGATGAAATATCACTTAAAATGGCACGCGAATCTATCTAAATTAGCCTCTTCCGGGGCGATGCCCTACGGACACGCGCCTAGTGAGAGGGCTAGCGCGTGGGTATGTCACGGTCGGGACCTGTTCTCGCTAGACTAACCGCATCTGGACACGTAACGAGACATCCTTATTCTCATCAGAAGACCCCTAGATCTACTCCGTGCGTTTGGTACCTGCTGTCCCACATTGAGGGCTCCGATTGGATGGAGAAAAAGAGCACAATCCCATTTGACAACCATGCTTAGTGAAATTACGGTACCTAGAAAATAAGACAGATGCCCAATCAAAATTATTTTAAGTTTATAAGTAGAGTGAGGTCATATCTTAACATCACCTTCTCACGTTCGAAGAATTTTACGAACACGCGAAATGACCGAGTTAGAACCCTAACTCCGGCATCATATATGGAAGTCTATCACAAAAAAAAAAGAAAGAAAATCTAGGGTTATTAAAAAAGGAAAACATGTATATATGAAAAGCATATAAGCTCAATTTGACACCCCATTTCATGAGTAGGGTCCATTGCCACACTCGTGAAATAACCCAACTTTGAATAGGATTCTAATACCATATTCAAAATTTCATCCTAGAAAAACCTAAAGCTCATAAAAGGAGGGAGATCGCATATAGTCAAGCTAGCAATGTAGATACTGGGCATCTAAAAGTTTAAGTTGTCACATGAAGTTGTAATTTTTAATATTTAATTATTCTAACATTCCATCTCACATTTAGTTTAATCTTTATTGCATGGTACTAAGTATTGTCATATTTAATTGAAGAAATAAATAAGATTTAGAGAGATTTAAATTTAGGATCTTCAATTATGATATTATGTGAAATTCTGATGACACCACCGTCAATCCATTCTAAAAACTTAAGCCGTCGGATGAAGACACGGTTTAATATTCAATTATTCTAACCATCCCAATTAGAAGTCGTATCGGGCACACATGTAACATTATCAAAATAATTTTTTTTTGTTTGTGCAGGGAGGAAGGGGACGTGTGGTCCCCACAGCAACAGCAACAACAACCTCCCACAAAATTATTCCTTCGGATCATCGATTTTTTCGAAATAGAAAAATCTCAAAGAGAGTGCGAGAAGAAAATATTTATAAGGAGTTAATATTTTAAGAGGGAAGCGAGGGAGGGAAGAAAAAAAAAAAAAAAAAAAAAGGAGGAAAAGGAGGGAGGGGAATGGGAGGAAAATATTCTTTTTTTATCACTTACTTTAGAGCGTTCGCTTGGGGTCTCATAGGTCGCTGTCAGTCATAAATTAGGGAAAGGTAAAGCTATCATCACCATCTCCCATCTCCCTCCCTCTCTCTCTCTCTCTCCAACCAGAGCGGGAAAACAACACCTCCAACCCCCCCTCTCTCTCTCTACTTTCTCTCTCTAGCCTCTCTCATCTGCGCATCAAGCCACCCAAATGTTTCCTCCATTGACGAACCTCTCTCATCATGTCTCCTCTTCTCCCTCCCTCTCTCTTTCGCTTTCGGTTTCCACGTGATGCGCTCTACTTTCGTCTTCCTTCCTTGTCCATCTTTGCCTAGGAGCTAGTTCTCTCTCTCTCTCTCTCTCTCTCTTGTTCTCCTTGCGGGCGCATTCGCTTCTCTTTGGCGGGCGATTCTACTCGCGACTCAGCTGAGCAATCATGGTGGGTTCGTTCGGAGGATTCTCCATCCGGTAAGTTCGTGTCTCTCTTATCTCCCCCATGCATGATTTCCCTCCCTCCCTCTCTCTTTCTCTCTCTTAATCTTGGCGGGGGGTTTGCTTTGTTCTCTTAGGGAGTACGCCCTGAAGATGAGGAGCGAGGACATCGCGAAATGCTGGCCGTTCGGCGGCGGCGACGGCGCGATCGCCCGGGAAGTCGCGGAGTCTCTCCTGCCTCCCATGCCCGTCCCCAAGTTCCGCTGGTGGTCGCGCGAGCTCGAGATCGCCAGATCAACCCGCGACGACCTCGGCGCTCCCCCCCGAGGCGCGGGCGACGCGCGGGGTCTCGTCTCGCGGGGGTCGACCGGCCTCGGGGAGCTGCGGGGGAGCTCGGGCGAGGCGCCGAGATCGGAGATCATCACCTTCGATTGCCCGGTCTGCGGCGTCCTGACGGCGGATACGGTGAATGCTGTGAACGCGCACGTCGACGGTTGTCTCGCCAGGCGGGAGGAGAAGCGGCAGATGAAGGCGAAGGCTAAGCCGAGAGCGCCGAAGAAGCGCTCTATCGTCGAGATCTTCGCCATGTCGCCGCAGGTCCAGAGGGCTAGCGGTGGCGAGGACTCTACGGTAGTCGAAGACGAGGAGGAGGAGGACGAGGAGGAGCAGGAAGAGGAAGAAGAACGACAAGAAGACAAGTCTCGTCGTAGAGCCACAGATGCTGCGAATTCGAGGAAGAATAAGGTGAAGAAGAAGAAGAAGAAGAACACTGTGTGGGCTCGCGTGTCAGCTGTGGGGAAAATTCATAAGAAGAAGAACAAGAACAAGAATAAGAAGAAGAAGCTCAAGAAGATCAGCGGAAATGGGTCAATTAAGAAGGTACGCATGTTACGCCATGAAATAATGTCCATTTCGCTTGATTTCGCGGTTCTGGAGGGCCTTGTACTGCTCGGCACTTGATCGGTCGTGTCGACATCAGGGAAATGATTATGTTAAAAGCGAGCTGATTAGCGAATCGTAGTCTTAATTTGCCACGCTCCTTCGTTTGCGTTTCGGTCTTTTTACAACTCAGCCTTGCCCATAAAATCACTGGTGGAAAAGCTGAGTAAGGACCGTCCACGTCTCGAAACGCGACCGATGGCCCTTGTAGTTGTACTTGGTCGTGCGAGCTGAGAAGCAAATGAGATTCGAGACCAAGAGAAAAGTTAAAAGCGACGCGAGAGATGGGGTTTCCCATGGTTTGGCGGGGTGATTTCAGCTGTGGCGTCGGTAGCTAGGAGAGAGCAATGACTGTGTGTGTGTGTGTGTGTGTGTGTGTGGGTGTTCCAGCTGCATAGTACGGTTTGATAATTGAGGAGGGTGTTTTTTAGATAAGTTTAAGAAAGTGTTCTCGTCCTCCTTGGTTTTTGCAAACGTATCCTAGATTGATGATGCTGTTTTCTCTCACTTTTACTGTTGGGGTATTTTGTAAGATATGTAATCATGGGTTCACATTTCTCTACCGATTAAATTCTCACGAATTCGTATCTTCCTTTCATTATCTTTCATTCTTGGGTTCCTTTCATTCTTGGGTTGGGGATCATATTCGTCGTTGGTGGAAATGCGTCTGTAGGGTGCTTTCAGGAAGGGAAGTTCGTATGTCTTTTTTCTCAGATCGGCACCTTGGGCAAAGATTTAATCGCTCAAGTGAGAATGTGCTCAGCATGATCCAACATATTGTAGATGGTGTTTGCATGTGATATAATCTTTATTAACTAGTCAGTGAAATTGCAATGATGGGGACACTCTGATACTGATCCATGGTTGTTCTGGTGCCGATGCCAGATAAGCTATAGATTTTCTATGATTTCTTCTCTTAGTCATGCGCGTGCGTGAGAGATAGAGAGAGATTCTCCTTTGTACTAGGTTATTGATGGGATCTCATCTGTATTCGATCGCTGAGTATTTTAGGATGTAATATTTTTAGTCGTCATCATATAAATGATGATGAGGTAAAATATTCGATTTGATTACTATCATCTATATGCTTTTAAAAGTGGGATGTTAGTTATAGCCACTACTCCAGAACACTAGGGTTCTTGTGAACTTTTGTGCTGCCCATTCATAACTGGTTAGACGATACATTCACTGAATTACATATGATGTCAATGTGTCAAAATATGCAATGTATGTTTAGGTGTAGTTGGCAAGATGTACCGATGTATATGGCACTTTGTCTAAGTAGATATCTTGCAGTAGAAGATTTTCTATGATTATAAATGGAGGATGATAATCGTGCTTTTGCGTGTTCATGTCAATATAGAGGGCATGAGTTCATTCTTCCTGCTAATTTTATGTGTACTTCTCTACTAGGGATGATTTGTCTTGACTTTTTAGTATATAGTCAGCTTTTATATGCATTCAATGTGCTTGGAATTTTTGTTATGTTGACAACCACTTTCAATCTTGACTTTGCTCTTGCTGATTGCTGATTTCTACTGGAGCATCTGCATCTATTTTGGAGCTTGTGTTGGCTTCAATAGGATCTTTAGCTTTTCTGACTTGTGTTGTTTTTTTTTTTTTTTTTTTTATATAGACTTTTCAGTCACTAAGTGTTATCGATATTGTATCCAATTTGAGCTTCAATGATGGAATATCATCTTTGTTAGCTGTTATATTATAATAGCATTTTCAAAGGGAAAACAATGCACTGATCAAATAAACAACTTATAAATCACCATCTACTCTATCCTAAACTTTTGGTTCTGACAGAAGGCCAGTATTGATTGGAGGGTGCTGATAAAATCACCTGCAAGATACAAGTAGTTAATTTGGCCAAGAATACCTTATTTAACTCTCTATTATCAAAATTTAAATCGACATGAAATGAAACTCAGAGGGAAATCTTAATATGTGGTTAAATCACTCTTATGGTTTAGAACATATGGTCAAGCATCAGCCTAGAATTCAAGTCTGTGTTGGGGCTCAACTATACGAATGGACAAGTTGAATGTCAAATTCTTCTATTTGGGCCCACCTATAAGAACTTTAGATGGTAATTCTGGTCAATTGAGCCATAACTTAAACCTTGCCATCAACTTGCTCCCAATTGCCTCTTGCGAATGTCATCTATTGATAAGTCTATATACATGGAGATTACCGCTGAAAGGTGAAATTGCATTTTACTGTGTCCTTTAAGTTTTATTATTGGCAGTGAGATCTGAGTCACTTGGAAATGAAGAAAAGACACAAAGGTAGGGGATGAAAGTTGGAGCAGACAATAGCTTGGGGAGTCATATGGCTATAATTTC
The DNA here is from genome assembly GCA_014182565.1 of Eucalyptus marginata. Taxonomy (NCBI): domain Eukaryota; kingdom Viridiplantae; phylum Streptophyta; class Magnoliopsida; order Myrtales; family Myrtaceae; genus Eucalyptus; species Eucalyptus marginata. The sequence goes on from CM024585.1 coordinate 29,666,628, forward strand.
TTGACTTCTTAAATGGATGACAGTAGTGCAGCATCCATTGCAGCTTTCATACTTCATGATGTTCATACTTAAGACTCTTTTCAAAGAGGATGTAGAGAGCCATGTCTTCAGAACTGTAAAAATTAAGTCTTATAGGTCATTGAAACGTTATATCTTTTTCATTCTAGGTTTATCAAAGCCATGAAAAGAGAGTGCTTTCTTTTTGCTGGCATCCATTTGTCCTTGCATAATTAGACTTCACGAGATGAGCCTTTTTTATTTGGTTATAGTTTAGAGGAACATGAGTTAGGCTTAGAATAAGGTGTATGGCTTATGCCATGAATTGGACAAGTACTTGAGCAACTGATCCTGCTCAAAGGGCCTATGAGTGATCATTTCTTTCTGGTACTGCTTTGCTGTTGAAAAATTGACAGATGTTGGCCTAAAAATTAAGTTTGAGATTTTGTCCGACAGCCTTGTAGAAGTGGCATTTTCTATGTTTCTTTAACCTGGAAATTGTCCTCATCTTTAATAGCCAACATTCCAAGAAACTCGAAAATTGCACGTAATGGAAGGAGGGCAAGAAATGTGTGGTTTCTTCTGGTCAAAATAGGAGTGATGGGTGGATATTAACGCATCAGGTTTATCTCTAACAATTGATGAAGATTTGTTTATAGTGCTGGGCTTTGTCATACTACCACATGCTTAAATCTGGAAATCAACAATGCTTCCTTAGATCTTTTTATAGGCAAGATTCTATCCCACGTTCATATGGGCGCATGCTTATTATCAGTTGAAGCTAAAGTACTCCTATGCAGTATCAGTACCTAATGCCAAAAACTGAATACCTTTTGTAGCCAAGCTCTTCTACTAAATGATGCCAGAGTTGAACTTCTTGCAGATGGAAAGTCTTTCTTTTCTCATATAACTGAGTTCTTCAAAATTTGTTTCAGGAGAGTAGTCCAAAGATTAGGCGGAAAATTGCATCCCATTTGAGCAGAAATGTAAATTGTTTATGCAACAAGAAGAATAAAAATGACATACTCGATGCTGCAAGCGTAAACAAGGAAAAGCCTGGTGTCAAGTCTTTATCTTCACCAAAGAAGCATAAAACTATGGAACCATGTAAGTCTGTTGCCAAGCGCCTGAAACCGGAATATCCTGTTCGTGGCATTCTCAAAAAACGTGCAAGATCTTCTTCTGGGCAAGATTCTACAGTCTGTAACAGACAGAGCAGTGCCCACGTAAATTCTCAGGCTGCACTAGTTGAAAAGCATGTGAGGTTCTTGATTAAGGATGATAAGTCAGGGACCCAAGCAAAATCAAATTCTCAGGCCATTCTTCAACAGCCTGGCAGGCGTACAAGTTACACAGGCAAGAGTCCCTTTCATAGTTTACCATTAAATTTTTGCTCGAGCCAAACTTTGAAAATTTGTTTTATGTACGTGCTTGATGCTCCTGCAGATGAGGACCATGGTCAGTTGATTGGAAGAAGAGATCTGGTCCAAGTAATGGGAGCTGGTGACAACCTCCCTGATAGTGGGAAAGACGGAACTGAGGATCAAGCCATTACTGGAAAAGGACAATTGCCAGATACCTGTCATCATGCTGATGTAAGAAATCATGTGAGGCCTCAAGCTAGTTGTCAGGATATTGTGAATCTTTCAGAAGAATCTAATTCACCAAGGCAAATTGCAAGGGTTTCCCATGAGCCTCTCAAAATGTATGATCAGATGAAGTTGGCTGTGGACGATACCTGCCAAAATGTGGACTACTCTACATTCCGAGAGGCAGTGAATGGAAGGGCTGCGTCATGCTCAAATGTTGGTGCAGCCAGTGGTGCTTTTAGGCCTGAAAATTCTGGTACAGAGTTGATGAAATGCTTTGATGGTCCCGGCCATGATTTTGTTGGAAAGAGACCAATGGCAATGGCAGTTACAAGATCATCTTCATCTTGTTTTGCGATCAACGGAAGTTTGAGTGGGAGGCTTTCCATGTCTTCACTGTCGACAGTGGAAGATGCAGCTGACTATGCTGTACTTGAACAACCATTATGCTTTCTTCCTCCAAGGAATTTGAGTGGTAACTTGTTTCATTTGCCTGAGTGGAGCGAAAGAATTATTTCCTTAACAGGAAAATCTACGGATGATGATTTTCTGGGCTTACCTCTCAATTCACATGGTGAGCTGATTCAACTGAACCCAAGTGGTCCTATGCCTACCCAGGTAAAGAAGTGGGAAATGATACCAGGTTCCTCAAATTTCTTGCCTAATGACAGTCTCCTTCATTCAAGAAATACGGGAGACTATTCAAGATTGAAAGAGAATCGTATCGTAGAAAGAGTGAGTGAAAAAGATCAGTTGGACCTGTTTCCCATGAAGAATTTTTCTGTAGAGAACTCGAGGTTGCTCTTGCTGTCAAACCAAGGTGGCATGGAATCTCAAGACACGACCAGAGCTGATGTTTTCTGGCAAAACTCTGAAAGGCATAGCAGTTCAGCTTACCTGCTAGATGCAGACCTAAACCAGACAACCATCCCTGTCAATGCTTGCAGACAGTATGACCTTTTTGAGAACCAAAAAGGAAAGGGGGTGATTTTCTTTAAGGAAAATGCAGATTATATGTCGCCAACTACCACCCCAGTGACGATGCGGCTGATGGGAAAAGATGTTGCTGTTGGTAGAAGCAGCAGGGAGACACATGGATCTGAGGATGGGAAAGTTTGGACTGATAAACAAATCATAATAGAGCATCATCCTTCAAGTAGTATGAAAAACAGTTTATCGGAGAATAATCCTTTCTTACATGACTGGTCTGCATATTCAGCTCCGAGAACACCAAAAGGAACTCTACACCCCTCATTTGACAGTCAAAATGCATTTCATCTCAGATTGCCCCAAAAAGCTCCTGAATCCTTAGTTTCCAATCCCTGCGTTGGCTGGCAAAGTGATGTATTACTTCCAGATGGAAAGTTTCAGCACAAAGAAATCCCAAGTTTGAGCACCGATCTTTTAGTCACCATCCTTTTTCTCCTTCGTTTTTCCAATTGACTAACCTTCCTGAGCCCTTTATGGTTGGAGCTGAAACATTAAGAGCAGACTCTCAAGTAGCTTCACGATCCGTTTCTCATCAGAGCTGTGAACAGATGAATAGGGGTCCTGAGCAAAAAAACCAGCAGGTTCTACCTCATCCTAAAATATCAGCTCCAACTGTTCCTTTTGTAAGTCCAGATTTTAGAGAACGTAAGCAAATAGCACAGCAGTGGCAGTTACCAAGCTCCCATAAGGAACTACCTCCTTGGTTTACCTTTAGTCGTCCAGCCCCAGACTCTAGAGAGCGTACACCGTCACAATTGAAGAGCTTCTCTAAGGATCTATCTCTCTGGAGACCAATACCAAATGCATCAGGGCGGGAAAGTGTCCCAAGGCCTCAGTGTCAGCCATTTTGTGACAAAGGTGGCATTCCTCATTTCGATGGTACACCCGCAAACAACTTTTTCTCAACTCCACATATGCATTTTCCACCAGTTACTTCTTTTCCCTACAATACCATGGCTTCACAAGTGGACAATCCTCTGGTTGTGTCATCTATAGCTTGCCCACGCCCACCATATGTGCCTGTGCTCCCGCGGAGTAAGCCGACTTCTGCTGTTAGCATGAGCTATAGAAACAGAACTGATTTAGGAGATGGCACAAGGTCAAAGTCTTTCGGTGTTAAAATTCCTAGTTTTTGTAAGAAAACCAAGAAGAGGCCTGCTGTCAGAGTGGATGATCTCCAGAAGCATGACAAGCCAAACTTAAAACTGCAGAGACATGGAGCGGAACTACCAATATTGAGAGAGAATCCATCACTTGAGCTTGACTCAAATGGGGAAAGAGCATGCAGCACGGTATGTCTTCAGGATGGGATTCAGAAGAATGGGTTAATAAGTTTGCCTGGTGGTCTGTCGTTTAAACCGACTGAAGCTGCCAAACCAGGTCCGACAAAACTGAGCGCTGGAGCAAAGCACATTCTGAAACCGAGCAAGAACATGGACCGCGATAACTCCATGCCCATTCATTCAACGATCCCTTTTGCTGGAGTCACTATGGTTCCGGAATCTCAAGTGAAGTCGGCAAAGATATACGAGTTTTAGTGGACGAGGTTCTTCTACTCCAACAGAATATGAAGGCCGTGCTTCATAATTGCTAATTCTCCTATTCCATGCCATTGTTGTTTGAGTGATTGAGGAGGAACTGAGGAAGCACGGCTACTATTACCCTTCAATGGGTGACTTCGAAGATGTGTAATATCACTGCTCCCCGGTTTCCAGGTGATTTTTGGCAAGCATTTCGGGTTGGTGTGAAAGCCAATTCGAGAGGCTGGTTAATTATTCCTTTAGTTTCTCTAATGTGATTGTAGCAAGTGTTTTTGGTGCCACGTCATTTAACTTCCGCAACTCTAAATTTCCGTATCAGTAATTTTCGGATTGTTTCCTCGAGTGCTTGAATTCTGGAAGAACTCGTGTTTGCCACCAGAGTTAAGATGAAGTAAGAACCTTGTATTTACGGTTGCTTTTTAGAGCTCGTCGGCTTTGCTAGGTTTTATCTATTCATGTCTTGTGGTCCTCCTTAGGTTTATGCGATCGGTTAATTTATTTTAACTCGATCGCAGTATCGGGAGGTTATGTTGCGTGATGATATGTCGAGCTTAACATGTTATTAAATAAAAAATGGTTTGGTTTGCTTCCCGAATTTCATTTGAAGATTCGCATGTACCGGGGTTTCATCACTCTCCTTTGTTACATGCACATGCATGCATGCTCCAATTTAAGAACAGCATCATGTTTTATAACCTTAGGTTGTTACATGCACATGCATGCATGCTCCAAACTATGAACAGCGTCATGTTTTAAACCATAGGTTATTACATTTACAAGGGACATGGCGAACAAAACACAAAATAATCTTTATACTGAGTTCGACGTGAATATATACCATTCTCAAATGTTCTTCACACGAAGAACTGTGAATATGGGTTACATATACGTTTGAGTTTTCTGTGAAGTAGAAAGAACGAACGAATGAACGAACGAATGAACGAACTAAGGTCTCGTCTCCCTCTGCCTCTTCGCTTCCTTCTCGGCCTGCACGAATATTGACAAATTTGAGATCAAGAAGATAAAGTCTCTTTTACAGAGAGAGATCGTCTTGTTTATGGGAATAAAAGAAAGAAGAAAAATTACCGCTTTGATGACTCGATCAAAAGCATCGGGTCCATATTTTTCGATGTACCGCTCAACGGATTTTCTCGCGTCGAGGCTCATCATAAGAAGGATCTTCTTTTGGCTTTCCGAATAACTTGAGCTCACCTGATTACCAATCTTCACATACTTCCTCACGAAATTCTGGTAAATATATGCAGCTCCATTGAAGATTGGCAACACCAGCCACATGCAGAACAAAAGCTTCAAGTACGGCCAGAAGGGTAGCCTGATATACATCGCGATCAACATTATGTGCATGCTTGATATTTGGGTGAATGATACAGCAAGGTTCTCGATTAATTAATATATGAAAGAGAATCGAACGAAACGGTACGTGCATGGGCATGCATGCATTTATTACCAAGCTAGAATTTGATAACAAGATAGCTCGAATAGCGTTATGAAGGAGTATAACACCCAGTAGGTCAGCCACTGCTGATCATCTCCGCTGTTAGGGTTCTCAATCGCTCTCATGGATGCATACCTGCAACGATCAGCCCCATTTGATTATCATCAGCGTTCTCGATTTCACATGTTTCTTCGACATTATCCATTTAATGACAAAATGACAGTATTATGTAGTAAACTCAAAACTTACAGTGGAAAAACAAGCATCACTCCAGGCCTGCTGCAAAACCAACAACGTATCAGATTTTGCCAATTATGAGATTGCCCGACAAGATCATATATACTTCACGTTTTCTCAAGCAGTGGGAATAGTATATGTATTATGCTTCATACATATATGATCCAATGACTATAACAGAATCTAGACTGATTGATCAGTCCTTTTTGAATGACCGATCCCATCCTCCTAACATAACTTAATCATGTAGATGTAGATAAGAGCAAAAACGTTGACAAGAGTAATATCCCAATATATGGACCTAAGTAAGCCCTTAAATTGCTTTGTCTGAGGCCTCATGCGAGCCTCGACAATAGACGTAAAACACTAGAGGGTATTCCCTCATCCTGAAGAAGATAAATATGCATAAGGGAATTGGGGGGATAGGGTATGCGGGCACCGGCACGTTAAAATAAGAAATGGAGTCTGGCAGCACGTCACGTTAGCGGACAACCGCAGACAGCCCCTATCGGTAGGAAACCATTTTTGTCTTGGTGAGGTAACCTATAACCAAACGCCAAGGATCTGAGGTTGATTGATCGGTCCATTTTGATTGACCAATCCCATCCGGCTAACATAACTTAATCGCGTATATGTAGATAAGAACAAAAACTTTGACAAAAGCAATCTCCCTACGCACCATATGAATGCTACGCACCCGATGAATGCATCCAGGCGTCTGGCGACAACTCCAATGACACCCATGATCGCTGAACTTGCGCGGTTCTACAAGGTCTTGATGAATTGATTTGGACTTGGAAGAAGTATTTTGAAGCGGAGAATCAGACGTGCCGAGTTTATAAGACAACAAGGGGTTGACGGCATGAAGAAAAGAACGAATTTTTAGTGTGTGGGCAAGAAGTCTTCCTTCCTCCAACAAGAAGTAAGGGCAAACATGTAGACCAAACGAAAACAAAAAATAAAAATAAAAATCCACACATGCATGCAAACGTGCGTAGGGAGGATTCCAAAAGATCGTCTCTTTACTTTTTTGTTGCGTTATGCCATTTGTTTTGTCATGCTAGAGATTAATTTTGTCAAAAGTTTAGGGTTTCCTTTCGTTCTATACGAAGAATATACGCAGAAAAACCCCTCTTCCTGCAACGTAAATGGAGAGTTCGGGAAAGGCAAGCCTCGAAGTATTCTTGTCCTAGGATTCATCTGAAGTTTGGAGTTCTTTTTCCTTTTCCTGTCCTACGTCAAATGCTTTTTTCTGAAGGCCCTTCCTCACATGTTACGCAACAAAGGACCAGTGAAAGTTGCATCCATCGTTCTAGTTTCAACCATCTGATTACATCCATAGATTTTTGATTTGGTAATCATCGATTAAGCAAAATATTATGTTAATTAACATAATTTGTTCGAAATTAACATAACTTATCCAATCACTCATATATGAGGTTTGAATCTCTAGATGTAGAAGATATTCAAATGAACCATTGTGGGTGATGAAAATTGTAAAATGTGAGAACTTGATGAATGAAGTAAGCAAGGTCTTGTTTTTTTTTTGGTCGGAAAGCAAGGTCTTGTTTGCAAAGCGGGCAATACGTGTCAAATTTATAAAATCTAGAAGCTAGGCCAACTAATAATAGAACATGCACTGAATTTGATAATCTTGGTAGTATTGGCGACTGAAGCCAAATTTTTTTAAGGATTTTTTGTCTTTTTCATTAATTTTGCTTTTAGGTTAAAAGTTACACTTTATATCAATTATAAGATGTTAGTCATCAATGGGCTGAAAAAGAAAAAAGAGAGAAAAGAAAAAGAGAACAGCAAAAGTGAGTTTTTTTTTTTTTTTTTTTTTTTGGCAATTCTTAACCTCTGTTGCCTTGATTGTGTGAGAAGATTATCATTATATTTTCGCTTTCTTTGAAATCCAGCGAATTCACATAGTGCTTATGCTAGGAGACGTAACCCTAGTTTCGGCGAATTTCGGTAATAAATTTTTTCATGTGTTCTTCTAATTTTGTTATTTTGTTATTATATTATGCTTATGTGGATTGTTTGCTCTGGTTATTTTTGCAGAATACGTGTGCTATTCCTAAGAGGTAGAAACTAATTGTCTTTTGCTTTTTTTATTTGATCGTTCGTTTTTGTGCGCTGTGAAATTTCAGCTCCGTGATCTCCTTAATCTCAAACTACAACACAGAATCCGCAATAAGCGTCTGTCGTACCCAAATTACAAAAAAGAAGAACCAAAATGGTCAAAAGAATCGAAGTGCGAATCTATAGATTTGGCGTATATTTGCAAGTGCAACTTCTGCTTGATTTCGGCCATGGAAAACGACAGTCATCTCTTGTCAAATTGACCATACTTCCTGCTCCCATCTCTCAAGCCAGCTGCGTGGCTGGACTTGGTCGCTGTGCAGTCATCATCGTGCTATCTGCTTCGTCTTTTTGCCTGCTCAATGTTCATCCACGGGCATGCACGACAGGGACGGCTGCTTCTGGGATTTTCTGAACACAGTACTGAAGCGCATCGCATGAAATCGTCCTTCGTTTGGCGTTGGTCCTTTTACTTTTCCCTGATCTCACATGAAGGAAAGAAAAGAGAGAGAAACATCCTCAGTTTCTCCAAAAAGCAGTCCCCCGGCCACACCATTGTGTTCACATGTCATACAATCTCTAATCTCTCTCCTCTCTTTTTACTTTAAACGCAGCCCACGTTCATCAGCATCGATTTGAAATGTGATTTCTATCGACACTGTTCTCGGATTTTTGTGTCCTTGGAATGAAAAGAATAAATTTTAAGACCAGCCACAAGAAAAATAGTTCAAGAAAAAACATTAGCTTTTGCGAACCTAAAGTCGTTGCCCCATGTGTCAAGATCACATGCACTAGTCATTTTCATATATATAGATTGCCTCCATAACTTTCATAGACAAGTTTGACTCGATTTGTAGCTTGCGTCGGGATTGCATTCTCGTGACTTTTCGCTTTTTGGTACACCTTTTTTCTCCATTTTCTGTAGATTTACTAGTCACCGGGTGACTAGAAAAAGATTATCTTTGGTGACCCGAAACAAAGAAAGAAGGGAAATGTATATCATAAGTCCTAAAACTTATTGCGAAAATGCAATTGAATATTAAAATATTTAAAAAATACAATCAAATCTTAAAACTTATCAAAGTGATGTAATTGAGTGTTTTTGTTAACACCGTCAATTTGTCCGTCAATTTGTCTAACGAAAAATATTAACGTGACATTTTTAAATAAAAAGTAGAAAAGACAGGATTATCTTCAACTCTTGAATGATTGTCGTCACTTATTTCGGGTGCATTTGACCATAACGTTGCATGCATGCATCGTACACATGCATGTGTTCAGAAGAAAAGGATTCTTATATGTCGAGGCATGTTTACAAGTCGATGACAGATTATCTCATTGATCCATCGCATTCGAATGGCGATTGTTTCTCACCAGTGAGTAATCTTGGAAACCAACGTCAGTTGATTGCAAAGCGCAGGATGACCAAGTGAATGGAAATCAATAAATGTTCTCTAAGTTTGATTTTTTGGGTAAAGAGAGACTACATCTATATAAAACATATTATAATCTCGTATTTAAACGGTGGGAAAATGCTTCGAGCAGATGTATAGCTGCAAAATTAATCATGGGTGTTACATTTCCTTTCTTTTCCAGGTTACGAACTCACCAATTCTGGCTAAACCCACGCAAAATCAGCCTTCATTTCCTAGTGTCATACTTTTGTGGGCATGGACAGTATTGGCGAGATTGGTAGGCATGGGAACAAGGGAGCTCGTCGAGGGACTGCAGTTGTTGCAGTAAGCGAAAGCTTTTCTACTCTCTTTCCAAGAAAACCCAATGGCTCAAAGCAACTGATCTTGAATTTTGATACCATTATCTTTCGACAATCAAGAAACAACAATTTCGTTTATACATCACATCCGCTCTGAATCATCGCGGCATCATCCCTCCAGGCAGGCAATGGTCTCTCTCTTTATCTCCTTCTTGAGTCCAAAAGGAGCTCCCTGAGACTAATTTATGTCCTAAACTGGGGGAAGCATCGCGGCTTTCGAGTATTACTTCTGATGCAAGTTACTTCTTAGAAAGGTAAAGGCAAGAAAGGGAAGCTGAATCACCGACAACGAGAGAATGTAATCCCCTCTTTTGTAGGCATTACAGATCACTTCTAACACTTCTTGAACAAAATCTATTCCATCTAACCAGACTACTTTACGTAAATGTCAAAGATTTGCATAATTCTGGATACACCGAGGGGCTGAACCTGACTATGGTGTATATACCTAGGACAATATATCTTCATCCTTTTTCTCTCTCTATTATAAACAAGCTATTCTGTAGTACTGCCTAGGGCAGAGCTATGCAGGAGGCAGAGACTGAAGGCAATACCTTCTTCCCTCTGTACCCTTCCTTATATATGCTCTAGTATCCAGACAAAAAGGGCCGAAAGACATCTTTGTCCTCTTCAACCGGTTATCCTACATTTTCTAATAAATTTATTCGAGGGATTTAAATGCCTGTACCATAAGCTCCGTACCTCGGACGATCCGATTTCCAACCATGGCTTTGCAGGGCCACTGAAATGTATAACTGCAGCATCTTCCACTAGCCTTCCCTGAGTGTCCGGGAACCGATGCCCCAATCCGGCCAGGTGCCATGAAGGATCAATTGGATGCACATGACCCTCAAAAGCTATCAAGGCGGGTGGAAGAACTCCAGGAATCCATAGTTCCAATCCCGAATTGAGGCTCTGTGCATAGGAAAATATGGCAAAAGGCTTTAGGCAAAGAAAAACATAAATGCTACTGAAAAAGGAAGTGCGCTGTGCTCTAAAAAAAGAATTCTTATTCGGGAACCGAATGCTACCACACTTGGAAAAAGAAAAAACGGAACGCTAGAGCAAAGAGGGAGATCGATATTACGGAATCAGTCACAGCAAAAACTTGACAACTATGAAACAAAGAGGCTGCCCACCTTTTTTAGCCAGTTTAGGTAATTTCTTGTGAGGTCACTCCTCCTCCAGGCTTCCAGATCGAAAACATTAAGCCCATACAACCATGCACAACGATCCGAATCAAAGTTGGATGAGATAGTAGGGTGTGAAAAATTCAAGTAATCCTTGTACCGTCTTCCTGGGCAGCAGTCATCTCCGCACCATGAATTAACAACTGCACCAACACCTTTGCCTTCAAGATTTAATTCCCAGAGTGGAGATAAGTCACGTTGAACTATGAGATCATCGTCCAAGAACACCACCTTGTTTAGATCTGGAAACAGCTGTGACCGTGGAAATCAGCTCAACGATCAAATACGAAGTTCACAGTTACATGCCATCCACTAGGGCAGCAGACTCTCTATTTATAGAATTACCTCGGGAATGAAAACGCGGAGATGATTCAAGAGGGAAAGGTTGCTGGGACTGAGAGCCTCAACATATTTTTCTTTTGCTTCATCTAAGTCCTCTCCTCTCAGATTCCTGTAGAAGCGTTTCCATAAAAGACGATGGAAATCTATCATCTCCTTGACGTGAGTGTTGACTTCCTGAGACCATTCATATTGGTGCAGTCCCTTAACTTCAACCACAGCTAACCTGATTGGATTTATGGCAAACCAGGCATGCATAGCAGTATATGTTTTCTTATCAGTGACCACGTGAAATACCAATTTTTCAGGTTTAGCTGAGTTTTGCACAGTAGAAGAGATCACAACTGAAGCAGCAAGGACATTGTCAGTCATGAGGACAACATGATGGAAGTGAGGATCAGCAAGGTGAGGAACATATTGAGGTGGAGGTAGACGAGACCGAGCAATAGCATTGACTGCATATTCTTCAGCCAGTTTCAGGCAAAGGCAATGAAGACCTTTTGGTATACCGTGTGATGCTAAGTGCCAATAAATTGACTCCTGCTGTTTGGCGGAATGAACCTTCCGCTCCATCCTTGTTAGCTGCAAAAGAGCAAGAATATTATGACCTGAAGCAAAAAACATCTCTATGTATCCTCCACATTGCGTTTGTTCTATCACCAGAAAGCAAACACCTTACTTCCAAGAGCCTAATTATCCATGTTTTCACTCTCTTTAACAATGGAAAGAGTTTGATACAGTAGAATACAAGCCCATATTGTGTCCTGTACTTATTGGGAAGAAATTAAGCTAAAAATGTCCTTCCTCCCTTGGTAAGCAAAACGTAAAAGCATCAAAATTTTGAAAAGTCGCACACTGTTAGAGATTTAACTAGTACCAGTTTCAGTATCACCAGCAGCAGCAGGAAACAGTGTTCAATATTTGAATAGGTTATATCTTAAGTGAATAATCCTTGAAGTACAGGTTGAGCACTATGGAAGGAATTTTCAGGGCTCCAATATTCCCATTATGCATCTTCCAGTTAATGGTAAAACAATTTGACTTTAGAACCCTCGTCAAGACTACATGATTCTAGAGGTAGTTCAGACTATAGAGTTCACCGAGCAGATTCCACCCATTATCCAGTCTGGTCACAACTACAAATTTCAGCATGCAACTACCGCCGGCAAGCAATAAACAAGGAGCAAGGACAAGTCTCACTATCCATTGTCTGGTGCGCAATACCCCTCAATTAATTAAGTTCATGAAGATGGAAAAAGACTCCAGCAAATATTGCAGCCCTGAAGGTCTTACAACCTTCTTTTATATTAACAAAGTGGCTGCTTCTTCATGCTTCTGTGCTGTGCAAACTGATCAGTACAATTCAGAGCAAGAGGATCGTAGAACTATATGAACAAATATGAGATCATTCATTTTTGCCTTCAAAGGGTGCTAGCATTAAATGCAAAATCCAAGATTATAGGTGGATTGATGAAATGCAACTGGTACAGTTATAGGTAGATATAAATTTGAATATGACACTCCAGAACATCCTAACTACAGGGATTCGCAAATTGCACACGAGAACAACTAGTCCAGTTTCCATTTACTTTAAGCATAATGTAACAGGTTGAAAATCCAATACACAGGAGAAGGACGTCCCTGCCCCGGAATGGCTGGGGTCGCCTTTGGTAGAACTCGCACTGTGACCATGCTTTTCAAGGCGCAATTTGGTGCTACATCTTAACCAACATGACGGTGGCCCCTTGAGGTTGCTGTCCAAATTAACTTAAAGTTGTGCTTGAAAGTGTGATGTGATGGGGCGCCAACATCAATTATTTAATGATATTCAAGAAAGCAAACAGGGCCATTCGACAGCACAGCCGACAAGGCCATCAAATGTCTCCGAGTCTTACCCTGGCCTTATAGGCAATGAGTGAACGGACTTTGAGTCTCATCACGTGAACCACTTGCGGATGAAGATCGCTAGTACGAATTTTGTCTTCAACAAACAATAAATAACTGACCATCTCGTGATTTTTTCTGAGAAAATCTATCGACCCACAAAAGAAATCTGCCAAACAACGCGATACAAAACAAACCAACAACCCACGACAAACACACATTTTGTGAAAGAAGATTGAAAGAAGCAGGGTTCGGGCACACTCACCATGGCTTTGGTCTTGAAAGCGAATTCCTTGATGTCGGGCCTGCGGGACGTCATCTCCTTCACCAGCTCATCGAACGACTCCAGCGATGAACCCTCCGTTCCCTGCCCGTTCACGTTGCTCTCCTTCGCCTCCAGGAGTGCCCTCGTCAGCTCCTCCCTAAGCTGCACTCACAGCCCCACAACAACCCCACCACGTTCATCAGCCACTTGGCCTCGGAACATGCAAAATACCGCGTTGACGTGCGGACCCCCGAACAGACAAAATAAGCCACAAACGGCTGTGATCGCTACAGCTAATTCGACATAAAGGCACAACCCATTTACTTCCATAGCTAGTAGCTACAGTTGCCTTTCCAATCACCAGAGGAATCGAAGGCCACTTCTTCGAGTTTTCTTCATCCGTCATATCATCCATGGCATAACGTAATCTTCTAAAGTTAAAATTTTTTTTGCCAATTATGATTAATTTATTCTTTTTACTTCGGCGGAGGAGAAAAAAGATAAAACGGCGAAAATGGTTCCCGCTAATTATTCGGCCTTATTTTATTCCGATGAATATTGTTTTTCGATTGAGTGGAGGAGAACGATTGGGGGTCGCGAACTATCGCAAGGCAACTGCCCTCTTGTGCGATGTGCCGACAGCTCCTGAAAGTGCGCTTATTTATGGACCGTTCGCGAGCGAGCATCGTCGTCTGGACAATTTCAAGATAAAACCTTTCTAATCATGTTCGTTCCGCACATGTTCCAACAATTAACCAGACAACGAGACAACCGGGGCCATCGCCGTCTCCGGGTCCGCCAGAAACCGTCCATTCACCTTTTCGAAAGGGTGCTTAATCCTCAATAATAACAGGCATCGCAGCATCACATCCGCCCATTGCAAACCACCCGGCTCGACGAAATCCCGATCCGTCATCTCGTGCCATGTATGTGCAAATTTGAACCGACATCAAACAACGACATGTAATCTTGGCCGGATCGAACCGAACCGAATCAAAATAATGACAGGTCTAGTCGGGGTAACCCAAGAAGCGGGGAGAGAGCGACCGAGTGCTGAAAAGACCGGCGTGCCCTCAGAAGGAAACAAGAATGCATAATTGGTGGAAGATCGAGGCAGTCTTAACCGCTCACAGGATCTGCAGGAGAAAAGAGAGAGAGAGAGAAAAGGTCCGCTTGATTCACCAAACACGACACGCATAAAATTCCTCGACACGAGAATTCGATAAAAATGAAATGTCAAAGGTTTGACACGGGTCAACAGTTGAAAGGAGACTCCATCCATCGGCCACTGTAAGATCAACCTAACAATCAGGACCGGAAACTGCGACTGGTCCCCCCCAATCAATGGGGAAGCGCGAAGGACCCCAGATGGAAATGCGATAAGAATTGTACTTTTGATGACCTGAGGGACGGAGGGAGGGTTGATTTTTGGCGGTCGAGGCACATCCGAGATCGTGCCTCGACCACAGGAACATAATAAGAGAAGAAAGCTCAGATCTTACTAAGAGAAAGCCACGGGTCAACAGTTGAAACGAGACTCCATCCATCGGCCACTGCTAAGATCAACCTAACAATCAGGACCGGAAATTGTGACTGGTCCCCCATCAATGGGGGAAGCGCGGAGGACACCAGATGAAAATACGATAAGAATTGTACTTTTGATGAACCGTGAGGGACGGAGGGAGGGTTGATTTTTGGCGGTCGAGGCACGTCCGAGACCATGCCTCGACCACAAGAACATAACGAGAGAAGAAAGCTCAGATCTTACTAAGAGAAAGCCACTTAGCGCGTTCACCATTAGAGCGTGAAGCTTTGACAACTAGCCTCGTTCGGATTCTTGCTACGACCTAATTCGGAATTCACATCTCTAGCGCAGTTTATCGTGTCGACCGGGGGTATCGGGACGGTCGAAAATTTCATTACACGTGGCGTTTTTACTACACGATGCGATTCCACACAGGCCCCGGATACAACGGATTAAAGAGTCGAAAATTGAAAGCGGAAAGGGGAATGGTTTGAGAGTGATGCTTACCAGAGCCGCGTCATTCACGCCGAAAAACCTCCAGCCAAAGCAATCTGCACAGAAAGCGAGAGAGAAAGAGAGAGAGACCATCAGAAAACAGTCTCAGTCGCCGGAGGTTACAACTGCCGAAATTTTAACCGGAAAAAAGTTCTTCAGATGAAACGCCGGCGATCGGCGCAGCCGCCGGCGACGAATCATTGCTAACTTAAGCATTCACTTCGTGAACAGACGCGTGAACACGGTCGCAAGCCCGCGATACCACAGTACGGGCGCAGTTGCTCGATACGAACTGATAAGCTCACACGAAACGGTCCTTATTCGATTCTCTTCTCTCGCGGAATCGCATCTCGAATATCGGAAATCTCGATCGAAGGAAAACACAGCAAACCGAAACGGAGATTCGATAGGGGGAGAGAGGATACCGTTGGAGGAGGAAGAGCAAGCGGCAGCCGATTCCAGCGCCAGGAACGCGACCCTGACGAACAGGAACGGCAGCGCGAGGCTGAGCACCAGCACCGCCGGCAGCACCGCGCGGCTCACGATCCGACGGCCGGCCGGATTCGCCGGAGCTGCCGCAGCGGTCGACGGCGACCCCTTCCCCGCCGCCGCCGCCGCCGCCGCCGCCGGATATGGTCAGCTTCTTAAGCCCCGTCGCCCCCGCCGCGGATATGTAGAACTTCATGCTCCCGCTCCCGCTCCCCGCCGCTACCACTCGCTCGTCTCACCACGGCGCAGTCTGCACTCTCCTCCGAAACCGAACAAACCATCTGCGCTTGGAGAGCAGCGTCACGTCAGGCGGGCGCGGAGGGCGCGAGATCTACCCTCATTGGAATCCCGAGCGTCCCGACCGAGCACCAAAGATCCTGCAAGTGGGGAAAAAGGAAAAAAAAAGGGGAGAGGCGGTACGTGAGCACACTGAGCAGGGATGGGAAACCGAATCGGAAAGGGAATTCTCCCTCCCGGCGCATTGAATTCCCCGACAGCGCCGAGCTGGGAAAAGAAAGGAAGTACTACTCGCGATGGACGGACGGAATGTCGACCTGTCCGGATGCGTCACGAGGCGGAGGAGCGAGGGGAAGAGGACTTTAATGGAGGAAATGATTGAGGGGATCGGCCGACTCCGGGAAGAGAAAGAGATGATAACCGCAGAGGAGGAGGGAGGAGGGAGGATGGAGCATGGAGATCACGAGCTGTTTTATATTCGCTGCCATACCACTGATTCCATTTCCAGAGAGAGAGAGAGAGAGAGAGTGAAAAAGCCAAAAAGTGAAGACGCGTTCAGTGCCGCGGAAAATAATAATGCAGCGTCCGCAATTATTTATTGTTTTTATTGTATCGATTCCTATTAAACGGTGGAGAACGAGAGTTTCGCCATTTTCTTAATATGCTATCGACTCTATTATTGTGTCTAGTCAATATCCAAGTAATTGAATTAATTCCGCATTAAGCATAATTGGCGCTCGAAAGTTGGATGATGAAATCGACTTATAATAAACAATGAAGAAAAGAAAAAGGGATAAATAACTTAAAAGTTTTAAAACTTATCGCGAGAGTGTAATTGAATAATAAAATTATTAAGAAGTGCAATCAAGTCTTAAAATTTATCGAGTGAGTATAATTAGGTCCTCAAATTTCCAAAAATCCAATCAACTACTAAAATTTGTCGAGTTATTGCAATTAAATTATTTCATTAATTATATGTAACTTAAATTTTTAGATCGCACTTTTTAATAATAAATCATGTATCAATCTAACAACTCAATTTTTTTAGAATAATTGGTTGTGATTTCACAAATTCTCCATGGTGTCGGAGCTTACGGGTATTGAGCTCGAATCTTTCCAAACCTCATTTACCTTTTCAATTAAATGTTCACGCTTAGTACTAAAATAAAAAAAGACCAAATTAAGCGTGAAGAGGAATGCGGGAATAATTAAATATTAAATCACGCATTTATCTTATAACTTGAGATTATTGTGGTCCTACAAAATCTCACAAAGACTAACTTGAAAGTTTAAGTACTTAAATTATATTTTCGGAAAGTTTTACGATCCAATTATATTCTTTTCATAAGCTTTAGAATTTTTAGTACCTTTTTATAAAAAAAATAAAAGGAAATATAAAAAAAAAAAAAAATGCGTATGTGCAAACGTAGGGAGTGGGGCGCGGTGCACTTGCAATAGAGAGAAGCTGTCGGGGGCTGTGATTTGACCTTGGGGTACGAGCGTTATTACGGGTTTGACCTCGCCGTGTGGCCCAGCTTCGGTTTCATCTCACCGACAGATATAAATGATAGGGGGAATTTGGAGTGGGACCCACACCACCTGGCTCTGTTCTTACTCTTTTACTAATTAATTTCTTCCTCTCAATCTTATAATTATCGCTTTACTGAAAAAGAAAAAAGAAAAAAAAAAAAAAAACTTAGTTGATTTGATTCGTTTATCAAGAGCCTAGTACGTTTTATATATATTTCCGCATCGGGTGAATGACACGAATATTATAAATATGCGTTGATATCTCCCATGCTAGAACTTTTCCGCTTTTTTTCTTTTTCTAACGAGATTTACACGATCTCGCGTTCAACGCATCCTGCTAGAAGTCAACCCTTTGAAGTCGGGATCTTCGGGCGCTCTGAAACCGTTCTTGACCAGAAGGAGAAAACCATGTGTGTTACAAAGGCAAAAGCCATTAAAGCAGTGGGAAGGAAGAGAGAGAGAGAGAGAGGGGCATCGATTCTCTTTATGTTTCGAGCAAAACCCGAGGAGTCAAGTCACATGACGAGCGATCTATTCGCAAAAACCCCCGCACGTTTTCAGACTGGGCGGGGCTACTGCGTCCGATGCATCGTCCATTTAATGCAGAGATCGGCCGTAACTTCTTCTCCACGATCCTATGCAGCAGCCGATCTGCATCGCCCACATGGACTGTGGGGATCTCGCGATCCTCGCGTTCGGGCCATCGCCGAGGATTTCAGTGACCGGGGGGGATGTGTTGGGCGGCTGGCGAGCAGGGATTGGTGATGTGTAGTCCGGAGGCCCGGCAGGAATAGGGCCGGCCTCGCATGACATGTTGACCTCTCCGCGACGCCCCTCTCTCTCTCTCTCTCTCCTCTCTGCACTTAATACCCGTTCAATCTTGTGCTACTATTTGCCAAAAAAATAAAAAGATCTTGTGCTAGCTTCTTAGCCGATTCCTTGCCTCTCTCGAAACGAAAACCGGTTCTAGTCCCTTGGACTTCGGCAGATATGGCACAGTAAAAAATTAAGCGGGCATCTAAACAAGCGCAGGATTTATGTTAAGATGATCTGATTGATACGACGACTTTAACAAGTCGTTGACATCTTGTGACGTTAATGTCTATGTAACGTTATTCGGTCATATATTTTTTACTTGTTGAGGAGCCATGATGTGGAATCATGAGCTCTTTTGTTTGGAAGCTGTAGCAATATCTTTACATGGTCAGTTGCCATTGGGACTATTCAAATAAAGCGAATCTATCTTATGCTAAGCTCCAATCATTTTTTTCTTTGGTGCGCAGGTTGGCTGACATTCGGGGCACGCTTCTCTTCTAGGCGACGCCGTACAAGTGATCCTCATCCTCTCAGGCCTTGTCACTCAGCAGCCTTTTTTTTTTTTAATGAATTTTTTAAATGCGGTCTATTTTTATTTTGGGAATTACAGATTAATTACAAATGATTTTCATTTACTTATATTCTCCCGGAATTTGACAGAAATGATTGCGCGGACAATGCCTTCCCTGCATGACAAAGCGCTTCGAATCTTGTTTTGCATTTAAAAGAGAAGTTTGTTGAGTAAAGTTGGTTTATTTGTGTAAGTTTGGTGGATAGTATTGGCAGCTGCCGGACATACTTAATACCTATAAGCTCTTACAAAGTATTTGTACGTCGCTTTGGTTAATAAAAGAACAATTCTATATCTCTTCATAAATGCATGCGAGATTTTTTGAGAAAGAAAAAAGATTAGTCTTTGAATGTTGATTTTGCTTTCATCTTCGTTCTCAATGGAAATAAAAAGTAAAAATATGAAAAAATTATGCAAAACGAGGTCGTTTTATTTAAGTTTATTCACATCGGATCACCAATTGTGCCACATAGAGTGACATGGGACGACTGGACTGTCATATCAGTAATTTCATGTGAAAATTGACGAAAAGCGCTACATTAAAATTTCACACAAATGTTTAGGTTTAAATTAGAATAATTGAAAGGTTTAATAATACATCAGAATATGTACAATAAGTTTAGGATCGAAATGCTATCTTTTTCCTATTCTCATGTATTTCAACCTTAAAAATGATTCAAGTAAGAACAAAAGGCTAGGAAAATAGCAGACAATTTATGATGCAATCAATTTTTGTTTAGAAATAATATGATACTAAAATAAGGCTACTTTGGTTAAATAATACTTACTTTTTAGTTTCCAAAAAAATCATTTTACTTTTTTTACATAGATTGCGAAAGAATGACTAGTTTTTGCATGTTGAAATCCATACACATGTTGTTCAAGCATGATGTATTTTAGTCACTGCCAACAAAATTGCGATCTCACATGCTATAGATAATAGAAACAACAAACATACAATTTAATTTGACAGACAAATTTTATTACCTCTAATATTCTTCAAATTCACCCTAATTTTCTCTCATGTATAATTTCTTCGGTAATTCTACGATTCCTAAGAGGCACTACACCTTTATAATGGTTCACTGTTGAATTGAAATGTAATAAATCTCAACCGTGTTGACAAATTTCAATCCGCATGAATCTGAGTTTTTACTTTTTGATCAAAGGATGATGGGAACTATAGACTCATCCAATTTCTTCACAATCAAAGGCGCAAGTTGGAGGGCTTCCGTCCAGAAAAAAGAAATGGAGGGGCTTCAAGTGCGACACGTTGGCTGTCCCAGTCGAGCGACACGTCAGCAAAGCAAGCAAAATTCCACGCTGGCGCGCAGTATTGGGGGGAGGGGAAGTGGGAGAAGTGGAGGATTAGTTGGGATGGCCTGTACAGCTGCGCCAGAACAGCGACAGGAGCAAAATCCCACGTCAATCGGACAGCCTCTGTAGACTGTTACTAGGTTCTACTGTGGATCGTGCTGACAGCAATTATAGGAGCCAACCGTAGTTTCGTTTTATTGAGGGTTCTAGGGCTACGAGTGGCCACGTTGGAGATAACTTTGATCCTCCTCCCAGCTAATTAATAATTCCTACTTGACAGAATTCCAAGCATAGATGAGTGTTTTACACAAGTATGTGAGGCACCTGCTAAGCATACAAGATAAAAAAATGTTTTCAATCGTACACTATACGAGCAGATCTCGTATTGAAACGCTACAAAATTTTGATGTTCAATTGCTTAATGATTGCCTATGGGATATTTGTTACAATGACCATATTAAAAAAAATATTAACAAAATTCTTATTATCACTCTCCACAAGTGGTCCATCATAAGATGAGCCCCATAGCTCGAGGCCTTGCATGCCAACGTGGAGGAAAGATTGATGGATACTGAGGGTTGAGTGCTAATGTTGATGATGGGTGGCGATGACAAGATGGCGATAAGGCCAACGATCAGAAGAGGCTTGCATATATAAGAAAAGAGAGAGGGGGTAGGGGGTCGAACATAGGGATGGATTGTTTTATAATAAAATCCCAAAGTTTAAGTGGATAAGCGGAATGAGATCGAATATATATAAAGAGTTTAAATGCAGCATTAGATTCCGGTTTGATTATTTCTCCAAATAAGTTAACGTGCAAGAGGTATATATGTGCTTGTAATTCGCTAATTACAAAAGTGGGTGGACATTGCTTTCATTAGACATTATGCTCCCGAAGACTTTAGAGAATTGACAAGAAAATAACGATCTTTATTTCAAAGTTGATCCATCTTTATTTCAAAGTTGTTTTTATATAGTCGCTGTCAGGAATTGTTCAACCAGACGTTGAAGTGACTTACGCATTTCCCAACGTTAAGTCCCATGGTCCTTGAATAAAATCTTTGAAAAAAAGTAGTCTTGTATAGTGAAAAGTATAAAAAAAGTCATAAACATTTTATAGTTGTGGCAATTTACTTCTAAACCTTTTAATTTAATGTCAATTCAGTCATTTTAACTAATTTTGGCCGGATTTTGCTAACCGACCGTCGGTTGGTTGACGTGAATAATATTTAATATTTTTTTCGAATTTTTATTTTATGTTTATTTTATTTTTTTCCTTCTCCTCATCTTTCCTCCAATTGGTTGCCGGACCTAGGCGATTGGCAAGAGGCGACGATAGGCGAGGTCGAGGTTGACCTCGCCGGCCACTAGCCTCGAGCCCTCGCCAAAGGTCACGAGGCCTACTCACGCTGGGCGGTGAGGCTTGCCCTAGCCGAATTTGGTGAGAGTCAAGCCTCATCGGCGATGGGTGAGTAGGCCGTCTAGGCTGTGAGGGCGGCCTTGTGCTAGATGGCGAGGGTCAAGCCTCGTCGCCTAGCACAAGTAGGCCTCGTGGCCTCTAGCGAGTAGACCTTGCCGGCCGTTGCCTTTGGCTGGTTGCCGAGGTCCAACGACCAATTGGAGAAATGAGGAGGAGAATGCAAAAGGAAAAAGAAAAAGAAAAAAAAAATTTAAAAAAATTAAAATATTATTAAAAGTTGTTTCACGTTGGTCCGCCAATCTTGGACGTCCGTCGACCAACACTCGCCAAGAAAATCCAAATAAAATTACCGGAATGAATGAATTGGCAAGACAAATGAAAATGTTTAGAGTTAAATTGGTACCAATAAAACGTTTATGACTAAATTGATGACAAATATAAAAGGTTTATGATTTTTTTGAGACTTTTCCCGTCTTTTATAATTTCCCGAAATAAAGTCGTGGTTTCGCTATCTATACTCACAAGTCACGATCGATTAGCTTCCATATAGATGCAAATAATCTACTCAAGGGAAACATGACAAGGGTCGGACTCCAAAGCCAGACGCGAATGGAACCGGAGCGGGCACACGCGGCTCGCCTTTTGCATGATGAAACCACACGGTCTCTTCATGATTCAGACATGGAACCGATGGTTTCGTGTCGTTTCCCGAAACGAAGAGATAGATTTTCCTCCGGCTCACGACGTTTTCGATCGGCCCACGACGTTAACCCTGGCAAGTAGCAACGTGCTCTCGGGGACCCGCCCCCAGCGAATTGAATTCAACCACCGACACCTTTTTAATTCCCCACGTAAAATTTATCTTCTTTTTTGACTAAGATTGTCCACATTGCCAAGATCTCTCCTTGTCGATCGGTCTCTGTCCGCGTGCCTCACGTTTTCGTTTTCAAATTGGCGACTTTTTCCGGCCATACCGTAACGCAATGCGAGCCGTCGAAATCGACGAGCGACGACAATGGGACATGACCGGCGACGTCCTGTCGAAGCAGTTTGATTCGGACCTCAATGCTCAAGTAACGCATGAAGCGATTGTACAATTAAGATTCGCATAAGATTTGATATTTTTTCAATCTGATCTTGTTTCGCCAAAAGTGACGGTGAATTATCCTCCAAGCATATGAACGGATCATATGTATTGACAAATGTTGCCAAAGGATCCTTTCATAATTTTGGATAGGAAAATAAATTATAAGAAATTCAAATGTGTGAAAACTAGAGGCAATAACGACTGGCCATTTAAATTGCAGAAAGTAAGGAGAAAAATAAATTTGAGAGAAGGTTGAGTTTTTCGATTCATTGAGAATTTTAGAATGAGTGCAATTGGAGTATTTAGAATCCTCTGCTGATAATTACTACAACGGTTACATATAATAATTATTAAAATAGAATTGAATTCCTAATTCTATGGGTGGTTATAAGAAATTACGCAATCTCCTATTACGTAATAACATATCTCCGCAAGAAGATATATATCTGAAAATATCTCTATTTGATAATTATCCTCAATTAAGGGTCTTGTCGAGAAGTGATGTTTGCTATCAATAACATTATCGAAGAGTTGTTAATTCTCTTCAAATCGCTAACTATTCAGTTCATCAATGAATTATGTTCATCAAACTCTTTTATTATTAATTAAGTCCGTCACTTGTTAATTATAATTTAAGTTTGGTCATTTTTTGGTGTCGACAGATCTTACTAAGTTGCATAATGCACTTTAATTAGTTCTCAGGCTATACCTTTGTAGATGTCCCATTTACTTGTTCTTAGCGGGATTTTGGGTTTTCAGTTCCATCAAACTCTCCAAGGGCATGGGGATTGTCTTGTTCACGTGCATTGACCAAGATTCTAAAATCCTTTTGGGCGGCGAGCGTGACTCGATAAACTACTTAATTTAAGTGAAGTCGTCACGATTGAGACGCAAAATCGGTATTGGATGAAACGCTCGATCTCACTCGGCCAAACTCTAGGGGGCCAGAGAGTTTGACTTCAACATGACAATTGGAAATAGCAAGAGCCGCGTGCGCCGGAGGGATGAGATGACACACCGATCCATAAAAGAGACCCAAATGAACGGTGTCTTAATGACAAATGTCAATTAGATCGACTGATCAAATACATTACCAATGTCAAGAGGAGGAGCTTTTCATGTTGACGTTTCTGGTGAGCGGTGACAGCTTTTCCTTTTGACCTTTTCCCTCGGATCTACGAGTCAATGACCATGATAAAAGTATATGCTGTTCAGTTCTAAAGATCATCTTTACTTCCCTTCGCCCACCTCTTTTCATACTCGTCCCTCCTTTTCTTTTCTCGGAACGTGTTTCTGTTGACTGTGGCTTGAAATGACTTCCATTTAATCTGGAATCTACATGAGCTCCTGGTACTCGGCGTGTTTGTCGGATTATGAAAGTAGAATGATCGAAGAGGGAAACGGCCCTGGCCTAACGGGGTCCCGATCCAAACTTATTGAAATCCTACTTTCAAAACTAATTTTTTTTTCTTTTAAAAAAACTTGTGAGAATCCCGGAGTTATGAAAGCTGTCATTTAAGAGAGTTGAGAGCGTGTGAGTACTCTTTTTTTTTTTGTGATTTATTCTTGTGGGTCTGTGTATATCTAGGATTGGGACACATTTAATATGAGCGTCTTGAGCGATTATAATCTTTTCTTTCCTGGATACGGTGGAACCCTCTTGTTGATCTTTCCCCCTTAAAGTAGAGGCACTCGCGAACCACATAAATCGACGGTGTTCAGATTCTATTTCTAGACTTGATTTCTTACTCAAAGTGTCTCGTTTGTTCACACGTTTTAAGACATTGAAGTCAATAAAGCCTCCCATTAAAGGGTTTTTTGGTGCCACCATGATGCACCATCTCCTCTTTGTTTTTATTTTTTTTTTATTTTTTATGACCCGGGAACCGCCGTATAGCCGGCAGCCGGCAACGTAAACCTGGGGGCACTAGTGCGGGGGCCAACCTCCCACGGCACCCCACTTAAGTCTCGCAATAAGGGCGATAAGTTTCGAACCTCTACCCTCCCAGATGAGGGGTCAAAGCGCGAACCAACTCGTTCACCGCGGGGTGGGTACCATCTCCTCTTTGTTTATATGCTCAGTTGGCAATAGTCATTTTTAAGTTTTCTAACCGGCCACTGAACCTCTAGATGGTTTTGTAGCATACTTATCTTAACATATCATCAACTTCGGACGTAATTGTTAGTATGCTTTAGTACAATTCTATGTTCCCCACCTGAGGAATTTGGAGGGAACATAACTTGTATTCTTCCCCTCATCTAAGCCGTTGGACATCCCCCCGGCCCATCAATAATAAGATCTAGCCGAAGCCCGCAATATTCTTTAGGCCGACATTAACAATCCCAGCCCACCGAACGAATCTCTCTTCCCCTCTGAATCTTCTCCCCCAAACAAGGTCTCTACAACTTCTTTTGTGTCCTCACTTGATAAATAAAAGTTTGAAGAAGAACAATTAAAATTCGGTAAGTAACGAGAGGAGAGTTTGTAACCTGAAATTAATTGGTAGTATAATCCGACAAAATACGGTGATTTTAGGTCGGTGGTTTCATTCATGAGATAGTCAGTTCAAAGCGATAGTAAGTTATGCAAATGAACATTGGCGAGATAATACAAAAATTGGTAATTTATTAGAAGCGTTAGTAAGTTACCGAATTACCGAAATTTCTCATCCTCGAGCTTGAAGAACCGACTTAAATTACTCTAAGACAGGAGATATCTCCCCGTCTTTTGCTATCGTATTTCATGCACGTTTAAATTGATGACAATTGATGATGAGTTCATGTGATATAGTTCACTTATATGATCCCAAACGACTGTTTTCGAATAGCATTCAACAAGTTATTACAACCCTACAAAAAGTAAAATGAAAGTCGAATTAATGTCTACGTACCGCAGTCCATGGGAAATCCGACACTGATAAATGTCGCCGACGACAATATCATGCATGCTAAGTTAAGCTAAATCGTACACAAACGTACACGAAGCAGACTTACACCTCAAATCCCTGCTAAGAATAAGAGAGGACACCACACGAACACCAACACATATTGCTCGACAACCTAGAATAGCTAGATAAAACAGTGATGATCGGTTTCACTTCAATTAGCCCTGGGCTTGAGACGGCCTTCGTTGGCCAGCTTGAAGAGCCGAGCTTGAGCCGACGCAGCTTCGTTCGAGCCAAGGGCCGAGACAAAGCTCTGTCGGACTTGGGCGGTGGTGAAGGGAAACCTGTTGCTGGCCATGGAGTTGAGCAGAGCTGCAGTTCCTTCTCGGTAGAGAGCGCCGAGCCCGTCCACACTCGTGTTCTCGAGTGCCTGAATCAGGTTTAGGGACGCGGGGAACCCGGAGATGGGCGTGGTCACGCGGAAGGCGGGTCCCATCGGCATCACAAACCCAACCAGCCCAATTATCACTCCTGGATTTGATAGGTAGTAACTGCAGTTTGTAGCAATAGATATCATCGACCGAAAGGTTGATTAATTAATGTCACACCGAATACAACTATACATGCGTGTTGAAATTTGTGATCCAATTCTAGAAATTTCAAGATTTTGAACTAGAAAATTCAAGAAAAATTCTAGAAGAGTTTACAAGCTACCATCTCTTGTATGTTCTAGAACACTCCATCTTATGTTACTATTATTGTAGCTATTTGTAGAGAAGTCTAGAGACTTCCTCCACCAACTTTGGTAGCTTATATAAAGGAGCAAGTGCTCCATGTTTTGTGGAGGGAGCTTCCCATAAAAACCACATCATGTAGCTCCCCACCAACA
This sequence comes from Eucalyptus marginata, assembly GCA_014182565.1. Lineage (NCBI taxonomy): Eukaryota > Viridiplantae > Streptophyta > Magnoliopsida > Myrtales > Myrtaceae > Eucalyptus > Eucalyptus marginata. The sequence continues at coordinate 29,693,236 of CM024585.1, forward strand.
CCTCCTCCAACTATTGTAAAATTATTTTATCTAACTAATGAAACTATTTCCCATATCCCATGTTCTTTATCCTTCAATTATCCTAGTCTATCCCTTGTTCATCCTCTACAAAATATACCATACACTTGCACACGTCACTAATAAAAAACTATCATCAATACCAAAACTTCCGCGCATATTTAAATTTTAACATGGTATCAGAGCCAGGTGTTTGGTTGGTGTTGGGCGTTTGTCCTCACCATCCTCAACTAAAAAGGCCAGAGCCCGAACGAGAGCCAACAGAGCTAGAGCCGGAGCCAGAGCCAAAATCAAGGCCAAAGCCCGAGCAAGAGCCAAGAGAGCCAAAGCCAGAGCTAGAGCCAAAACTAAAGCCGGAGCCAGAGCCAGAGCCTACGAGAGCCACAGCCCGAGCCCGAGCTAACAACTATAACTAAGAACAATTTGATGCCCCGAGACATATGGGACATCGTTGAAGAAAAGACATGCACATTCAAAGGCAAGTGCAAGTGTTTCGACAAGAGAATGCAAGGGATCGTGGAACGAAGACGGAATAAAAGGCATGGGACAAATTACAAGAGAAATTTCAAGGTACGTTCGAGGCTTTATAACACAAGTCCGGAGTATCCCGAAATTGGATCAAGGGGGAGTGTTGAAATTTGTGATCCAATTCTAGAAATTTCAAGATTTTGAACTAGAAAATTCAAGAAAAATTCTAGAAGAGTTTACAAGCTACCATCTCTTGTATGTTCTAGAACACTCCATCTTATGTTACTATTATTGTAGCTATTTGTAGAGAAGTCTAGAGACTTCCTCCACCAACTTTGGTAGCTTATATAAAGGAGCAAGTGCTCCATGTTTTGTGGAGGGAGCTTCCCATAAAAACCACATCATGTAGCTCCCCACCAACACCTCCTCCAACTATTGTAAAATTATTTTATCCAACTAATGACTATTTCCCATATCCCATGTTCTTTATCCTTCAATTATCCTAGTCTATCCCTTGTTCATCCTCTACAAAATATACCATACACTTGCACACGTCACTAATAAAAAACTATCATCAATACCAAAACTTCCGCGCATATTTAAATTTTAACAATGCGACACAAGAAAATAATAATCAACTTGATCCATGCATATCGTTCATTCATTTTAAGGTGGAAATATACATCGTACTCATGATTTATTTCTTGCAAAATCATTTACTGAAGTACTTTCTCATGCATATTGTGTTTCCTCGAGTTTTTTCTTATTTTGGGTAGAGAGACTCGATAGTCTATACGTAACATTAAGCTAGGAAAATATAATACCATTGCATTCCGCACAAAAAACAACTATGGGTTTTCCGTGCAAATTGAAAATTTGGGCCTAGTTGCAAAAACGCCACTCCTCAATTAGATAAAATATACCACGAGCGCACGGCATTCCTCTTGGTGATGATGAACTTACTTGTAAGGGCGGATGAAGGGATTTATGATAGGAGGGAAACCGAAAGGAGGGAAACCGAAAGGAGGTGCTGTGATGGAAGGGATGCCCGGAGTGATGGGAGTGCCGGGATCGATGGGAGTGCCGGGATCGATGGGAGTGAACGGTGGCGTCACACCGTAGTTGGGGGGCTATCGCCTCCGGAAGTCGGAGATGGATAGTTACCTCCGCTCGGTGGCGAGATGGTGGTGGGAGTACTCGGGGTCCTGGGATCAACAGGAGTGGTCACTGGGGTCGAGGGTGTGCCTCCGGAAGTGGGAGGAGAACGGTAGTAACCTCCACTAGGAGGCCGCGTCGACCGGCTGGGGTCTTGTCCCCTCGGCGGGCTGCCACAAGATCTGGCAGTCGTCGGCGAAGTTACCCGAGGGGGACTGCCACGTCCGCGTGAACCTGTTCATCAGGTATAAAACTTAAGAGAGCGCATAATATCATGGTGCAAAAATGGAAGGAAAAGAAAAGAACAAGGAGGGGAAATGAACATGAGATGTCGGGACAATGAATTCTTGAAGTTAAAAGAGCAAAATCTCGGACATTTCCAGGAGACATACGATTTATGCCTACCACCAAATGGTATATACATCATGACCGAATTAACTCCTCTGCAGGAGTCTCTCCGAACACGTGGTATCTCTTTCATTGATCTTAACAAGGAATAGCAGTCAAACACACTAGGACAAAAGTCACCAAACCCGTAAGACGTTTTCATGCCAAAACAATCATGACAAACATGTCAGCAACTGGAGATTTCTTCATAGCGAAAACGGATTTGACCTGAGGGAGGAGAGCGAGAACGAGGGTCTGGAGGAGAGTAATAGGCCTTCTCATCCTTAAGTTCAGTGCCTATGACTTCAACAAGCAAGAAGCTCTGGAGAAGCACCGACCACCCCACAACCATAACGCAACCTCCCACGAAGGAAGAAAGGACTTGTTCTCTTCTTGCCATATTTCGTCACGGAAGGAACGCTTAAGGATGGGAGGCTACGGATTGAAGGACGCATATGAGAATATATACCTGAGAAATCAGGGGGAGCGACGGTGAGAAGTAGTAAAAATCCATTGGAATCTGACCGGAGTAAAGATGGCTGGTGGGGATGGACTGATGCGGTTGGTTGAAGTATTGAAGTAGCATTTACGTGCTCCTATCCGCAATCTGCGTACAAATTTCTGCAGTGTTCGTACAAAGACAGTGCCATAATTTGGCGGAGCGTCGGTTAGTCCTCTCTCCATCTTAAATGGAAAGAACTTGCAAATCTTGGGGGATGGAGAAAGTAGCTATGTAGGACACAGCACAATATATCTAAGCTAAGATATATAATAACTATAGTCCCAGTTCAAGCTACTGGAGAAAGTATTTCCAATGAATCATGTCACAAGAGAGAGAAAAGAGAGGAAGAAATGAAATATTGAATAAGTAAGGGGTGATCCACAGTTCACTGGTGTCTCAGTGTGTATCTTTTGAATGGATGACTCTTATGACTAGATTGGTGAGGTTCGACATGTAAAGGCACCCCCTCTGTGTTTGCAAATCCACAGTGGACTTCGATATGAGGTCGCAACCTTAGGTCCAAGAAACCCGGCATAGCGACCCTCAATCTGGGTTGCCCGAGGCTGGGTGTGGTGGGCGCAACCCACGCACCCTTGCTACGTTCTGGGAGAGTAAGAGAGAGACCCCGCCGGGGGGAGGGGGGAATGTCGGCACAATGGCGGCGACCAGAACGTGTCAAGGTGGCGACCAGAGCACGATTATGGCAGACACAAGAGAGAAGGATTAGGGGTAATTGGTTTCCCTGTGGACCGGTTCTCACCCAGGAGCTGGGACTGGACTAGAGAGGCCAGTTCCTATTATCTGAAAAACTGGGAACTGGCCCACCATATCTTGAAATTGGATTGGACTGATAGGCTAATGAAACCAGTGATATAGCAAAAGAAACGTACTAATCAGGAAAAATAGACGGTACAAACATAACGGCCGAAGCACGTATTTAGACACAATAATCTCACACTAATAATACCATGGAATTAACTCGAAAACAATCTTCTTGCACCAACGTTCCACCAAACCAATCTTGAGAGCACGAACCCAAAACATTTCTGTACTTAAAACAAACCAAACAAACAACAAATTTATGAAACAAGGTCGCAAACTCACTGGATCATGAGATCCAAATTGCAACCAGCTGCAGAGTTTGCGGAGCAGGAGCTCGGAAACTCCTGGCCTCGAAATGGGATCGGCCAAGAATTGAGGGAGAGAGCATTTGAGAGATGAGCAAGAGAGTGATTGAGAGAGCCGTGACTAAGAGTCAAGTGAGAGAGTGACTGAGGCGTGAGTAATGCAATTAGGGCTTGTGAAGGATTAGGGCGAGCGTGAGTCATGTAGTGTGCAACATAACTGAAAGAGAATTTGTGAAAGATTAGGGTATTTACAAATTTGTAAGAAATTAAAAAAATAAATCGGTCTAGTCTGAGTGGTCAGGATTGGCAGATCCAAACACAAAATTGGAACCAGATCCGTATTCTTGGAAACTGCCAATAACTAGCAAAATTCTTTTTGTTAATCCCTAGTGGGGAGGGGGTAGATGTAAGTTTTGGATGGAGGTTTTTGGGCTGAATTCTTTTTTCTTTTAATAACTTTTTTGGGAAAACCTCACATATCGGAAGTATTCATATCCATACAAAGAAGCCCCTCTTCGGTGCTACTTTCCATCGTTGGGAAACCCTTTTGCTGGACAAGCGTTTCACCTTCACCTCCGGAGCTATTGGGAAACCCTTTGGTAGACAAGCTGCTGGGTCATTTCAGTTCCCCTGCGGCCTACCTGATGGGACCCAGTTTGACCATCCTCCCGAACACGTGATCGTGCAGTCTGTCTCGTTGAGCTGTCATAGTAAATGCCAACTGGTCTCGTTGTTACTGGTGGACGTGGAAGCATCGTTTCTCGAGAACTGAGTCTCTAGGCAAAGCACAACAGCGTTGTCCATGACGATACCACAGCATCAACCTTGAGATATCTAGTTCGACATTAGGGTTGAGTACCGCGATTAAGTTTCATTACTAGCTAGTCATATTACATTGGTTGTTATACGATATTATTTCATTTCCATTTTGCTTCCTGAGATAATAAAAGCTCCCTAATCTAAACATTTTTTTCTGTGTCCGCTCCTTGCATCAATAAAAAAAATGTATCTAAAGAAGCCTTACATGGAGAGGAAGTGAACTGATAATAATTTATTTCTCACACATTGCATATTTCAAGGGAATTCTAGATTAACATTCCTGGGGAAGAAACTTCAGGAATATCTTTGACAGTATAAATTGAATATTGCATATTTCCGTAGTCTAATGATTCTGTATGTTACATGATATGTATGATGAGATATAGTTCCACTCTTTCCAAAATAAAGAAGATAGACATCAAATGGTTACCATCAAGAAAATTGAGAATTCCCATAAAAAGAAAAATAAAGGCAACATATGGAATTGAAAGAAGATATTGAAAATATCACTAAAGTCTCTATAGATAGAGATACGAAGAAGGGAGAAGAAACCATTTTACTCTTAAGGTGTAAATTACCCCGTTGTTAACTTTTTCCATACAAGTCATGACCTAAAGTTAGAGCATACCGGCCCCCTTTTTATGTTTATCTTTGTCGTACTTAATGGATTTGCGGATATGCGCTCCATGTCATTCTAGCATTCAACAGGGCAAAACAACCTACGTCTCACTACAAGCCACTGATAAATTTCTCTATATACCTTTTTCCTAGTTCTCGCAATTCTTGTGGCTAGGAGCAACCCTTCTTTTTCACAGATAAAGATAATAACCCACCACCATTAAGAGAATCACGCTTCGGGGAAAGAAAGTCGGGTCCATCCGCTGTACTATGGTATCCTCATCACCGTCATAGATGTCAAGTCCCCATCTTTTGTCCTGACACGCCAACTCACAAGAAACATACAAACACAATTCTTCGCAAAGACGAAAAACCCTAAAACAAGATTCAGCCGGCGCATCGTATCCCCCGGGTCCGGCCAACTTGACAAGATTCAGGCGGTGCATCAAATCATTATTCACATGCCCCCTCGTTAGTTCATAAAAATGGATTAGAACTTAGGTTCCCTCTCTCTCTCTCTCTCTCTGTGTTGTAACTGTAGGAGCTGTAATAGATTCCGTTTCTGGGTTTGACTTGCCAAAAACGAGAAATGATAAAATATTAAAGGTCAAGTGGGATCCTTTAAACCAGATATCTAGGGATCCTCTGGCCATTTGAATATTCAGCCATATTGACCATGGACGGCTTGGAGAATCTGGGTAATATCTCGCTTCTTAAAAATAAGTTAGGGTTTCCGGGTACAACCTGGTGAGGAATGAGGCGGATTGAGTCTCAATGGGCGGTGTGGTAATGTTTAGGTACTACGCGTAAGAGCACATGCGTGCCTGCGGGGGGGTGGCGCAACTTAATCATTACTTGGTTTGGTAATCCCTTCCTAATCAAGTCAAATGTATATAATGCAAAAAAGTGGGCAAGAATGCGTGTTTTTCCTCCTGAGAATAGTGCAAGCTCCACTGTATTTCGATATGATATTGAACTGATTATTTGATTAATAGTTATGAAGAAATTGAGCCGATGATTGCTTGGACTCATAATTGGAAGTTTAAAAAAGAGTTGCATGGGCGCTATGCAATGTATCTCCCGTGGACAAATTGAAACATGGTGCTATTAAATTAATAACTAATTCAGTTAGCCTCTTAGATTATAATAGTCTTCTGACTTGTTGTAAGAACAACTTGTTCGATTATTGTATTACTTATTATATGGTTCAACCAGCGGAACATCACCTATATATAGAGAACCCGCATCCTTTCTATCATCACGATAACCCCACAGCAAACTATAAACTTCCAAGTTCTCAAACACAACGTCCGCACTCTTTCTTAGCCATGGAAATCAACCACTACATTTCCTCTTGGCTTTTCACTCTTATTTTAGCCCTAGCACCCTTGTTCCTTCTTCTCAAACTCAAGCAAAAATGTGTCAGCACCAAGCACAAACTACCCCCAGGCCAAATGGGCATCCCATGGCTCGGCGAAACCATGGATTTCTACAGAGCCCAGCAAGCCAACCGGCTATTCGAGGACTTTGTCCAACCTCGCATGGCAAGACATGGGAAGATCTTCAAAACAAGGTTGATGGGGTCGCCCACTGTAATAGTAAGTGGAGCCGAAGCGAATCGGTTCTTCTTGTCCAATGAGTTCAAGCTGGTGATAAGCTCGTGGCCTTCTTCTTCAGTTCAGCTCATGGGCAAGAACTCCATTATGCAAAAGCACGGCGAGCAACACCGCCACATCCATGGACTGGTCGCCTCTAGCCTCGGCATCTCATCAGCGGGGTCTTTAGTGCCAAAGTTGAGCAAATTAGTCCAACGCCACCTAGATGCACATTGGAGTGGCCAGGAGAGAATCAACCTATACCACTTCACCAAAAATTTGACATTCCACGTTGTGTTTGAATGTTTGTTAGGCATAGATGTGGAGCCAGGAATGTCGGAAATATTTGAGAGGATTTTGGAGGGAGTCTTCATGCCGGCGGTTAATGTCCCTGGAACTAAGTTTTCGAGAGCAATGAGAGCGAGGAAGGAGATAGAGAGCCTGTTTGTGAGGGTTGTGAGGAAGAAGAAGGAGGAGTTGGAGAGGGAGAACTCGGTAGGAGGTGGAGGCGGGAATAAGGAGGAAGAGGCGGTGCTGCTGCCGCGGTACGTGGCGGCGATGTTGCGGGGCGAGATGAGCGAGGAGGAGGTGATCGATAACATGGTGTTGATGGTGTTTGGTGCTCAAGACACCACCTCTTTCGCCATCGCTATGACCTTTAGAATGTTGGCTCAGCACCCACATTGCTATCAGTTGCTACTAAAAGGTGACAATCTGTTGCATGTTTTATGACTTATTTTTCTCTCGTGTCTTTAACCGGTTTACATTATATGATGTTCATTCTATTGTGAATAGTCTCGAGTTTTTAATTAGTGACTTTGCATTAAAAAATATGGACTATGTTATTAGAATATTCTCTTGGGTTTTTATATTAGTTTTTTTATTAAATAAGTGAACTTTGTTCTTTTGCAGAACATACGGATTTCAGGAGCAGAAAAAGAGAAGGAGAGGATATCAATGGTGAAGATATTAAGAAGATGAGTTATACGTGGAAGGTTGCTCGTGAGACCTTAAGATTGTTCCCTCCCATCTTCGGCTCTTTCCGAGAAGCCATCGTCGACATCGACTACGAAGGATTCACCATCCCGAAAGGATGGAAGGTACGTAACTTCTAATCCAATCGCAAAGTTTCAATCCATAATTTGACCTTGATCGATTCTCATCACGACTTATTCATCTCTCAAAGCGTCGTGTAGTGATGGTCAACTAAGAAAAGAGCCGTCGTCGTCGTATGGGAAGCCTAAATTGAGTCTCGAAAGCCTCGATACAACTCCACTTTTAATTAAAAAAAATAAAAATAGACCGAGTCCAACACCGGCCATAGTTTATTTTACTCCATATTTATTCACCTAATTGGAAATGAAAAGTCTTGGTACGCCGCCCACGCTCACTTGATTGAAATTGCTTTGAAAAGAGAATGTCCACGGCACATGCACGCTTGTTAATTAAATTAAAGTCGTCACGCGCATGCATGGCAGCGAAGTCATCTGCATCTTTCCTTAACTTGATTTATTAAATGACGGTCCAAGCTGCATTAAAATAAGCCACTTGTTCATATTGTAAACCTGCCCTACCTAGACATTTCCCCGTTTAGCTTAGGATATGTGAATTAAGATGCGGACAAATTCGCGATTTAAAAAAATGCCGTACACAGTTACATGATTTCATGGAGCCATTCTGATTTTCAGGTGCTGTGGACGACCTACGGGACGCATCTGGACCCGGAACACTTCGCAAACCCGACGAGCTTCGACCCGGACCGGTTTGACGAGGCGATGCCGCCGTACGTGTACATGCCCTTCGGAGGCGGGCCAAGGGTTTGCGCCGGGTCCCAGCTGGCGAGGATGAACATCCTCGTGCTCCTGCACCACGTGGTGACCCGCTACGACTGGTCCCTGATCCACCCCGATGAGCCGGTCACCTCGGACCCGCTCCCGTACCCTGTCCACGGGATGCCCATCCGGATTTCTCCCAAGCGACGATCCATCGATTGATCCACTCGTGTGTATTCATTTATTTGGGGAGAGATGCAGTTGTATCGCTTCTTTGTTCAAATCAAATTTCAATGAAAGTTCTTCAACAAGTTGCTAAAACTCGCGTGGGAAGTCGATCTATGGAGTCCGATGGTTATAGTGTTAAATGGACTTTTTGGGGAATAACGAGGAGGGCGGCTCCAGGTCAAACTTTAAGGTTTTATTACCTAAATCTGTAGGGCGGTATTCCCCATGGTACGCTAAATGTAGAGATTACTCAAACCAAGGTCTGCTCTTGAATAGATCCCCAGGACTTTCTCACGGTGAGAGACCTCTTGCATTGCTAGCATTAATTAGCGATTACTCAAACCAGGGGTTGATTATGTCTGGTACTTATAAGTTTGTCCTAGATGACCGATATATTCTAGGGAAAATCTTATTATGAATTTTTCAATGATCATGATTTAGGCGGATGGATGCCTTATGAATGATTTACGCATTTATCATATAAGGATTCACAAGTGCCGGTTACTTAAAGGTTTCATTAATGCACTTTTATATCTGTTGTGAATTTTGGATGCCCTAAAGGTCGGGTTCAATCATAACAATAATAATCTTAATTTGCATATTAGGGCTTTTCATTTAATAACATTAGGTCCACATAAATTGTATTGTAACTGGATTAGGACTAATGGGCTGGTGCTGAACGGGAAGCCCTAATCTTAATCGGATTTACAGGATCAAGCCCATTTAACCAAATCTTCGGCCAATCCATCTATTTGCTTGACCGAAAATCATGCCTGCGATATATCATAAGTGATGTTCTGAATTTGGAAGGTAAGTGATCTAGAGTGCAAATAATCTCTTAGCAAAACAGGAAATTGGAGAGAGACTCGGTTAAGATTGAATGATAGGTTTTGACTGTGGAGCACTCGGATTCCAATTACGGATCAGCAGTCGGAAAAGGGAAAGAAACAATGATCCCTCTATATATATAATTCACTCCTTCATCGTGGCAAAATCTCAAGATATAATAACTTCTCAGTCGTCTTCAAAAAGAGAAACCCTTTTCAGAGGTGAATTTCATCGATCTGTCATCATGTCGCTTGCTGCGCAGCTCCAAGAGGCTTTTCAGGCTTTTCAAGCGGCGGATCTGAAGTATTATTTTGCCCAGAAGAAACGGAACCCTGGGTGAGTATTTACGATTCTTTTTAGTCGAAGGAGTATTGTTCTTTATGTTTTTTTCCTCTCCTCAGCCCACGTGAAGTTGCGGACGCCATGGAGGCGCGTGCTGCTGCTAGGGCCGCCCTGGACGAGGTCGTCGCAGTTCTCCGACAGGAGAAGGTGCTGATTCTTGATACCCTGGAGCAGGCGAAGGTGTTCACGCAATTCTTGGCGCAATTTCCTGACTACGGCAATCTCAAACGCGTGGATATCCTTGGTGGCGTCGATGAGAGAACCGCCGCACGGATGTGCAGCATGATGAAGATGGCTGGATTCAGGCCGCCCACCCAGACCTTCGACTTGCCGGACTAGTCTCTCGTTTTGTATAATGCAATCTCTCTTAGGTATGTTATTTAGGAGTGTCAACGGTTCTATTCAATTTTTCATGAAATCCGAATAGTTTGTTTTTCGTAGTTTGCTTCCTTCAATGTTATTTAGGAGTGTTAATGGTTTCATTTGATTTTTTTTTCACGAATCATTTTTTGACCAAACAGTTCAACTTTTGATCAAAAAGTAAACTTATTTCTCTTTATTCTCTTTAGTTTTTATTACTTGGATATGAACCCTAATTACTTTCTCCAAAATAGACACCAAAAATGAGGTAAGTTCCTTGGATGATTTAATAAATATCTCATGTTTCGATCAAATAAAAATCACCTATAAGGTATCTATGGAACATAAAAAGGAAAGAAAACTGTTTTTCCAACAGCGGAAACCCAAAAAAAGAAGAAGAAAGAAAAAAGTGAAGAAGCAAGGCAAAAGATAATAATCAACATTAAGCTAACTTAAAATTCAACGTCCAACTGTTGAACGCCATATTGCTTCATATTGCTTAAGTTGACCAAAAAGATAATAATTAGGTTAAACTCGTATTTCCTCTCTTTCTTTTTATTTTTATATTTTTCATTTACGTTGCATATAGCACAACAAAGCACATAATCTTGAACTCCAATCAATTCTAAGCCTATTTCATTAATTCAATTCAATCTTAAACCTCTTAATTGGATCAACATCTGGCAAGAATAGAAAATTGTTGACATGGACAAATTTTACAATTTTATAATATTTTATTTTAATTAGTCTTTCTTTTTTATACTTTGGGCCGGCAAGGGCGCCAGTAGCCAGGGGCCTATCCTAGTCCCGGCAAGGGCCCTTGCATTCTTGCTGCCATGGACGATCGGGCCCTCTACTGACGGAATGCTGCCAACCCATTTTGGTATAAATGAGGGGTAGACCCTTATTCCCAAATAAAAAATAATTTTAATTTGCATATTAAGACTTTTTATTTAGTAACATTAGCTCCACATAATTTGCATTTTAATTAGATTAGGACAGTGCTGAACGGGAAGCCCTAATCCTAAGTCCATTTAATCAAATCTTTGGCCAATCAATTTCTTTTTTTTTTCTTGACCAAAAATCATGTATGCAATAGATGATTTGATGTTGTGAATGTGGAAGGTAAGTGATCTAGAGTGCAAGTAATCTTAGCAATCTTAGCACAATAGGAAATACAAGAGAAATTCAGTTAAGATTTAATTATAAATTTTGATTAAGGAGCACTTGGATTCTAAGGACCGACTGGTGGAGATAAGGATGAATTATTTAAAAGGGCGAATTCCAATCTGGCATTGGATTTGATGAAAAGATCCTCAAAAGAAAAAGAAAGAAAAAGATAAATAATACAAAAAACTTCAAACTAGTATACATATCATAAATTTACAAATTTATCCTTTGTTAATTTCCATTAAATTTTACCGTCAAATTACTGAGTTGGTTGACGGGTATTATCGGATTGTGATTTTACTTTCCAAATATATTAATTAATGGTTTTTCATGGTATTAATTTAATTTAATGGAAATTAAATTTATCATAAATGTATCAATTTGAGGTTTTTGATGGTTAAAAAATATTTAAAATAAATTCGTGACGATTGTACTAATTTTGAGTTTTTCGTGATATTAACCCAAAAGAAAAAATGAGGTTGAGTTTTAAGAAGTAAAGAGAATCAAGTGATAGAAACAAAAAAGATTTTGGAGGGCAATTTGGGAAGGGAAAATAATTCCTCATCATGGAAAAATTCTATGATATATGTAGATTTTGGACTCAATTTGGGAAGGGAAAATAACTTCAGGACTTGTTGTCCCTTTCAAAGGAGAGAACTCAACTCAAATTGATCGCCATGCCTCTTGCCCAGCACTTCCGAGTAGCTTTTCGAGCTTTTCAAGCGGCGGATGAGAAGTATTGTATTGCTCAGACATAACTGAATTCTGAGTGATTATTTATTTATAATCCCTTTAGTCGAAATTCTTTTATATATTTATTTATTTTTTGGCTGTCGTATGGATTTTTTTCCCTTCAGCCCATAAGAAGTCGCTTATGCCATGGGGCGCATGGTGAGGCTAGGGCCGCTTTGGACGAGGCGGTGGTGCTCCTCCGGCGGGAGGAAGTGTTGATTCTCGATACCCTGGAGCAGGCAAGAGCGTTCACGCGATTCTTGCCGCAATTTCTTGACCACAGCAAGCTCAGCTGCGTGGAGATCTCTGTTCATGTCGACAAGCGAATCGCTGCGCAGATGGAGACAATGGTTGGATTCGAGCTCCTCCTTCGGAAGGATATCTTTTGCTTCTCACTCATTTTATATAATGTATGGTGTTATGTAGTATCAGTTTGGCTGCTGAAAATCCCGAACTTAATGAACACTCCTTCTATTGACCAAAGAATTAATAATAAGTTCTTCTGTTTGTTTTTATTACTGTATATAGCATCCCTATTTCAATCAATTGAACATTTCCTATTACAATCAATTGAACATTTCTTTCATTGCTTTATGAAGAAAAAGAAGACAGGAAAGTTTTCCACCAATGAAAGCCAAAAACAGAAGAAAAGGAAAGGGCTGGTAACTGTGAAGACAATCGTCCTTCTTTGAAAAACTAATCATACCAACTATCACTGGACTCCTACTGTGGAGACAATAATCCATCTTGGACAATACCGGAGTTTGCTGTTCAGGAGGAAGTCGACTAGTACGCGTACAGCCGCCATCAATGAGAACAATGAGAACTCTGCGCATAGCTTGCATAGTGCGCTTATTGATGTTGTTCACTGATTGATGTTGTTGGACTCTGTGCATTGCATTAAGCATTAAAACAACCGAACTCCTACTGTGGAGACAATCATCCATCTTGGACAATACGGAGTCTACAGAGGAAGCCGACTAGTACGCGTACAGCCGCCATCAATGAGAACTCTGCGCATAGCTTGCATAGTGCGCTCATTGATGTTGTTAGATATCTGTACTTCCCTTGATCATTGAACTTTGGGAAAAACAGACGAAGGCCTTGTTTGGGATCGAGCATGTTCATTTCTAATCATTTCTATAAAGCTGCCTATCGATAATCGATAGAGCTACCTAGAATCAATCGATAATCGATAAAGCTACCTGGAATCAATCGATAATCGATAAAGCTATCAAGTGGCAAGAGTCAACGATTACGTGAATTGCTTAAACAATCCCAATCGGCCCCAATGGACAGATAATGACTATTTATACGAGAATGAATGATTATCTTGATTCATAGGAAATTTCTCGTTGAGTTACGTACTTACGTAAAAATGAATAAGTCTTTCTTAGGATCAATCGCTCACTCACTTGCTCACTTGAATCGTTTTTAAAAAGAAACATTGAACGAAATAAACCTTGGTTATGAAATGGTTGGATAGATACAATGAGGGGAGGTCACCCCTTTTTATACCAGTGGCCCTTAAATTATAACCATTGATCATTTTTTGATTTGGCGGATGAGATCGTCCCTTCTAACCTACCACCTACTGGCATTTATGTTGAGAGAGTTCTAGATCCTTGGCACAATTACCATCTCGCCCATGAAAATATTCCAGAAGCTCTTGGGGAAACCCTAGGCAATTTTTGGGATTTTCGGTCATGCACAATCCCTTAGTCACGAGAACCTCGTGACCGTGATACTTGCCTGCTCGATAGTATACAAGACCAATGTCTCCACTTGTCGGATCATTTCAGCAACCTCATTCAATGTCGCTTGGTGGCATTGCAGATGGCTGTGGCCTCAGTTACTTCACTAGAGCTGAAAACAGAAATGAAATCTGTGAGAGCAACAAGCAAATAAAGAATTTGGGTAAAGTCTTGTAAATACTTATATGCGCCTCTTTTTTCTAAGGACAATTTGCATTGCACCTTCGCTTCATTGAATGCGTCATAAGCCTGCTGCAAATGTGCAGCGATATTCATGTTGTTGGCCATTTGCGTTTGGGCTATTGTGGTCATTTTGAGTGTGATCAAAAGAACGTATAGCAGAATTTGAAAGAGTTCATTTTAAATGTGATCTACCGGCCTCTCTCACGTTTAAAAGATGTTCACCTAATCTCCTCATGAACAATGAACATCCTCTTCCCAGATAAATTCCTCTTAGATTCTTCAATTTCAATTTGAGTAGGGGTGTCAAATAGGTAGGTCGAAGTTGGGTGGAGAATGGTCCAATCTAAATTGACCCATTTATTATCATATTGATCAATCCATTTTTATGCAATTCAATTTTGATAACCCATACTTGACTCAACCCCAATTCAATTCATACTCAATTGGACCCATATTATTAAAATACGGTAATAACTTACATCCACGCATTTGGGGAGAAGTGCCAAAAAGTCCTAAACCTTTGCCTTTGTGCCGAATTAGTCCTAAACCTTTTTTTGGTGCCGATTCGCCTTAAACCTTTTTATGTTGTGCCAATTCAGTCCTAAACCTTTTTATGTTGTGCCAATTCGGTCCTTTTCCGGCCAATTTTGGCCGGATTTTGCTGGACGGACGCCGGCCGCCGACGTGGCCTGATCGGCGGCGCGTGGACAACTTTTAATAATATTTTAATATTTTAATATTTTTTTTATTTTTTTATTTTTTATTTTTATTTTTTTGTCTTTTTCCTCCGGCCGGTCACCGAGGTCCGGCGACCAGCCGAGCCGAAGGCCGGCGAGGGCAAGCCTTGCCCATGGCCAGATCTGCGAGGTCGAGCCTCGCCGGCCATGGGCGAGGCTCGCCTCGTCGATCCGGCGAGGGGGAGCCTCGCCCATGGCCGGCGAGGCTCGACCTCGCCGATCCGGCCAAGGGCGAGGCTTGCCCTCGCCGGATCTCGGCGAGTCGAGCCTCGCCGCCATGGGCGAGCTCCCCCTCGCCGGATCCGGCGAGGCGAGCCTCGCACATGGCGGCGAGGCTCGACCTCGCCGGATCCGGCCATGGGCGAGGCTTGCCCTCGCCGGATCTGGCGAGGTCGAGCCTCGCCGGCCATGTGCGAGGCTCGCCTCGCCGGATCTGGCGAGGTCGAGCCTCGCCGGCCATGGGCGAGCTCCCCCTCGCCGGATCCGACGAGGCGAGCCTCGCACATGGCCGGCGAGGCTCGACCTCGCCCGATCCCGGCGAGGGCAAGCCTCGCCCATGGCCGGATCTGGCGAGGTCGAGCCTCGCCGGCCATGGGCGAGGCTTGCCCTCGCCGGCCATGGGCGAGCGAGGCCCTCGCCCATGGCCGGCGAGGTCGGCCTTGCCCGCGAGGTGGCTGCGAGGTCGGCCTCACCCTCGCCGGCCTTCGGCTCGGCCGGTCGCCGGACCTCGGTGACCGGCCGGAGGAAAAAGACAAAAAAATAAAAATAAAAATAAAAATAAAAATAAAAATAAAAATAAAAATAAAAATAAAAATAAAAATAAAATATAAATAAAATAAAAAAAAAAAAAATAAAAAAATAAAAAAATAAAAAAATATTATTAAAACTTGTCCACGTCGGCGCCGATCGCCCACGTCGCCACGGCCCGGCCTCCGGTCCAGAAAATCCGGCAAAATTGGCCTGGAAAGGACCGACCCAAGACCCATCAAAAGGTTTAGGGAGAATCGGCACTAAAAAGGTTTAGGACTTTTTGGCACAAAGGCAAAAGGTTTAGGACTTTTTGGCACTTCTCCCCACGCATTTGTATTCTCATGCGACCCGCTATAGCTGGTAACAATGTCCAAGGGAATTCCCACGTTAATCTAGGCGCAGCGTAGTAGCATGATATGTTTGTACCGAGTGAAGTGCACTATCATTTAGGCACACAAAAATATTTTCTTTTGACTAGATTGACTAGACCATAACTAAATACGTTCTCCTCCTACTGCCACTTTAATCACCAACAAAAAGGTGGAAGCACAAGAGAAAGTTACATCAAAAACCGGAAACATCCATTATTCATGGCCTTGACGCTTCTCATATAACACTTAAAAATCCAATTTAAAAAATCAGGAACAACGAATTATTAATAAGCAAAATTATATCTGCCATCGAAAAAATAAATCTAAATAGAGGAAGAGGATCAAAACGCAGAATAATAGTCAACCATGACAGTACTGGGGATGCCAAGTGAATGAGGCTCTGGTTTTGTTAATTAATCACCAGGTCAATTAAAGGTAACTTTCCCTTGAGCTGTTGCAGAGCACGTTCTCTAGGTTCCTTCACTTTTTTCAACTCGCCCAAGTCGGAGACAAATTCTTTGTCATAGGGATTCACCACTAGCTTCTCAAGAGCAATGACATTATGGATAAGGTAATTCACTAGCTCGAGATCACAAGTTTGACCATAATAATTGTAAAATTCAACCTCCTTTAGGTATTGATGGGGAGGTCCAACAACTCGTCTTGGTTCTCTCTGCGTGCATAGCATCATCCATGGTAAGATCATCTGTGGCAAAAGAAGAATGCCGTATGTTATTGATCACCACAAGATCAATACATTGGAGAATTCCGGTGGAAGAAAGAACTTGCAAAAGAAAGCAACTTCCAATGGAAAGTAAAGTCCGTATGGATTGTCGCATGATGTCCCAACAACTCACCCATAAGCAGAGAGCCAAATAGGATTCAACAGTGGCTTTGGTTGATCATAGTCCGTCCTAACTACTACATCAGTCTAATGCCTGAATAGGTGAAGGCTTGAATGAGACTTGAAAACCCCCCTCAAACACAAAACTCCACAAGGAAGGACGCGCCTCGATCAGGGAGTCAACGGAATTAGGCTCGCACCGCTTTTTCCAAGGACTCTTAGTTCCAAAAGCTTGACACCTGTTAATTTAGGCAGTTGACAAATAAGCAGGTTTTCCTGCATATTAGACCGAGAGAGAATCATAGGCAACAAAGATTGTAAAAAGGAAATAAATTATGAAAGTTTATGAAAATAGTCAGTGCTCTTACATTGGGTGAATCAAAAAATTGAAGTTTAAGAATTTGCATACAAGAAAGACTCGAAAGCTAGACAAGGTCTGATTTACAAGCATCAAATGAGATCCATTAATAGACACCTCAGACAGTTGGGGGAGCTTGTCCAAGAACAATGGAATTTGACGTCCCATGAAAGTGAAGGACACAAGGGTCCATGTCATGAAGCTCAATGCGTTCAAGATCCTTACAACATGCTATCTGCAAGTACTTCAACTTCAGTGAGTGGCCAGAAACTCTCAAAATATTCAAAATAGGAGCGCTCTCCAAGACCAATCGCTCTAGAACCGGACAATTAGCAAGCACTTGCTCAATGAGTTCTTCCTCCACAATTACTCATTCAAGTAGAGCTCTTCGAGATACCTAAATTCAACATGCATTAGCATCCATAAGTGTCTCATGCCCTAATGGATATTGCAAGTGACTAGAGTCACAATCACACCTGGAATCCTTTACACACGCGGGCACGAAACTTAGTTGGAGGATTTTAACTCATTTTGCATTGGCAAAATGAATCCACCAATCGATGTGAGACTTATACAAGATATTTAGGTCAAAGTATAACGCAAATTTATGCAAATGGAATCCTCCACTTTGACTATGCAAGACATTGTCCACCCATTCCACATATCTCGCCCTATCCTTTTCTGCCAACTCAGGGTAACCTTTCATCTCGTCCAATAAGTCAGACCAGTCGAAATCAAGGTTGGTGACCTGGCAAGTAGAAAAATGCCTCCATCTTTTGAAAAGAAGATAGGTCGCTTGTGCTTCTCTAGATCTCAAAAGAGACAGTATAGAGCCTACAACATCACCGGGCAAACAGCTAATCCGATCCTTTGGATTGAGTTTCACCGAAAGAAAAACAGACAAGGTGAGAAAAATCTCAATGATTATATGAGACGTTTCTTATGACTAGTTCTAAGGTCAAAAACGAAACTTTATGCAGCAAAATTCGTTTTCTTGTCGGCAGATTCGTCTTCATTTTCAGAGCGAAGCCTCTTTGGAGATGGAGAATACATAGACGCCGGCATTAGTTCGCCTTCATTTCGTCAAAAGCCCGTCTCTATGTCTCCTTCTTCTTTTCTTGTTCCTTCTCAGATTCTAGGGAATATTCCGAGATACCGCTTCCCATTCGATATCTTTTCAAATCGGCGATATCTATTTTAAACATCCATGACGATTAAAATTGTACAAATTATATTACACAAAAAGAAATATTCTGAGAAATATATTATTGTTAATGGCATCTCTAGATCAGCTTTTGTTTTGTATTTTTTTAGTCAAAATTTCATTTATTTCCACAAAATACAAGAGAGAAATATACCAATCTAACAGCAAATCAAGACAAATCCCAAACAATTTCAAAACAAAACAAACTCGAGATGGTTTACAAAGAGCAGATTTGAGATTTCTTCAAACCAAAATGAGTAGCCGAAAATGAGTACACATTGAGATCTCCATCCATTGCTATGACTTTACACTTCGGCGACGCGCGCCCAAGTTCAGAGTCCCCAACGCCATTGCCCTTCAGAGAAATAATTTTGAATAAGCAGAGAATGAAACCGGCAGTGAATTTTGACTGAGGAACACTTGGATTCTAAGCAGGCTGTGGATTTGATGAAAGATCCCGAAAAGACAAAACAGAAAAAGTGAGCGTGAGCTATTGAAAAGAAGAGAAGATCAAGTGATAGAACCAGGAAAAAGATTACGGATGAGAATTTGGAGAGGGAAATTAAGTGCGGCTAGGGCCGCTCTGGACGTGGTTGTCGCGCTCCTCTGACGGGAGGAAGCCTTGATTCTCAATACCCTGGAGCAGGCGAGAGCACTCGCGCGATTCTTGCCCTGCAATTTCCTGACCGCGGCAATCTCAGCCGCGTGGAGATCGCTGCCGATGTCGACAAATGAATCGCTGCACGGATGGAGATTACATTGACAATGGCTGGGTTTGGGCTCCTTCCTCATAAGGGAGATAATGGAGGTTCGGTTCAAAAAAATAATAATCAGTATTTAGCTTTGTATCTCTTCTATTTGTTTTTATTACTGTATATCTAGTACGTAACACATGTTATGTTTCATAAAGGAATCTAGTTATCTGAAGCCTCCGCAAGTCTGGATCATCATCCTCGACATTGTTTCTTCTCACCTTATTTAAAATATAAATGCCAAATACGCTTTACTAAGAACATCGAAAGTGCTCCAATAGTAGTCCCTAGTATTAAGACGGTTCGTCCCCTTCTCTTTCTTGGAAAGATTGACAATGGCATCAGTAAGTTATGGTGGAAAAGGGAAAAATGAAATGATAGTAATTAGCGGTCTCCGCCGAAGAGAATTGTTTGTTTACGAAATAGTGCCATGAGCACCATTTCCTCAAACACGCTTCCTTGCAAATCTCTGCAGTTGTATTTGAGATGTCAGCACTAGTTCAACATTGTTAACCATAAGTGTTATTGTGTAAATCACAAGAGATAGGTGAGCTGGGATGGCACCCGGAAGACGGATCCCTCTCTTCAATTTCCTTCATCTCTCTTGGACACCGAGGGCCATATGAACAAATGCCATATCTGGATAATTGCAATCTTCAATTTGATTAAGATCCATCACCTTCCAGCTATTGAAGTTCTCGTCATAAACATAAAGCTTCAGATGCCCTCCCCAGTGAGTAGCATTTGGGCAGTGTCCTTCTTATGGTTTCCGACTAACGAACCAAATTAATTCTGGATTGATGTTTTTCATGTCCTGGGTAATTGTTGGAGATAAAGCAGGCGAAAATAGCAGCTACCGCCATCAACGCACATGAAGCCACATAAGAAACGTGGTCCTGAGTTTAATCCGTAAAGCGGGGCCTTGATACCATCAGGTTTACTGGCGGTCCATGTGGTAGAAACACTGACCGATGAAGGTCCATTCCAGAATTGGTGATTAGCGGCAGAGTACTTGAAGGAGGAGGAGGAGGAGGCTCGGTAAAGGAGCGGCGGAGCGAGAAGGAATCATCCAACCGGGTTGTGTGTACGTAAGGTCAGGTTGTTTCGAGTGGCAGAAGGAAGAAGAAATGCCTCTTACCGGAGATCAACGAGTGATGATGCCTTGTATAAACAGTAGGTCTCTTTTGAGTAGAAAGACTTAGAAGTCTAGGGGTAAGTACATTATCAGTGCAAAAAGTTGTGTTTGGTGCCAAAATTTTATTTTGTATCACTTAAGTGCCAAAAAATTTGAAAAACGATCATTTTAGTGCCAACTCCGATCTGATTGGCCGGAAATCCGACGTGGCACTTTTTTATTAATTTTTGAAGCTGACGTGACTCACGGAGAGTACGGTCGTATTTAAACAACAAAACGACACTGTTTGGTGTCTCTCCCCCAATTCAAAACCCTAAATCCCCAAATTGAGAGAGAGAGAGAGAAGATAAGCCGGCAATGGGCTAGTCGATGGGCCAGTCGCCATCCTCGACGGCCCCCGCGCTCGGCGGCCGTGGCTCCGACCCCGACCCCGACCCCGACGACAGCCACTCGACAGCCAAGTCGAAGGCCGTGATCTAGCCGGTGCTCGGGAGGCCGCCGACGAGGGCGCCACCCTTGATCTCTCCCTCTCCATCTCCGATCTCCCGATGAGTGCCTAGCTTGCGTCTTCCAATACCTAGGCTCCGGTGACCGGGGCCGGTGCTCCCTCGTGTGCCACCATTGGCTCGCGATTGAAGGCCAGAGCCGCCAGAGGCTCGCCCTCCACGCCCACTCAGAGCTGCTGGACGCGGTCCCGGCGTTGTTTGCGCGGTTCGACTTGGTCACGAAGCTCGCGCTCAAGTGTGATCGCAAGTCGTTGAGCATCGGTGACGACGGCGGCCGAGCGAGCTAGGTCGGCATTGGGTGAGGATCGGACAAAAAAACCCTAATTTCAATCCCCAAATAAAAAAAAAATCCCCAAATGAGTTGTGCGACGTCGTTTTTGTGAGGCCATCCACTTAGGACGGCGAAATGACGTCGTTTTCTTAAGGAGGACGGAAAACGACGTCGTTTAAAAGCCATGTCAATTTTTTTAAAATATAAAAGTCACGTAATCATTTTGGTTGGAATCTCTCGCCGGTGGCACCAAAGTGATCGTTTTTCCTTCGATTTGGCACTTAAGTGATTTGACAGAAAATTTTGGTACCAAAGTGAGTGCTGTACACAATTTTTGGCACTGATAGTGTACTTACCTCGAAGTCTGGACTAGTCTATTCATGCTTTAGACTACGAAAAATCTATGTGAAGAAGAGATACGGCAGAAAGAAAGTCATGTGTAGCGAGACTAGGCTGGTTTTTTGAGATTACGTGAAAATGACTGTCGCGACCTACCCTCGGGGGGAGGGAACAGGTTTAGGGTATTGCCTAAAAGATAGGCTTAAGGCCCATGATTAGGCGCAGCTCTCCCAAGCCCATACCCCGCGTGACATTGGGATATTTTTTAAGAATTTTGCGTAAAAGGAGTCGCCACTAGCCTATTAGGGTCGGCTTAGAAACCAAGTGAGGCATGGGAGCGCGCCTCACTTCCTACGTAACCAGAGAATCTAGGTTCGGGGACTTGATTACACTAATTGACCAATTAGTGCCATTTTGGTACCTAATCTTGTTCGTTTTAACAAAATGATTTTTGGCGACCAGTTTGAATTGATTTTATACTTATCCACTAACATGTGAGGTGACCATGCAGTGCGCAATCATTAAAGTAATAATCATAACTAGCAAGATCCTAATTGCATTAAAAATTAAACACTTGTAATTAAACTTAGGTAGATATGCGAATTAAACATACAATAGTCGAAATAAAAGCAAATAAATATCTAAATACACTAAGAATGCGAAACGTAACAACTCTTAACCAAGCCCCAACATTTTTGGATTTTCGAAA
The DNA here is from genome assembly GCA_014182565.1 of Eucalyptus marginata. NCBI lineage: Eukaryota > Viridiplantae > Streptophyta > Magnoliopsida > Myrtales > Myrtaceae > Eucalyptus > Eucalyptus marginata. Next base: position 29,715,270 of record CM024585.1, read on the forward strand.
TTTTTAATTAATTTTTTAAAAAAAATTAATTTTTTTAAATTTTTTTAAAGTTTTTTAATTAATTTTTTTGTAATTAAATTTTTTTTATTTTTTTAAATTTTTTGTAATTTTTAATTTTTGGATTTTCGAAATTTTTTTGTTTTTGTTTTTTTTTAATTAATGATGATGAAATTTTTTTTTAGATTTTTTTGAAAATAAAAATAAAAATAAAAATAAAAACTAGATGTCAACAAATAGCCTCTTTGAATGTAACCTCGAAGAGGTTACAATCAAAGACTCAAGACACCTAAATTATTTTGGCGATAGAGACCTTAGGTGCATATGCACATATTGGATAGACGGGAAAAGACTCATGACTAATTGAAGCACGTCTTGTCAATAAGAGGAAGAAAGACTCAGAGATACAAAGCTCTCCAGGTCATAAGAAGTGAGAAAGACTCCCGGGATACAAAGCTCTCCTGGTCATAAGAAGTGAGGAAGACTCTAGGATACAAGGCTCTCCTAGTCATAAGACTCCGGGAAGTGAGGAAGACTCCAGGATACAAGGCTCTCCGGGTCATTAGAAGTGAGGAAGACTCCAGGATACAAGGCTCTCCGGGTCATAAGAAATGGAGAAGGACTCCAGGATACAAAGCTCTCCGGGTCATAAAAAGTGAGGAAGACTAAGGTCTCATCATGTAAAAACGAGTTTTGATCGGGTGGCGGACAAGCGTGGTTTACGGATGAACCCACCAATCTTGGAAATGACATGGTTTGAGGTTAACCATAAACCTTTGGAGATGACATGGTTTAAGGCTGACCATGAACCTTTGGTTTTTAGGGAAGCACCCGCTAACCCCTTAGAAAACTGCATGGCTTCACTGATGAATCCTGTCAAACTCAACTTGAGCAAATGTCATTAGAGACGTCATCAAGAGACGTATTGGCAATATTGCAGCATTAATTGAACAAAATAATCAAGCTAAGTCCGATTTGCTTTTGAAAAAAAAAACTCGATGTCCATTAGCATCATGTGGCACAAAAACTGTCATCTTGCTCGTGGATATATCATTAATTGTCAAATTTTCTAGGAGACAAGTTCTCACCGAACGGCTACGACTCGAGAAAAAGGCTCATTAAGCATGCCAAACTAGAGCTTCTTAGTTAGAAAGGGTTTCTCACACTCTTAATAAAATGGCTACTTCATCCCATCCATTCATGTGGGAGATAATTGGTTGCTGAAGCTATCTCACATAACCTATGTCAAAGGCTTCCGGAAACATTCGCAATGAGCACAATCGATCGATCAAAAAGGTCTTTTGAAAGGACCGCGATATAGGCTCGGTTAGGGCTCACACAAAGGAATTATTGCTTTGAGACCAATAAAGGAACATTTGTCGCTATCTTCATCAGGTTTACAAGTCGAGAACTTGGAAGATAAGACAAGATAGAATTACTTCCACTCCTTCAAGCAGTAGTTTCTTTGTGGTATTCTCATTTCACTCAAACCATCCCAATCAGAAGAGACTTCGGAGGAGGGTTGTAATGTTGGCTCAGGAGAGGCTCGAAAGGCTTAAAATTTTCAATAGGGTTTTTAAGAGTCGGTGATCATCATGGTATCGTGACCAAGTCACTCGATTTTTCGAAAGCATTTGGCTTTTGAAACATTGCACATCTCGAAAGTCCCCTGATTAATTATTTTGCATGGGAGCTTTACTCCTTTTTCTAATTTCCTTTGTACTTGCGATGATTTTTTTTTTTTTTTCACAGGCACTTGAACTTTAATAATTTTTCTTTCACATAATATGTAGCCTTTTGGCTCTTTTTTTTTTTTGATGGGCTTTGGCCTTGCTTTTACCAGGCACATTACTTTTCATGCCCCTTAGTTTGTCGAGCTTTTTGTTCTTTGAATTTTTGTAGTTCTTACGACTTTCGAGATGTTTTTCACATTTTCTCCCGATCACAATTATATTTGGTCAATTCTTATGCCTTGCCCTAGTGAAGGGAGGTGATCACCACTCGGGTTTAGAAATGAATAATCGTGGCCCAAATTGGTTAAAGCAATGGATATCGTGTTTGTGTAGAGAAGGAAATGCTCTTCTTCACATTGGGATGAGTCAAGCTTTGATGAGAATTCCTCTTAAGCTACTACTAGAAGATTGATGCAAGTGAAAGTAATAGAATCCTTCTCATATTTCGCTCTACAACACGACCGTAACCTCCCGTGCTGCCCCAATGTAGGGTCGCGCTCGACAAAGGTACTTTGAAGAATCATCTCTCTCTTTTTTTTTTGCCCAAAGGGTTAGCAAGAGATTAGCATGGTGTTTGGAATTGACGAAGGGAACGCCTTTATCATTTCAACCTTTGTGCTCAATGCGAATGAATCATTCGTCCTAAGAGAAGGTCGCTCTTCACTCAACTCTCAAAAGTGTTTGAAAGATGTGTTTGGAAATGGCTAGTCTTTTCATCCTAAGCACATCTTGTTTGGCATAATTAACATTTCACCTTTTACCCGAATAAAATCATTTTTATGAGCCCCCCTTTCGAGGGTCACCGATATGAATCACGCATAGTAACACCGGAAATAGGTCATACAAATGATGCCACGCCTCTTTTTTTTTTTTTTTTTTTAATATAAATCTCGGTTTGCCTTTCATTCAAGAAAAAGAGGTATTTAACCGTTTGTAGAGACTTGATGGGTCTTTGAATCGACTTTTCCCTGCGCCATTTCCTCATCGAACGATAAGATGCCTGAAACACAAACAAACATGCGTGTATGTAACATATGCATGATATCTACAATGTTATGCATGATGCCATGTGACTCATATTGCGCATGAAATGGTTCCTCGACCTTGATTTCAATCATGGAAAATATTTCTTGACTGCATTAGTGTTTACAGGTCTAGGCAATTCATTGCCATCCATTTCAACTAAAATCAAAGCACCACCAGGCAGAATCTTCTTAATGACATACGGCCCTTCGTAGTTTGGGGTGAATTTGCCACGAGGGTCTCGGTATAATGGGAAGCACTTTCCTCAACACCAAGTCGTTGACTTCAAAGTGTTCGGGATGCACCCTTCGATTGAAGGCTTTTGCGACTCGTCTCTGATAGCATTGTCCATGACATACAGCTTGCAATCTCTTCTCATCGATCATGTTTAACTGCTCATGCCTCTGTTGCATCCACTCAGTCTCATCAAGCGTAGATTGGGAAAGGACCCTTAGAGAAGGGACTTCAACTTCAACAGGCAAGACTGCCTCCATCCCGTACACAAGTGAGAAAGGAGTTGCCCCTGTGGAGGTGCGGATAGAAGTTCGGTATGCCATTAGCGCGTAAGGAAGCCTATCGTGCCGGTCCACGATAATTTTCAGCGGTCTTTGATAAGATTTTCTTTATGTTCTTGTTCGCCGCCTCCACTGCTCCGTTCATCTTAGGACGGTACGGTGAGGAGTTCAAATGCTTAATTCGAAATTCACTAAACAAACCATCCACGACTTTGTTGTTCAAATTAGTGCCATTGTCGGTAATGATCGCCTGTGGCACCCCGTAACGAGCGACAATGTCGCGACGAATGAACTTTGCCACATTCTTGGCAGTAACATTAACATACGAGTTGGCCTCGATCCACTTGGAAAAATAGTCTATTGCCACCAAGATAAATCGATGCCCATTTGAAGCTTTGGGGTTAATGGGCCCAATCACGTCAATTCCCCACATTGAAAAGGGCCAGGGTTGAGACATTTGGTGAAGTTCATTTGGAGGGGCATTTATCCTGTCTCCATAAATCTGGCACTGGTGACACCGTCGTACGTGTTGAATGCAATTGGACTCCATGGTCATCCAATAATAACCAAGTCGCATGATCTTTCTCACCAAGAAGTGTCCGTTCATATGGGGGCCACACTCCCCTTCATGTATCTCGTTCATCAAACGGTCGGCTTCTTTAGCGTCGACACACCTTAACAATGTCGAGTCGAATGACCTTTTGTAGAGGACATCTCCATTGGCGAAGAATTTCGATGCTAACTTTATTAAATGCTTTCGTCTCGCGCTTCACTTCCTTCCGGAATTCACCCTTCGCAGTACTTCAAGATGTCGTGATACCAAGGCTGTCCGTCCGGCTCCTCTTCAACCGTCATGCAATAAGCTGGGCGTCTAAAGATCTCAATCCTCAATGGTTCAATGTCCATGCCCCCAGCTACTTGTAACATTGAGGATAGGGTAGCTGTGGGCATCGGCGAATGATTTTGGGACCTCGGTAAATATTCAAATGATATTTCTTGGAATTCCTTCATCAACTCCCCTAGGAACTCATGATACGGAACCAATTTAGAATCCCGTGTTTGCCATTCACCTTCGGTCTGTAAGATGATAAGGGCCGAATCACCGTAAACCTGCAACTTTTGGATCTTCATATCGATGGCAGCTTGGAGGCCGAGAACGCATGCTTCGTATTCAACGATGTTATTCGTACAAGGGAACGTCAATTTAGCGGCGACGGGGTAGTGTTGTCCATCTGGGAGATAAGAACGCCTAGTTCCGGACTCCGGCTAAGTTAACCGCACCATCGAAGTACATCGTCCATTTGTCGCTTGATACAAGTAAAATTCGCTCTTCCACATCACTATCCTCATTAGATGCTCCGGACCCCTTAGAGCTTTCTACTAACATATTTGCTATGGCACGACCCTTAACGGACTTCGTCCCCGGGCTCGAACGTCGAACTCTGAAATTAAAATTTGCCACTTGGCAAACTTGCCAACCAGCGCCGGCTTCTCCAAGAGGTACCGATGGGATCATTTTCGGTCACCAACGGGATTCATGATGGAGCGTGTATTGCCGCAAAACGTGCAAGACCCAAATCAAGGACACGCAAGTTCTCTCAACTTCGTATAGTTCATCTCGGAAATGGTGAACTTTTTGCTCAAGTAGTATATCGCGCATTCTCTCCCATCATTTGGCCTCTTCGAGCTAACATGGCTCCCAATGATTCGTCGTGTATGGTCAAGTACAAAATCGGGGAATTTTAGGGAGAGGGGGCACTAGGGCCGGTGCGTGAGTGAGATAGTGTTTTATCTTCTCGAAGGCGCCCGACACTCGACATCCCACTCAATCTTTGCATTCTTTTTTAGGAGTTTGAAGAATGGCTTCGCTTGTTTTGGACAATTGACGATAGATGAACCTCGCCACATAATTGAGTCGTCCCATTAGGCCGGACTTCCCGGTGGTAGTCGGGGGTCGTAAATCACAAATAGCCTTAACCTTTGACGGATCAATCTCTATGCCCTTACTACTGACCATGAATCCTAATAGCTTCCCAGATTTTGCTCCGAAAACGCATTTTGCGGGGTTGAGACGCAGCTTGAATTTTCGAAGGCGCTCGAATAGTTTCCGCAAGACTTCAACATGGTCCTCACCTCGTCTTGATTTCGCGATCATGTCATCTAATATACTTCGATCTCCTTATGCATCATGTCATGAAACAACGTGACCATGGCCCTTTGATACGTTGCCCCATCATTTTTTAGACCGAAAGGCATCACTTTGTAGCAGAAAGTCCCCCAAGGAGTTATGAATGATGTTTTGCTCGTATCCTCCTTCTTCATACGGATTTGGTTATATCCAGAAAAACCATCCATGAAGGAGAATAATTCAAATCCCGCCGTACTGTCAACCAAGACATCGATATGCGGGAGCGGAAAGTCGTCCTTGGGACTTGCTCGATTCAAGTCGCGATAGTCAACACACACTCTGATTCGTCCATCCTTCTTCATTACAGGCACGATATTTGCTACCCAATCAGGATAACGAGTCACTTCGATAAAGTCTACTTTCAATAGTTTCATCACTTCTTCTTCAATCTTCTTGGACAACTCGGTTTAATTCTCCTCGAGTCTTTGCTTCTTAGGTGGCATATTAGGATCTATTGGCAAAGTATGTTCCACAATTTCGGGGTCCAATCCCGGCATGTCGGCGTATGTCCGGGCGAACACATCTTGATATTCTTTTAGAGATTAGTCATCTTTTCCACCCCCGACTCGAGAGACATGCCCCGATCTTTACTTCCCGACATTTTCTACATCACCCAGTTTATGGTAATTGTCCGCTCTTCTGTCAACGGCCTCGATTCTTCATGTCGATTCCACTCGTGCTCGATCCCCTTATGATCATCATCATCGGTGTCATCAGAACCTAAGGAACTTTCTTCATGCACATCCGAGTCACATGTGTCCTTATTATGATTATGCATAATGTGATGCCTGAGATGCGATGAGATGAGTTAGAGTAATGTCAACAACAAAGATGATGCATGTCGTTTTGAAAAAGATTTTGAAGTATTTTTTGTAAAAGTTTCTAGAACTCGTCCTCATATCCTCGGATTTCCTCATCCTTGCAAAATGGTCAAATAAGGGAGCATGTGGAAGCCTAGGCCTCGGCGACCATCATAGGGCTAGTTTGATGTGCTTTCACATGTCCTTAATAAATAATGTGTCTATTTTATTGAATTAGGAAAGATAAGGCCGTATTTTAACACACACCACCCCTGACCAACGGCTCAAGATCGGGGTTAACCGTAGTTCACGTTACAAACGACATAAATAGGAAACAAAGAAAGAAAAGCTACGAGGCCCCGCATAGGGGAGAATACATAAAATAAAAGACTAGGCCAAACGAGAACCGCCCTACTCTGGAGGGACAGCCATGACTTCGGAGGACTCAGCTTCCACGCACGCCGGGATGGTGCATATGATGTCGTCCTTGAATAGCTCGGTCACACCATAGACGTCCTCCTCTTCCTCGAATAACATCTTTGGAGGTCCTGGAAACGTCTCTTCTAGCAACGGGGGAAATGGGCCTTGATCGCCCTCGTCCTCCTCTGTTTAGGCAATACGTTCGCTCCTATCTCTATAGCCACCTTGGCCTCCTCGGGCATTTCGGCCTCTCTGCCTTCCACGGCCTCCTCGATTGCCATGACCATCTTGCTCGCTACGACCTCCTCGCCCCTCAACATATCCTAGGCCTCTCCTCTTCGAGTGTTTGTGAGCTTCAATGGGTTTTCGCACACCTTGACCGTGTGATCCAAGGCCCTCTCCAGGATTATACCCGCTCGCCAACATAATCTTTCCTGCAGCTATGGCCGGTTTAGACAATTCAGGAGCCTTGATGAAAGACCCTGCAGGCACATGGACCATGGACACTAGCTCGAGGGTTTGAAAGCTGGATTCCTCGTACACTCAGGCTCCACATAGGGGATGGTTGTCTCGTGATAGATCTTGAAGTCAGATTCTCCATGGACCGTGATAAGCCTGTTGTCCACCACGAATCGTACCTTCTAATGGAGGCTAGAGGCAACAGCACCCGCTGTGTGGATCCATGGCCTCCCTAGCAGAAAATTGAAGGCGCTTGGTATATCTAACACCCGTAATGGGACTTGAAAAGTACGGGGCCAATCGGCAGCTCAAGTTCAATTTCCCCTATCACCTCCTTCTTCATCCCATCAAAAGCTCGCACGGTCGACTTGCCGTGCACGGATTCTCCCAAGATCAATACCAAGACGATGGAGAGTAGCCAACGGGCATATATTGAGCGCCGAACCGTTATTGATTAACGCTCTACAAACAAGAGTACCCTCATGCTTCACTGAGATATGTAGCGCTTTGGTATGATTAGGACCATCGGGGGAGATCCTCATCAGTAAAGGAAATTTGGTCTTTCAGTAGAATGGCCCCAACGAACTCTTCTAACTGGACTTCATCGATCGACTCCGGTATGTGCACCTCATTAAGGACTTTTAGCAAGATGTCCCTATGCTTCTCGGAAGATTTGAATAGTTCCAGGAGGGAGATTTGAGCCGGCAACTTCCGCAGTTGATCCACCACGTTGAACTCACTGGACTTTACTACGGCTAAGAATTGTTTTGCCTCCTCCTCGGTCATGGCCTTCTTTTCTACTCCTTTATCAGGTGCGTAACAGCGACCTGATCGTGTGACAGCATCTACCTCATTTGTTCCATAATCCCAAGGTACAGCTTTGGGATCGAATTTAGGAGGATATTCCAGCATTATCACTTCATCTTTCTCCTGGGGTGGCAATTCAATCGTGACCGGCGTTGCGTTCTCTCCCGTGACTTCAATTGTCGACATCTCCTCGACCATAAGGTCAATTACATCAGTGGGTTCAGCGATTTCCATCTCAATATTCCCGGCGGGCTCCTCATCGGATAATTCAATCACCATCGGGGTTATCATAGCTATCATCCCTTCCTCGTACAAAGTCTGGGGTCTTTGAGATACCGGCATAACCTTTCTTGCCCGAGAGCTACAAGTGAAGTTGCGGGAAGATGAGCGAGAATGACGACGGCATTATCATGGACACGACCTTCTCTTCCTCTTCTTCACGTCGGATTACTCCCATAGCTACCATCCTGCGGACACGGTGCAGTTTCTCTTCTAGGGTCACATCCTCCTTACCTCCATAGTATCCTGCTAGCACTAGGGACTCATACAATTCAAAAGCATCTACCACTAGAGGCTGTTGACTCGCCCGCGTGTCCTCAGAAATTGAGTTCACTCCCCCTGCATGATCTGGTAAAGGGTTCTGTTGCACATTAGGCTGAGCCTCCCTGAAAGTCAAGATGTTCTTGTCTAGAAGTTGCTGAACTTTGTATCTCGGACGTGGCAATTATCTACATCATGCCCCCTTTCTCCCATGTGGTATTCGCAGGTCTTGGTCATATCGAACCCGACGAACCTTGAGGGATTATCCCTAGGTACTTCCTTCGCGACCATCCTCTTTTCGAGAAGCATAGGCAACAACTTTGACAGCGGGTGTGGTAATGGGGAAAATCCCTTTCGAAATGGCCTTTTAGTATTATCATATGCTTGTGACGAGCTGCCTTGAGCCACTATAGGCTTGTGCACAGGTGTGGTGGCCGGCCGAGGGAGAGGTGGCTCTTGCACAAGCGCTACTTCGACCGCGGCCTCTTTATCTTTTCTCGCTATGAATTTCTTCATGCCTCCAGCAGATATTTTTCCTTCCATAATCACCCATTCGACCCCTTCACCTACCTCAACTAGTTGTGGAAACGTCTAGCAACCTAAGAACACTAACCCTTGGAAGTATTCAGGGGGTAATGTCTTGAGGAATAGTTGCTTCATCTCCTTCTCATTCAAGGCCGGCTTCACTTGTGAGGCCATAGTCCTCCACCTTTGCGCGAAGGCCTTGAATGACTCATTCCTCTTCTTCTCAATGCGAGTCAACTCCTCCCTCGTGGGGGCGAGCTCGGTATTAAACCGGTATTGCTGCAAGAACTCATTGGTTAAATCATCCCAACTGGTGAATTCTTCAATGTCCAGTGCGATGAACCATGTTAGGGCAATGCCTTCCAAACTATCTTGGAATGTGTGTATGAGGAATGGCACGTTGTCAGTGTAACAAGCCATTTTCCTCAAGTAATACCTAAGGTGGGTATTTGGGCATCCCGTTCCGTCGTACTTTCTTGTGAATTCCGGCTCTTGGAAATTCTTTGGGAAGTTTGTCTTGGTGTATGGAGATAGCCTGTCAGCTCCTTTCAACTCGTAACCCTACAAGGCACACAGCCGCTCCTCCATCTTTGCTAGACGTTTTTCACTTTCTTCACTTAGGCGAGGTGTTGGGTCTTCCTTCGGAGGAGGGTCCAAATTGACGATGATCGGTGTGACGAAGGAGCCTCTCCGGCAATTTCTTTCCCGGGAGATCGGCAACGTGCGCCCCCATCGACGGAGGAGCTTGTTTCGATGACGTAGGAGTGGATGTCCCAAAGGTGACAGCTATAGCGGGGGCTCTTTAAGCTTTTGGCTTATTTCAAGCATCATTGCGGTGAGTTGGGCCAGCTGGTCCTCCATCTTGGCCATGCGCACGTTGGTGTCCTCGTTCTCCATTCGACTTTTGCGCGCGTGCGAATGGAGATCTCCGCTTGGCCGTGTCGACGATCGGCACAACAATTGATCGGCTAGTACCTAATGCAAGGGTAGATAAGCATACATAAGTATAAGTAATAATTAGACGGTCGGCCCATGACAACGATCTAATCGCCCTAATTTGTTCATTTCATTGAAAAACAAGTTGTCACATAATACAAGAAAGAAAGAGAGAGAAACCCTTAAACAACGAAGCTACTTCAAAGACGAAAAGACATTCTCATAACTCCCAACTCTCCACATAGAGACTCGAGACAAACTCCTTAATATTGCAATGCAAACGAATATGGTCTCGCTACATATTGCGCTTGACTCAATCTAACTAATGAGGACAGCTTCCGCTCGTGGTAGCTCCACTAACTCGGCTTAACTTCAAAGCACGCTCCTCGGCTTCCTCGAGCTCCCTTTTGAGGCGCTTGATCTCGGCTCGGTGGGTGATCTTCAATGGCACTTCAGAAATCTTCGGGCGGAGGCTCTCCAGGATCTTGTGCCTATGGATGTATTCCTTCGAGGCATAGTAGGTCTTCTCTTGCCCTTCCAATTCTTCTTCAGGCCAGATCAGCTTCCGAGGGTGGCAAATATCCCACATCGACTTGACCAACGCAACAGAGTCCTCGTAACCTTGGCATCCGTCAGGGAAGTCTATCCTAAGTGGGTCCTCCTGAACCATCGGTGGAAGCTGTTGAACCTCTTGAAATTGACGGGTGACTCGTGTCGGGTAATATTCGGTGACTCCAGTGATTCCCAACGAGGAACAGTCCAAGTAAGCCCACACACGAACCGTGCTTCTTGAACCCGGAGCCATTTGGCATGCCATTGGAAATCCTCGGTCCGGGGTTGGTCATGAAAACTAGCCACTCGGAATAATGATAATCGGGGCAAACGTTTTCCTATCTTTAAACTTTAGGATAGGGTGGCTAGAATCGGAAATGTCACTTATGTTCATTAAGCCGCCGAACCCCTTAATGTGAGAAAAGAACCAAATTTGCAAGAGTGCGGGAGGAGCGTGGAAAACTTTGTCTTTATTCTCTTTAAAACGAGTAAGGGAGAGAAAAGTTTCAGTCAAGATAGCATTAACAAAGCCTTTTTCCATACATACTTCACGAACTACCCACGCTACGAAGGATTAATAGCGTTCTTACAATGTGGGAATATCACAAACCCGAAGAAAGCTAGCAGAAAGATCCTATTCTTTTGGAAAGATGGGGCATTTTGAAAAAGCTCATTTAAAAATGAAAACGGGCAGGTTTTGCGATTGGCTTTCAAAACTTTTCTCACGTCCTCTCCTTTAACTTGAATGAATTCGATAAGGTCGATGCATGCTCGGTTCCCACGGGAGGGCTAACCAACTCAGACACTAAGGGCTTCCCAATGGCGATACCGTATTCTTCCAAGGTTGGAGTGAGTTCGTGATCACCAAATACAAACGTGCAAGTTGCGGGGCACCAGACATGCGCTAACGCTCGCACGACACCACAATGAGTCTCTATTTCCAATAGGGGGAGTAATCGCCCGACATAAGATCGCACCCAGTCACGGCCAGTCAGATCCAGCTTATCCCACCACGTGTGCATTTCGACTCTCGGGACAGAAATGATGCGAAGCTCAGGTACCCCCATCGTACGCCAACCCAAATGACGACAAACCTAATTTGTCATGGACCAACCAAAAATGGACCAAAAAAGAAAGCGAATAAATAAATTGCGTAGGAAAGAATTCGAGAAACTTACATCCATTCATTGGGGTAACAATACTAATGACACGGGCATGCGCATGGACGGTGGTTCGATTTCTACTCTAGACGGCTCAAAATGGAGCCATAGGATTACCGGACTAACCAACAAGATTGTGGTTAGGTCGGGTTATCCCATGACTCGGCTTTGTCAAAGAACCGACCCGTGTCGCATGGTCGCAGACCAGGGCGGGGATCTTTGACATCAGGAAAGAAATTTCGGGGTTGAGATGGGCGACTCGTACTACATGGTTGTAGTCGGAGTGGTATCCATCTCAACACCATCCTAAATGATCCTATGCCGCCCAGGTCCGGCGGCGGGTTGTGTGTGCTAGGGTGCAGTGCAATGCAAAGGAAATGCAAGCATGACAATTTATAGGCAAACAACACTTCATAAATTCGAAGCATAAACATTCATTTCGAACTCCACACCTGCAAGACAAGGGGGTAACAATCACTCCTCCCCTTATAACTCCCAACTGCAAAAACATTTAACACCTAACACATTAGGGACATACCCGATGTCCTCGCCGCCAAACAAAAAATTTTTTTGAACAAGATTAATTTTGGCCTAAGTCCTCTAAAGTCTAAAACCAAGTCCCCAGTGGAGTCGCCAAGCTGTTGCGACCTACCCTCGGGGGGAGGGAACAAATTTAGGGGTATTACCTAAAAAACGGCTTAAGGCCCATGTTTAGGTGCGGGCTCTCCCAAGCCCATACCCCGCGTGACATTTGGGATATTTTTTAAGAATTTTGCGTAAAATGAATCGCCACTAGCCTATTGGGGTCGGCTAGAAACCAAGTGAGGCATGGAGCGTGCCTCACTTCCTACGCAACCGAGAATCTAAGTTCGGGGACTTAATTACACTAATTGACCAATTAGTGCCCTTTTGGTACCTAATCTTGTTCATTTTAACAAAATGATTTTTGGCGAGGCAGTTTGAATTGATTTTATACTTATCACTAACATGTGAGGTGATCATGCGGGTGCACAATCATTAAAGTAATAATCATAACTAGCAAGATCCTAATTGCATTAAAATTAAACACTTGTAATTAAACTTAATTAGATATGCAAATTAAACATAAATAAAATAAAAGCAAATAAATATCTAAATACACTAAGAATGCGAAAACGTAACAACTCTTAACCAAGCCCCAACTTTTTGGATTTTCGAAATTTTTTAATTTTTTAAAAAAAAAAAAATTTTTTTTTTTTTTAAATTAATTTTTTTTGTAATTAATTTTTTTATTTTTTTATTTTTTGTAATTTTTAATTTTTTTTTTTCGAAATTGTTTTAGTTTTTTAATAATAATTTTAATTTATTTATTTTTTAAAAAATAATAATTTTTAATGCTTTTAAGTTTTGAACTTTCAAAATATTTTTGATTTTTTATTATTTTTCGAAATTTTTTTTTGATTTTTTTGATTTTTTTCAAAATTTTTGAATTTTTAATATATTTTAATATTTAATCCGGAAAAAGGGGTCGGATCGGGTAACCCAATTCCGACCCACGGACCCAATCCGAACCGGATCCATCATTTTTTATTTGATTTTTTTAAATAATAATAATAATAAAAATAAAAAAAAAAAAAAAAAGACATTACTGCGCACTCCCCCCCCTGCAAATTCTCCTTCCCGAGACCAACTTTCCTTCTTCTTTTTTGGTTTGACTTTTTTTTTTTTTTTTACTTTTCTTTTTCTTTTGATTTTCTTTTTCTTTTATTTTATTTTTGGTCTTCTTCTCCCTCGTGGGTTCCCTGCACGCCCCGAAGCTCCTTCTTCCCCAAAACATGGTCTCATCGAAACTGACTCAAATGACGATATGGCTCGGAACAAACAACGACCCTTACACCACCGAGCCAACGCCGTCCTCCGGTCGTCCATCCCTACCGGCACCGACCGTTGACGGCCACGAACAATGACGGCCATTAATTCACTTGTCGGAATGGAAAAAAATATATATATGCCCACTTGACGATACACGATTCTTGGGCGAGACCCATATAAAAACACCACAAAATGATCAAAACAAGCACGATTCACAAGTAGAGAAGCAGGATACGTCAATCTCAAGTTTAAGCAAGAATTGACTCTCGACTTTCTTTGAAGCATTTCGTCAAACACGTGGCATACGTTATTTGAGGAACGAACAAGAGCACGACGGAATTTCGGACAATGACCGAGATGCATGACAATGAGCATATAATGATCCAACGACAGCAAGATACGTCATAAATGAGAGTGGAGACTCATACGAAACGGGCACTGTGGTCTGGTTCGACAAACCTGAAACTAGGGGCAGAAATGGGGGATGGTGAGGGCCGTCGGTGGTGTTCCCTATCAGGCTCGAGGGCGGCGAATGAAGGGCGAGCTCTATAGATCGGACTAGGTCCGGTCGCCTCGCATTCCTCCGAGCCCGAATCCTCGGGGACTTGACGTGCCCGAGAGAAGACAAACAAGACTCAAGCTTACGGCTTACCTCGGATGTAGCTCGGGAAAACAAGGACAGCAGGCTTGAGGGTACGTCCGGGAGCCGTCAAGCGAGCTTCGAGCGTGGTCGGATGACCGGAGGACTTCTTTTTTTCTCTCCGGCTCTCCCTCTCTCGGTTCCTTTTTCCTCCTGAATCTCTCTTTTCTTCTCTTTTTCAGCTCGCGCGCGCGTGCGAATTCGGCCGACCAATCTGCCGCGCTCCTTCGGATTGCCCCTCCCCCTGCAGCCGCTTGAGATCCTCTTGTCGGCTGCCTTTCGCATTCGCCCATTCCCCATGCTGAAGACGGCTCCCTTTCGCTTCGCTACTTCCCCGCGCAAGAAAACGGCTAGGAGAGGTGAAGGTGGGCTGGGCTGCGCGAAAGGGAAAAAGAAAAAAAAAGAAAAGGAAGGGGCTGGGCCGAAGGCCCAGCAGGGGAAGAAAAAGGGGGAAGGGGGTGCGCGTGGCTCTCCTTTCTTTTCTCTTTTTTTTATTTATTCTTTTTTCGTTTTTTTTTTTTTTTTGTTTTTTAATTAATGATGATGAATTTTTTTTTTTTAGATTTTTTTGAAAATAAAAATAAAAATAAAAATAAAAACTAGATGTCAACAATGACTAAAGGGCCGTTTGTTAAAAACAATTTTTGTTCCCTAGAACAAAAATTTCTATTCTTTTGTTAGGGAACGAAAAAGAATAAAACGTGTTTTGGTAAAAACTTTTGTTCACAAAACAAAAAAATGAAACAAAAAAATCTATTTTTTTTTTTATTCTCGGGAATAGATTTGGAACGAAACAAGTAGAAAAAAGTAACTTCTTATTCCTGGGAATAATTTCTAGAATCAATTTTCTCATCTTCTTTTTTTCTTCTTCTTCTTCTTTTTTGGCCGGTCGCCGGCCTTGACCATGGCCGGTACCGGCGACCTTCTTTGGAGCGTCATCGGCCCTCGGAGACGTTGAGCCACGGCGAGGCCGCGTGACATTTGGCCTCGCCGGTGGTTGAGCGAGCTTGGCCTCACCATGCCGAGATCTAGGCGAGGTTGACCTTGGCTAGCCCGGGCGAGGTCGAGCCTCGCGCGACCACGGCAAGGCTCGACCTCCCGGCCGGCGTGAGGCTGGGCCTCGCCCGAGCCAAGGTGAGGCCGACCTCGTGCTACTTGGGAGGCCGAGCCTCGCCAAGCCAGGTGAGGCCGACCTTGCCTATGTAGCACCGACACGCGACACGCGACACGCGACACGACACGACACGACACGCGACACGTCATTTCTTAAAAAAATAGAGAATTCCGACACGTTAGACACGTTAAATATTAAATAACTATTTTTATTTTTAATTAATTTGATTCAAATTCATAAATAAATAATTAATTAAAAAAAGCCTATAATTTAATTCATTTGAAATTCGAAAGATATATTCATAATTAATGCGAAATATATTTTTAATTTTAACAAAAGTTATTGATGAAACTAATAATTAATAAGAAATTATAATCAATTTATTTAAATAAATTCATGATTTTCTAGAATGACCAAAATTTATCATTATTCAAAATTCAATACTTTTACTTTTCGAAATTATTTTTAATTTCATTTATTTAATTTTCTAATAAAAAAATCCCCCAAACCCATACTTTATTTCGTTTGTGCATTTCCCTCCAACCCAAACTTATTTTCCCTCCCCACACCACTGACAGTGACAGACAGCCTGTCAACCTCAACTCCCCCTCCCCAAAACTCAAAGACACGCCATCTCCCCCTCTTTTTATCATTTTTTATTTCCTTTGTCAAAAACCCTAACGACACTCTATTTCCTCCTCCTTCAGACCTTCTACCGCTTTGCAGCTTCGGACGATGGAGCAGACGCGACGCCGAGAGGAGGAGATGCCGTCGCCGCCACCGTCGTCGCCGCCGCCGCCGCCGCTCAGCGCCCCCACCGGCCCCGATCCCTTCCTCTTCTCTTCCTCTCGATTTTTTCTCCTCCTCCTCCCTCTCCGCACGACCCCCTTCCTCTCCACGCGACCCCCTTCCTCTCCTCTTCCTCTTGACCTTCTCCTCCTCCTCCTCCTCATCGATCCATCGCGATAGTGGCGGCCCTCGCCGCTCTGGCCGTCTCTCGCCGTCGCTCGCGGCCTCTGCTCCCTCCCCCTCCCTCGCCTCCACCCGGAGTCTTCCGGACACGCGTCGACACGCGTGTCTAGAAAAGTTGACCGCGTGTCGAAAAAATCGACACGCGTTGACCGCGTGTCGAAAAAAAATCGACACGCGTTGACCGCGTGTCCGAGCGTGTCGACGTGTCCGACACGCTCCGACACGTGTCGGACACGACACGGAAGCACGAACAACGTGTCCGTGCTTCATGGACCTTGCGTGCTTGGGAGAGGCCGAGCCTCACCAATGGCTTGCTAGGCTTGCCTAGTCACCGGCGAGGCCGAGGCTTGTCGAGGCCGGGTTGGCCTTTGGTGAGCTCATTGGACATCGCCCGGGATCGCCAAAGAGAAAAAGAAAAAGAAAAAGAAAAAGGAAAAAATATTAAAAATAATAAAAGAATTAAAAAATTAAAAGAAATAAAAAATCTAAGAATTTTACCAAACGTATTTCTATCTCGGGAATAGAAATTTTGAGAATTTATCAAACGCGTTCTTTTGTTCGAGAAATTGTTCTTGAGAAAAAAAACAGAAAATATCATTTCTCAGCAAAAATTGTTCCTCGGAATAGAAGCGTTATTAAACGCACCCTAAATTTCTAGTAGTACTCGGTACAAAAATAATCAATCAATAATATCGTCTTTCACCAAATGATGACCTTTTTGATAAAAGTCAAATGTGGTCGGCTATCCTGATGGGATTAAATCACAGACCATCTTCTAATCAACCAAATGTGTCGGTAACATCAAGCTGACTATGTTTTTTTTATTTTTATTTTAATGTAACAAACATGTTTTCTTAAGGACAAAAAACCTTACTTTAGATTTAAAATGAACACTATTATATCTATGATCTAAGATCTTCCTTTTATCGTTATGCTAAATTGAAAAATTTGATCAATTTTTTCCATGTATCATTAACATAGATGCTAGTCATCTAACATGACATGACCAACGTTAATGTAGATAAATACTGAAATTTTCTAAATTTTTTTATACAAAATAAATTTCTTCGGCTAATTTGATTCAATAGTGTATATTCCCTGGTTTAAATTGGGCCTTCGCGATGGTCAAATATGTATTTCGGTTTCGGACCACAAAAAAGACTTGTCGCATTCACGTGCGTACTGTCAATTCGGAATACAAAGATAGGCCTTTTCGCCCAATATTTCCCGTCGGACCGAATCTGAAACCTCGCAACCATTGTGGCCCAATACGCAATGCGTATCAGTCAACGAGAATCGAAGAAAATGAGCCAAGAGGGCTTTATTGTTCTCACTTATCACTTGTGATTCACACAATAACAAGTCGGTGCAGGAGTTGCGGATCCTGAGGGAGGGAGGCCCTGAAGGAAGCGCTGGAAGTCGGTGCAGGAGTCGTAGCTCAATGAACATCTTCTGCAACCCCTTGAGCCTCTGCCTTTGGAGGGGTGTTTGGTGCCTGCATCGACGGGGGACTTGCTGGTGGCTGTTGGGGTTGAAGTTCCCCGTAGGAAGCGGTGGTGAAAGGGGGGTTTTGTTGAAGTTAGATGCTTGTTCATGTATTCACAAGAAACCGACCCAGAAAGGAACTGCACTCATCAGCCTATCAAAACCAGGCCTTCAAATCCAATGCCGCTTGTAGCCTTGTAACTGTCATCAAACTTTTCTTGTTTTCCCCCTCAGCAGTGTCCCGCTCACATGTTCACGTTCAAAAACACATCCTAATCTAACAGGCTAGAGTGGTCGTAACGAGACCGCCCACGGTGGCCCGACCGTTGGCGTCCCATGAGCTTGAGTAAATGATGAGATCAGATTGATTAACGATGATGTCCTATCTTCTCTTGTTGTTTGAGTCCGGTTCAATTCGTGCACGAGGCAGTTGTTTGATATGCGTGAGATTTGTTCAGTGGTCAATTCTTTTGATCAAACCCGGGATTGCTCAAACTCGGTCATCTCGGTCGAGTTGACTTTGAGATCGGACCTTTTTTTTTTATTGCATGCGTGAGTTGTAGCTAGCTAGCTAGCCTTGACTTCATTTCTTTTTCCTTCAAAATAGCTAGCCTTACCATATCTTAGTTTGGTTGATTCCTTGTATCTGGAAATTGACTTTGAAAGATAATCTTACTTACTTTCACTTTGGCATCATCCACGGATGACCTGGATGCTTCCTGCTAGGGAGACAGAAGGATAAACCGACAGGATTATGCTAATCTCCTTGAGGCGTGTGTGCACAAACTTTCAGTCAATTAGTAGAAATTTGCTTCCCAAGTAGAATTAGTAGAATTTGAAAAGCATAGGGATATGCACCTGCCTAGATGCATATTCATTGCATCACAACCAAGCCAAGAAGAAGGAAAGGCATGCATTCATGTCAGCAAGCTCATCCTCACTCGCTTGCTATGGGAGCTCCCAATTCTAAATCACAACATCTTTCACTCAAAATAATTATAAATAAAATGGATTGATTTTGTATGTTTGTGAAAATTCATCCAATCAAAAGTTTGGATAATCATGCATGTGTAATGTTAAACCACATCTTGATACTACAATCATATCTGTAGCCAAAAAAGGTAACTGATGTCAACAAAATAGTTAAAAGGAGTTGAAAAACATAACTACTTAATTTAGGAATGTTAAAAAAAAATGTAGTAATGTGACGCGTAATGGGGAGTTTGAGAAAGTTGGTCATGTTCAACAACACTTGGTAGATACCACTTTTGTATGCAGATCGGTATGAGCCTTCAATTGGTATAGCCATTGTGCTTGGACCGTGCTATGCGCCCAAAAATTATTCTGTGAAGTGTTGTAATGAATTACTTGATGATACATGTCTTAAACGTGCACCACATTGAAACACGATGAAGTGGCTTTCCGTGGTTCTTTGGAAGTTGTCGAAGCTGCTACTAACGCTAGTTAAGGGGCGTTGCAATTTTGAGGTGTTATTTGTCCAAAATCTTATTGAGACGTATGCATCATCCATTTTTACCCCTGAAATCAAAACAAATGTACCCAATAGTATTGCACTGTCCCTAGCTCTTTTCTTTCTTCTTCTTCTTCTTATTATTATTACTTGGTTAAGCACTTTGGGAAAAGCTCTGGCCAGGAAATTAAGGTACGTAGCAAGAATGGCATGCCTTGTTCCGGGAAGGCTCCATGACAAGATGATCTTCCAAAGCAATAACCAAACGTCAGCTGGCAATATCTCATTACGGTATTAATTGATTTCATAGGTCAAGGTAGTTTTTGGGCGAGGTTCACCTGGCCAGGTCCATACATACACCCATTGGAAATGATAGATTAGATTTCCACCTTTGGAAACAAATTAGGAGTAAAACCCATTCAAGCAACTACTACTCAAGTTGTGTGCTAAGTAGTATCGACACTTGATATACAACACGTGACACGAAATGACACGACACGCCAATATGTCATTTATAAAAAAACAGAGAATTCTGACACATTGGGGCACGTTGTATATTAAGTATACATGTTTATATATACATAATAAATTATTATTTTTATAATTATTTTAATCAAATTAATTTGATTCAAATTCATAAATAAATAAATAAATAATAAAGAGCTTAAAATGAATTTACATTAAAAACATTAATCCACAATTTGTTAATATTATTAATTGCTTCAATTTGACAAATTTAACTCCATTTTACAAATTATAAAACTTGGAGAAAAAAACAAACAATCCACATTCTAGACTCATATATCATAGTGTGTTGGAAGAGAAGAGACAAAAAAAAAAGTCAAGGGGTTAATTGTGTGTCTCGGGAAGTGAGAGTCAAAAGAGGAGAAGAATAGGTTTTTCTCTTTTTCTCCTTTATTATTATTTTCTATTTTTTACATATTTACATTTTTGTCAAATAAATATATACATTTTGATCTCTCATTTATTGAAAATTTTTAAAATTGACCTATGCATATTGGAATCACATATCAAATTTCCAAACTCACATATTGGAATTCTAGACTTGAATGTCGGAGAGTATTAGAAAAGTTGTTAGCATTAATTAGCGATTACTCAAACCAAGGGTTGATTATGTCTGGTACTTATAAGTTTGTCCTAGATGACCGATATATTCTAGGGAAAATCTTATTATGAATTTTTCAATGATCATGATTTAGGCGGATGGATGCCTTATGAATGATTTATGCATTTATCATATAAGGATTCACAAGTGTCGGTTACTTAAAGGTTTCACGAATGTACTTTTATATCTATTGTGAATTTTGGATGCCCTAAAGGTCGGGGTTCAAAGATAACAATAATAATCTTAATTTGCATATTAGGGCTTTTCATTTAATAACATTAGGTCCACTTAAATTGCATTGTAACTGGATTAGGACTAATGGGCTGGTGCTGAACGGGAAGCCCTAATCTTAATCGGATTTACAGGATCAAGCCCATTTAACCAAATCTTCGGTCAATCCATCTATCTGCTTGACCGAAAATCATGCACGCAATATATCATATGTGATGTTCTGAATTTGGAAGGTAAGTGATCTAGAGTGCAAATAATCTCTCAGCAAAACAGGAAATTGGAGAGAGACTCGGTTAAGATTGAATTATAGGTTTTGACTGCGGAGCACTCGGAATCCAATTACGGATCAGCAGTCGGAAAAGGGAAAGAAACAAAGACCCCTCTATATATAATTCACTCCTTCAACGTGGCAAAAATCTCAAGATATAACTTCTCAGTCTTCTTAAAAAAGAAAAACGCAAAGACCCTTTTCAGAGGTGAATTCAATCGATCTGTCATCATGTCGCTTGCTGCGCAGCTTCAAGAGGCTTTTCAAGCTTTTCAAGCGGCGGATCTGAAGTATTATTTTGCCCAGAAGAAACGGAACCCTGGGTGAGTATTTACGATTCTTTTTAGTGGAAGGAGTATTGTTCTTTATGTTCTTTTCCTCTCCTCAGCCCATGCGAAATTACGGACGCCACGGAGGCGCGTGCTGCTGCTAGGGCTGTCCTGGACGAGGTCGTCGCAGTTCTCCGATAGGAGGAGGTGCTGATTCTCGATACCCTGGAGCAGGCGAGGGTGTTCACGCAATTCTTGGCGCAATTTCCTGACCACGGCAATCTCAGACGCATGGATATCCCTGGTGACGTAGACGAGAGAACCGCCGCACGGATGTGCAGCATTATGAGGATGGCTGGATTTAGGCCGCCCACCCAGACCTTCTACTTATCGGACTAGTCTCTCGTTTTATATAATGCAGCGTGTCAACTCTCTTAGGTATGTTATTTAGAGTGTCAACGGTTCTATTCTGTTTTTCACGAAATCCGAATAGTTTGTAATTTGTATTTTGCTTATTTGAGGTGTTAATGGTTCCATTTGATTTTTTTTTCACAAAATCCGAATAGGGTGTAGTTTTTAATTTGCTTGCTTAAACACCAAGTTCATTATTTTGATCAAAAAGTAAACTCGTATTTCTCTCTTTAGTTTTTATTACTTGGATATGGCAACGCAACACATTAACTTTGAACCCTAATTACTTTCTCCGAAATAGACACGCCAAAAGATGAGGTAAGTTCGTTGGGTGATTTTACTAAATATGTCATGTTTCAATCAAACAAAAATTAATTATAAGGTATCTATGGAACAAGAAAATTGTTTTCCCAAAAAAGAACCCAAAAAAAAAAAAGGGAAAAAATGAAGAAGCAGGGCAAAAAGATAATAATCAGCATTAAGCTAACTTAAAATTCAATGTTCAACTGTCGAACGCCATATTGCTTAAGTCGACCGGAAAGATAATAATCAACATTAAGCTCATATTTCCTCTCTTTCTTTTTTATTTTTATTTTTTCACTTACATTGCATATAGCACGACAGCACATAATCTTGAACTCCAATCAATTTTAAACTTATTTCATTAATTTAATTTAATCTTAAACCTCTCAATTGGATCAACATCCTGTCGAATAGAAAATTATTGACGTGAACAAATTTTACAATTTTATAATATTTTATTTTAATTAGTCTTTCTTTTTAATACTTTGGGGCGCCTAGGGCCCTTGCCTGGCAAGGGCCCTTCCACTCTCGCTTCCATGGGCGATCGGGCCCTCTACTGACGGAATGCTACCGACCCATTTTGGTATAAATGAGGGGTAGACCCTTATTCCAAATAAAAAATAATTTTAATTTGCATATTAGGAATTTTTATTTAGTAACATTAGCTCCACATAAATTGCATTTTAATTGGATTAGGACAGTGATGAACGGGAAGTTTTGAATCAAACTTTGAAAAAGAGTTTCTAAGAAATTATTTTCGAAAACATCTCACTCACTTGCTCACTTGGATCGTAGAGAGACAAAGTTTTTAGAGTGAGAAGTTTTGAACGAGAAAATAAAACTTTGATTATGAAATAGTTGAATGGATACAATGACGGGAGGGCACCCCTTCTTATATTAGTGGCCTTCGGATTACAACCATTGATTGTTCTTCGATCCGGCGGATGAAATCGTACCTTCTAACCTACCACCTACTGGTATTTATGTTGAGAGAATTCTAGATCCTCGTACAATTACCATCTTGCCCGTGGGAACATTCCGGAAGCTCTTTGTGACATCCTGAATTTTGACCCCGTCCTAAATATATGAAATGGGCATCTCGTCGACGCGCCTATGGTCCTTTTTCTTTGAGCTGATCACTCATGAGTTAACCAATCTATTGGGTGAAGTCGTTAAGGGATATAACCGCGGTAAAATCCCTAAAAGCTACCCGGTAGGTCGGATCTGACTAAAATCGCGTTCGATCGATTTTAACTACGAAATTGAATTCGGTTTCGGAAATCGGACATTCGAGCATGTCACAGTTCATTTATAGGATGTTGTCTTGTTTTTCGGAGAAATTCCACCGAGACCGGAATTTTATGGAGAATCGATTCGGACGTCATGAAAATTAACGGAAATTTGGATGGACTCTTTTAAAGGAAATTTGGACTTCAAGCCAAGTTATATGATATTTGGGACTTATAAAAAATTATTTGAGATTTTTCTACCACGAAATTGGACCTCAATTTGGGAAATTGAGTGATGAATTAAAGATCAAAAAGTGAAATTCGGTTTTGGACAAAGGGCTGGAAATTTTTGCATCAAAATTGGATTTAATGGAAAAATCCAACTTAAGAAAGTATTAGGGGAGACATGTAGTTAATGCAAGGGATAATCTTGAAGACTTTAGATCATGATGAATTTTAGGATATTTTACTTGACTATTCTTCCCTCTCTCCTTCGGTTCTTCCTCCGCACGCTTTGTCCGTCTCCTCCTCCTTCTTGCGTCCATCTTCACTTGGACGAACTAGCCGCTTTGCTTCTGTTTTTGCGTTGCTTTCATTTCCTTCTCGGCCAGCCAACTTCTTTTATTTTTCCTCTCCACCGAACCCTTCATGCCACATGTCCATCACCTTGCTTGCCACAGTCAACAAAATCAACAAATTTCTCTACCTTTGACCAAAGCTACGCCAGCATCTTCACCGAATTCCCTCTGCCACCGAAACAGCTGCCCTCAGCCCACCGAAGCACCGTCCAAGCTGCCACGTCCACGTCTTCTCCCTGCGTGGTCTTCTCCAGCCAGATTGTTGACCGAAGCAGCTCCTCAGTCTCGCGTCTCCAACGCCAGCCGCAGCGTCCACCTATCACCGAAGCTCTCTCTCTCTCTCTCTCTGCAAGCCTGCAAGTGAAGCTCCTTGTTGACCCCGCAAATTCACGATCCATCCCTGCAGCAACGTGCGAAGCCAGCAGCTGCTTCATCCGTTTCTTCTCCTGCGCGTGCGTCTTTGGGCCAGTCGCGCGTCTTCAACCCACGATCAGCCAGCGAGCCCGTTGTTCCATCGCAGCCCATCTTGTGGAGTTGAAGTCAGCCCAGCAAACTCCAGCATCTTGGGCCGTGTCTTCAGCCCAGTGATTTTCAGTCCATCTCCAGCAGATTTTGAAGCCCAAGCTCAGGCCCAAGTTCAGTTGGTTTCGGCCCATTTGAAGTTCAGCCATCTTGGGCCCGCGAAGCAGGCCCAGCCCGCAACCAAGCCTGAGACCGAGACCAAGCCCAGTGTTTGTTGTGGGCTTTCAAGGCCTTTGGGCCCGGCCCGAGTGTCCGCCAACACCGCCAAAAATTTGGATTTCGGCCGACGTCACGGTGAACCAATCTTCGTTTTGCACCGGTGAATTTATACTCTAAACTCTTCTTAGTAGGCTAATGATGCTAAGAGGTGTTTAGATTTATTTAATTAGGAATTAGGTGGTTAGTTAGATTAAATTAGTGATTTAATTATTTAATTGAGCATGTTAGGTGTTAGCATGGTTTAGCTAAGGCCTAATTAAATTGTATTATTTATCTAGAAGGGTTTGGGAATTTTCCAGGTCCGTATTGGTATTTAATTTAATAATTTTGGCCTAGGTTAGTATTTTTAGAAATTAAATTGAATTAATTAATTATTTTTTCGGAAATTAGGCCGGGATAGCATGTGACCGGAATTTCGTGCTGATTGCAATGGTGTGGTTGAATTATTTAATTGAGTGTTATATTGTGCAATTTAAATTTAAGTTGTGATTTTGGGAATTTATCCCAAAATTGTATAATTTCAATAGTTAATTATAAATTACCGAGGCGTCGGTTTACCACATCGAAATGTATTTTTGGACTGTTGAATTTTCCAAAAGAAATATATTATATTTTTGGCTTAGGCCGACCGTGTACCCACACAAGATTATTTTATCGGGTATTTTTAATACAAAGAAAATAGGCCGAGGCATTATTTTAATTGAAGAATTTAAGTGCGAAGCACAATGTCCTTGACCGGGAGTGGATAATCGTGTGCTGGTTAAGAGAATTTGTCTCCCACTGTGTGTCAGGTGAATGATGCCTTTTTTGTGGAAAGTCGCCGTGAGGTAGACGTTGTCGTGCTTGATGGGGCGAGACGACGCTTAGTTGTGTGACGGATAGATCCAATGCGTATCAATTAAATCCGTTGTGTGACGGATAAAACCGATGTGTGACGGTTGGGTTTGCCGTGTGCTGGGTAAATCCACTATGTGACTAATAAACCCGCCATGTGATGATTAGATTGTACCTATGTGACTGTCATCAATTGAAATGCATGATAGGTCGTACCTATGTGACAGTGATCAATTGGAATATATGATCGATTGAGATGTGGTGATTGATGGAGATGTGATTTGAGATGCTCTAATTGACCGAGTGTTATTACTGCACTTATGTGTTATATAAATTGTGCGACGTGCGGGGAAGGAACTGATGCGAGGTAAGTCTCATTGATTGTGTGATTGTGTAATTAGGACACTTCTTTGCGTATTTCCCTCCTAATCGGGGTTTAGAGCTTGAACTCGCTAAGATTTTATCTCACCCCGTCGTGGGCTAAATTTTCGGGGTGGAAACATCGAGTGGAGGACCTGGAGAGTTGAAGAGCCGGGAGAGCGATTTGAAGTGTAGGTCGTTAAGACCACTTTTTTGGAAAATCTGTTTGGTAGTGACTTTTCTTTATTACAAAGACTTTTGTACATGACTCAATATATATATAAAGGTGTGTTTTATTTCTATCCCGAGATGGTTACTGTTAGGGGATTTATAATTCGCTTCCACATGTGCAATAAAATAAAAAGGGTCGGCGATTCGTCTTGGGAAGTCGCAAATTTTATCAACCAGAGAGGGATGGGCACGTGCTCGAGGATCGGGGCGTGACACTCTTGGGAAAATTTGCATTGCATTTCCCACTTTGTCGAACGTGTCGTAAGCCTGCTGCAAATGTGCAACGATCTTCATGTTGTTAGCCATTTATGTTTGGGCTATTGTTGTCATTTTGAGCATGATCAAAAGAATGTATAAATAGAGTAGAGTTTGAAAGAGTTCGTTTTTGGGTGATTACTCAAACCAAGGGTTGATTATGTCCGGAACTTATAAGTTTGTCCTAGATGACCGATATATTCTAGGGAAAATCTTATTATGAATTTTTCGATGATCATGATTTAGGCGGATGGATGCCTTATGAATGATTTATGCATTTATCATATAAGGATTTACAAGTGTCGATTACTTAAAGGTTTCATGCGAATGTACTTTTATATCTATTGTGAATTTTGGATGCCCTAAAGGTCGGGTTCAAAGATAACAATAATAATCTTAATTTGCATATTAGGGCTTTTCATTTAATAACATTAGGTCCACTTAAATTGCATTGTAACTGGATTAGAACTAATGGGCTGGTGCTGAACGGGAAGCCCTAATCTTAATCGGATTTACAGGATCAAGCCCATTTAACCAAATCTTCGGCCAATCCATCTATTTGCTTGACCGAAAATCATGCACGCAATATATCATATGTGATGTTCTGAATTTGGAAGGTAAGTGATCTAGAGTGCAAATAACCTCTCAGCAAAACAGGAAATTGGAGAGAGATTCGGTTAAGATTGAATTATAGGTTTTGACTGCGGAGCACTCGGATTCCAATTACTGATCAGCAGTCGGAAAAGGGAAACAAACAACAATCCCTCTATATATAATTCACTCCTTCATCGTGGCAAAAATCTCAAGATATAATAACTTCTCAGTCGTCTTCAAAAAGAGAAACGCAAAGACCCTTTTCAGAGGTGAATTTCATCGATCTGTCATCATGTCGCTTGCTGCGCAGCTCCAAGAGGCTTTTCAAGCTTTTCAAGCGGCGGATCTGAAGTATTATTTTGCCCAAAAGAAACGGAACCCTGGGTGAGTATTTACGATTCTTTTTAGTGGAAGGAGTATTGTTCTTTATGTTCTTTTCCTCTCCTCAGCCCACGTGAAGTCGTGGACGCCATGGAGGCGCGCGCTGCTGCTAGGGCCGCCCTGGATAAGGTCGTCGCAGTCCTCCGACAGGAGGAGGTGCTGATTCTTGATACGCTGGAGCAGGCGAAGGTGTTCACGCAATTCTTAGCGCAATTTCCTGACCACGGCAATCTCAGACGCATGGATATCCCTGGTGGCGTCGACGAGAGAACCGCCGCACGGATGTGCAGCATTATGAAGATGGCTGGATTCAGGCCGCCCACCCAGACCTTCTACTTACCGGACTAGTCTCTCGTTTTGTATAATGCAGCGTGTTAACTCTCTTAGGTATGTTATTTAGGAGTGTCAACGATTCTATTTGATTTTTCATGAAATTCGAATAGTTTGTCGTTTGTAATTTGCTTGCTTCAATGTTATTTAGGAGTGTTAAAGGTTCCATTTGATTTTTTTTTTTTTTTTCACGAAATCCAAATAGGGTGTAGTTTGTAATTTGCTTGCTTTAACACCAAGTTCATTATTTTGACCAAAAAGTAAACTCGTATTTCTCTCTTTAGTTTTTATTACTTGGATATGGCATCGCAGCACATTAACTTTGAACCTTAATTACTAACTCCAAAATAGAGACGCCAAAACATGAGATAAGTTCGTCGGATGATTTTAATAAATGTGTCATGTTTCAATCAAACAAAAATTACTTAGGTATCTATGGAACATAAAAAGGAAAGAAAACTGTTTTCCCAAAAACGAAACCCAAAAAAAAAAAAGAGGGAAAAAATGGAGAAGCAGGGCAAAAAGATAATAATAAGCATTAAGCTAACTTAAAATTCAACGTCCAACTGTTGAACGCCATATTGCTTAAGTCGACCAGAAAGATATTAATCAACATTAAGCTCATATTTCCTCTCTTTCTTTTTTATTTTTATTTTTTTCACTTACGTTGCATATAGCACGGCAGCACATAATCTTGAACTCCAATCAATTCTAAACCTATTTTATTAATTCAATTCAATCTTAAACCTCTCAATTGGATCAACTCCAATCAATTCTAAACCTTACTACATTTTTTTATTCCTAAATTAAGTAGTTATTTTTTTCAACTCCTTTTAACTATTTTGTTGACGTCAGTTACCTTTTTTGGCTACAGATATGATTGCAGTATCAAGATGTGGTTTAACATTACATGTGCATGATTATCCAAACTTTTGATTCGACGAATTTTCACAAACATACAAAATCAATCCATTTTATTTATAATTATTTTGAATGAACGATGTTGTGATTTAGAATTGGGAGCTCCCATACCAAGCAGAGTGAGGATGAGATTGCTGACATGAATGCATGCCTTTCCTTCTTCTTGGCTTGGTTGTGATGCAATGAATATGCATCTAGGCAGGTGCATATCCCTATGCTTTTGAAATTCTACTAATTCTACTTGGGAAGCAAATTTCTATTAATTGACTGAAAGTTTGTGCACACACGCCTCAAGGAGATTAGGATAATCCTGTCGGTTTATCCTTCTGTCTCCCTAGCAGGAAGCATCCAGGTCATCCGTGGATGATGCCAAAGTGAAAGTAATAAGATTATCTTTCAAAGTCAATAAAAGATACAAGGAATCAACCAAACTAAGATATGGTAAGGCTAGCTATTTTGAAGGAAAAAGAAATGAAGTCAAGGCTAGCTAGCTAGCTACAACTCACGCATGCAATAAAAAAAAAGGTCCGATCTCAAAGTCAACTCGACCGAGATGACCGAGTTTGAGCAATCCCGGGTTTGATCAAAAGAAGTGACCGCTGAACAAATCTCACGCATATCAAACAACTGCCTCGTGCACGAATTGAACCGGACTCAAACAACAAGAGAAGATGTGAGCGGGACACTGCTGAGGACGCCAACGGTTCAATTCTGGCAGCTGCGTTGACCGAAGCAAAGCATAGCTTTAATTTGTCAGCCTGTCACACGCGCATATCCAAGGATAACTCAAAGGGAAAACGATAAAGAAGACAGATGCATGATTAGGAGCTCTGCACAAACTGGTAATTCATCTTGCTCCTACACACCGATAATGATTCTGGTCAACTATTCTCGAGAGTTAAAGATGTCATAAAATTTCATGTGGGCGAATATCAGAAGGCTTCCGTTGTTGATGTTTGAATGTCCGAGTCCTATTTTAGTGCGGCCTGTTAAACGTATCCCCTATTTCCAAACCGAGCGAGCTCACCGTGACGAGTTCAATGAGCCAAGGAGACTAGGGCGCACCTAATGAATGGGCAAACTGCAGTAATGAGGATGCCGTCGGAATTGTTTGAAAACCCATCGAAAGTCAAGCCAACCTTTGCCGACAAGATAGGCACTTGATTCTCATATATATTCAAGAGATGGACCCCATTTTGCGGGTGCAAGTGCGTGAAAATGTCGTTAAATTGTGTGATTTTAATATAATTTATTAAGCTAGGCTCTCCACGGAGCTTCCCGGCAAGTGCAAAGGACATAAGAACTTGGCTCTACCTCATTAACCAGACGCGCAGTATCCAAATAGCAACCCCGACATTTTATAAGCATTCATATCCTCTGTCTACAGCTGGAAGAAGTTTTCTTCTCTCTCTCTCTCTCTCTCTCTCTCTAGAGTTAAACCTCTCTTTAAAAACTAAAAAACACCGATTAACATGTATAAATAACCTCCTTCCCATGCATCCATCAAATCCATCACTCGCAAAAGCCCTCTGCTTCGAGCTTCTTCTCTTCCTTCTTCTTGTAGAGAGTTTTGAAAAATGAAGGCTGTTCTAGTAGTGGTCGGTCTGGTCCTGAGCTCTCTTGTGACGATGGGGGCTCAAGCCGGCAATTTCTACCGGGACTTCGACCTCACTTGGGGCGACCAGCGAGCCAAGATCTCCCAAGGTGGTCAGCTTCTCACCCTCTTTCTCGACAAGTACTCTGGCTCGGGGTTTCAGTCCAAGAACGAGTACTCTTTGGCCGCATAGACATGCAAATGAAGATCGTCCCCGGCAATTCCGCCGGCACCATCACCACCTACTACGTATGTGTCTTCATTCATTCGAATTGTGCGCTTGCTAACAATACTAATCTCTCTCCAACTTAATTGGCATTGACAAAGAACAGTAGTCCCAGCTAAAATTGACAACATTTGCTTCACAATATATGCAGTTATCTTCTCAAGGGCCGGAGCACGATGAGATTGAATTTGAGATCCTGGGGAATCTGTCTGGTAACCCCTACATTATGCGCACCAACGTGTTCACTCAGGGCAAAGGCAACCGCGAGCAGCAGTTTTATCTCTGGTTCGACCCAACCAAGGCCTTCCACACCTACTCCATCCTCTGGAACCCTCAACGCATCCTGTATGTTCATGAATCATTCTAAACGTTTCGTCGAAGTAACGATTCTCTAGCTAAACCTGAACACAGACTAATACATTGGCTTCTTTAATAACTATCAGTTTCTTTGCGGACAATGTGCCTATAAGAGAATTCGTCAACAAGGAATTGATGGGTTTCCCGTTTCCCAACAAACAGGCCATGAGGATTTACTCGAGCCTGTGGAACGCAGACGACTGGGCCACCATGGGCGGGCGCGTCAGGACGGACTGGACTCAATCTCCTTTCACCGCTTCCTACCGCAACTTCGACGCCAATGCCTGTGCATGGTCAGCCGGGAAGTCGTCCTGTGCTTCCACAACCACCACCAGCTCGACCGCTTCCAGCAGCGACACGTGGCAGACTCGGGCGCGGGACGCCATCGGAAGGCAGAGGCTCGAGTGGGTGCGGAAGAACTTCATGATCTATAACTACTGCACCGACTTGAAGCGCCTCCCTCAGGGCCTTCCTCCCGAATGCAAGAACTGAGAGCTGAAATATGAGAGAACCTAAAAGATTTTCTTGCACATGTGTTCTGATTAATTAGCGCGTATATATTGCCAAATTCTTTTGTTCTTTCTGTAAATTGAGCTACGATAAATAATGAAAACAGATCGTTGGTAAATAGCTAGCCAGCCTTGACTTCATTTCTTTTTCGCCCTTTTATAGGTACACCAGTAGGGTGGGTAGTGACTAGAGACGAGAGCCTGGCCAAGTTCTATTTCGAAACAGGCGTCAACGATTGAATTCCGAAGGGAACCAATTTGGTCCCCGTTCCAGCAACTTGAAACTAGGACTGGACCAATTAAGCCCCGACTCCTACCTTGGAACCGGTCCACGTATATGAACAAACAGAGTTTTTCCATAGTTTTTCTTAGATACATTTAGTTCTGAATGATTCCTCCCATTTGGCCTTAGTCCAAAATATTAGTCTCTTGAAATTTCATTTGGAGCTAATAAAATTATGATAGATGAAGTTTTTACATGAAACTCCAAATTGTGATGCCCTCTTTCATAAAATTTTAAACATAATATATTAAGATGCAGGTGCAAATTGTACTATAAAAAGTTACATATCAAAGATTAGATGTGTTGTGAAGCATTGAATTATCCTAATTACCTTGTAACTCATCAGCTTAAATTTTTAAGTGAAAATGGATCCAACTCAATATATTGACCGATTTGGACTCGGCTCTCTCTTGGCTATTTCCCCAAGTTAAAGTGTTGGGATCTTTTTTGTTCTGTCAACATTGGTGTTAGAGCCAATAATTGATTGGTAGCCCACTCGCAATGTGTATCGGAGTTAGGTGAATATCGCAAAGAAATAATCTTGTGATTAATGTAGTTTTCAGGCAACTTTCATAGTTTAGTTTGGCGAAAGAGACCAGGGATAAAGGTGGCATTATGTTGTAGCAATGCAATCCCAACGGCAATATTCATTGTTTGGTCTAGAGAAAGAGACCTGAGGTGAAGGTGGGTGTTATGGAATATCAATGCAATCCCAATGAGAACTTTCATGGTATGGTCTGGAGAAAACAATCGGTGATGAAGGTGGGCATTATGGTACATCATTGCAATCCCAATGAGAAATTTCATAGTATGGTCTAGAGAAAATAGCCGGTGACAAAGGAAAGTGGAGATTAAGTTGAGACATGTTGATTCAAAAGTATACTTGAATTAAGGGAAAGCAAACCTAACACTAAACTTGTACACGAGTGCAAGATTGTTGAGATGGACGTATGAGCTGTATTAGAAAAAGTCATAAAACTAGATAATTGATGTGGTACAAAGTAGTTAATAATCCTAACTGGTCCATAACTGATTGACTTAACCTTTTGAGTAAAAATGAGTCAAACATGATATATTATGGGTTTGGACTTGGGCTCCCCTTGACAATCTCTATAAGTGAAAAAATAAAATTTCTACAGCACCCTTCCAATATAGTGAGATGGTTTATCGCATCTGTCAGAATTTGTTAAGACTAAAGTTGGATAATCATGCACATACAAAGCTAAACCCCATTTTGATATTTTAGTCCTACGTAAAGCTAGAAAAAAGTGACTGACCTCAACGAAATAGTTAAAAAGGGCTTGGAAAAACTAATAACCTGATAGAG
The DNA here is from genome assembly GCA_014182565.1 of Eucalyptus marginata. NCBI lineage: Eukaryota > Viridiplantae > Streptophyta > Magnoliopsida > Myrtales > Myrtaceae > Eucalyptus > Eucalyptus marginata. Next base: position 29,747,816 of record CM024585.1, read on the forward strand.
TAATTGACATGTAATTGGTCATTTGAGAAAGTTGGTCATGCTGAATAATGATATCACCTAATAAATACCCAATTACATCACTTTGTACATGTCCCTTTTGTATGTAGATCGGTATCAAAGTTCATACGATATAGGCTCACTCCATCACGATGGTGCTGCACCCGAAAACTGTGTTGTGAAGTGTCCTAAATAATTAACTACTTAGCAATACAGGTTTTTTTTAACATGCACGACATTCAAACCGGACGTAATGCTTTTTAAAAGTTGTCAAAGCTGTTGCTAAAAATTGTCAAAAGGTGTTAACAATTTCGTGATATTTGTCAAACACCTTATTGAGATATACATCGTTTGTTTTCACGGTTGAAAATGCCACAAAGAACCATACCAATTAGTCTTATAGTGTCCCTAGCACTTTTTCTTTGTTTTTTGGTCAGGCATTTTGGGAAAAGCTCTGGCCAGGAAATGAAGGTACGTGGCAACGCAACGACGGCATACCTGGTTCCGCGAAGGCTCCATGACAAGATAATCCTCCAGAGCAATAACCAAATGCCAGCTTGCAATATTTCAACTGGGTCAAGGTAGTTTTTGGGTGAGGTTTATATATATGCATCTGGTCAGGTCTATCTACCGATTGGAAGCAAAACCCGTGCATGAAACCACTACTCAATCTGTTACCACGTACGTGATGAGACACCCTCATCGAAAACAAGACCTAAATATTTTATAGAGAGAGATTCCTACGTTTTCTTTCTTTGTGGCTTTTGTTTTTGTCTCCCTTGGCTGGAGCAGATGCGACTCAAAGCATGGGAAAGTGACGTTATTCTACTGCACGTGCGGGTTGCCTGGTGTTGCGTAGACCGAAGCAAAGCAAACTTTATCTGCCAGCCTGTCACCCCCCCCACCCTTCCTCCAAGGACAGCTTCCCGGCGAGTGCAAACGACACCAAAATGAGCTCAATCTCATAAGAGACAGAGCCGCCTCGTGTAGAAGTTAACCAGACGCGCACTATCCATATATCAACACGGCATTTGATGCGGTTTTATATCCTCTGTCTACAGCTGGAAGAATCTCTCTCTCTCTCTCCCTCTCTCTCTGTGAAGTCAAACCTTTTTTTGACACTAACAACACTGCTTAACGTGTATAAATACCTCCTTCCCATGCATCCATCATATCCATCACTCGTATTCGAGCTTCTTCTCCTCCTCACTGTTGTAGAGCGTTGAATGATGAAGGTGGTTTTAGTAGTGTTCTGTCTAATCATGAGCTTTCTCATGATGAAGGGGGCTCGAGCCGGTGATTTCTACCGGGACTTCGACCTCACCTGGGGCGGCCAGCGAGGCAAGATATCTGAAGGTGGTCAGTTTCTCACCCTCTCTCTCGACAAGTATTCTGGCTCCGGGTTTCAGTCCAAGAACGAGTACCTCTTTGGCCGCATCGACATGCAACTCAAGCTCGTCCCTGGCAATTCCGCTGGCACCGTCACCACCTACTACGTATGTGTCTTCATTCATTAAATTTGCAAGCATGCTAATTATACTAATCTCTCTCCCACTCAATTAGCACTGACAAGGAACATTAAATTGACAACGTTCTTTTGCTACACTATATATGCAGTTATCTTCTCAAGGGCCGACGCATGACGAGATTGACTTCGAGTTCCTTGGGAATCTGTCAGGCAACCCCTACATCGTGCACACCAACGTATTCACTGAGGGCAAAGGCAACCGCGAGCAGCAGTTTTATCTCTGGTTCGACCCAACCAAGGCCTTCCACGCCTACTCCATCCTCTGGAACCCTCAACGCATCCTGTATGTTCATGAATCATTTTAATGTATCAATGTAACAATTCTCTAGCTAAACCTGAACACACACTAACGCATTTTTTCTTTTAATCTCTATCAGTTTCTTGGTGGACAATGTGCCTATAAGAGAATTCGTCAACAAGGAATCGATGGGTGTCCCGTTCCCCAACAAACAGGCCATGAGGATTTACTCGAGCCTGTGGAACGCAGACGACTGGGCCACCATGGGTGGGCGCGTCAAGACGGACTGGACTCAGGCTCCTTTCACCGCTTCCTACCGCAACTTCAACGCCAATGCCTGTGCATGGTCAGCTGGGAAGTCGTCCTGTGCTTCCACGACCACCACCAGCTCGACCAATTCCGGCAGCAGCACCTGGCAGACTCAGGCGCTGGACGCCAGCGGAAGGCAGAGGCTCGAGTGGGTGCAGAAGAACTTCATGATCTATGACTACTGCACCGATTTGAAGCGCTTCCCTCAGGGCCTTCCTCCCGAATGCAAGAACTGAGGGCTGAAATTTGAGGGAACCTAAAAGATTTTCTTGCACGTGTGTTCTGATTAATTACTGTGTACATATTGCCAAATTTTTTTTGTTCTTTCTGTAAGCTGAGCTACAAGAAATAATGAAAGCAAATCGTTGGTGGATTATTAGCTAGCCTTGACTTCATTTCTTATTCCCCTTTAATCGTTGGCCAAGTTCGATCTTGAACCTGGCGTCGTCCATTGAATTCTGAAGGGAACCAATCCGGTCCGGTTCCAACAACTCGAATCTAGGATTGGACCAATTAAGTTCTGATTCCAACCTTAGAACCGGTCTACATAATTCTAAATAAACAGTTTTTCCATAGGTTTTCTTAGAAACATTTAATTCTGAATGATTCCTCCTATTTGGCCTTAGTCCAAAACATTAGTCTCTTGAAATTTCATTTATAGCTAATAAAATTTTGATAGCTGGAGTACTTACCATGTTTTAGTTCGGTTAATTACTTATATTTGGAAATTGACGTTAAAAGATAATTTTTACTTACTTCCACTCTGGCAGCATCCATGAATGACCTGTCTGCTTATTGCTTGGGAGACAAAAGGGTAAACCGACAAGAATCTTCTAATCTGCTTGGGGCGTGTGTGCACAAACTTTGAGTTAACCAGCTGTAATTGTTTCCCAAAGCGGGAGTCGATTTCAAAAGCATATCTACGTACACCTCCCCAGATGCTTATTCATTGCACCACAACCACGCCGAGAAGGAATAGTAGCATTCATCCATGTCAGCAATGTCATCCTCACCAGCTTTGATGATACAAGAAGACCAATTTTGCCCCCCACTGAGTATGAGAGCTCCCGAAACTCCGAACCGTGACGCCCTCTATTTAAAATAGTATTAAACATGATACGTTGAGAAGTACATGTGATTTGTATTAGAAAAAGTCTCACATTAAAGATTTGATGTGTTAAGGAGTATTGAATAATCCTAGTTACCTCATAAGTCATTGGATTAAGTTTTTTAGGGAATGTGGGTTCAATTCAATATATTGACAAATTCGGACTTGGACTTTCTCTTAGTGATTTCCCCAGGTGAATATATACGGGTCTTTTTTGGGCTCCTAATATTGGTGTCAGGACCGATGATTGATTGGTAGCCCACTCACAATGTGTATCGGAGTCTAGTGAATATCTAAAAGAAGTAATCTCGTGATTAACATAATTTTTGGGCAACTTTCATGGTTCATTTTGATGAAAGAGACCGGGGATGAAGGTGGCGTTATGATATAGTGATGCGGATTGATAGTTGCATTCATTGTTCGGTCTGGAGAAAAAGACCTGAGGTGAAGGTGGGCGTTATGATATACCAATGCAATCCCAATGTGAACTTTCCTGGTTTGGTCCAGTGATGAAGGATAGTGGAGATTAAGTTGAGACGTGTTGATACAAAAGTATACTTGAATTAAGAGGGAGCAAACCTAACACTAAGCTTGCACATAGGGGTAAGATTGTTGAGATACACGTATGAGTTGTATTAGAAAAAGTCACAAGACTAGAGAATTCATGTGGTATAGAGCAGTTAATAATCCTAGTTGGCTCATAATTTATTGGCTTGACATTTTGAGTGAAAATGGATCCGACATAATATATTGCAAGTTCGGACTTGGGCTCCCTCTTGGCGATCTCCCTAGGTGAAAAAAATCAAGTTTCTATTGTAGACTTCCAATACAATGAGATGGTTTCTCGTGTCCATTAGAATTTATTGAATCAAAAGTTTAATAATCATGCACATACAAAGTTAAACCCCATTTAATTTTTCGTCTTATATATAATGCTAGAAAAAGATAACTGACCTCAACGAAATAGTTGGAAAAGGCTTGGAAAAACTAATAACTAAATCAAGTAATATGACGTGTAATTGGTCGTCTAAGAAAGTTGATCTTGTGTAATAGCACCTAATAAATAACCAGTTACATCACTTGTAACATAGACTATTCGGTATGTAGATCGGTATCAAAGTTCACACAACATAGACTCATTGTATCATGATGGTGCTATGCGCCCAAAAACTATGTTGTGAAGTGTTGTTATAAGTAATTAACTACTTAGTGATACAAGTTTCTTTAAACATGCACCATATTGAAATTGGACAGAACGCTCTCTAAAAATTGTTGGAGCTGTAGCTAAAAATTATTAAAAGGCGTTGCAATTTCAAGATGATCGTCAAGCACCTTATTGAGATACACATAAGTTGTTTTCACAGTTGAAACTACCGTAAAGAACCATACCGAATAGTCTTGGAGTGTCCCTAGCACTTTTTCTTTGTTTTTTTGGGCAGGCATTTTGGGAAAAGCTCTGGCCAAGAAATGAAGGTACAGGGCAAGGCAACGAAGGGATAAGTGGTTTTGCGAAGGCTCCATGACAAGATAATCCTCCAAAGCAATAACCAAATGCCACCTTGCAATATTTGAACTGGGTCAAGGTAGTTTTCGGGTGAGGTTGATATATATGCATCTGGCCAGGCCTATCCACCGATTGGAAGCAAAACCCGTGCATGAAACCACTTTTTACTCTGTATGCACGTACGTGATGAGACACCCACATCGAAAACAAGACCTAAATATTTTATAGAGAGAGATTCCTACGTTTTCTTTCTTTGTGGCTTTCGTTTTTGTCTCCCTTGGCAGGAGCAGATGCGACTCAAAGCATGGGAAAGTGACGTTATTCTACGACAAGTGCGGGTTGCCTGATGCTGCGTAGACCAAAGCAAAGCGAAACTTCAATCTTTCAGCCTGTCACACGCACTCATATCTCCAAGGAAAACTCAAAGGAAAGAAATTAAGATCGGTGCACAATCTGGAACTAGGGTAGTTTATATCTATAGCCTAATTGCTCTAGCCCTTCTCTAAATTCCTCATACTAAAATTCCTCTTATATGCACGAACCGGTGATTGATCTTATCCTTATGTATTGATAACAATTTTGGTCGATGATTTTTGAGAGTTAAGGTGCCGTAGAATTTCTTATCTCGCCCTTCTAATCGGGAATAATTATGAAAGCAATCTTAAAGTTATTACAAGAATGCCAATTCATTTATAACTTTTTCAATTTTGTCAATGAAGTCCTAAATCTTTGTACAAAATTCCCATTTAATCCTTCTGGTAAGTTGTTGCCAGAAATTACTGACATGATGCCTAGTCATCACCAATCATTCTACATGGCACGTTGATGCGAACGACTTGCGGATCATTGGTGGATAATTAGCTAGCCTTGACTTCATTTCTTGTTCCCCTTTAATCGTTGGCCAAGTTCGATCTTGAACCTGGCGCTGTCCATTGAATTCCGAAGGGAACCAATTCGGTCCGGTTCCAACAACTTGAATCTCGGACCGGACCAATTAAGCTCTGATTCCGGCCTTGGAAACGGTCCACATAATTTTGAACAAACAGAGTTATTCCACAGGTTTTCTTAGAAACATTTAATTCCGAATGATTCTTCCCATTCGGCATTAGTCCAAAATAGTAGTCTCTTGAAATTTCATTTACAGCTAATAAAATTATGATTGCTGGAGTACTTACTATGTTTTAGTTCGGTTAATTACTTATATTTGGAAATTGACGTCAATAATCATTTTTACTTAAATCCACTCTGGCATCATCTATGGATGACTTGTCTGCTTATTGCTTGGGATACCCAAGGGTAAACCGACAAAAATATTCTAATCCACTTGAGGCGTTGTGCACAAACTTTAAGTTAATCAACTGTAATTGTTTCCCAGAACGGAATTCAATTTCAAAACCATATCTACATACACCTGCCCAGATGCATATTCATTGCACCACAACCACGCCAAGAAGGAAGATTGGCATGCATCCATGTCAGCAATGTCATCCTCACGCACTTTGATAGAAAAGAAGGCCAATATTTGCCCCCCAGTTGGTATGAGAGCTCCATAAACTCCGAATTGCGACCCCCTCCATTGGAAATAATTATTAAGATGGTACGTTGAGATATAGGTGTGATTTGTCTTAGAAAAAATCCCACATCACATATTTGATGTGTTGTGGAGTAATAAATAATCCTAATCATCTTGTACCTCATTGGTTTAAATTTTTTAGTGAAGACACGTCCAACTGGATATATTGATGAGTTTGGACTTGGGCTCTCTCTTGGCAATTTTCTCAAGTAAAGGTATCGGGTTTCTGTTGTGTGCTCCTAACATTGGTGTTAGAGCCAATGGTTGATTGGTGACCCACTCACAATATATATCAATTTTTGGTGAATACCTCAAAAAAGTAATCTCATAATCAACACAGTTTTCAGGCAACTTTCATGGTTCAGGTTGACAAAAGAGACCAAGGATGAAAGTGGCATTATGCTATAGCAACACCATCCCGACAGCAGCATTCATTGTTCAATTTGGAGAAGAGACCTGACGTGAAGGTGGGCGTTATGGTATACTATTGCAATCCCGATGATGTGAACTTTCATGTTATGGTCTAAAGAAAAAGTCTGGTGACGAAGGATAGTAGAGATTAAGTTGAGACATGTTGATATAGAAGCACACTTGAATTAAGGGGGCCCTAAGCTTGTACATGAGAGCTAAATTGTTGAGATGCACACATGAGCTATATTAGAAAAAGTCACAAAAATAAAGAATTGATGTAGTATTGAAGAGTTAATAATCCTAGTAAACCCATAACTTATTGACTTAACCTTTTAAGTGAAAATAGGTTCAATGGGATATATTATGGATTCAGACTTGGGCTCTCTCTTGGCAATCTTCTTATGTAAAAAAATCAAGTTTCTACTGCACACTTCCAACACAATGAAATGGTTTCTCGCATCTGTCAAAATTTGTTGAATCAAAGTTTGGATAATCATGCACATAACAAAAATAACCCATTTTGATATTTTAGTCATATATAAAGCTAGAAAAAAAATATATGACCTCGACGAAATAGTTAAAAAGGGCTTGGAAAAACTATTAACTTAATCAAGTAATTTGACGTATAATTGGTCGTTTGAGAAAGTTAGTCATGCTAAATATCACTTAATAAATACCCAATTACATCACTTAGTTCATGCCACTTTTGCATGTAGATTGGTATCAAAGTTCACATAATATAGACTCACTGTATCATGACAGTGCTATGCACCCAGAAATTCTATTGTGAAACGTTGTTCTAAGTAATTAACTACTTAAAGATATGGGTTTTTTTAACATACATCGCATTTAAACCGGACGTAGCGCTTTCTAAAAGTTGTCAAAGTTATTGCTAAAAATTGTTAAAAGGTGTCGCAATTTCGAGATGTACGTCAAACACCTTATTAAGATATACATCAGTTATTTTCATGATTGAAACTGCCACAAAGAACCGTACTAAATAGTCTTGTAGTGTTCCTAGCACTTTTTCTTTTTTGGTCAGGCATTTTGGGAAAAGCTCTGGCCAGGAAATGAAGGTACATGGCAAGGCAACAGAGGCATACCTGGTTCGGCGAAGGCTCCATGACAACATTGACAAGATAATCCTCCAAAGCAATAACCAAATGCCAGCTTGCAATATTTCAACTGGGACAAGGTTGTTTTGGGTGAGGTTTACATACATGCACCTGGCCAGGTCCATACCCATTGGAAAGACAGATAAGATTTCCGCCTTTGGAAACAAAGCAGAAGCAAAACCCGTGCATGCAACCACTGCTCAAGCACGTACGTGTAGAGACGCCCTCCTTGGGAACCAGACCTAAATTTTTTATAGAGAGAGAGAGAGAGAGAGGGAGAGATTCCTACGTATCCTTTCTAGTGGCTTTCGTTTTTGTCTCCCTTGGCAGGGGCAATGCGGCTCAAAGCATAGGGAAGTCACATTATTTTATGGCACGTGTGGGTTGCATGATCTGGCAGCTGCGTAGACCGAAGCAAAGAATAGTTTTAATCAGTCAGCCTGTCACACGCGCTTCTCCAACTCCAAGGATAACTCAAAGGGAAATAATAAAGAACATCGATGCATAATAAGGAACTGGGGTAGATCATATCTCCTTGGCGTGTGCGTACATTGCACAACCTAATTGCTTTAACCCTTCTCTTACTCCCTCCTGCTAACATTCTTCTTATATTCGCAAACAGGTGATTGATCTTATTCCTATATGTCGATAATGATTGTGGTAAACGATTCTCGAGTGTTAAAAATGTCGTAGAATTTCGTATCTTGCCCTTCCAACCAAAATGCTCCCCTCGTCACATTGAAGAGCTACTCATTTACCCGGGTAATAACAGAACTTTCTCATGCATATGAGCATACATATAATCAGGAAACTTCCATTGTTGATGTTTGAATGTCCAAGACCTTACTTCCAATCCGAGCCAGCTCACCATGACGAGTTCAATGAGCCAAGGAAGGCAGGCCTGGAGCGGAAAATCTGGCAGGTTCAATCCCTCGTTGAAGGGAAAAGTCCACAGAGGCCACCACCTGATGAATGGGCAATTGCCATAGTAAGGAAGCCGTCGGAAATGTTGAAAGCCCATCAAAAAGTCAAACCTACCTGACGGGATAGGTGTTGGATTTACATATAGTTAAGAGATGGACCGCATTGTGACGGTGCAAGTGCGTGGAAAAATATCGTTAATTTATGGTGATTTGATCTAATTCATTAAGCTAAGCTCTTGACGACAGCTTCCCGCAAGTGCCAACGCCACAAAAGCGATCTCCATCTTATGAGAGACACAGAACCGCCTCGTGTAGAAGCTAACCAGACGCGCAGTATCCATATAACGACACGACATCTGTTAAGCATTCATATCCTCTGTCTACAGCTGGGAGAATATCTCTCCCCTCTCTCTCTAGAGTCAAACCTTTTTTAAACACTAACAACGCTGATTAACGTGTATAAATACCTTCTTCCCCTCCACCCAGCATATCCATCACCCACAAAGCCCTCTGTTTCAAGCTTCTTCTTCTCCTTACCGTGTTGTGGAGTGTTGAAAAGATGAAGGTTTTAGTAGCGGTCTCTCTGGTCATGAGCTCTCTCGTGATGGTGGGGGCTCAAGCCGGTTATTTCTACCGGGACTTCGACCTCACCTGGGGCGGCGAGCGAGCCAAGATATCTCAAGGTGGTCAGCTTCTCACCCTCTCTCTCGACAAGTACTCAGGCTCCGGGTTTCAGTCCAAGAACGAGTACCTCTTTGGCCGCATCGACCTGCAACTTAAGCTCGTCCCCGGCAATTCTGCTGGCACCGTCACCACCTACTATGTATGTGTCTTCACTCATTAAATCTGCACGCCTGCTAATAGTACTATCGTACTTAATTACCATCGACAAACATCATTAGATTGACAGCATTCTTTTGATACACTATATCTGCAGTTGTCTTCTCAAGGGCCGGCGCATGACGAAATCGACTTCGAGTTCCTGGGGAATCTGTCAGGCAACCCCTACATTGTGCACACCAACGTATTCACTCAGGGCAAAGGCAATCGCGAGCAGCAGTTTTATCTCTGGTTCGACCCAACCAAGGCCTTCCACACCTACTCCATCCTCTGGAACCCTCAACGCATCCTGTATGTTTATGAATCATTCTGATGATTTTTCATCAGAGTAACAATTCTCTAGCTAAACCTGAACACACGCTAACATATTGGTTTTTTCAATCTCTATCAGTTTCTCGGTGGACAATGTGCCTATAAGAGAATTCGTCAACAAGGAATCGATGGGTGTCCCGTTCCCCAACAAACAGGCCATGAGGATTTACTCGAGCCTGTGGAACGCAGATGACTGGGCCACCATGGGGGGGCGCGTCAAGACCGACTGGACTCAAGCTCCTTTCACCGCTTCCTACCGCAACTTCAATGCCAACGCCTGTGCATGGTCGGCCGGGAAGTCGTCCTGTGCTTCCACGACCACCACCAGCTCGACCACTTCCAGCAGCGATGTGTGGCAGACTCAGGCGCTGGATGCCAACGGAAGGCAGAGGCTCAAGTGGGTGCAGAAGAAGTTCATGATCTATAACTACTGCACCGACCTGAAGCGCTTCCCTCAGGGCCTCCCTTCCGAATGCAAGAAATGAGTGCTGAAATTTGAGAGAACCTAAGGAATTTTCGTGCGCGATGTTCCAATGAACTAGCCTGTACATATTGCTCAATTGTTTTGTTCTTTCTGTAAATTGGGCTACAAGTCATAATGAAAAACTAATCATTGCTTCGTGATTCCCTTTTGTATTACGTAACACGACACACGTAAAACCCCGGATAGCCTTGCTGGTCGCTGACCGTCGGGAAATTTCGTGTCAGATTTTGACTTGCAGCATTGCTGGAAATCATGTCACGAGAAAGCAATCTCTTAAAAAATGTTTCCATCCCAACGGATGACAGAAGCTGGAAGGAGTTTTTCAACTTGTCCCCATAATAAGCAAGACAAGATAAAGGAACTAGAGCTCCGAGTATTAATTAATTATCATTCGATTAGATCAACCATTTCTGTCTTAAGTCGACCATTTACTGTCCACTGAGAAGACGGAAGAACAACACGTGCGAATGATCAAACCAACGATCTACTTCTCTCTTTCCATTTTACCTTTTGCGGATGTAGAAGAATTGTCAGCCCGTTTAGACGAGCCCTTAGCTGAACAAAAAAAATTAGTACTAGTTTTAGACCTGAACTCATCAACGTACGGAGCCAAAATAGTCACAGCGCAAGTCTCTTCAGATCCTCCAGATGTGCCAATCTGTCACTAAATATAGCTAAAAATAGTTTCCACAGATAGAAAAGGGATTTTCTTATCAACCTGGACCCCTACGTCTTCTTTAATTTGAAACCTTCCTCTAATTCTTATCTCTTCTTCTTGAGGCAAATCAAATTTAGAGAGCTCTATTTTTACCAAATTTTGACTCTCCTGTAGTTGTCACCAATAACAATCCACAATTTTGTGTTTGTGTATGCATATATAAGGTCCTCCTTCTTGAATATCTATGCGCCGTAGGTAACATCATCCTATAGGGCTTTTCCAAATTGCGGAAAGCCTTCTGGGATTCTCAACCTAGTTATGCCAGATATGTCTTCCCCGAGGCTTTTCCCGATTGTTTTACTTTCTCTGCTCCTTTGTCTCGCATCTGCCACGGCCGGGAATTTCTATCAAGACATCGATGTCCTCTTCGGGGATTGGCGCACCCAAATTCTCCAGGGAGGCGAGCTCATCACGCTCTCTCTCGATAAGGCTTCCGGGGCGGGATTCAGATCCAAGAACGAATATCTATACGGAAGATTCGACATGAGGATGAAATTAGTCGGGGGAGACTCCGCTGGCACGGTCACCACATTTTATGTGCGTGTGCATACGCATTTCTCATCAATAACAGCCATTTTATTCATGCAACAACAGCACTAATATACTGCTAGGCCGATTTTAATTTATTTGCGGCATTCATCGACCAATATTGCAGATGTCTTCTCAAGGACCAACCCACAACGAGATCGATCTCGAGTTTCTGGGCAATTCATCAGGAGATCCGTATATTGTCCATACGAACGTAATCCTGCAAGGGAAAGGAGGCAAGGAACAAGAGTTCTATCTGTGGTTCGATCCCACAAAGGACTTCCATCTGTACTCAATCGTGTGGAACCCTAAGAACATCATGTAAGACAACCTCTCTCTCCCTCGTACAAAATCTTTTCTTCGATAGCTCTAACATTGAAAAAACAATCTCTTGCTTGTACCATATTGCCTAACCAACAACAATCAAACATATTTGAGAGATTACGGAGGCGCCCGAATGATGTCAAGTTTCATTTGTTTCTGCAAAATGGCCAGATTTTTGGTGGATGAAGTTCCAATCAGGGTCTACAGGAACTGGGGAACGAAGGGAGTGCGATACCCGTCCGACCAGCCGATGAGGATGTACGCGACCTTATGGGACGCCGAAGATTGGGCCACGCAAGGCGGACGAGTGAAGACTGACTGGTCGAAGGCTCCGTTCACCGCCTCTTACAGGGGCTATAACGCGAACGCCTGTGTCTGGCCATCCTCGTCCTCGTCTTGTCCCTCAGCAAGTCCGACGCCGGGCAACGAGTGGCAAACCCAAACGCTCGGCGTCAAGGGTCGGAACATGCTCCGATGGGTACAAAAGAAGTACATTGTGTACAACTACTGCACAGACTTTAGGCGGTACCCTCGACGCCTTCCTCGGGAATGCAGGAAATCAAGGTTTCTATAGGGAAAATTCAATGATACATTGGCTCTGTTTATTTCATAAAAAATGAATTATTTAAAAAATATTTTTCTAAAAATAATAATTTATATCACTTATAAAAATGAATGAATGAAAAATATCTTCATTGTTTGCAAAAATGTTTAGACATTTATTGTTGTTGATAATGAAAATATTTTTAATCAACTAATTATTTTAAGTGATACAAATGATTTTTTTATGAAAATATTTTTCAAAAAATCATCTATTTTCCATGAAACAAATAGAGCTGTGATTTTTTTGTCTATTATTTTGTACATGGTTTCATGAGAATGAATTCACGGAACTCTTTGGTCGACCTTGTACGTGCGCTATTGCAAATTTAAATGAAACGAAAGATTTTGGATATTCAGTTCCTCCCCTATTTGTTTAGGTTACTCAAGGCATGATCGTATTGGTTTCTAAATTTGAACTATCGATGTAAATATTAGCTAAAATAACATGGGAAAAATTGTCCAAAAAGTCATAAACCTATTGTTTCAATAGTTAATTCAATCTTAAACCTATTGTACAAGACCAATTCAATTTTAAAATTTTCAATTATGTCAATCCTAAACATTTTAACGAATTGCCAACGGAATCTTTCCGCCTAATGTTGATCGAAAATCGCTGACGTAACAATCTAATCAATGCCGACCATCCTACAAATGTTTTTAACAATTGAAGTATACAAAAGCTTTTTATAGATGATAATAAAATTGTCTCGAACTTTTTTACTTGATCTTAATCGTCTATATGGAGGCATTAGGATAATGGAAAGAGATTTCATAAAAAAAAATTAATGAACCCAAGTCGGGCACTACGTATGCCATTGACTTTGCACCACCTGGCACGACGCATTTTAGAGTCGTGAATGTAAAATAAAAAATAAAATCAATCGAATTTTGCGAATTTTTTATGCTAGGAGTAGAATAAAGGTCACGACTTTTATTCTTAGGAGCACGTAAATCGCGCGAGTAGCACATGTGAACAGCATTGTCATTTCTACATTTCTTGTGATTATTATTAGCATGAGCCTGCGACAAAGTTCATCACCACAATAGTAGAAAGTGGATATATAAATGCCTCGGCGGGTGCCAGCTTCGAGTTCAGGCAGATGATGATAGCGTGATGAACGATTTCGTTTATACGGACCTGATGTACATGTCAACATACCCTCTGGAACGATGCGGTCAAGATTACGACCAATTCAACGATCAGATGACTCGGCATGATGAACTGTATGGTCAAGATTCCACATGGGCAAGGCAACCCCCTTGATCCTATGGAGAAGAAAAGAAAGTGAATAAATTTAAAAAGGAAAAAAAATCCAAAAAAATTTCGGAAAATTTTTAAACAATCAAAAAATAGTCCACGTTAATGTTAGTTGCTGGCCACGTCATGTAGAACAACTGGCGTTGACTAGACCGTCACGTGAATAATTTTTAGCCTAAATTAAAGATTATATTGGTAATTCATTAAAAGATTTAAGACTAAATTTATAATTTCTTAAAAGGTTCGGAATTAAATTAACATAATTTGAAGATTCGGGATTGCATTGACCATCGGAAAATTGATTTGGAATTTTGGGCAATTTTTCCAAATGCCGTGTAATGAGAGAACAATGTCTTGGCAATTGGAAGCATTGTTGTAACTGGTCCTCGCCAAATAAAAAATTATTATATAATGTAAGTGCATAAAGGAATAAAAATAAACGTTTTTCCTTTTTAGTTTTCTAGAACATTTGAGGACAGGAATATACAGGGGGGTAATCACAACGGTTGAATTTTTGAATGACCATTTTCCTTCTCTCTTCTTACTTAAAATGTTCTCCATGTATCAAGACAAAATGGACAATACGGCTCCGCCAGATAATTTCATCAATCGAACCAGAAATTGAACCAAAACGAGGAGAAGAAAAATTTTTGAGGAGGGTATAGATGATATCGAGAAGACTAAAATAATTTTTTTATTAAAGAGTCTTGTTAACGAGTATCTCATCATATTAAATAAAGAAATATTTTCATTTCCAGTGTACTAATTACACATAAAATAAGAGAGGTAATATCAAAACGACATTTTTCTTACTTAATTTCTTGAACGAGATGCTCTTAGGATACTTGCTAACAAAATCGTCCGTATAATTTGGTGCAACAATTACAACCTTTTGAATAAATGTATTTAAATTTCGACAAGATTAGACAAGCCATGCAGTGCGAAGCGTGAGCAGTTTTCTCTCCATCTTTCGCGTCAAGGCTTTTCCGCAGCTACTCCACAGCACGGAGCCCTTCAAAACAAGGCGATGCCAAAACGGATCCAACATCCGCACAGCTCAGACTCATCACATGATCAGCTCAGAACCGAACAAAAAGACACTTTATCCAAACGCATGCAAGCTCTCTCGATCCTATTGATGCGAGTCACGGGTCGGCGCTAAGCCCCGCGAGCCACTGACCACAACCCAAACGCGTTATTCCCTTTGCTGTCCTGTCCAAGCCAGAAAGAAATGATGACACGCTTGACAGCTTGGGTTGAACTGGGCTGGGTCATGGGCGCGGTCTTGATCTTGAATTGAACCCGTTCCACCTCCACCACCTTTTCATTGCTTCCTGCGTACCTTCCTCTCTCTCTCTTTTCTCTCTCTTTATTCCAACTCCTCTCTCACGAAAAAGACGTTCAAAGTTTTGCCAGCTTCACCGCTACACGCGCACACAGACACCAACTTGCTTGTCTAGCTTGCATTTGCCAGCTCTCTCGCCCACCCTTTACAGCTCCTGCACTCACCTATAAGATGCCCTCGTCCTCCTTCCCTCTCTCCTCACCAGTCTCCCCACCAAAATCATCGTACTGCCTGACCCAAACATCCTCATCCTCCTCCGACTCCGAAGCGCGTGCTGCTCTTTTGGTCCCTTCAGATTTAAGTCGAGACAGGCCGAGATGACGTCGCCCTCGACGAGGCTCTGCGTCTGTTTGCTCCATCTGGCCGCGATCTCCGCCCTCGCCTCTGCCGGCAACTTCTACCAGGACTTCGACATCACCTGGGGTGACCACCGTGCCCAGATACTCGACGGCGGCCGAGAGCTCACGCTCTCTCTCGACCAGCTCTCTGGGTCCGGTTTCAAGTCCAAGAACGAGTACCTCTTCGGGAGGATCGACATGGAGATCAAGCTCGTGGAAGGCAACTCGGCCGGCACGGTCAACGCATACTACGTGAGTCTTTTTCTACAAGCCGTTCGCTCTTTGCCATGCGTAGCAATCATGCGAGCCTCTCCGTGCTTAAAATCTCGTGGTTTATCTTTTATGGCTCCTGCAGTTGTCCTCTCAAGGCCCGACGCACGACGAGATCGACTTCGAGTTCCTCGGCAATCTCTCCGGGAACCCCTACACGCTCCACACCAACGTGTTCTCGCAGGGGAAAGGGAACAGAGAACAGCAATTCCACCTCTGGTTCGATCCCACCAAGGCATTTCACACCTACTCGCTCGTCTGGAACGCTCGACGCATCATGTAATGTCCCAAAAGCTCATGACGACGACCTCTTTTTCCTCTCTATACAAACTTGAATACCGCTCCGGTTGCTGACTAACCCGCGAATTCCTGTTTCAGATTCTTGGTGGACAACAGTCCCATAAGAGTGTTCAACAACTTGGAGTCGATCGGCGTGCCTTTCCCAAGCAACCAGCCCATGAGGATTTACTCTAGCCTCTGGAACGCTGATGACTGGGCGACGATGGGCGGCCGTGTCAAGACCGACTGGACCAAAGCCCCTTTCACCGCGTCTTTCAGGAACTTCAACGCCAACGCTTGCGTGGCCTCGTCCGGGTCTTCCTCCTGTGGCTCTAAGTCCACCAATAGCTTGCAGACAAGCGCGTGGCAGGAGAAATCCCTCGACGCGGCCGGCAGGAACAGGCTCCGTTGGGTGCAGCAGAAGTACATGATCTATAACTACTGCAGCGACTCTAAACGGTTCCCTCAGGGTCTACCGCCAGAGTGCAAGAGATCGAGGTTCCTCTGAAGCTGAAGCTGCATCAACTTCCAGTACCACAGTCGGTTGATTCTTTTGCGCAAGGTGTGATATAAAGTAGTGAGCAAAATTCATTCATTATTCTTTCGTGCAACTACAATTAATATCAATAAAAGGCGATTTCGCCACTATTGTTGTATCCATGATCTCCTTGATGGCCTCAATAATTACCATCGTCTGAACGCTTGATGAATGTCGTGTGAAGTATACTTTCTCATGACCCGGTATGATGCTATGCTCTTTCCAGAGTATACATTTACAACCTCATTGTCGAAAACCTAAACTTAGAGAATTCAAACCCAGCACCGCTGTGTTTTTCAATGTCCCTTTCCCTAAAGCTCTGCTTTCCAATTAGAGCAATCAAATGACAATATCACCGGGTGAACCAGTCTGGCTCCCAGTCTCTTACAGTTAAGCTAAAAATAAAAGATAAAAAAACATTCGACCAGCGAAAACTCCATGACAATCATCTGTTTCAAGTATAATTTCTTAATTGAAAAGAACCATAGACTCGATAACTTGCACTTCATGAACTTCAGCCATGGTAGCAAAGGAGATTCAATGCATCATTCAAAATTGAAACCTATACAAAATTGTCAAGTATAGTTGATAGAGTCACAAAAAAATGATAACCCCACAAAGCACTTGGCATTTCAATTCAGCACACACATTCAGACCATCTTAAGGGTTTTGAATCCCTCAGAGTAATAGTCGACATGATAGGGCAAATAAAATGCTCGGACGGACCAACGGCTTCATTCCCTACTACATACACTACATACTTATCTAGAACATACTCCAGGAGCACTATAGAGGAGGAGAAATATGGTCACATATGCTGGTTGAACCACTCGAATTGCAAAGCAGAGACTACTGCCATCTCGGGACCTGTCATACAATGGGAAAAGGCAAGTATCAGAGACACATGGAGGTCAGAAGAATCAGCGTTGCAAGATGCTTTTACAGCCAAAGGCAAGCGGAAAGAAAGATGCTAATAAAAATCCAAATGGGCAATAACATTGTCCCTTGGCTAAATCGCTGTCAGCCAAAAGATACATGGAATTCGTAAGAGAAAATTGCAACTTTTACTAAATGCTGAAGAAACTACTCAAACAAGAGGACAACTACTTCACCAACACTGGAAATCTTGCAGCTAGGAAAACTGCGACTTAACCAGCTTTTCACGTTCCAAGAGGAAGTAAACTTCATAACAAGGACTTTGATACTCATACAATCAACGAAATTGACTTGTACAGGTGCATTTCTCAATTTTTTTTTTTTTTTTTAACAACTGAACAATTGACTACCAAAGACAGGTCTTATTTCTCTACAGAATTAATCAATAAATGCAGCCCTAAATAACATTCCATGAACTTCTATCAAAGGGTCAATTGTCAGTTTGAATCTTCCATTTTTCTTCCAGAACCTCATGACTCAGAGTATGATTTACCTATATTGTCCTTGAGAAAATATTATCACAGCTCTGAAGGCAGCCATCAAATCCCTGGCCCACGTTACAAATCAAAGTCAACAAAGCCAGAATGTCTGTACAAGATAGGACAAACAAACACCCAATGAGCTCCTAAATGTGTTCTCTGATCAAAGACTCTTAACCAAACCACCTGACTGTATTTGGAACCTAATTACTGAAAGTTCCAGTTTTTTACTTCAAATAGACGTCATGCCTTCATACTGTCTACCTACTTCATTTATCCCAGATTTCTCAGCAGAGGCCCAGCGTGAACTCAATGCTTGAGTCAATTTGTACTACACAACCTTTCAAAAATTGATGGCAAAGGTCAATTTAAACCACTAATTCAGATACAATTTAAAATCCCAGAAGAAGACCTTCCTTCATTTGACCAGATTACTGCTGTCTCCCTAGGATGTGCTACTTCACAAAGCCTAAAAGCCAACTAACCGAGCATGAACAATCAAAGGCATGCTCAAAATCAATCTCCATTTTCCATCCCTATCATCCAGTTAACTGGGGGACGTCACCATCCATGATTAAAATTGTCGATTACTCTCAACAAAATGCCTTCTCTGCACAGCAATCTCACTCTCTGCAATCTTGTCCCGGCACCAACAAAATAACAATTTCAGGCATTTCTTCACTGGACAATTTAATGAAATAGCTTGCGACATGGCATTAGAGCTTGATAAATTTAGTTTCAGTGCTCAATAACTTCTCAAACCTAATAGTACCCTAGACTTTTCAAGGGGTATGTCCCAATCGGGTCCCAATTCTCAGATATTCCATAAATAAATAGCAGCGCTACCGAAGCATCAGATACCCAACATTAATCCACGCCGAGAATTTTCAGATTAACAAATGTAAGCGCCAAAGTTAAGACCTTTTTCTGCTTTCACAAACACATAGGGGTCGAAAGCAAAATAGTCTTAAGCGAAAATGACCCTTTTCCCAAAAATACGAAGAAGAGAAACGGGCGAGTCCTCAACCCAACAAGAACAGAGCTTTAACACCGCAATGAGGCTCCACAAACTGGGTAAGACTCCAGATTTTATACCATCAAGCCCGAGACTTTCTTCACCGAAACCACATGCGCCCAAAAGCAAAAGAAAGCAGAGGAGAAAATGCGTTTTCCTCTGCTTCGAAGGGGAAGGAGCTCGAGAGAAGTAAAACCCAAAGAAAATCTCGAGAGAAAGAAAGAAAAAGGCCTACCTCGTAGAAGAGAAGGGATTCTCCCAGAAAGTCATGAGCTTGCATGGGAAGGAACAGAGGCCATGGCCGCGAGCTTTTAATAAATGGAGCTCCAGGAGACATAATGTATGAGCCCTAGGTTTATTCCCCCCGTAACGACAGAGATTTCACGCTGATGTTTTCGCTTTGACCCACACGCCCCCACCCGCTCCCCCCTCCCCTCTCTCTCTGCGCGAGCAGGCTGCAGAGTGCAGGCAGAGGGAGTACTAACAAGAAGACGACGAGGAGGGTCTCTCAGTCCCTCTCTCCTCTCTCTCTCTCTCTCTCTCTCTGTGTCTCTGCGCGCAGGCTGCAGAGAGCACAGAGGGAGTACTAAGAAGAAGACGACGAGCGAGAGAGAGAGAGAGAGAGGGTCAAAGCGAGGGAGAGGAGGTGGGTTTCGTGAGGCCACTTTCCGCAGGGTAAATACCCTCTCCCTCTCTCTCCCTCTCTCTCTGTTCGTGCGTCGGAGGGGTTTAAGGAGAGGTTTTCAGGACGCCGCACGAATCGCGAGGCAAAGGCTTTTTTGGCACGGCTCTACCTCCGTCCCTCTCTCTCTCTCTCTCTCTCCTCCCCTGTTCCCGACAGAGTTTCTTTCTTGTTCCTCGGATTGGATTAGACTAATCTTTTTTCTCGAGCAGTTACGAACTTACAATTCGAAGTCCCTCTCGACTGTTACTTATTATTCAATGTAAAATCCTTCGAATGGTTTTGTCGATAGCCGTTGGACTTTGGAAAAGTGATGCATCTTGCTGCTCTCTCTCTCTTTTTTAAGTTTGAGTTAATATCATCGAAAATTCCTAACCTGTATTACTCATCTCACATACAGAGAATTCCAAAGCGACACCCATGACAAGTCTTATAACAAAATTGAGGCAAAATTAGAGATTTTAGCAAATTTCATTGCATGAAAATTAGCTTAGTAATTTGAAATTTTTTATGACATAAAAATTTGTTTAGGATAAATATAGCAGAGTCTACCAATTTGAGTTTCTTGTGATAAGAAAATTAATAAGTTCTGTCTCATGATGGTGACTTCTTTTCTTCTTTCTTTTAAGTAAGCAAGTGGGAAAGTTCTTGACTAATTACCCTCTAAATTTTATCGCCAGAGTCACACACACCATAAAATGTTCAAATGAATCATAACTACTCGGTATATGAACCCATCATTGTTAGCCCAACAGCAAGCTAGAAGTCAAAAAATCTCTTTACATGAGATAGTAAATGCCAAAGCTTAAATTAATCAAAGATTTTTCTTATACAAAACTCAAACTTTCGATTTTATAAAAGACAATATCACCCATTTATCATTACATTACCATGCTCGACACATATTATGAGATATTTGAATTTGTGGTCTGAACTAATATTTATGATTTAATCAATAAGAACTGTTGCGGTGATCATGATTGTAGAGTTGGCAATGGTGTTACTGATGGCCAACTTTGCTAATGGCAGTAACCCTTTTCTTGTTGAGCTATGTTGTGCCCAAGTAATATATTTATATGTATATAAATCATTTTTTTCTGCATGTCTCGAATAAAACTACATTTGAAAAATGATATACGACTTCCATGATTATTCTGGGCGAGAGAAATCATCATTCCAACACAATAATCCTTGCGTTTCGCCATCTCCCAACTCCAACGATTTTCTAAGGCGATTTCTTCACAAATATTCGTTGACAAGACAAGACTCAACTTGCAAAAGTGAATTCTTCTTCAAGTTCTATTTTGAAGCTCAAAAGCAAGAAATATCTAATTTATTGTGATGAAAGCATGATTAAAATAATCTCGAGAGTTTTGAAATGATGTCTTAACAAAGTGGTTTCGTGAACCTTTGACGTCCCGTCTTTCTACTTAACGTATCACCCCTGCGAATGCTCGAAGTCACATGAGTTATACAATTGAGAAGCAATTTTGTCTCAGTCCGATCACATGTAGACTTCAGCGACAATGGAGGTCATGGAATGACATCGATCATCTTAACAAGCTGTCGGTGGGAGCTTTCTCGCAAGCATCGGACGCTACATCATTCAAGCGCGGTATGCATGGGCTTCGCGAATTCTAAATGAAGTAACATGCACGATCGAGCGTGCTGCAGAAAAGCAACTTACAGCACGCAGCAGAGATCACTGACGCAGGTAAAAAAAAAAGGGGAGGGATTTTGCAGTGGTGCCGAAAGCTACGGCACACGGCACATCGGGTGTGAAATTCAGGACTGGACCATCACGAACCAGCAGCGCCTTTGCTTTAAATTCTAATTTCCAACATTAAAAGCCGTTCTGGGTTTTCTTACCCTTTGTCAACAAAAGTACCCAGAAATCTGTTGCTTCTTTTGACCCCTCGACTCCCAACCACAATGCCGCAGACTAATCAAGACCCACATCAGCTTTTGCCTCGGCAGTCGGCACCCACCATTTGCGACAATCAGACGGCATACTCGCCATTTTTACCTTTAGCTAACGGCCCGAGTTCGCCTCTTTTTCCCTTCTTGTTTTTACCCGTGGCCGGCTTGATTACCAGAACAGGGGAGAAAAGAGGAGGAAGTAAGTCAATTGGCATGGTCTGAACTGACCAGAATGAACAAGCAACCGGCAAGCAAGAAGGGAAATAATGGATTTTTGCAGAGTCGGTTTTGTTCGGATCTGTGGGTGGTAGCTCATCCCCTTCCTCATTAGAGAACATTTACTTTTGCATCGGTTCGTGACGGGTTTGGTTTTCGAATTTCATTGCATCTCCGGCTCTGTCACTTCTTTTTTGTTTTCCTCCAAGTCATGTTCGGCGCTTTCCGATCCTTGACTTCCTTCCATTTTTCAAGTCCTGACATTTTTGGTTTAAAATGCATTGCCGAACGAAAATTTCTCCCGATCAAGTATAGAATAATGAAATATTTTCATTTTTCATGCCATTATTATACATAACACGAGGAAAAAAGCATATTAGAAATGAAGAAAAATATAAACTTGTTTCTACAATTATTGTTAGGGGTGATTGGTTTTAGGTGGGTAGATTCCAAAGTTAGAACTTAGAACCTATCCTATTATAACTAGTTCCCAGTTTTTGGACTTTGGAACCTATCTTGTTTGTCTGAATCTGTTCTGGAATTTACCTTATTTTTCCGGTCTGGTTCCAAGGTTTACCTAAAAACCTGTTTTATTTTTTGGTTCCCTTTTTTGGTTCATATGAGGTTGAGTAATGGAACGATTCAAAATAAAAGATGAATAACAGGAATTCCAATCCTCCAAAAACAACAATCCATAAAATGAATATGCAATCACATACATATAAACGATAAAAAGTTCAAACATGTAATATAAAACATAACTTGCAAAACTCTATTCCCCATTCATCCATAAAAATTAGGAAATAACGAAAGACTGGCGAGGAGTTCCAATAAAAGACAAAGAACGAATGAGTATGAAGGCTAGAATTTAGGGGGAAAAGAAATTAGGGTTTTGGTTTTTGGTTCTTAAATAGGGCGGTCCGGTCCGGTTCTAGGGTGGATATTCATTCAAAACCTATTCCCAAACCGGTTACAACTAGTTCTAAAAATTTGGAACTTGTTTCCGGATCGGTTCCAACGGGAATTGATTTCCAAACCTATTTTTCTAGCGGTCCAATCTAGTTTTCATGTAGAACGGTTTGGTTGCATACCCCCAATTGTTTTTTTTTTTTTTTTTTAGATAAAGGAATCGCCACGCGGATTCGGCCGACGTAAACCCCCAAAGAAGACCGACGCGGGACCCCACCTCCCATGGTGCTCCGTTTAAGTCGCACTAATGCACACGCGGTGACTCGAACCTCCCCCCTTCCGCAATTAAAGGGGGAAAGGCCCAAACCAACTCGCCTACCGCGGGGTGAGTTGTACACCCCCAATTGTTCTTAGTTGGAAAAATGAGAAAGCTAGAGAACAAAGAAAACTAGCCTTGTAAATTGATCCAAATTCAAATGAAAAGAAACTTGCGAATCTGTACGTGGCAAGGGTTTTGCACGGCATATATTCGCAGGCATTATTGTCACGTGCGCCCGTCCAAGAGTGAAATTTACCGTTTGAATTCAGACCAGAAAATGTATATGAAATCATCTTAATTTTAAGAAACGGAATCCAGTCTCTAATCACCATGAACTCATAAAAATCTTCTACTTCTTTCTTGTTTTATCTTTCGAACACAACTAGAGGGCTCCAGCTCAATGGCCTAACTTCAAATCAAATATCATAAATTTGAGGGAAAATGCAACTAAAAATCCAAAACTTTGCCCAAAATGACAAATTTAAGGAAAAAACCACCCAAAACCCCAAATTTTATCCAAAGTGACAAATTTACCCCAAACTTTTTTTTGTGACATGAAAAAACCCCAAACTTTGCAAACTATGATACATTTACCTCATCAAGGGCAATTTCGTCTTATTTTTCTGTTTTTCCTTTTCCTTTTTCTTTTTCTTTTTCTTTTTTTCTTCTTCTTCTCTCTTCCCTCCGCCGACCATGGCGAAGCCGGCGGATTGCCCTCACCGGAACGTTGGGTGAGGGTGGCCCTAGCCAGCCCAAGTGAGGGCGACCCTCGCCAACGCCGACTTCCCTCCACCGACTCCGCCATGGTTGGCCGAGGGAAGAGAGAAGAAGAAGAAAAAAAAAAAAAAAAAAAAATTTAAAAGAAGACCAAAATACCCTATAGTTTATGGCAAATGTGTCACATTGATAAAAATCTAGGGTTTTTTGTATCACGAAAAAAGTTTGGGGTTGTAACGGTTGGCAAATTTCGAGTTTTTCATGTCACAAAAAAATTTTGGATAAATTTGCACTTTGGGCAAAACTTGGGATTTTTGGTAGTTTTTTCCCACAAATTTATCCCAAACTTTTTTTGTAACACGAAAAAACTCTAAACTTTGCTAACCGTAACACATTTATTACAAACGTTTTTTTGTGACACAAAAATCATAAACTTATATCCATGTGACACATTTATCCCTAAATTATAGGGCATTTTCATCTTTTACTTAAAAAAAAAAAAATTGTTTTCTTCTTCTTCTCTCTTCCCTCCGCCATGGCCAGCGGAGGGAAGCCGGACTCAGGCGAGGGTTGCCCTCACCGACGTTAGGCGAGGGCGACGCGGGCAAGGGCCGCCCTCATCTGAGTCCGGTAAGGGGTGCCCACGCCATGCCCTTGTTGGCGTTAGGCGAGAGTCATCCTCGCTCGATGCCGATGAGGGCCGCCCTCGCCTGAGTCCGGCTTTCCTCCGTCAGGGCCGGCGGAGGGAAGAGAGAAGAAGAAAAAAGGAAAAAAAAAAAAAAAAAAGGAAAAACAGAAAAAATAAGACGAAAATGAACTTGATAGGGCAAATGTGTCATTTATTGATAAAATTTGGGGTTTTCATGTTACAAAAAAAAAAAATGGTAAATTTGTCACTTTGACAAAATTTGGAATTTTTTGTAGCTTTTTCCCTAAATTTGAATCCTTTTGGCGAATTAGACAAGTGTTTGATGCTTTGTGAAGACCACGACCGCTAGCGACGGCGGCCATGGCGCAGCATCAGGGGTACTTCGCAAAGAGAGAACGGAGGAGGTCACGGTGGTCTATGCGCGGCTTCGAATTCCCAAAAACAACTGAGAAAGCCAACGACATTTGTCCTCCATAGGAGCGAGGTGATAGTTTCGAGCCTAGGGGCCGAGGCCGGACGACATAGATTCGCCGGCTCGGCCGTCCTCAACAGTCAACAACTGTCGCCACTTTGGAGAAAAAGAAACGACAACGAAAGCTCGAAACCAAAGGGCCGGACAAGTCGCTTTGACGAAGAAAAGAAGAGGAAGATGGTGGGGGGAAGGTGAGATCAGCAGAGATGAACGGGAAACAGGGTCTCTTTCCCTGCCGTTTTCGCTGCCGACCTCTTCCTATAGCGGTAAAAAGCAAGCCTTTAGGAGTGATGTTTCCACCCCATCTACCGTTCTTTTCTGCCTTTTTTTGAAGACCGAAACAAAGGAGTTCTGGAGTTTTCACACCCGCCAGTCAATCGCTCTCGCTTCTCCTCACCTTTTCCTTTTCTCCATCCTTCCTTGCCACCGAATCACACAACCAAGCTGCTTCGGAAATTGGCGAATCGCATCATGAACAGTTCCCAGACTTTTTCTTCTTCCGATCCGTTTGCGATAGTGATATCTTCTTTCTCCCCTGCTTGGGGACTTCATCAGGTGAGCATCGTCAAGCATCAACCACCCTTCAAAGGTGCCCTCTTTCTTTCTTTCTTTCTTTCTGCCCTTCCCCTCATCGCCTGCATCACACGCCACTTCCTCTCTCTCCTCTCTGTCTCCCCTGTAAACATTTAATATCCATAATGTTCGCATCACTTCAATTCTTTCGTTATGGGCATTTAATTTTTAAATTATTACTTTGTTGTGTGGATCGAGTCTTGCCTTTTTGGTCAGCACGATCTCCTCCTCACCCACTTGAGCATTGTTATGCGTTGCAGGGGGTCTGCGATCTGGACTCGCTTGGGAAGACAGCGAGTGTTTTGGTTGGGTCAAGCTGGTTTCTCTTAGATCTCAGAATCGATCCTCTGTCTCGGCCTGAAGCTGCCAGAAGCTCCTAGAGAGAGAGAGAGAGAGAGAGAGAGCTTGCGGTGTGCTCTGATGGCGGAGGCTTCTAACGGGAAAGTGGAGGAGGCGACCCTGAAGGAGGTTGCGGAAACAGGGGCCGAGAGAAAGGACGGTGCCGTTGAGGAAAACGGCGATGAGAAGGAAAAAAAAGAGGAGAAGGTCGTTCCTTTGGAGGATGTAGAAGAGAGCGTCGTCGCCCAAAGCGACGCTGCTGTTTCCGTCGAGCATGTCGTCGCGGTGGAAGCAGCGGCTGAGGTTCCCGAGAAAGTTGACGCTGCCGCCGTGGAACAGAAGGAGGAAACGGAAGCGGAGATTCCGTCTGGCGAGACTGCTAACGGAGTCGTGCTGGCGGCAGGAGCCGAGGAGACGGCGCCGGTAGCTGTGGATGAGAGCGACGTGGCGGTTCCGGTGGCGGCGGCGGCGGAAGAGAGGGCGAAAGAGGAGCTTGTGTTGGCAGCAGAGGAAGAAGAGAACGCGGGAGATTCGTTGCCGGCCGCTGCCGACGCGGCGCCGAAGGAACGTGGTGAGCATTCCTCACTGGTTCAGCCGCCAGCGGATGCTCCGGCCATCTCCAAGGGCGGTGTCGTGGCGGAGGACGGCACCGACGAGGGAGAGATCCCCGAAAGCACCGGAAGCCCGGTGAGTGCCCTACTACAGGGGTCTTTTGAGATGAATCCTTGGTTATTTCAAAATGGAGGAAATATATATCTGTGCATGAAAATGATTTAGACTTTCTAAATCATACGAAAGGTTATCATTCTTATTATTCCTTTGGTGCCTACTTATTTACAGTTTATCATATTAATTACCAATAAAGACTTCAAGTTTCAATTTCAGCACTTTATTTTCGCCCGAAGAGTAGTAGTAAGAAATATAAATTGATGTACATTTTATCAATTTTGATCATAGGGCTGTCACTCATTTAATGTAATGGAAGGTCAACATGGTAATGGTACGACAATTTTTATGGCGCGAGCATGATTAAGTTTTAATCAATTTTTGCAGCCAATAATCTCGGTGAGTCGACGCACCGGGTCACCAGCGTCTTGGAGGAGTTGCTGCGGATTGTTTGATGTCTTGCGACGGTCTGATAGGTGATTCTAAGGTACAAATTTTATCTAGAATTTATTATTTTCACACGAAGGAATTTGTTGATTCCCAGAATGACAATTTCTCTTTTTCTGTGCCACTTGCTACGTTATTCTAGATAAGACTTTCGGATATCGATTTTGGCCAATTTAAGAGCGGCGAAATTGTGGATTTTTTAGCCTCTTGAGACCTTTGGAATGCCTATCCCTCTTGAGTATATCTCATATGCTTTAGGTTATCTAGTTAGTTTTGGTTAAGAAGCTAATTAAGCATAGGAGAGCCATTAGAGATCTAAGAATTATGTCATTTATTCCGCTTGATCAAGAATTGCGTTATTCAATAATTGATGTTCGGAAATTAACTTGATTACATGACCAATTTGGTGATTCTTGTTACCTATGCTCATATTTCATCAAGAAGATGACTATATTGGTGTATTCATACATATGTGGCTACGATTCGTCATGTTATGGATTCAATTAGAGATGTTATCAGGGATAATGGATTTTTAATTATGTAAAGTAAAAATTATCTAATACGACTAATAAGCTCAATAACATAATGAAAAATAGAGTACACACCCACTTGTACAAAGAAAAATATACATGAGTAGTGGCTCGAGCGAGGCAAACCATCACCGACATTGCCCCATGGCTAGGCCGGCTGGGCTTGTGAGGAGTGGTTAGGCTCGCCCTCACCCATATGACAACCTCGCTTAGGGTAGATCTAGCAAGGCTGACCCCAGGCTAGGATGGCATTGGCTGGGCAAAGGCGAGGCTACCTTGGCCTAGGCAAGGGTCAGCCTCGCCAAATCTAGCCCGGGTGAGGCTAAGCCTTAGCGAGGACTCTCCTCACTCGGCCAAGTCTTGCCTATGGTGTGCGAGGCCAACCTACTCAACCACCAGCAAATTGAAGAGAAAAGGAAAAAGAAGAAAAAAAATCATGACAAAAATAAACGAACTTCAAAAAAAAAATATTAAAATATTATTAGAAATTGTCTGTATCAAGATCGGCCATGTCATGTAGAACAATCGATATTCACGTTAACGAATTCCAGCCAAAATTTGCCTGATACTAAATTGGTAAAGTGTTAAAAGGTTTAGAACTGAATTAGCAAAATATAATAGGTTTAGGACTTTTTGGATAATTTTCCCAATTTACTTATACAAAACTTTTTCAATATTCACGATAAATGCTAGAGTTACTTGGGATATTAATAGCGACAAGAAAGATCCGTGTCGTTATGGAGCATTAGAATAACTGACCCATCTTCCTTCTCTAACTTCTATGTTTGCAGAATTGAAGAGGAGAAGCGCGGAGTGCTATTGTGATCTTTCGTTTGTTTTAATCTTTTCGACTAAATGGATCGTGTGTGTTTATCCCATTGGCTTTCGCACGATGTCTCGGACGGGTCGAGGCGTGCGGTTTCATTTCTCGTTACAGAAGATTCGGAGAGAATCCGATCGGCACAGATCCCCGTGACGGCTCGCGAGGATGTGCTACTTGATGAGTCCTAGAAATGGTGATTTTCCTGAGAAACGGGCGGCGAGGTCGAAGCTGCTGGAGATGTTGATGATGTTCTTCCTCTTCTTGTTTGTTTTGAATGATTTCGAGAGTTGTTATCTTGTCAGTGCTAATCAAAGAGCTTTACAAAACAGAACATTATATATTCCTGCATTCTTTTCCCTGCAAAATTTAGTACTCTCCCTTTTCAGATTCTTGGTAGCTGCATGTAATGGAATGGACTAGATGGTTTTAACCCGAATGCGAAATGCGGCATCTGGCGAGTTCCAACGAAGAGCACGAACGAATTCAATGCGATTCCGATACTCCAAGGTTCAGGAGTGTCTTTGCAAATTAACCGCCAGTTGCAGTCTCCCAGCGATGGCGAAAGCAAATGGGCTATGCGCACACCAGGCACAAGACATTCGCAGGTTCATCAACCGATGACAACAACCTGAATGAACTTGCTACCAAATTTCTTGATGAGGAACGCGTGTTTCTGCAAATGAAAGGCCATGTCCTTTGAAGCATGAAACCTAGTGCGCAAGGAGCTGTAATGGCGCTGATGGTTCTTACTTAGGTTTAGACAACTATCACGTTCCTGGAAGTGGAATCGCTACTTTGTTCTGCGCCAACTTAAGAAGATTGATCCCAAAGGAAGGTCCTGGGTGGGAAATGAGCTGACCATGGCTGTCATGCCTGCGTCAGGATATAACTTGATTTCCCCAACCCTCCCGAGGGATGATTCCTCGAAAAGCTCGGACCCGGAGTCCTATACATGCTTAAGTAGAGCATCGAACTAACATATCCAGAAACCGCAGAAATAATGCCGTTGAAACAGCCAGCCAGTGACGAAAGAAGTGGGGTATCAGAACCAAAAGGGCAAAACTCTTATCAATGCTCAATCCAAGTTCAAGGCAACAGCAATGAGCATGGAACATGAGCGATTACTTGAGTATATGGAAGTCAGGGAAACTTTACTTAACTCAATAGCTTGCAATAGCAGTTCAGCTTCTGGACAGACCATACATGATATCAAACAAACAGTGAGACACCCCCAAAAAAACCAGAATAGAGTTAATTCGTAGGCTAAAAAACAAGGCCAAGAAAATCTGTAGCATCTAACAAAACTGAAACATAGAGTAGTTTAAAAACTCTGAGGCTCTTTGTTTTTCTCTCTCCCGTTTCCTCCGTGCTTGCTCATTATTTCATCGAATCCTAGCTTCGGCGCCTACTGTAGCAAACATAGGCCACAGCGGCTGCCACAACAATGGCTCCCGTGGACCCTGCTACCATGACTGGCCATTGCAGTTTCGGTCCTTTGTCTTCGATCGCGTCGACGATCTCTCTCCTCCCATTGATGGTCTCAGCCACCTTGTCTTTCAATCCATTGATCACCTTCTCTGCCTGTTCCAACTGCCTCTGCAATTCAACCAGCTTCGACTCCATCTCCTTTGCCTTCTCCTCAGATCTCTTCAATGCATCCTCCGCACCCATCTTCTCTTTGTTCGAGCTCTGCAGCTCAGACCCGAACTTCGTAATCCTTGCCTCCAAATCCCCAATCTTCACCTTCAACCCACTAATCTCCTCCTCCTTCTCCTCAACCTTCTCTCTCAATTCCACCTCCGCCCTCACTTTCTCACTCCTCGCCTCACTCTCCCTGACTTCCAATGCCCCAATCTTCCTCTCCAATTCCCTCACTTTAATATCGCTCTCTGCCCTAGCATTCCTCA
Organism: Eucalyptus marginata; assembly: GCA_014182565.1. Taxonomy (NCBI): domain Eukaryota; kingdom Viridiplantae; phylum Streptophyta; class Magnoliopsida; order Myrtales; family Myrtaceae; genus Eucalyptus; species Eucalyptus marginata. The sequence continues at coordinate 29,777,958 of CM024585.1, forward strand.
AACCCTCCACCTCTCTCTCCAAGCCCTCAACTCTCCGGCCTTTCTCTTCCGCTGCACTCCTCAATTCCACCACCTCCTTGTTGGCCTCATCAGCATCACTCATCGCCGAAATCAGGTCATGCTGCAACCTAGACGCCTCAATTTCCAAATCTGCGGCCCTCGCGGCGATGGAGTCCATCGCCCTCTTCCCATCCTCGGCCAACTCGACCTCCCTCCCCATTTCCTCAAGCCTCGCCTTCATCTGGCCCTCACCGCTCCTCAGCCTTTCAATCTCCGCCATCAGCTCCCGGACCCTCTCCTTGGTCTCATCGTTCTCGCGCAACAGATTGAATTTCTCAAGCTCTAGCAACTTCAGTTTCACGGTCAGGTCATTTACCTCAGAATCAGCCTGATCCGTAGCAGGGCGCAGATTCTCCACCTCCGGATCGCTGACGCCATTGACAATCGCCTCATCCGCCATGGAATCCTGCAAGCTCTCAGCAAGTGAAATCAGAGGACCCAGAAAATGGGAGTCCAATCCAATTCGACAGAAGGCGAGAAACCCAGCGACGAAAACAAGCGGGCGATCAAAATAGGAACTTTAAGCCTCGAAAACAACTGGAACTTACACACAGTGGTCGCGAAGTGGAGAAGACGATCGCAAGATGGGAACTTTCGCCCTACCCTTTTCGAGATATCCCCTGTATTTTACCGGAAAGGAAGGAGGAAAAGCGAAGAGCAGGAAATGGGAATCCTGCAAAACGCAGCTACCTCTCAGCAAGCGAAATCAGAGGACCCAGAAAAATGGGAGTCCAATCCAATCGGACAGAAGGGGAGAGAAACCCACGATGCAAACGGGGGGATCGGCACTAAAAGCGAAGGGAATCGATCAAAAGAGGACCCTTTAAGCCTCTAAAACAACCGCAACTTACACGCAGTGGCCGCCGAGCGAAGAAGACGAAACGCAAGATGGGAACTTTCGCCCTACCCTTTTCGAGATATCTCCCCTGGATGTTTACTGGAAAGGAAGGAGGAAAAGCCAATAGCCACCACCACGACAACCTCTCTTTTCGGACCGGGGAGATGAGAGAAATGAGAGAAGGGTTTTCTGCTGGGAGTATGTTCGGCTGCGGCAGAAGCAGGATAAGCGGGGGCGAGGTCAACGGGGCCCACCTTCCTTCCGCTTTCCCACGATCTCGGCCGTTCGTTTTGGCCTCGCGGCCGGCACCTTCCACGTGGATCTCGTTGATGGAGTGAAGACCAGAGCATCCGAGTGGTCCGCACGTAAGATTGGCCACCGTAGATGATTGATTTAGGTGGGAAAAGGATGAACGCATGTAAGTTATAAAATGGAATTATACCGTAAGTAACGAGATTAATTTCTATACACGTGTCGCTATCGTTGTCTTTTGTAGTAATTATTTATATGGGGAGTTACAATCGGCATCGATCATTACGAGGATTTGGTTCCGAACGTGGTGCTCTGCAGAAGTTTCCCTTGGTTAGTAGAGCTCAAGCGCAACTCCCTGCGCTTTTCTTGACAAAAAGGGGAAGGGCAAAGCTTTGTTCGAACTTTCTTGAGATTTCATAAGTTTTTTTTTTTTAAACTACGTTAAATATAATATTTAACTTATTTTGCTAAGTTTGGTTCGTTTGAAAAATAAGTCAAGGGAAAATATTTTCTTAATTGACGGAAAACATATATTTAAATTTAACAAAACGATTTCTTTTTAAAACAATTGAATGACTAGATATCAACACTTGAGTCCGAAACTTTATACTTTGTTGCAAAAACCCCAATGATGGTTCCTGAGTTTTCGTTTGCAAGAATAGGCCACTAACTCCCGAGCCTATGACCCTAGTATCCGTGTCCAACACCCTTGCCCAAGTTCATCAAGGCAAGGGTTGGGACCTGATGCCAAGGCCCAAGCCCTCGATGCCCACACCTAACTCCACTAAGGGCAAACCCAAAGCTATAGTACCCATGCCCAATGCCTCAGCACTCGGACTAGAGTCCACAAAAAGCCAAGGGTGGGATCTTGATACCTAAGCTCAAATCTCCAACACTTGAACCTTGGATCCACAGAGTGCATGCCTAAGTTCTTAAAAAGTCATGCTAGAGTCTATAAGGCCAAGCTTGGGAACTCAATGCTCAAGCTCAAGTCATCAAAGAAGGTTGAGTCATTTGAGAGGTTGCAATGGTAGATATCCCCTTTTAAGATCAAATTTTCATTTTCAAATTAAGTCGGAGAAACAAAAGAGGCAAAACGAGGTGATTTTGTTCCCTTTTTTATTGCTATGGCACTTAATAATAAAAAGAAAGTTCATGCATTGAAGCAAATACTATACCAAAGTTATGATTTTCACTTTATCTTTTTTTCCCTAAAAAGGGTTTAGCATGGCCTTTTGATCCATTTCATCGTAATCTAATTAACTATATGATCACCATTCTTATATGGGAAGAGAAATGTGAAGAATTTGAATCCTCACCTTCTTAGGTAGAGACGATTTAGTTTCTAATATGGGTTTTGATTCACATATCTTACAATGAGGCAGAACAAAAATAAAATAAAATAAGTGAAAGTTAGAGTAGGAACAAAATAATACCAACAAAAAAAAAAAATTATAATCCAATTAAGATAGGCTATTCTTTGACCCAAAAAAAAAAAATAAGATGGGCTATTCTTTTTTTGGGCCAAGCTAAGATGGGCTATTCCGCATATCAGTCACACGGACAGGATGTTCTTTTAATCATGTTCCAAAAAATGAAAATCCTCCGGAATGGGCTGAAAAGAAAAATTCATTTTTCATTTGTTTGAGCTTACTGTTCAATGAGCTTACCTGAGCAATCCAACTGTTCAGGTGAAAAACTATGGTGCCCCCTGGCTTGCCAGTTGCCATTAACATGATGCGAGCAAAGATTAAACCAGAAAATGTGAATTACAATTGTGGCGACGATGGTGACTTGTGTAAAGACAAGTTGCAAGATCTGTACGACAGCTGAGACTTTAGGATCCATCCTCCAAAAATTCTGCAGATGGCACATGCAAGAAAAGATGTGCTACCTAGAGATAAATCAAAAAGATTAAAAAAAAAAAAAAAACCTAGAGATAAATCAAAAGAGGGACAAGACAATCATGCTTCATCTCATGAAGTGCCAAACATGTTATCAACGCATTAAAGCCGAAGAATGCCAAAATGATTGTGTCACTGTCATCGCATCTGTGCTTCTGGATAACAATCACCATCCATGTTCACGGCATTCAAAGCCACGTAGACTTTAATGGACAAAGGCCCTACTTGCTCCAAAACAGAGGCCCCCCCTCCAATTCACTTTTTTTTTTGTATCTTTGTGCCATCTGAACAATCTCTTTCTATCATCAAAGCAAAAATGATGTTTACGACCTTAGCAGATTTGGAAAAAATAAATTAAAAAATAGACCCAGTTTCTCTTTCAATTTGTTCCAAGCACCAACTGATCTCTCTCTCTCTCTCTTTCAATCATTCCAATACCAAGCCAAGAACCAAGCAACCGAAAAGGCAACAGAAGGGCAAGTAAGCAAAAGGAGGAAAAGAGGAAGAGAGAGAGAGAGAGATATCTTTCTCCAATATTGCAAAGAACAAAATAAATCGACATCAGGGGAGAATAAAGTCTGACTAGAAATAACAGTCCTCCAATTACTTATTTATTTTTTTTTTCACTTTTTTTCCTTCTTTTTTCCCAATCTTCCATCACCGCCCCTCATCCTCCAAGTTTCCTCTTCTCCCTCTCTAGCCCTTCAAAGAAGTTGGTGAGGGCTCTCATGGCTTTGAGCTGCCCCTGCAAGGCCAAGATGTACCCGGCCGTCTCTTCGAACAGCCTGTCGACCCCTAACTCCGCCCCGCCGGGCACGATCCTCTGCAACGCCACGATCTTCCTCTCCACTTCGGCCTTACTGCCGTCGTCCTCGAGCCCGCCGTCGTCCCCGTTCGCAGCCGCCGCGCTCTGCTTCTGCCTCCGCTTCCGCCGCGACTTCATCTTCAAGTCCCTCTGCTTCATCGACTCCAGCTTCTCGCGGCGCTCGCGGCGCTCGCCGCAGCTCAAAGATCGGTTCTTGGGAGCACCCACGTCGGGCTCTTGATCCGAGGACGTGGCCGCGCTGCGTCGAGCCGTCTCCATGGATAAAGAATGGAGAGGGAGAGGGAAAAGGAGGGGTTGGACTTTGACGAGAGAGAGAGAGAGAGTTGAGTTGAGATGGTGTGAGTTGTGAATGTGTGAATGAATGGGAAGACGAGGGAGGGGGAAGGGAGTGGTTAAATTATTGTTGCCAGAAATGTCAATGCCAACGGAGCAGGGCCCACCCGGTTTGGCCTTTTTTTTTTATTTTTTTGGCTACACTAAGCTCTGCTTTCCTATCTTTTTTTTGTTTGGATTGGAGTGGAGGTGTGGTGCTGCTCTCCAATTAAAGTGCCTGGACATGGTCGAGCCTATTCGCTGCTCCCATGTGCCCTTTCTTTAATTTTCCCCTCCCTCCCTCCCTCCCTCCCTCCCTTCCCTCCCCGCTCGATAAGAAAAAGACCATTTCGAAAAAGCACTCGGAATCATAACCAATGATATCTCGACCGTGACGCACATAAAATACCATCGATTTAATCCCATCTCGATCGAACTCCTCGGCCACGGGATGCCCGGAAGCTAGCGCGAAACCACCTTTTTCTAGTTGCGGTTCCCCCTTTTCATCTTCGCGCATGACGACTCGACTGCTGCTCATGTGACGAACGCATTGAATATCCAACGACCCCCTCACATGTTCTCGAGGGGCCTCCATCACGCGATAGGCCTTAAAGGAGGATAGCTACGTGGAAAAGAGGGAGGGAGTAGCCTCGCCAGCGGCGGCCGCAGCAGCAGCCGCCGCCCGCGAAATATTTTTTCAGGAGGGGGGCATGTGACCGGCTGCTAGCTCGTCCTACGAGATCCGTCTCTGTCCCTAGCGATCGAGAAAGATCCTCCCGGCTCGAGGACGGGCTCGTCATTCCCTGTCGCGGACCGGACCCTCCGCAGCTCCTCCTCCGACAGACGAAACATCCGTCTCAGCGAGCGAGCGAGGGGATGCGACCGGACTGCGCTGCACGCTGCGAAGCTGTCCTTTTTGGGGGAGCGGTCTCGTCACCTTTCTGCCCTTTTGGCCGTCTCGGATGGTGGGGCGCGGCGACGCCGGGGATCGGCGGCGGGGCGGGGTGGGGATGGGGCCCAGCGGGGGCGGGGGAGGCATCGCGGTAAGCGGGGCGGAGGTGGGGAAGCGGCACATGCGATCACATGATTTTCTCGAACCTAGCGAGGCCTAGTTCCAGCGCAGGTAGCCCCCGCCCTCTGCCTCGCTTTGGCCTCGGTGCCACGTGGCCGCCCTGTTTTTGGGGGGGAGGAGGCCCACCTAGAGCCCCTCAAAGCTTACTTTTTTATTTTTGCAATCACGTGTTTATGTTGTCTATGTTTAAATTAATGGAATAGTAAAAGTAAATACCAACCAATCTACATGCATAACAATTTTATTCTATATTAATTTTTTGATCATGAAAAAACCTAAAACAATTTATAACAAAATGGATAACTTGATAAAAAAATTTAACGGATTAATATTTTTTTTTTGTTATATTAACTTTTATATTAACTTTAAAATAACGTGTCCATCGATTTACTCGTGTTCTGCATGAAATTGTTCTCGTACTTGTCTTTGAACAACTTAGCATGAAATTGTTCTCGTACTTGTCTTTGAACAACTTAATCTTCACTTGTGAGGTGTAGTGATTAGATACCCATTCCTGGTCAATGAACTCGTGTTTAGAAATTCAAATGCGAGAAGACCTCGAAGTAGTGTCTTGATCTACAAATCGTAAAGCTGGATTGCACAACACGCAATGTCACAATCAAGGAGAGAAATGGATCGACACGTCACACAAATCCTCCGTACCCTATCACGATGGTCACGCGAATTTTATGCGACAAAGTCAAGAAGTCATTGCCACGGTGGCGGGGGGTGGCGGAGGTGGCGGTGTTTCCGAGGAGGAGACCAGTTGGCCGAGCTGCGGGCGGGTCCCGCCGGGGATCGTGGCGGGGTTGGGAGAGAGAGATCTGGTGTTGGGCATATGGGGCTCCATGTGATCAGAAGCGCCCGATCCCCTGTTCCTCCCTCGTCCTCATTCTCAGAGACAACTTTCTTGGATCAAGATTCAATCCTCTTCCAAAAAAAAATATCTGTTTCCTCTTTAAATAAAAGACATTTCGATCGTCTTTTATTAATTTTTTTCTTTTTCGTTCTCTCGCATTTCGCTGGGATTTTCCAATTGAATTTTGTCGGCCCTGGCGTTTCCGTACTCGATTCAGGTACCGTCCCTCCACACCGCCCACCGCCCCACGCTTTACAACACGAAAACCAGGGCTTCAAAACAAGGAAAATTCAGGATGAAAGGGACTTGAGTTAGAAGGGATTTTGTCAATTGCGCCACCGCATTCATGCACTTTCTGAAGTTTTCTTTATCTGTCCGATACCCCATTATGGAAATGACTGGCTGTTTAAAGAGCATAGTCCACTCGAAACTTCTTTGATTTGAAACATTTCGACCCTAAACTTTTACCCCTCTCTCTAGACTTCAGCCTTTTTGTGGGTCACAGAACATGGCCAGTATGTTGTTACCCACTTCGATCTTGACTCGTCAGGGGCCAATTAATGGAGGTAAATATGGTTCAAGAGTAGAACCTGGAATTGAAGAGCAAGATCAATGGAAACTTATCTAATTCCATATTCTAAATATGCACGGTAGATTTCAAGTTCTAAAAATTAGGAAACCTATTTCAACAAATAGATTCCAATATCTATGTAGGTGGAACCTAGAACTCGGAATCTAAAGAAGTTTCTATGTTTTTCTTGATCAATGTCTTCGTCCGATCTTATAGTATTTCGTCACGTCCGATGGAACCACTACTCTAAGCGTACCAAGATTTTTACTTTATTAATATTCATATTTTTCGTATGTTTAAATATAAATTGTGGGGAGTGAATTATAGTAGTAAGTGGTAGTCATTAAAAGTAATAATTCATTACAACCATTCAATCAAAAATACATTGGAAACTTGAGTAGAATTTAGAACTAATCCTGAAACTTATGACAAGATAAGTTCCAAGTTCTTGGATATAAGAAGAACATTTCACGGAATCTAGAATCGTTTATCCTTACCGCTCAACGTACCTGGTAACAAGAACTCGGTGCATGGAGCTAGGATCAATGTACTCAAGACAATTTACTCGACATGGATCGGATGCACGCGATGCGATGATTGCGAATCAATGAGGCTAAAGAAAAGCAAATGAGCATGGGGCGGGGCTGGGGACAAATATGGGGACCCATGTGGGGGCAAAAGACAGAAAAAAGGTAAGGGCGATGCAACGAGCGAGGACAAGGCAGAGAGCACGACGCATCATGGCGCTCTGCGTCGGATGGGATGTAATGCGCGACCCTCCCTCCCGCGCCCCATCATCCAAACGCCATTTCGGGAGACAAGAGAGGTCAGTCCTTGTCGCGCCTCGTCTCCTCTCGTTGCAGCCCAACTTGTTCGACGCTGACTCTTCGCAGCCGAGAGGCTCGTGGGATTGGACAGAACAAGAGAGAGGACCAGGAATCGTGCGTGCAATACGACAAAGTTCTGGGGGTATCGGCGGGTTATGGAATCTCTTTGACTTTTCAAGAACGTTATGAATCTATAACGCGACTGAAGGGTCCCTCCCTCCCTCTCTCTCTCTCTCTCTCTCTCTCTCTTCTTGAGAGGTCCTTGAGTTGGTGGACGATGGGGTCGTAGGGCGGCTTTTTATCAGAAAGGGACAGCTGAGAACCGATTGTTACAGCTTTTGGTTTTGGTTTTGGTTTTGGTTTTGGTTTTGGTCTTGATCTGGGTGGGGGCCGGGGGAGGGGATTCTTTATGACGTCGAAGGCGTGTTCATCGTTTTTCTGCGGCTTGTTTAGATTTGGGGAAGTGCCCGTTAGCTTAGCAAGTCGTTTGGCGATGGGAGTTGACTATGGAGATTGAATGATGACTATTGGGAGTGCGTGTGAGAACGACTGAACAGAGAAGACGACGCCATGCCTTCGCTGTACATTATAATGTTTTTGTCTGATCAAGAAGCTAAAGCCGAGGTTGCCTTCAAAAGTTGTGGATGATATTCCGGTATTTCGCGGTAGATCTGATCCCGCAACTCCTCCTCCATTGGCCTTCGTCTCTCGAACTCGAACTCTGGTGGAATCAGCTGAGGTGCAGTTCTCTATATATTTTCGCTACACCCTACCGTAATATATATATATATAAAATATAAAACACGAGCATTCACATTCGCATCAGATCAAATCGAGACTATCAAAACCAGGCAAGGCAACTCAAGCCATTTGAACTCTAGAGCTGCCTCGACTAAGACATTTGCATGACTGTTGAATTCAGTAAACGAGCGCGAGCGCAAGCATTTGTTCGGAAATGTACAGACATCGGGACAAACCTCTTCAGTGCTTGGTTGATCCTCTTTGGGTTGAAGGTAAGAAGCCTCTGCACTAGCTGCAGTGCCAAAGGGTCTGCACTTGGGGAGTTTATGTGCGAAATGGAACCTCGTACTAGTCAAGTATCTCCTTGTCCTCTCATTTCTGGTCTGAAAGAAACCCAGACTAAGGTCATATCAAAACCCAGAAAACACAGCGAATGCGTTAATGGGGTTCCGAGCAGATCCGTTATTAAGTCTAGTTGATTGATCACATTTTTCCCTGGAAACAATGGCTTCGTGGCAAGTGGCTCGGCAAAGATGCAGTCCATGCTCCGTTTGTCAGTTGCAGGGCTATGCCGTACCGAGATGCCATAACTTATGATAAGGTCCACAAACCGATAGCATAATAGATGTCTTGATAAAGGACGATAAGTATCTGCAAGAACGACGTACGATTTTAGCAGTACCCCGACTTTGGCTACATCGAGTTAGTGGTTCGCCATAACATCACGTTATTCACTTCGACAGGACATGTAAAGCTCATAAACCAGCTTGCTTTCAGAAGTACACATCTGGACAAATCAACCGCTGGGGGTATACTGTATTGAGATGCCGTAACGTACGATAAGGTCCACAAACCAACAGAGTAAGACATGTGTCACGGGCCGATCGATTGGGATCGTGACCGCGCGGCGACTCTTTCGGCCCGTGACACATGTCTCAAAGATAAAAGAGAAAAATTCACAAGAACAATGTCCGATTGGTACCCTGACTCTCGACAAATCAACTTGTTAGTTTGCCATAATATCAAGGTACACTTTAACATGACATGTAAAGCTCATGAACCAGCTTGCTTTAAGTACACATCTGGACTAACCAAGTAAATAAAGAGAAATTTATCACATCTGATGTTTTCCACTCAAGTAGTCCTTAAGAAGTTGAGGGTGATATTCAAGGATTTCTTGGAAAATTAGTTCCCGTATATCCTCGTTGGTGACCATTCGTCCCTCAAACTCGAATTCCATCTTTGTAATGGGATGGGTTGAAGGTTCCCTTTCAACTTTGGCTAGTCCTTTGAAGTATGGATCGGCTAATGCTTACAAAAAGTCATATTGTACATGACCATGCAACATGAAGGAAAGTACAGGAAGATAATAAGCAATCTAGTATCTCTAACCTAAAGAAGACGCATACTAAAATGATCAGACAAAATAAAGACAAATACGATCTCAACCTCTTCAGCAGTAGGGCAATCTTTTGGATCGTAGGCAAGAAACCTTTTTAATAGCCGCAGAGATAAAGGGTCTGCATTTGGGAATTTCAGCTTAAATCGCTTAGGCTGCTTCTTCTTCACGCCAGTTAAGTATCTTCTTGCCTTATCATTTCGGATCTGCACATGTCGAAAAACTTATAAGGATTTACTTATAAAACCCAGTATATCAGAAAGATATAATTCCATACCCTTGCAATAATATCTACTGAAGGCGTTCCAAGGAGATCGGTCATTAGATCCAGCTGATGGACAACATTTTTCTCAGGAAACAGTGTCTTCCCGGTCAATAATTCAGCAAAGATACAGCCTATGCTCCACATGTCAATTGCAGGAGTGTACTGCATTACAATCACATAATATTGTGAGGTCGACAGACAAAAAGTTCAAATGGAACAGAATAGGTACATCTTAACTTTTTAAGTTGCCAACAGACTCGCTTATCTTTGGAAAACATCCCCTTTGATATCTCTATTTGAGAGATACAAGATAAAAAAACTGCAAAGCGTATCCTATAGCTCAGCACATCCACGAATGCATTAAAACCATTTTGCTACGTCGGATACAAGTTACAGTAATGTCATCTCAAATATAGTCATGGCGCGACATGTTCAAGGTTTTAGTCTCTTTCAGTTTCCTTCAACAAGAACTCTCAGTCAAAATTGGACTGAAGTCTCATTAACATCCAAGCAATTACTCATTTGCCAGCACAAATAATTTCATCTCGAAAAACCAGAAGAGTCTATCCACTACCACTAACACAATTTGTAGCTGCATCAACCAACAAAAGAATCACCAAGCCAATCATCACAGGTTCTGCTCGTATGCTTTGTTCTATCAAGTCAAATTCCCACATCAATCTTGTTCCAACTCTTTTACCCCTTGTCTCTCCAAGAAATGGCAATGCGAAGATTAAAGTGTTCACAGCCTTCTGAAAAAGTCCACAACTTCTGACTTGTAGGTTCAACAAATTAGTTTCATTACATACAAAAGTTCCTAGAATCACGTATTTTTTTTCTTCAATGAGCAAGTCAGCTCATAGAAAACTAAAAAACATTCTGCGAAAAGTTCTCAGAGTTGCAGAGGGTTTAATTTACTAAAGCATTCGCCTGTCTCGTCTAGACTTCTAACAAGCAAATCAATTCATGCTCTATGAGAAAAATATAAACCCAGGCTGTCTGTGGTATATCAACAGAAAGCTCCACGTCCCCCACAGAGAAAATGTGAAGTTGAGAACTTCATAAAGATTAAAAAAAAAAAAAGCACAATAATGTATAGGTTCATATTGACCGGTAAAGTAATTAAATAGTAGGTCAAGCCTCAAATTTCCTACACTCGAAGCGAAGAAGCAAAGTACAGCAAACAAAGCCAACCGTCTAACATTTTATCCTCATAATGAAAGTGACACCCGTAATAAAAAAACTTAATAAAAAGAATAGACGAATGTGATAGCTCCAATGCAAAGGAAATGCTTTGACAATCCTTGCAGCAGAAGCAATAGCTATGTTGGTCCAGATAGGTACCAAGAAACAACAGGAGTCTCGGATCTTAAAATGCATGATGAACTCATGCTGTTCAAGATTCTAACATTGAAAAATAAGATGCACAACCACCACCGTTACCTTGGACAAAAATGCTCCGCACAGTTCTGGAGCTCTATACCATCTTGCAGAAACGTAATCCTGTATGAAGTAAAGGCCGGAGCATTAGTGACCATCTTCCACCGATGTCAGAGACTCAAAAGTTAATGACTGGTTATGAAATTACATACAGTCCAGAGTATGGCGTAGGGTGTATCATTGAACGCAACCCTTGCTAAACCAAAATCACAGATTTTGAGCTTACAATCTGCATTTGTGAATATGTTGTTTGGCTTCAAATCTCGATGAAAGACATTTGCTGCAATCATATGCATAAATATCAGAAACGGTCTGTATCCACTTGAAAACAAGATGATTCACCACCAGAAGACTATCATGCTCTAACAAGATAAATAATCAGCAGATTGGAGACATGAAAAATGTAGTCTTTTTTTTTTTTTTTTTTTGGCAAAAGTGAGCATCATCCACAATGGACAAATGACGTGTAAAAAATGATCAGATTAAAGTACTTATTTGATGAACACAGTGTTTTAGAGGTGACGATTAAAGATAGGTGCAAAAGAAAAAAGATTAAACATTACCTATAGCGAATGAAGTGAGGATAAAACTAAGAGTGAAGGATACCCAAATGAATATACTTCAAAGAGCGAGCTGGTGAAGGAAAAACTGGTAAATTATCCTTAAAGTCATCATTAGCTTTAATGACTTGGTGAAGATCTGACTCCATCAGCTCAAGAGCAACATAAATAACCTTAAAATCTCTTCTGGAAGGTGGCAACATTATGTGCTTTGTTTCAAAAATATCAGAGCCGTGAAAAATTTAGTTTACTTTCTTTTACAGAAGCGAGCATCCAAAATGGACATATGAAGCGTCAAAAAAAGACTGATTAATAGTGCATATATGATGAACACACTGTTTTATATGGGATAATTAGTAGACAAGTGCAAAAGAAAAAGATTAACATTGCCTACAGTGAATTGAAGTGATGAGAAAGCTAGGAGTGAGGGATACCACTATGAATATACTTCAAAGCGTGAAGTAGCTGGTAAAGAAAAAACTGGTAATGCTCCGGTGTTAAGTCATCATTAGCTTCAATGACTTGGTGAAGGTCCGAGTCCATCAGCTCAAAAACAACATAAATATCCTTAAAATTTCTTCTGGAAGGTGGCAACATTATGTGCTTGTTTCAACAATGTCAGGATGCTGTAGAAGCCTCAACAGCTTGATCTAACGAAGAACTCTAGCTGGATCAGATATGTTCTCAAATATATTGGGTATCTTCTTTATAGCTACTTTTTCACCATTATGGGTGTCGATTGCTGAGCAGACAACCCCATGACTCCCTTTTCCAATGACCTCTTGAATTTCATATCGATTTGCATCTCCACAGTCAGATAAGAAGTCCATTTTTCCCAATGACAGAATTCCATGTCAGATAAGCATGGAGACAACCCCATGACTTTTTCCAATGACCTCTTGTTTCATATCGAATCTCCACAGAGAAACCATTTCTAGAATTCTGGAAAGTCCATGTTATGGACTTTTTTTTTTTCTATAGAAAGTCCATGTTATGGACATGGTTACTAGAAAAAGTTTGGAGTTTCAAACCAATGTCAAGGCGGAAGCAACAAAGTTACACATATAAATGCAAAATACACGACAGAACAGGAAATCTAAATGCAAAACAAGGGGAAATCTTGAATTGATCGTTACAGATTTGAAAATGCACAACAAATGGTGACCAGAACAACCTAGCAGGAAATGCTCTCTGATATGAGATGGATGCCCTAGGCAATGAAATGCTCGATATGCTTAAAAAATCTTAATTAAATATCTTAAATGACTTGTCTGCAACAACAACAAAGAAAAGATTCCCCATGGTGCTTCTGCTTCACCTTTCGACTTTGACTAATCAACAAAGACAGAACCCCCCTTGTGAGATTTTAAAGAAAGCATTTCAAGATTTCAAGAGAATCTTTCACTTGCACGTGAAGTTCGAGTCAAACAGTTTCCAATTAATCCATTTGGTACTTGTTACGCCTTCAACTTTTAGATACGCACAACCTAGCTCGAACTCTCAACAGATATGATTGTCAGCTTAAAATGGCTTGGTGATCCTTAAAAAACAGAAGCTCGCTCTCCCCCAATTTTCTTTTCTCCTCCCTGGTTCTAAATCAACGCACATATAATTGCATGAACTGAAGACAAATACTATTGAAACTGGAAATGTTTTGGTTTTCTATGTCTTAACTAGCACCAAATTCACTTACAATCCTGACCTGATTGTCTGCAGACCCACTTCCCGTTCCTTCGGAATATCTTGTCTAACCTGAATCCTGGCCACTCCTTGCCTTCATCGCTCCAACTCTGAAACAGATGAAACAACAGTCAGGATCAAATTTGAGCTCCAACATCGAAACCTAACAATAGGAAGCCGGACATCCCAACATAATTTCCAGTGAGCCCCTAACATAAGTTCAATAAAAACCTCGCACGATCCTGAGTCTGTCGTGTCTCATCTACTCACGGAGCAGCAGGTGCAATTGAGCGGTCGACAGAGAAACTGATCCCGCCGAGGCAATTGCTGCAGGCTCGAGGAGATGACGAGGCAGAAGACAAAGCAGCGAGGCACACCGGCGAGACTGGATTAACATTGTAAAAATCATCGTTGGGAACGAAGGTCAGGAACTTGAAAACCATCTTCTGCACCGATCAGTCCTCAGCTCGAGCTAGAATCCAAAAAGAAGCAACAACCAAGAAGGCAAGAACCAAGGGTCGTCGTCTGTAATTTCTTCGAAGTTTACATAACCAAAAAACCGCAGATGACAACAAGAAGCGGTTTAACAATTCATCATTGATCGCTGTTGAAACCATCTCTAATTCTCCTTGCTTTTCATATGTTAGTGTGCGGGGGTGGTGAAGTCAACGAAGGTTTCCTATAAACAAATGCAAATTGCAGGCAGGTAGAACCGACGGTGCGTAAGATTATGAGGGCGACTATCGAAGACGATGAGCATCGGCGTTTGACTTTTCCCGCCAGGCGCATCGATGGTTGGTTCATGAGCTGAAAGACGAACAAGAGGAGGATGCCACGGTGACTACAGATATGGCGGGAAACGAGTTTCTCTTTTCTTCCCTCAGCACGATGCCCATCTATCTGGCCGCTCACCCATAATTCACATGCAAAATCGATAGGAAGACTGCTCGTTTGGGCAAGCGAGGAACATCTAAGCACCCGCATCACATTCGCCTTAAGATTTTATGAACCGAATTCTAAAGATCGATCTTCACTAGTAGTTGGCGATTATATACCACGATGACCATCGAGCGGGGAAAAACAACGTAAGTCGCTTCAAACCGGATGTCGAGAAACATCAACCTTTGAAATGCTTGTTCCTATTTTATCACTTCTTTATAAATCAATCTTAATAACCCAAGACGCGTGCGAGAGAGAGAGAGGGAGAGAGGGAGAGATTTCCTTCATTGATCACTCTACCCTTGTAAGCATTCTTTGTGAGGGGGAGAGAGAGAGAGAGAGAGAGAGAGAGAGAGATTTCCTTTGCTGATCACTACCCTTTTAAGCATTCTTTTTCTCACAGAGAATGCATTCAGTATGAAAACGTACGTCTCGTCGGGTAACAGTTAAAAACCGACATATCGTTATCCTAAACACACTTATACCGTTCCAAATGTTCATGTTTTGGATTTCCTAAAAGGAAAGTACGTTGTACCCCCGGGCGCGGCTGTGCAATAGAAGCAGCCCTGGGGATCATCACCGTAACGAATGTTCGATCACTCCTTTCACTAAGATCAGTTCGGAGGGTAAAGATCCAACCGTGATTAATTGCGTCTTCCGGCATTGATTTATTTATTCTACACACCATTTCTCCATGACACATTCAAAGGCTTCAACTGAGAGAGAGGGAGGGAGGGAGGGAGTATAGAATCAGCAGTATAATTCACTAACAGTATAGTTTTTGAACAAATGTACTTGCCGGGTGCCCATGAAGACGCTGCCTCCTCCGCGAGATGTGCACCACACCCGCAATCAGTCTTACGCGGCAAACCCAACACACAGAATTAGGTCATCTCCGTCCCGAAAGAAGAGCCAGTCACGGGTCACTGTATTCAGACAAGCCGACACTACGCTAGCGCCCTTTCTTCAATACATTCTTGTCATACCAAACTGTACAGACCCGACCTTCCGGTGAGCTGCCGCGTTGGCAGCAGCGGCAGCTGCAGCACCAATCCCGCCATACTGTGTCTTTGCCGCTAAAAAGTTTGTGTCTATTGCAGCCCTCTCCTCGCCATTCTCCATTTTGCCCCCACCTATCCTTGTCATAAAGAACGGGTTCGTGTCTATGTTTATGGCAACGTCTGGCGCTAACTTCGCTGCAATCCCACAGTGTGGAATCTGCTTGGCATGGGCAGCAGCCACTTCTCTCTCGGCTTCAGTCCCATGCCGTTCTTGCTTTCCCATGCTCGCTTTATTGTAGCAGTATGCAGAAGGCATTGGCTGCGAGGGGAAGACGGTACCTCGGATCATCGTTCGAGGATCATACACATCTTTCGCAATGTGCCTGTTCTCATATGGAACAACTGGGCCCACGACTCTTCCTGGTTTGGCTGAGCAGCGACAATATCAGCACGAGAATCACCCATTCACTAGTAAAAGCAAATGTGCATGGAAGAAGGTTAACTACCGATTGGAAGTCTTTGGGTTGCTTGGAAGTTCCTGGATGGGTTCACTTCCTCGGTCTGAGTTGGCTGATCTTTATAGCTGTTTATTTTTGGTTGTTCCTTTGGCAGAACTGAATTCGAATGTACTACGGTAGACCTGTGATTGCGCAAGGCATACAATGTCACGGTTCAAAACTCAGATACAAACACAAGACATACAATTTGATGCAAGCGAAACAAAGAGGGGGGGGCATGAAACCCAAATGTACCTTGGCAAAGACACGTGCTTTCTTTCTAGAGGGGCTGAAGCACCACTTTTACCACCATTTTCCTCCAGCTGCGCAAACTGCTTCCTAAATTGATCGACGGCACTGTACACAACATAGACAAAAGGAAAGATCAAGGTGGAGCAACCAGTGAGTCAACTGAAGAAACAGTGGACAGATCAAGTTATAGCAATCATTATGGACATTGACAATGTTCTTCAAGCAACAAAGAGAACCGAGAGACAGATTGACTACACCCAACAAAATTGGTACTGACCTCGGATATAGAAAATTGGTCCTCTCAGTTCCATTCATGTAGTCCTTAAGAAGTTGAGGGTGATATTCAAGGATTTCTCGGAAAATTAGCTCCCGTATATCCTCCTTGGTAACCCTTCGTCTCTCAAACTCGAATTCCATCTTTGTAATGGGCTGGCATGAAGGTTCCCTTTCAATTTTGGCTAGTCCTTTGAAATATGGATCTGCTAATGCCTACAAAAAGGTCATCTTCTTTAGAACATGACTACACAACACCAAGGAAAGTATGGGAAGATAATAGGCAATCAGGTATCTCTAACCTAAAGAACAAGCACACTAAAATGATCAGATAAAATGAAGACAGATAAGATCTCAACCTCTTCAGCAGTAGGGCGATCTTTTGGATCAAAAGCAAGAAGCCTTTCCAATAGCCGCAAAGCTAAAGGGTCTGCATTTGGGAATTTCAGCTCAAATGGCATAGGCTGCTTTTTCCTCATGCAAGTTAAGTATCTTCTTGCCTTGTCATTTCGGACCTGCATGTGTTGACAATTTATAAGGATCTGCCTTCCTCATATTTATCTAGAAGATAAATCACTTATAAAACCCAGAACATCATAAAGAAATAATTTCATACCCTTGTAATGGTATCTAGTGAAGGCGTTCCAAGGAGATCGGTCATTAGATCCAGCTGATGTACAACATTTTTTCCAGGAAACAGTGGCTTCCCAGTCAGTACTTCAGCAAAGATGCAGCCTATACTCCATATGTCAATTGCAGGAGTATACTGCATTGCAATCACACAACATTGTAAGTTTGCCAGACAAAAAGTTCAATATCAAAGAGAATTTGAGGTGTTGCCAATCTACTTGCTTATCTTCAGAAAACATCCAACTCTAATATCTCTATATGAGAAACAGAAGATAACAAAAGTGCGAAGCATATTCTATAGCCCAGCATCTCTATGAAAGCATTAAAGCCACTTAGCTATGTTGGATTCAAGTAGTGTATCTGCTATTGTCATCTATGACAGAGTCATGGCCTTCCATCATGTTATTTAATGGTTCCAGTCTCTTTCAGTTTCCTTCAACAAGAACTCTCCGTCAAAATTGGGAAATCTCTCATTAAAATCCAAGCAATTACCTGCTAGCCCAATTTTACCTCGTAGAAACAAAAAAGTCTATTTTCTACCACTCACAAGATTTTATAGCTGCATATCTCACCCAACAAAAGAATTGCCAAGCCAATCATCACAGATTTCTGCCCATATGCATGATTGTATCCAGTCAAGTTCCCATATTAATGTTGTTCCAACTGATTTATCCCTCCTCTCCCAGAAAATGCAATGTGATGATCAACTTGCTCACCAACTTTAAAAAAACTCCTCAACTTCTAGCTCAACGAATTTCAGAACATACAAAAGTTCCTAGAATTGCAGAATTTTCTTTTATGAGTAAGTCCAGCTTATAAAAAAAAGGAGGGTTCCGCTTCTCTGGGAACTTTTGTATATTCCCAGAGCTGCAGAATGTTGAATTTGCCAAAGCATTCACATGTCTCATCTAGACTTCAAGCAAATGACTTAAGTCATGCTCTGTTTGAGAAACTATAAACCCAGACTGTCTCTGGCATATCAACATAGAGCTCTACATCCCCCACAGAGAAAATATTTAAGAAGTTGAGAACTTCATAAAGATATGAAGAGAATACATAATGATGTAATAGGTTCATATTGGTCGGTAAAATAGTCAACTAGAAGATATTTAGATCAAGCCTCAAATTTCCAATATATGAAATGCAGAAGCAAAGTAAAAGCAAACAAAACCAGTCGTTTAACATGTTCTGCTCATAACGAAAGAAATCACTCTAATAACCAACTGAATAAAAAGAAGAGATGGAATGTAACAGCTTTAATTCCAAGAAAATGCATTAACAAGCCTTGCAAAAGGAGCTATAGCTATGTTGATCCATGTAGGTACGAAGACACAACAGGGGTTTCTGATCTTAAAATGCATGATGACAAGCTTATGCTGTTAATAATTCTAACAGGAGAAATAAGATGCATGACCACCATTACCTTGGAGAAAAATGATCCACACAGTTCTGGAGCTCTATACCATCTTGTAGCAACATAATCCTGTATCAAGTAAAGGGCAGAGCATTAGCAACCATCTTCTGCCAATGTGAAAGAATTAAAAGTTAAAGGCAAATTAAGAAGATACATACAGTCCAGAATACGGTGGAGGGTGTATCATTGAACGCAACCCTTGCTAAACCAAAATCACAGATTTTGAGCTTACAATTTGCATTTGCCAAAATGTTCTTTGGTTTCAAATCACGATGGTAGACATTTGCTGCAATCACATGTGCAAATATCAGAAACAGTCTGTACCCACTTGAAATGAAGACAACTAATCACCAGAAGACTATCATACTCAGATGATATAGATAACCAGCGGATCAGAGCCACGAAAAATATAGTTTATTATTTTACAGAAGTGAGCATCCACAATGGACATATGAACCGTCGGAAAAAGACCGATTAAAAGTTTTACCAATTAAAAGTTTTAAATGTGCCAATTAGTAGGTAGGTGCATGAAAAGAAAGAAAAAAAAAAGATTTGATTATGTACAATGAAAGAATTGACGACAAAGCTGAGAGTGAGGGATACCTGTATGAATATACTTCAAAGCACGAAGTAGCTGGTAGAGAAAAAACTGGTAATGCTCCTTTGTTAAGTCATCATTAGCTTTAATGACTTGGTGAAGATCCGACTCCATCAGCTCAAAAACAACATAAATATCTTTAAAATCTCTTCTGGAAGGCGGCAACATTATGTGCTTTATTTCAACAATGTCAGGATGCCGTAGAAGCCTCAACAACTTAATTTCACGAAGAATTCTAGCTGCATCGGATATGTGCTCAAATATATCGTGTATCTTCTTTATTGCTACTTTTTCGCTAGTGTGAGTGTCGATTGCTGAGCAGACAACCCCATAACTCCCTTTCCCAATGACTTCTTGAATTTTATATCGACTCGCATCTCCATATTCAGAGAAGAAGTCCATTTCTGCAGAACTCTGAGGCAGAGAGATTTCTTTCAGCATAGAAACACTATAAAAATGTTTGCAGTATAAATAACTCGAAGAAAAGTTCAAAATTTCAAAACCATGACAATGAGAACAGCACCAAAGTTACACATCTGAATGCAAAATCACACACAGCAGGACACACATTCCCAATGCAAAACAAGAGGGACTCTTAAATTGATCATAACAGATATAAAAATGCACAACGAATGGTGCCCAGAACTACTTAGCAGGCGATACCAAAATCTAGGATTCTGATGATGAGATAGATGACCTAAGCGATGAAATGCTCGATATGCTCAAAAGATGTCAATCAAATATCTCAAATGACTTGTCTACAAAAACAACAACAAAAAGCTCCCCGATGGTGCTTCTGCTTTACCTTTTTAACTTTGCCTAATCAACAAAACAAGAACCCCACAGTTTTGAGATTCAAAGAAAGCCTTTCAAGATTTCAGGAGAATCCTTCACTTATGCAAACTTCGAGTCAAAAGTTTCCAACTTCTCTTAGCGGTTGATCATATATTTCGAGCAGCTCAAATGAAAATTTTGGCAATTAATGTTACAAGAAAAAAGGAAGCTCCTATACTGACAAGTCTAGACTCCAGAGTCTGAAAAATTTTCATACAGGGCCTACATGCTAATCTCCGAACTGCCTAATAATTAATTTGGCAAGCAAGGGCAGATAAAAATGTCGAGGATTAACAATTCTATACTGTCAGAACAGTTTATTTTCGCTTTAAGCAACACATGCAAACACCGGTACCTTGCAATATAAAAGCAAAGGCAATCAACATATGATGCCCAGAACTTTGGCAGGTTAAAATTTTTCCAAATTGGATAGCTCCCAAGCCCCCCATAGACCGAAAATGAAAAATGAAACAATCTTCCATTGGAATTTGAAGATAGATTACAGGGTCGAGGACTAAAAACATGCAAAGAATTAACATAGCATCCCTGAAGTATTAATTAGGTACAGAAAAGCAGACAGATATCCATCAGCTGAAATTCAACTTACTATGTCCTGCTTCCAGCTAAGAAACATCCAAGATCAGAGTGATCCATAAAAAACTCGGATTCAAGACGGAAGAGGTGGAACGTGCAAAAGGAAAAAGCACTCGAGAACAAGAATAGATTCCAATGACAGATAGAACAAATCAATGGAATCAAGCGAGATCAGAAAGAGATGTAAGCACATATTTCAATTCGCAATATCGATATCAGAATAAGAATGAAACCCACCTCCACCATCAAAACTAACTCCTGTTTGTTTATGCTGTTTCAAAGCGAAAATGTAACAGAAGCCCCAATAATTTAAGAGGCAGAGCATCCCATAAATGTATTATGATGAGCACCACCCGCTTATAGTGAGAAAGAAACCAAAAGTAAAAAATAAAGATAAAAATGAAAGTCAGTGTTTTTATCCTGATCTAGCCCCCGAAGTATCCCCACCGAACTGCCACATAACTTAACCCATCTCTAAATTTGCCCCCCCCAAAAAAAAAAAAAAGTCAAACTTTATCCACAAACGGAGAAGCACAAGAACGTGCACCTTGAAATCAAACTCCATAACTCCAAAGGCATCATAGATTACCATGTCAAACCACATTGCAAATAATCTCTTCCTCTCTCATCTGAACACAATTATATGCATCCTCACCAGCTTCGTTATAATCATAATTCATCAGAAACCCAGAAATGAACTCTCAAACAAGAAAAGAATAAGCACAGAGTCAAGAGATCATCCAAAAGCAATCACCTTCTTCCTCTGATCCTGCTGCATCTTCTTCCCAATTTCTCCACAAAAGAAAAAAGCCTCGACCTTTAGCTCCCAAAAACACCAAAAATTCAGAAACCCGAGACCGAAACAAGCTAAGCACAGATGTCTTTTACCCTCTTCAAAAGCTCAAGACGAGCACTCAGAAACAAGGCAAATCCATCTTCAGCCGCATTTGCCCCACCTGCCCCTGCTCCGAATCACAAGAAGGGAGTCCCGCCTTATTCTCCTCCCTGAACAGTCCTTCTCCAAGCATAAATCCCTCATGCACTCCCTCCCCAAAACAGCCTCAACCACCCAACAAGACACCCCTTTTCTGGCTATCATATATTTCTCCGATTACGACCGAACAACTGCAGCACCGGCTCCCGCATATCTACCGGATCCCGAAACCCCGAGCTGATTGCCACCGCAAGGAAGAACCCCCCCACCACCACCGCCACCCCTTCCTTTTCTCTCCACAAAATTCGATGCATCCACCAACTTTTTTGCCTCTCTCTTTTTTGCCTCCTCCTCTGATCCAAGCCTTGAAAGCCAAGGTTCGATCTTTTTCTCTTCTGCCGCTTATACACAGCGAATGACGAAAAGGGTTGTGATAAAAAGAGGCCGGAGCAAGTGTGTAGAAGCAGCAAGCAAGATCTGAAACCACACCGACAAAAGAGACGCTGAGACAGATAGAGAGAGAGAGAGAGAGAGAGTGGGAAATTTATCAGCAAAGAGAGAGACGAAAAACATATATGTAAATGAGATTATGAGAGGCCTCGGCCCTCGGGCAGGGACGACGCACGCTCGACCGCCCGTATACGGATACGAATACGTATGCCAGCGGCAGTGGCGTCGTCGTAATTATACGGAAGTGGAGGGGGCGTTTCGGGGAGGCTGGTCCCTCCGGTGGCTCTCGCTGGCCGCGGCAGTTCCCCTTTCGCGATTCCGTTTCTAGAATCACCGCCCTCCCGCCTCTCTCTCTCTCTCTCTCCGTGCGCGTTCCCGAGTTAGGTACAACTGTGCCATTGGCATCTGGCATCCACCAAAGGTGTCGGACAACTCACCGCTTCACGTGCGCCCTCCCGGTGGTGGAAGCGGCCGAGGGCCGGCGGGACCCACGAGCGGCGGCGGCGGCGGCGGCGGCCTCGCGAAAATCGTCGCCCCCCGGACCTCACCAGATCGCAACCTAGCTCGGTCACAGCTCGGGCCACATGAGACCTACGCGATTCAAAATGCGATCCGGCTAGATTTGAGTTTTGACAAAAAAAAATCCCGAAACTTTTATATGTAATTAGCGCGTGCATCAAATACATCTAGCAACAAAGCTTGTTTTTTAATGGCAATGCATACGAGTTGTACTGTCGACATCACATGAGTTATTAATTGCATTAGACTTCTCATTTCTTTTGACCGGTTTTCGTATGCCATTTTATTTAGACGTGACCATGTACCAAACAATCCTGTGGCCCTGGCCATATCACAAAGGCTGAAGGTCACTTTGGGTGGGTTTGGGTGAAATCGTTTCGTATAAAGCCCTGACTTAATTGATCGGATCCGACTCGAACCCCTCCGTCGAAACTGTAATAGACAATTATATTTTCACATGATGGTAAATATACTCACGGGCCAATCACCTTATGCGGCATTATATAATCCGGTAGTAGCCTGCCCCTAGTCGCTACCGCAAATTGGATCAGATGTCGTTGTTTGCAAGTTGGTTGGGCGGTAACAAGGTGGTGTGGGGGATGTAGCTGGTTTAACAACTGTTTTACGCTGTGTGCTTCATATTGTGTGGGGCGCACAGCTTCAACCATCGTTCCCTCGTCGGCACAGATTGTCCGCGATCAGAAATTCTCTTGTCCTCTTCCCTGTTAGCTGGACGCTCTAGGAAGTGAAGAAAACAATGAGGATTAGGGTGAGGAATCGATGCACCGAAGATGGCTCGATTCAGAGGTCATTGTTCTTGAGATTAGTCGTGATTTCCAGGGATGATCGATAGGGAAAAGGAGTTGGCAAAGCTTAGAAGTCATGACCTTTTTCGCAATAGAGTACCATCGAATGCTGCATAATATATTTGGTTAAATGAGGTGAATTCGTGAGCTACAAGCTAATTTTTTTCTCGTAGATTAGTATGTCGTTTTTGCTAATGCGATCGATGCGCATGTATTATTCAATTGCATTGATTTGATCGCAACTAAATTCTTCCGAACAAAGTCATCTTACCTGTTTTTATCGGTGTCTAACGTTAAAAATCAAATGACTCCACCAAATGAGTGCCATCGAGCGCGTTTGACATTATTAACTACGGACAACTTAATCGAACTCCATGCCAGCAAGTGGTAGGAAAGGCCTCTTCAATTGGGAATCGATACGGATGTTATGATCCTTTTTTTCATCCTGTCTTTATGGCTTTTTGTTTTTCTTTAGTCGGTCTGAAACAAAAAACCCACGTGCAACACGTGATGCCCGGGCCCAAAAGCGGATGTGGGGTCAACTTCGCAATAAATCCAGTTCCCAAAGTACCCCCACAGCTCGAGTTCTAACCGGACAAAATCTCAAAGCGTGTCGATTGAAAATAAAGATTACTACCCCCTAGGAAAGCAGACAAATCTACATTCGCGCAGAAGCATTAAAATTAGAAATGGGCAAAACCCAATACATCTCACCAAACGCTCGGGGACGCATCACCCACCTCGAATTGACTTTGCTAAATGCCTATAACTACGAAGGCGCGACCCGAAAAAAATATACGTCGGCTAAAACCGGGCTTCGTCTCGTCTCGCGTCGCCGGTGGCTGCTTCTGGTTAGACCGTCCACCGTCCACTGAACGGAAAAATTAAAAGCATATCGTGGTTGATATGGCCGCGGATGTCCGATGATCTAATGCTGCGATTTAATTTGAGGCGTGGCACGCAGAGGAGCGGCGGAGAGAGAGAGAGAGAGAGAGACGTGAGGAGATGGTCGAGCGGTGGTGGACGATCGCGTAATGGCAATAGGCAGCATCGGCTTTTTATGGTTCAATGGCCACGAAACGGTGGTGACGTGGCTTTTTGTCTATAGTTCGCAGCAGCGAAAGGAGGAGAGAAAGAACGAGACAAAAGAGAAAGATGGGAAAGGTCAGGGTTAGTGTTGACTTTTCTTTTCTTTTCTTTTCTTTTCTTTTCTTTTGTCGTGTGATTTGAATGTGGAAGGTAACGCGAGAGTTACGTTTAAATATACATCCTTCCATAAAAGATCGATAGGAGAGAGATTTATTCTAGTCGGATACGGAAAGAATATGACGTGAAAACTGGATTGAGATATCTCGCGGTATATGAAAAAATGAGTCGGTATGTACAAGAGAATCCTTTATGAGGATATGCCATTGGACCGTGCAGATCAAATTTATGTTGAAATTTCTGCTCTATTTAATGAACCGCTCGTCTCTATGAAAAAAACCGTTGTTAGTCGGCTGATCCTATTAAATAAGTCGCATTTAACACGAAACGATTGAAGTGGACGTAAAACTCGATGTGCCCTCCTTTCATCTTTGCTCTTTTTACAAAGTTGCGTTGACACAACTTTCGAGGGTTAGGCGGGGAAATGATGATGAGTGTTGAGCCACGGAGTGAAAAGCATCCTCGTTGCATGTCGCTATGTCAACAATAGTGATTAGAATTACCTTATATTCTTGAATTTTAGTTCGTGGAAGTCGTCTAGACTTTCATTTCACGTACCAAACTCCGCGTAGACTTCACTTCTATCTTCCCCTCATACCCATAACAACTAGCGTATCACGTTTGATACCTAACATAACGTCTCATATGTCGTGTCGTATACAGTCCATGCATATGATAAAAACTCAACTTTTTGGGAATCCAATTCAAATGAGCTTGAAAGGGACATGTTCGAGTAGGTCAAACTTCTCTCGATACAAAGTTGACCTTTCAATAGTGGGTGCGTAATCGAGAAGAGGCAAAGAGATCGATTCAATTCGCACGAATCACACACACTCACGTAGAGAGAAAGATGATCTAATTTAAGATAGGGGTATTTTTGGGTGTAAGATTTCGTAGGACCACTATCAATTATTTTAAAAGCTTAAACCGTAAGATGAATGCGCGGTTTAATATTCCCTCACACTTAATTTATACTTTAGCTTAAGTCAATGCCACGTATGATTTTATGGGATCATTATCAATTGTCTTAAAAGTTTAAGCTGTTGAACAAAATCCTCGATTTAATATTTAAATAGTCCAACGTTAGACATGATCAAATGTAAATCCAGACCACTTACTTTTAATTGTAATGCATCCTTATGTGGCTCCTTAGCCTCCACGAAATCCTTTTTCGTGACTCCCTAGGCATCAGTGCACAATTGATGTCCCCGATGGTGGCAACATCACACTTTAGAACCTGTTTTCAACTAAAACAAAAGTCGATCAAGACAAGTCCCGATCGATTTCAATTAATCAAAATGGACCTAAAGCCCCCACGTAAAAAAAATAATCGGTTCCTTCGAGTGCTGGTCATAGAAAATGAGCAAGAAAAGCACCTTACCCATTTTTTTAAATCCTTCTCCCTTTTTCGCCCCGAAAATAAATATATTTGCCCGGAATTATTTTAATATTAAGCAACTCCCGAAAGTGATTAGTATGTGGAGGGGGAATGAGGTCGCCAATCATTTTTGCAAAAGCAGGTCGCGTTGTTTTCAGCCGAATAATAGTGTTCTTCAAATTCCCCACCAGCACCACACGATGCCAAACCTATAAAAGTTATGCATAAAGCCCCTTTGCGGAACCCAAAAAAAATAAAAGTTTAATTAGTAATTTAGACTGATATTAGCTGGGCCTGTGATTAAAAAAATACAAGATTATGCGATTTAGTTAAATGATTAAACAAAAAGGACGCCCCTTTCAAGTCACTCTCTCTCTCTCTCTCTCTCTCTCTCTAGAGCCAGAACCCTCAGTGGCTTGAGCATAGAATATAAGGGCAGATCCCTTGTCTCCATCGTTCAATCATTTATTCTTCCTTTTATTTCGATTTCCGCGAAAGGGAAGGCGTCGAAACTATGCACTCACTCGGTCCATACCGCCTTTTAGATATATATTTAATCATGTTAAAGATGATTATGATATTCTCTAAACCTCTTTTGATTGTGTATACGTTTTTCCTAATGGCACATATTGTTATTTAACCGTAGTCAATCGATGCGAGTGTAATTGATATCAGAAAGAAGGTACGATGAACTATACTTATTGTCGTCGTTTTCCACTATCATCTTTAATAAGTTATGATATAAAAGTTTAGGTGAATAGAAAGCTTTTTTTTTTCCAAGAAAATTAAATAGTTTTATCAATTTTCTTTCAAAATTATGAATGGTATTTCTCGCATGCTTCTAAAACCGTGCGAGTGTTTTTGCGATGGCCGGCTACCCAGCGCCACCGAGAGACACGAGGGTTGCCAGATTCGGTGAGCTCGAGGCTCAGCTGATCTCGCCCGAGCTTGCCAGAAGTTCACTGGATCTGTCGAGGCCCGAGCTCGACTTCCCTATATTGGGCTAGGCGAAGCCTCGCCAACTTGGGGCAAGGCTCGAGCTGGCTCACGGCCAGCGACCAGCCAAGGCCAAGAAGATGAAAATGAAAGAATGGAAAAAAAAAATAAAAAACTCGATTTTTCAAAAAAATAAAAAATAAAAAGAAAGCATAAAAATAAAACGAAAATGTGTTTGTGAAAATAAGTAAGTGGAAAATATTTTTCTCACTTTTAAATGTTGTTTTTCTCAATGATAGAAAACATTTTCCTCGACTAATTCATTTTCCGTGAAACGAACACTGAAAATCCATAAAACATTTTTCTGGAAGTCATTTTTCGTGAAACGAACGGAGCTTAAATGGCTAATATTCAAATTAGAAGTTGCAATTGCGTTTCTCCCAATTTTATGACCATGGTCAACTTCCAAGATTACATGTGTACCTTCTCTATAAGTAGTTACAACTCTTCAATTGTTGCCGGACTCATCTGCATCTTCACAATTGCTCTCCATAACGATTTTAGGCTCCGTGATTGCACTTCATCTTTTCTACTAGCCATTCATGACTTCTCGATTGTCGTTGACCTAATTGTTAATTGGCATTTTTAGTCTTCAGTTTCAGCCTTTAGCATTTATCTTAGCGTCAATCGTCATCCCGTTGTCAAAACTTATGTTGATGGATGTACTATGGTCATCTATAATCGTGGATAACAATAAGCTCTTTTACTATTGACAAAATTTCGATAGTTAACTGCTCAATACCAAACTCCCGTATAGGCGTCACCATCATATCGATAGTATCATTATCTAACACCGAACTCTGTATCAGCATCGCATCGGTTCAAAGACCCGGTCACTTTTAGATGTCAACAACGAGCAATCATATCACAATAGCAATAGCAAACGGAAATGCACATTATATATGATGGCTATATTGATCACATTCATGATTTCACCATTATTTCATTGCATCATACCTAATAAAAATAGACACTTTATTCATCCAGCAATTGACTAATACTTTTGTTATCTTAGCCAAAGTGGAAATCATAGCATGCCTTGCTTGTAAATATGTCACTACATCGGGCCATGGTGTGCTGCTACTTTTTTTTTAATTACTTATGCGCTAATAAAAAGCATAGTTGAATAATGTGTGTTAAACATAATTAGATGATTCTCCATATCGCCCATAATTATGCATATATTTTCCTTGACTATGTGTATTCCGGATTGATTGTAATAGATTACAAAGAATCCCCTAATTATCTTTAACAAAGTCAACGAAAATGTATAATTTCAATGGATCTCATAACGAAGAATACACGAGGTACTTACGAGGTTTACAAAATGATTATCTAGGTAACGAGATATTACAATACCAATTAACATCAATTACAATCAATTAAGAATATGCACGATCAATAGAGGAATATGTATAATTAAAGAAATATATCGAGAATCTCCTAATTATATCATAAGGAAATTTCCGACCAGGAAGGGAAGTCATAATTTTGTAAACATTTATAGACCACAGAAATCCACAAGCTCCAATTTCCCACTCAGTGCGCGTTGTACGATTTTGCATAGTCTCCTCAGCAATCATTGTCTCAAAAAAAGAAAAAGAATAAAGAATAAAAAAATGCATTTTACAATCTATTATTGGTTAATAAAAGCTATAGTCCTTCAAGTGGGGTGTCCCTTGAAATGAAGTTCAGCCGGACCCCAATCCTCTATAATTGGTGGGGATGGATGATCAAGCTTCACTTCATCCACGACGAGACGCATAATGTCGGTCACATGCAAAAATCTATTTCCACTTTGAAATTGAGCTTCGACACGAAGAGCAATATCAGATACATTAAATATCGATCTGCAAACATAAATATATCGGATGGTACTGATCGATTTGCAAACATAAATATATCGAATGGTACTGATGGACAGCAAAACCGACATTTAAACAAACGGGGGACCGGTCATGTTCGATGCTTGAATCAGATCAAAATTTAGCACTCGAATCTGCTCATTTCATGTCATCCATCAAACCAAATGAAAAAATAAAATAAAATTCATGCGAGCGGATCGACAGGAATTGACCTCTGTGAGATTTTGTAGGACTGTAATTTATTATTTAAATATTTTAACACTCTTCTTCCTCGCCCATTTAATCTTGTCAAAATTTAATTGGGGATATATAGGAATTGACCTCTGTGAGATTTTGTGGGAATTGTGAATCCTTTGTAACCTTATCTCCTGATGTATATGAAAAAGAAAGAGTGATGGACCCATTTTTTGTTTGGTCATGGGTTCGTCCAAAGAACGAGAGTCGGCATACTTAAGTCCCTTGTCTCTCAGTAGCTCAATGATAGAGTGATCAGGTGTTAACTAACTAGTTTTAGGCTCAAATCCTACTTGGGAAGAACTATTATTTATCGACCCTTGTCCTTCTCCTTAGTTCCTAAGTTAGTAGAATCGTGGAATATTCAATGTAGGAAGTTGATTGCGGTTTTTTTTTTTTTTTTTTCGGGTGGGATGGTAGATTTTTTTTAGAGTATCCAAAGTCAAGAGGCCAATGACAATCCTCTTTGAGATTTTGAGTAGGGCCGATTTGATTCCATTTGTCTATGGATACTGTCAAGAATTCAAGCCAACTGTGCGTGATTTATTATTTAAATATTATAGCATTCATCCTCATATTTAGTTTGATCGAAACTTATTCGAAATTAAGATTTCCAGCTCTGATATCATGTGAGATTTCATGATACTTAAGTCCCTTGTTTCTCAGTAGCTCAATGGTAGAGTGATCAGGTGCTAACTAACTAGTTTTAGGTTCAAATCCTACTTGGGAAGAACTATTATTTATCGACCCTTGTCCTTCTCCTTAGTTCCTAAATTAGTAGGATCGTGGAATATTCAATGTAGGAAGTTGATTGCGGGTTTTTCTTCTTATTTTTTTTTTGTCAGGTGGGACGGTAGAATTTTTCAGAGTATCCAAAGTCAGAAGGCCAATGACAGTCCTCTTTGAGATTCCGAGTAGGGCCGATTTGATTCCATTTGTCGGTGGATACTATCAAGAATTCAAGCCAACCATGTGTAATTTATTATTTAAATATTCCAGCACCTATCCTCATATTTAGCTTGATTGAAATTTATTCGAAATCAGGATTTTCAGTTCTCATATCACATGAAATTTCACGATACCACGTTCGACTGTTCTAAAAATTTAAGCCATTAGATGAAAGTACCGAACTTTGCTCGAGTAAATTCCTCATGCCGTAAATCTAAGCCTCCATTGCATGCATTATTACTGTGTCGGTTGCTGCCCGGGGGCTGGCTCCATGGCGAGCAATCACCGCACGCGCACCGTACGCATGTCGTACCGACGATGTGGCCCGCGATGGTCGAAGAAGGGGACAGGGAAGGGGGGCCCTGCTGCACAATAATGTCAGGATCGAAAGAGGGTGCCAAAAATGGGGGGAAGAGAATGAGAATCTGGGCTGGGTAAGGCCTACGATCGCGAGCATCTCCCCTCCGTTCATTAAGGACTGTCCCTCCCATGTGATGCGACCCCGTGAAGTCATTCTCAAGCTTAGCTAGCCACTGTCCACACGTCCAACGTGGTCCACCCCACGAAATTAATAAAAAAAAAAAACTATTTTTTATAATAATAAAAATAATAAACGCGTCGGTCGCACCCAACTCTATCCTCCATTGGAAATAAACGGGACGAAATTGTCCAAAAAAATCTTAAAATTTATTGTATTTTTGTCAACTTAATTATAAACATTTCGATTTTATTAATTTTTTTTTTTGGTCAGAGATTTTATTAATTGAGTCATTAACTTTTTTTCATTTTTTGTTAATCAACTCATCCGATCAATTTTAATTAGAAATTCTTAATATGAATGTCGGTCATCTTACATGATATGGCCGATACTTGACTAAAAATCTTTAAATATTACTTTAATATTGTTTGTTTTTAATTTTTAATTTTTAATTTTTTTATTATTCTCTCTTTCCCTTTTTTTCTTTTCTTTAATATATTTATTTATTTATTTTTATTTATTTATTTTACCTTAGTGTTTGAGTTAGGGCCGGCGAGGGTCGGTCGCTGTTAATGCCGCCGTGTTACGTAACAACCGACGCCCGCAAGTTAGCGATTTCAATCAAAATTAACCGATAGATTCAAATATTTATAATTGAATTCGCAAAATTATAATAGATTCATAACTTTCCGAACAATTCACTCAATTAAATAATTTCAAGTTCGATCAGCTGTCGATTCAATTCCTCTCGATTGATTGACCATGCTCGATATCCGACCGGCTCCGAACCGCCCGTTTCGGTACGCATTCCGTCCTGAGGACGTGGGCGTTCCGAGGGATGCGATTGGACCGTCGAAAGCATGAGCACCCAGAAAATGATCTTCATCTAATTCGACATTAGCGGCACGTGGTTCAGCAAACGCAAATGCATTCTTTTATAATATAAGCACCGGAGTGCCCGGTTCTCTACGAAACCGTTCGGACGGACGTAGAAACTGCGAACGATAGAAAGCTTCACGTAAAATACTAGATGTCATTATCGTAACAATGATGAATGAATTTAATCACCATACGTAACCTTCGTGGTAGGTCTCTTATGCACTCGACCGTTGGGCTTATGAGGATGCGCCATGTGATTACCGCGTTAAAAAAAAAAATGGGTAGGTGAGAAAGGTTAAATATGCGGATTAGAAAGCGCCCGGTGTGAACGCTCCCGTCTTTTTCCACGTAAGTACATGGTACTTTGGGTATCGCTTCCGTGTCTTGCTTCGCATCGATTACTAAATTCT
Source organism: Eucalyptus marginata (assembly GCA_014182565.1). Lineage (NCBI taxonomy): Eukaryota > Viridiplantae > Streptophyta > Magnoliopsida > Myrtales > Myrtaceae > Eucalyptus > Eucalyptus marginata. Next base: position 29,809,699 of record CM024585.1, read on the forward strand.
AATATTTGTAAGCGACACATGCTCACACTAAATGTCGACATAATTTCACAACAACATAAAGTTATTTATCCGAGATTCACCTACCAAAAACAAGGGGGAAAATTATTTTTTTGTCTTGTCTCGAAATTAAAATCGATGTCATCGCCGTCCAAATTCGAAACCATTATTGGAATTTTAATTTTCTGTAACTTCAAAGTGCTCATTTGCTTTGATCGAAAAAAGGGAAAATTCCCAAAGCAGAGCGACGGGACTCGAAGCTGTCGATTGGGCCTGGGCCCAAACGATCGGCCCAAGACGTTAGCCCACGGAGGCAACTGGCGTGTCGTGGAAGAATCCAGCGAGGCTCGACCGCCGCACGCGCCTGATCGGACGGGCACGGCACTTCGAGCTCAAGCGATCGCTCCACCTAATTTCTCTTCCCTCTTCCTCCTCCTTATTTTATTTTGTTGAGTAAACGATACAAAATAGAGGCCCGACGGTTGACTTCCATCTGGGTTTGACCAGAAATCGGCACCCTTCTTTTTCTTTTCGGTTTTTTTGGGAAAGATACCTCGTCAATAACTTATGCACCCCGCGATAAAGCCTACCAAAAAGAGGGAATCACGCCCGCGTATCACAAAAATAGATTGAGCCTCGTAATTCATCTCTCGGATTCCTGAATAATTATCAATATTTAACTTTCCGACATACGTCGGATAAACTCAACGAACAGATCGAGCTATTTTAATACGAGGTGGGACCTTGTAATAATGGTTTATTCATGACATTGTTATCGTCGTTGTCTATGGTTTCGATAGAGAACCATCGTGGAAAAGGTCCTGCTCACGAAAGGAACGCGAAACGGCACGAAATCAATCATTTGCTGGGTAGAAATTTGCCCGAACATCCCATGGACTTTCCTTAATTATGTCTCCACCATGCTCCCCGCTCGACCCCACTTTTCGTGGATTGACTATAAAGCGCACCACATAATGAATTCATTAGCTGCCGTACATCGACAATTATCGGACCAATCTGATTATTAGCGTTTACACTTAGGTTTTGTCTGTTTTGTAAAAAACCACAAAATTTTAAAATATTTTCTTTAAAATTATTTATTAGTATCACTTGCAAAAAATAAAATAAGGAAGAATATTTTTATCGGGCGTAAATATTTAAACATAAATTATTATCGAGAATACAAATGTTTTTATTGACTTATTATTTCAAGAATGTAAACAATTATTTTTAAGGAAACATTTTTATGAAAATGTTCTTTGAATTATTAATTTTCCACAAAATAAATGAGGTTTTAAATAAGACACTTTTCCTTTTATATATGGAGAGAATAATCAATTAGTCATATGAGGACGACGAAGATGTGTTATCAAATAGCGGGGGTTAAGTCTAATCTCGATGGGTGATCATCGATCCTCAAAAAGAAATTCAATACTACTTTCACCTCTCATCTCGACCATTAGAATCCCGATCATCTTTCTTGCTTATAACCTACACAATTAAATAAAATGTGGAGGGACTCCAATTTATAGAACCACGTTGGTCTTTTTTCTTTTCATAAGATATTCCTAGATAATTATCTAACAGGCATTTTATTGATGGGCGAATATTTAAATTAATTAATATATTTCATTTTTCACGCGTTTCCGAATCCTGCATTATTTTTTCCTTCCTCCGTATATGTGCATAGGTCCAACACATATTTTTTAATTAATTAATAACACCAATAATCATGTTACCTCGACTTCACGAGATTTTCTTTGGACGTCGATTTTCAGGGACATGCCCACCCCAGTATTTTTCCGGCACGTGCTGACAAATGCATAATGGTCGCCCGCTAACTTTTTATTTTTTTTTCCATAATTACAAGACGATTCCCTGCCGACTCGGCGGCATCTGATTGGCCCGAATTTTGTTGAATCATGCATCTCATTAGGAGACAAGCTCGGCTCCGACTGGTTCGCCGACGCGAGGCCACGTCACCGGAGTCCCGCACCAGGGGGAGAACGGAATCGCCTGCATCCGATCCCACGGAGTTACCGTGCGCGTCATCTCCGAAAGAAGGGGGCGCAAGACGACGACGGCGCGGGGCCCACCGGAATCGGGGAAACGAGGGAGGGGCGGGCCGGGGGGTAATTTCGGGGCGATCCCAAGGGCAATTCGGTCAAATGGGGATCTCCCGATAAGATAATTTATAGTCTTTTCGGCACTCGATGGTGGAAAAGGAAGAGGGGGGAAGGGGAGCCGTGCGTGTCAACGGACGCCAAAGGTGGATTCAAATACAGTGGAATGTTCCTCCTCCTTTTTGGCCTTTTTATTTATTTATTTACTTATTTATTTTCGGGGAAACCCCGAAAAAAAAAAAAAAAAAAAAAAATTCTACTTTATGGATATTTTTTACAAGGGGAAAATAATTGCGCCCTGGCCGAAGGTTTCGCTTTTATATTTTCTCGAATTCTTTTTATCACTTCTTCGTTGGAAAAAGGGAAATACATTTTCGCTTGATTTTTGAGATCGCAATCTTTAAGCTATTTTCATGCTTCTCTCTGATAATTATTGTGGATGAAGTGAATGCTTTAGCCTTTTAAAGAAAAAAATTGTTAATGTTTAATATCAAAGACTTTCAAGTTCATTGGACGCATTCATCAAGTGCTTGTACTAAATCCTACTTAGCAAATAAAGCTGTAATTACACCAAATCCACCCGTATTTGGATTGATTTTAATGTTTCGAGTTTGGTTTCTTTGGGGCAAAACAAGAAAATAATTGAAGTTTGTTGTCAAAAAAAGGTAAGCCTTTTAATTGTGATTAAGAGATAAATTCATGACTTTAACCTTTCGATATGGGAAGCAAAGTCAAACGACTTGCGTGCTATTTCACATTTCTCGAGTTTATTTGTTTATTTTATCTCGAAAATAAAGATGATTGGTGCTATGATAAAAATACTTTGTTGGGAGCTGCAAGATGAATATGTTGAATCTCGAAATCCATTTCTTTGTAATCGCAATAGGCGACAAATTGACCAAGTTGGCAGTTTCAATAGTTAATCCGGTCACGTCAATTCAAGATTTATATAATTAGATTGACACGCACCATAAGATCACGTCTTCAATGGATAAGCCCAATTTATCTTATATATATATATATGTTTGTATCATCATGTTTAGTTGCCATAATTGAATGATGTGTCGCCCTTTTTCCTTCCCATCGATTCCACCCTCCCCGATTCAAGACCCACACTAATAGATCGACATGGCTATAAAGCACATTTCCAATAAGATAACCATTACTGTATCACTATATTTTATTACCCTAATTCCGTAACCGGAGGAAAGGGAGATGAATCTTCATCCTCAAAATTTTTATACACGTTCCATAAAAATCCCAATCTCTCTCGAAATTAAAAAAAGAAAAATCTGCTAAAAATCTAATTGAGCTTCCGCTGCGTTGCCAATTCTCCGTCCGTTGATTCGGTGCTGGTGCTGGTGCTTGCTGCTTCCTCCTCCTTCCCTCTTCCCTCCAATCATATACTCCTCCCCGTCCCCCCATTTTCTCTCTCTAAAGGTGCCGTCTTTCCTCCCGTCTCTCTCTCTCTGCTCTCTCTCTCTCTCTTCGAAGCTCTCTTCTTCACTGAATTCGTGTCCGTCTCGCAGCGAGAGGGGGCCGGCACTGGGGAGTGGTTGAATTCAGAAACCATCTGGACTTGCACGGAACTCTTCTCTCTCTCTCTCTCTCTTGCCTTGGTCAGTGTTTTGATCCGGGACGCCTCTTCGTCCAATCGCTGAAGGACTCCATTATAACTTGCTGCCTATCGGGGTTGCTGGAGCGAGGTGTATTTTCATGGTGTCCTCGTTAGGTTAATCTCTCCCGCGCCTTCATCCGCTTGAATAATTCGAGGGTGGGTTTTCTTTTCTCTTCTTTTCTTCTTCTTTATTAATTTCCTCGCGCCCCTTTTCTGGGTGCAAAGTTCTGTTCTTGATTTTACGCGATTCTCGCGTGCGATCTTCCGGCGATTGCATTCGGTCGAGCTGAAGCGGGCGCGCGGGATTTCCGTCGTAATGTTGATTGGGTTTTGGCCGTCGGCCCGAAAGTTTACGACTTTGGGGGTTGGTCGGTCGGGGATGAGGAGGACTGTTTGTGCTTTGTTGCGATGATCGAACTTGTCTTGTGGGATTAGTTGTGAGATTTTGCGGAACTCGGAAACGTTTCTGTCTCTCCACTGCTTTTACCAAGCTGTCTCCTTTTGTTGTTTATGTTGTTTGATTGAATTCATTCGAGGCTTTAGCAAAACTTAGGTTGTAGACGGATATGGTTTACGGATTCTAATATGTTCCTAATTGTTTTTGTTTTGTAATGGTGTGGGGCTCCCTTTACTATGGAAAATCATAGAATTCCCTCATGGGGATTCCGTTTTTCCCCTTCTTTTGTGAATTTCATGCTGACCCTGAATTCTGTAGTCGGCCAATTTTTTTATTTTTTTGCTGTAGTTAACTCATTGATTATGCTGAAACCTGAAGTCTCATGCTCTTATAAGTAGCGTTGTGGTGAAAAAGGGAAAGGCGTTAGCTCTCGGAGCTTGCGGTGTTAGTTGCTTGCTTCAGGGGTCGATGATATGACTGTTGAAAGTAGGAAAAGGAGACAGTTGGAACCTTTATCTTTTATCACTCTGAGAATGTTCTTGTTGACCTTCCCGATGCTTTCTCTGGGCTGTGGTTATATCCAATTTGGTGTTGTTCTGTGGACAGTTAATTTTGTTTGAAAAGTTTTTAACTGCAGTTTATTCTATTGCTTTCCCAGTTCTGTTTTCTTAGAGTTTGAATAATTTGTTTGTCTTCAGTTCTGTGCTTCTTTTCTTCGATTAATCAAGTGATTTCTGGCTGCTTTGTGCTAGTCAATATATGTTGTTCAAGTCTCATCAAATTGCTTCCTGACAGCAGCTGGTGGCTAAATGGAGCGGAACTCGAAGGGTTTGACTTTTGGAAATTTTGAAGGTGTGATTATTTGGTTAAACTGAATATTGAATAATAACTTTCATTTGGGTTCTATCAATCTTGTTTCCACTTATTTTGATGCGGAATTTCTGTTCTTCTATTTTCTCTCTTGGTAATTTCGTAAGAGTATAGAAGCAATAAATGATGCCAACTCACGGTAAACTGATACTTTGAGTCAAAATTACGTGGGTGTGGATCCAAACTCCATTCTTGTTTTGGGGTTTTTTCTCCTCCTTGGGCAGCCATGGGTTGAATAAATGGTGAATCATGAAAAAAGGTTGAATGGAGTTTGAGTCAAAATCACGTGGATATGCATAATCATATCTCAAAATGTACCTCCTGGTAAGTCGTATATTATGTGTACCATTATCATTCTCTTTTAGGAAAAAGGAAAATGACATAATGTCTGAATTGACAGACATGATATGGGGTATATACACATGTAAACATTGTTTTGGCGAGACCCTTTGAGGATGGCTGTCTTATGTCTGGCTACTGTAGGCAACTCGATTACATCATGAATAGGAACAGTCACTCATGCAGCTAAAGGGAGATAGTTTTTCTATATCTGACTTGACTGGTAGTATTTGGATATTCTTCATGAACCTTTCCTTATGTTTTTGAACTATCAGTTGAGGGATTCACATTTTGACTCCCTTTAGATGCAAACATGACAAGTTACTTTTTAGCTAACATTTGAAACCTCAATGGCTCCTCTTGCTTTTGCTAATTCAAGTCCAACTCATCTCTTCTTTGGAAGGACCTTTTTTTGTTGGTCATTTGACTGAAACCGTCTCCGAACTGAGGATGCATGGTTGTTTGAAGCGATTTTTAATTTTTAAATTATTCGCTTTATAGAAAGTATTTTGTGGCTCTCAAAATTTGACTTCTCTTCAATGCAAAACACTGAAAACCTTTCAAATCCATCAATATTTACATATAGAATCTTAATATCAACTTTTCATATTTCCTTCCAAAACAATAGGACCATCCTAGCTTTTCCAAACATGTTTGTGATATTTGCGTGTATTTCAATTATCATCTCAGAACTTTTATGCAGCAAAGAATACCGCTTTTATTCTATATGGCCTATTGTGTCCCTATTCATAAGATTAGGTGCTTTCTTTATAGGTCCCTCCAAGGTTCCTTCAGCAAATATTCCAAGAAAAGTAGGATTTGGTGCATGGGGGATGCCGCATGAGGCACATGCCTCAAATGATACTAGCTTGTTTTCTAGCTCATTACCTGTCCTTCCTCATGAAAAGTGTAAGTATGTGCCCTTGTAATTAAACAAGACATTATTCCTACAGAGCGCTTCACAAGGTCATTACTTTATATGTGCAGTGAACTTCACTGAGTCTGGGAATTTTGGCCATTCTATTGATGACAACTTCCCAAAGCTAAGTAAGTTGAGCCAACAACTTGAAGAGACTGACCCACTTGAAGATCTTGAAACAAGTGCAATTGGAAATTTGCTTCCTGACGATGAAGACGAGCTTCTAGCTGGCATAATAGATGTCCTTGACTTAGGCGGATTGCCCATTCAGCTGGATGATACAGAAGAATATGATTTTTTTGGTAGTGGAGGAGGAATGGAACTGGACTATGATCCTCAGGACAATTCAACTATTGACTTGTCAAAGCTAAGCATATCTGATGGCTTTACAAATGGGTTTGGTCACTATGCTCTTACAAATGGTTCCGGAACAGTGGCCGGGGAACATCCGTATGGTGAGCATCCTTCGAGGACACTGTTTGTTCGGAACATTAATAGCAATATTGAAGACTCTGAATTGAGATCTCTGTTTGAGGTAACTGCATAGCTCTGCCACTCAGTTTCAAGTCATACTGTTCCTTTTTATCATCAGATTTTTACAAGTGAAAGTTTGCTTGCTTTTCTTTCATCTCTGTGGTATAATAAATTTCCGTACAAACTATTTTCACTGAAAATGGATATATAGATGCAGTCTTTTCCCTATGGTCTTAGTTGGTCAAGTGGTCTTAGTTGGTCAAGTGATAGGCTTTCAAGGGAAATCTTCTTGCACCAAAATGTGAAACGTAGTATTATAGCTCATGCTATTCTATTCTCTCTTAGTTACTGTTTTTATTTTTTATTTTTTAAACTTCAATCTAGTTATAGATGGTTCGATTTATCCTTTCATCTGTAGTTTTTTTTTTTTGGTGGGTTTCAATGATATGGAAATGCTTACTGCTTTTTGTTTGTTGATCACAAATTTTCTTACTTTTCCTTTTTCTGGTAGCAATATGGCGATATAAGGACTCTATACACTGCATGTAAGCATCGTGGATTTGTGATGATTTCATACTATGACATTCGAGCTGCCCGCACGGCAATGCGTGCATTGCAAAATAAGCCCTTGAGACGAAGAAAACTTGATATTCATTTCTCCATACCTAAGGTACCATTAATTTCTAGTGTCTACTTGAACTGTTGATTAGACTGCTGTCAAGTATTAACTGTACTCCTGTGCATACAGGATAATCCGTCAGAGAAGGATATAAATCAAGGAACTCTTGTAGTTTTCAATTTGGATGCTTCTGTATCAAATGATGAGCTTCGTCAAATATTTGGTGCTTATGGGGAAGTCAAAGAGGTCATTGCTTTTAGTCTCATCTTGTATGGAGTAGTATGCTTTCTTCTATTCCTCATTCTAAAATTTACATTGTGGATTCCATTGTCCATAAATGCAGATCAGGGAAACTCCCCACAAGAGACATCATAAGTTTGTAGAATTTTATGATGTGAGAGCTGCGGAGGCAGCTCTTAGAGCATTAAACAGGAGTGAAATTGCTGGGAAACGCATAAAACTCGAACCTAGTAGACCTGGTGGTGCACGTCGGAAGTAAGTATTAGACTTGCTGTCTTAATATTATTACTTGTGAAAGTTTGATTCTAGTACTCATGACTTTGATTTCTAATGCTATATGACTGGTACAGAAACTGTGAGATACATGCTTGAAATCTTAGGACAGGCCTTCCCATTTTGTTTGTTGTTCCATTTTGCTCTTGAGAGAGCCTTGAATGAAAACATGGGCATAGTTGCTGAATTCCCTTAAAGTAAATAGAACTGTTGGAATATTGTTTTGGCCAATTGACAATGTAAATCCCAACCTCAGAAACCATGAGGTACGTGCTTGAAAACTCGCGAAATCCCAACCTCAGAAACCATGAGGTACATGCTCGAAAACTCGCGAAAGGCCTTTCTGTTTTGTCTGCTGTTCCATTTTGCTCTTGAGACAGCCTTGAATAAAAACATGGTTGTAGCTGCTGAATTAAAGTAAATAAAACTGTTGGAATGTTTTTTTGGCAAATTGACAAAATAAATCCCGACCTTTTGAAGCAATCAAATCCTCACCTTTAAATCCCATCAGAAAAATACCCAACCTTTCGAATCTGTTTCTAATCTATGCCAGATCCTTTAACACCATAGATGAGAGGGAAAAATATGTTAAATTCATTTCCAAATTTCAATATTGCATCGACTTTTATTTTTTGTTCCTTCTGTGATTTTCTCCCAGCCCTCATCTTTCATTATTATCTTATGATTGGATAATATTTATATAGCTTCATATCATCATTTTTCATTTACTGTAATGTGTTAATTATTTTTAGTAAATAAAAATATTGAAAAACTAGGTTTTCTTAAAGAAAATATGGCCTTAATGAAGATCCCGTAAATACATAATGCAAAAAGGGGTGAAAGGGTAATTAAACAATAATTTTTATAGGGAATCTAATCTTGGGATAGAATTGAAAAATGGAGGAAAAGTGAGGAGTTTTGTTGCAGTTAGGCTTATTTTGTGACTGTTGTCTTTAATGAAGCATTTTTGGACAGACTTTAAACTTAGCAGTTGTGTGGAAAAGAATGGGGGAATAAGACTAGTGATTTCATTTTGTTAAGTGAGTTTTTATTTAATTGGTGTCATTTAGATTGTGGTTGATCGAAAATTCAATTTGTTGCTCTAAATATGTATCTTGACTTCCTATTGGGTGGACCTTATGATTTCGCTCTACTTACCATGTAGTTAAAAGTAAAACTATCGTATGGAAGACCCTGATTAACAGTTGTTGGAGTTCCATCTTAGGTTCTCCTCATTAAGCATTGTTATGTAGAAACCTTGCATGAAATTGGCTCCAGCCTGCAATGAACAGAAATAGACATACTGGAGGGCATTTATCCAATTCACATATTAGTGATTTTACTTAGATCCATCAACATATAAAGTGTTTCAGGATGCTGAATATCTTGTAAAACTATTATTTACTAGCTAACTTAGGGCTCTACCTCTCTCGTCTAGCTTGATGCAGCAACTTAGCCAAGAGCTGGAGCAGGATGAATCTCGAGCTTTCCGGCACCAAGTAGGTTCACCAATTGCCAGCTCTCCTCCTGGTTAGTATTTCAAAAAGTCAGCTACTCTCATTATTTGCTAGAATTTGCTTCTCAATCAATTAAATAACGCAAAACCCCTTGATAGGTAATTGGATACAGTTTGCGAGTCCCATTGAGCAGAGTCCTTTGCATACGTTTAGTAAATCCCCTGGACTGGGATCTCCTAATTCTCTACAGAGCAACCATCTGCCTGGGTTAGCTTCGATTCTCCCAGCTCAGTCATCAACTTCGCCAAATTTTGCAGCCATTGGCAAGGATCAAGGAAGAATTAATCATGTCAACCAGATTTATCCAAATGCTGATTCTACAAAAGGAGTGACCTTTCCTCATTCTAATTCTTTTCCTGAGCATAGTCTCAGCACAAGTCCTGGACCTGTTTTTCCCTTGGCTGAGTCAAGTCCGAATACATCTTCTGTTGGAACTTTATCTGGTCCTCAATTTCTTTGGGGTCCCACTCCCTATCCTGAGCGATCCAATTCATCTGCCTGGCCCACATCTTCAGTGGGGCGTTCATTTGTCTCCAGCAGACAGGGACAAGGATTTTCATATGCCAGTCGCAATAATGCATTTCTGAGTACCCAACAATTACATCATGTGGGATCCGCTCCAACTGGTGTACCTATGGACAAGCATATTGGATTCTTCCCCGAGTCACCAGAATCGTCATTCATGAACTCAATGAACTCAGTTGCCTTTGGAAGGCTGGGTCGAGCAAATGGAAATTACATGATGAACATGGGTTCTCATGGCAATATAAATGCTGGTATAGGCATTCCTGGAAACATAACTGAAAATGGTTCTCCTAATTTTGGAATGATGTCATTGCCTAGGCATGCTCCTTCGTTCTATGGAAATGGTTCATATCCTGGGTTAGGAGAAACCGGCATTGAAGTATTAGCTGAACGGAGTCGAAGTCGGCAGACTGGTGTAAACCAGATGGACAACAAGAAGCAGTATCAACTTGATCTAGAAAAAATTATGAATGGCGAAGACACTAGAACTACGTTGATGATCAAGAACATCCCTAATAAGTAAGGAGAGTGTATAAACTCGCGTGATATTACAAAACCATTGATGTGTGAATTTTCTCAATTTGTGTCTAATACTTATCTACTTCACAGGTACACTTCAAAAATGCTGCTTGCTGCAATTGATGAATATCACAAAGGGACATATGATTTCCTGTACTTGCCTATTGATTTCAAGGTAAGTGTACTCTGGGATCCAAAAAGAAGTGGTACTTACTATCAGTCTACTGATTTGCTGCTGATGCTGAGGTTTTTTCTTATTGCAGAATAAATGCAATGTGGGTTACGCCTTCATTAATATGGTTTCACCGTCAAACATTATTTCTTTCTTTAAGGTGTCTTTTGATTCCTTACTTATTCATTGGGAACTCCTCATAGCTAAATAGTTTTTTCCTTCACAATGCATGATCTATTGGTTGAGAGATCGACTGTGAATGTTCCAGTTGGGACAGGACTACTGGCTGTATGTCATGTTACTGTGAGTAGTTGTAGAGTTGCTCTCTCAGTGCTAATGAATTTTTGTGCAGACATTTAATGGGAAGAAGTGGGAGAAGTTTAACAGCGAAAAGGTTGCTTCACTGGCATATGCTCGAATCCAGGGCAAGGTTGCACTCGTCTCTCACTTTCAGAATTCAAGCTTGATGAACGAAGATAAGCGGTGCCGTCCAATTCTCTTTCACTCAGAGGGCCAAGAGACTGAGGATCAGGTAGCATTTAGAATTTTCTCATTCTTTGAATCGTCTTGGCATATGCATAACTATTTTTTTTCTTTTCTAAAGCTAGAATAGGCTGCTTCGTCCTAATTAAACTATAAAACACCTAGTCAAGTGAGGGGAGTTGTTGAAAGTTCCTTTGCTTTTCACTTATTATTTCAGTTACTATTTATGCTAGGAATGATTGGAGTTGTAACTATTGGTAATACACATTAGTTGCCTACCTAGTCCTCACATTTCTTTAATAAAAACTGGTCATAGCTCATGTGCTGAAATATGGAGCACTGGCCTAGATATTAGTGGTTTCTTATGATCTTATAGCTTTTCCTTCTTTAAATTAGAAACACTGCTAAAAGTCATGACCTTGCCTCTTGTGCTTGTCATTCCTTCAGGAATCTTTACTCACTGGAAATTTGAATGTATACATTCGTCAAGCGGATGGTTCTTATGCTGGGGATTTACTGGAGAGTCCAAAGGGCAGTCTGGACGAGAAGCCCGACAGGAATTAGCAGTGCGCTACATCTGTTAGCCATGGTAAATGATGGTTTGAAAGCTAACTCCTGTATAGGTACATAACTGTACAAAATTGGGACAGAAAAGGGACAAGGTAACATAACTGTATGTATGGCGTGACCCAGAGTTTCAGGTGCTGGTTGAAGCTTGTAACTATGTACGAGGGGACTTTGTTAGATGTGAAGTGGAGAGCGGCATAATCACTATTCAAAGGCATAGTGAAGCATGCTGCTGGAAGAGCGTATTTGCCATCGAATGGGGAAATGCAATTGTTGCCACCATGTTAATTTGTCCCTTTTGGTTCTCTTTTCTAATGTATCTAGCATTTTCAGTCATTTTTTCAGGACAATTACCTGCTCATGTTGGTACATACCCGTAGGATGAGCGAGAGGTACTGTTTTCACAAATGTACAGGAGAGGACATGCCCTCTGCACTCTCTATTTTTCTTCTGTCGTTGGCATGCGTCTGTAAAAAACATGTACATTCCATTCCATCTTTGGATGATCAAATGCTTTATCATTGCACAAAGTGTAGCTCTCCGATGTATGATGCATCTGCAGAATCCGGTTACGAATTCTTAAAGAGCATCCATGTCTACTGTTTTGTGACTCGACGGTTTCTAGCCAAACCCCTTGTGTTTCCAGACCGCAGTAGATGAGTTGACGACAAAGACTTTCATCGAGCAAAATTTATTCATGGTATTATTTGGTTGACTCCATGTCAATCAGTAAACCAATGTGGTGTTAATATATGGTGATGTTGACGACTGTCTCGTGGCACTTGCGAAGTCAATGAATGATGAGGAAAACTCTAATTTTGAAGACACCGATTAATTCCGTAATTTTATTTTATCTAGCGACATTGGAAACCAGTTCATATTATGTCATAGGATTAGAGTTCGGATGAGCAGGCACTCAAATACACCTCTCGTTCCTCAATTCACGCGGTTAAGAAAAGTTCAGGGGAGAGAAGATACCGTCATAAATCTCTGTGAACCATTCTGACATGAAATAGAAGCAGCAAAAAATTCTAACCTAACCTCTCTCTTGTATTCCAGAAAACCTAGATAATGATCTCACAAAGCCAACGAATGGGAAGCGTATTTTCCCTGCGTGGATCCTATTTCAAGGGAAACTCCAATGCCAAGAAGAATCATCATACGCCATCGCTAAATTTGGGAATGCCTCCGTTTTCATAAATTGATCAATACAACCTTGTAGTGGGGCGTCACATGAACCCCCCCTGTTCCAAACAAAAATAAACCAAGGTTTTTGAGCTGAATTATTCCGAAACTACGATCCTCAGAAGGCCCCATTGGAATAGGCCTCACAGAAATAATGTGATTCATTTTCTGCACTTCAGAACTCTTGACATTTTGGTTCCTTCAAGAAGCCTACTTAGATCTGTAAGGCGTCCGCAATGGATCCAGCAAGACTCAAAACTTCGAAAGGAGCTTGATTTCCAATAGCTTTAACCGTGTGCGGGCAAGAATCCGTTATCCAGAAGTGGGCGAATCCCTTGTCAGAGCCTTCTAAAAACGATGTCAAATAATTGTAAGATGCTCAAGTTCAATTTGATAATTTTATCTTTTTGAAAGTGCAGAATTCAAGTAGCATACCTCCATTGCAAGTGAATTTCTCCCAAGATCGTTTTGGGAATACCGCATGAGTAACATATGCACTCACCTTGGCAGCACCATTAGCAGCCAAAACTTTCTGGCACAGTAAAAGAGATAGATATAAGGCCCAGCATATGAAAATTGCAGTTTACATTTGATGTACAATGTAATGGGGCTAGATTGCCCCAGAGTTAACCATATGACCAAGACAGGGCCATTGGAAACAATGGCCTTGGATGTTGGGAACAATGGCCTACGGAGGCATGTCTATATTTTCCTCCACTAAATTAAATGCTAGTTGCTACTAACTGAGTGCAATATAATTTTCTCTTCGTCTATGCAATGACAAGCAGAGAAAACTGTTACTATGGGCACCAGTGAGACACATTCGTGTCAATCACAAGTCGCAGAGAATTACGCGGAACACCTCTACTAGATGAAAACTCAATCGAGCCATAGGCAGCCTCTTTTTATCATCTGCCTGCACTTCAATTTTGATGAGTTAGTGTAACAAACCCCAAGCAAGCATGTCTAGATAGGCCTTCTACTACTGCTCTTTCTTTCAACTAACCTTTTGTGGAAGTTCTTCCATTTCTGTGCATTTCCCATCAGATAATACGTTTTATTAACAATCGACAAGCATTTCTTAGAAATAAGAAACGGTTGTCCTCCAGCAGCAATATGCACGATTATGGCATGACTCGAGAAATGACATTAATCAAGAGTATTCAACAATGTGAATTACACACTGAACAGTTTATGATGGTTGAGTAGCATCAGCTAAAAAATATGACAACGAGCTCCATATTTGCAGGCGTTCTGGAATTTACAAGCATACAGTGTCATGCACATGAGTAGTTTGTATTTTGGAACATAAGAAAGATGATGTGTTGAAAGTACCTGGCACTCAATTAGGGTTCCCCCAGACTGCACCAGATCATCAACAATAACTACATGACAGCCAGAAGGATTTCCCTCCTTAAGCCGCACTATCCTCTTGTCACCTTCACGAACCTTTGTGCACACCACCTGTTGTACACTGATATCAAGTATCCAACGTGGTAAAAATGTAACTAGATTCAACTGAAAGTAAGAGCAGGACTGACCGCAGGAAAATTATCCAGGAGCTTGTGAAATCTCTTCCAGGCTCCATCATCAGGAAAAGCAACAACAAACTGAAAAATGACTAAAAATTAAACAAGAGACTTAAAATAGAGGGGTCTGCTGCACAGACCATCAACAGGGGATAGCAACAACACTCGCATATGACAATTAACAGATCTTATAAAAATGGAAACCCTGGGCAATCTACTTACTTTCTCAGACTCAGGAAGCTCGCAAAGGCGCCTCTTTAACAGAGGAATCCCTGTCTCAAATAAAGGCAAAACGTGGTCCCCAAAATAAAACCTTTCCTGTGGTAAGAGAAAAACCTCAGGGTCCAATTAATACAATAAAGCTACTGGAAAACTGCACTCACAGACATGCAATAAGCAATGCTTTGATTATAAAAGCAAGCACTTGGGTACAAAAACAGAACAGATGGAACGTGCCCCTAAATAAATAAAGGAAAAAGAAAAGAAAGAAGAAATGGAACAGCACTCTCAAAAACAAACTTACTCATCAATAATCTTGCAAATATACCAACTAGATAAGTTGCTGGCTCAAAATGGAACTTGTTTGTTTCTTCAATCATACAATTACAGTGCACCTAAACCAAACCAGTACACATCTACCCATTACCACACAAGCAAAGCCAAGGTGACGAATACTTTTGATTGGAAGTACACTAATAAGTTGCCCGAAAATATAGATTGTTATAAGATGCATAATGTCTCTGTCTCCAGCTAAGTACTTTTGACGGATGACTCGACCTCATAAAGAGATAACAAAAATACTTATTTTCTAAGACGAATCCTCTCTGGTGATGCCTTTGTCATTTGGGACGACCCTAGACACGGATATGATAAGTTCAATATGCGGAGCTCCAGTGCATCAGTTGTGCTTCCACATGCTGGTAAACTTCCAAACACAGAAAGTCTGAGTACATTTAACCAATGGTCACAGGGAGGTCAATCAATGCATTTTGTTTGTACCAGCATGGACCACGGTCTCATGGTCACACTGCCACAAAACCACTAATATAGTAGTAACGTATGTGCCAAAGGGAGAAAATACAAGTAACATCTCTTCTATATCAATCTCATGCTGTTTCTATAGAAATTATGGCAGAATTGAAAAGGAATAAGTCGAAGTATCTTTTCTATAAGAAGAATCCAAGGTATATGTTTGAGTTCAATTGGTGCCCATGAACCATACCTGCAAAGCATGTATATCGTAGATAACTAAGCTTGTTGGCCCCCCTCTTGAGATGGGAATGTTCGACAAAATTCTTGCCATGGTAAACGCTGTAGCCACGTCTCCTTCATCTTCCATTCGTTCAAAGGAGCCAGTGGGGAAATACGCCAACACCAATGTAAAGGAAGCAACAAAAAGCCGCGGTAGTGCATAAATGACTGAAAGCTGCTCGAAGATTACTGATGGAGAACTGAAGGATGCAAGAAAAGCCACATGTTGACCCCGTATATCTTGCGCATTGTTTATGAAAAGGTTCGGGAATCCATCATCAAAACTCCTGCATGTATGTCGAATTTGTCATTCCTAGCCCTTCAACAAAGAGTATATTGCTGACGTATGTTTAGCAAGCCCGTTGTCCGACTGTATCTACCTCAAATTACATTGCACACTATGCCCAAATGCCAAAAACAAATGAGAAGTCGAGACTCGATAGTTCCCGAGAAACTAATAAAAAAGTTGCAAACTTTGTCTCCTTTCGAGGAGTAAAGGTTGCAACTTTTGATTCCTAGGTGATAATATCATAGTCCAACTGATCGCCCTCATTCGAAAACACATCCCCTAATGAAAAGATGATTGAATTTAGTGCCGGCATCAAATTCAAAGCTCACCCATGTCACGAAAAAAACAAAGACTCGCTCACCGTCGGAATTCATGATGAGAAATTTCAATTCCTAAGGGTGGAAACACAACAGTCAACAGAACAGAACACGACAGAACATAAAGCACCATGCCGTACTAGGTACGGCAGTGCAAAGACCATATCAAAAGCTCGAAATTTGAATTCATCCACACACACCCCCCGACAGACACACCCCAGACAGAGCGCCAGCCGCGCGCTCTCACAAACGATGAAGCTCTTTGGAGTAATCGACCGCGCACACATCAGTCCGTTTCGGGTTTCGCAAAACTGTATGCAGTTGGAGAACGCGCGCGAGATAGAGATAGAGAGAGAGAGAGACGAACCTCCACTTGATGGACTGGAGCTGAATGAGGCCGCCGGAGTGGTCGGCGACCTTGCGGGCGAGCTCCTCGGACTCCACGCAGTGGAAGAGCAGCACCTGTTTCTTCCCCGTCTTCTCCTTCTCCATACCAAAACCCCACCACCCACCAACACCCGCAGAGAGAGAGAGAGAGAGAGAGAGGGTTTAGAGAGAGAAAGGGTTTCTTGCTCTGGCTCTGGTCCGGTGAAGAAGACGCACTCGACTCAGGAGGACTCCACAAAGAGAGAGAGAGAGAGAGCGTGCGCCGCGTTGCAGGTTGTTCTCGTTTTTAATGTTTCTCTTTCCCCCTTTTAAGGATTCTTTTGAGATTTTTTTTTTTGGTAAAAGGTAAAATTGAGATTTTCTTTTAATAAAAAATGTCATAAATGACCTTTGAACTTTGATCTAATATTCAATTTTATCTCCGAGCCTGATTTCTTAATTTGATCATTGAAATTTCATCTAATGTTCAATTTCATCCATTTAACTTTCGATTTCTTCACTTTGGTGTGAACTTTCATCTAATATTCCATCTAATCTCTAACTATTTGAAAATTGACTAATTTTTTTTAATAACAAACCGTTTTTTTTATAAATAAAAAATACCAAACTGGGTTTTTTTTTATAAATATTTTATAAATAATGTACAAAAGCCCATCAATCGATTTTTCCCTTTTCGGTGATGTCCATAAAAAAAATTGATCGATGGGCTTTTGTACATTATTCAAGTAATTTGCATATACAAAAAGAAATCAAAATGCAAGATTCACCTTTATTTATTAATACTGTCCATTTTTTTCCATTTGTTTTTAATATGGAGAAAGGAAAGAAATATTGACCTTTATTACATTGCATAAATGTGGTATTTTTTCGACCAAAAAAAAAAAACCCAGTTTGGTACTTTTTTATTTATAAAAAAAACAGTTTGGTATTAAAAAAGGAAAATTGATCAATTTTCAAATAGTTAGGGACTAGATGGAACATTAGATAAAAGTTCAAGGACCAAATTGAGCAAATCGAAAGCTCATGGATGAAATTGAACATTAGATGAAAGTTCATGGGCCAAATTGAGCAAATTGAAAACTCATGGATGAAATTGAACATTAGATGAAAGTTCAGAGACCATTTGTAACATTTTCCCTTTTGATTAATATCTTGAAAAATTCAAAATCAGTACACTTATGACAAATTTACCAAAAATAATTTTTTTACCACCAAAAACCAAAAACTAATATACTTTTACAAATTTACCCAAAATTGGTACACTTGTGATAAATTTACCCTCTATTAGTTTTTGTTAAATTTTACCGTCAAATTATTAAGTTAAATGACACGTAACAGTTGATTGGTATACAAATTTGGGATTTTACGCTCCGTTTGTCACAGTTTAGAATTTTTATGATTTTTTTGTGGTATTAATTTAATTTAGCGGAATGTATATTTGTCACAAATTTATCGGTTTGAGGTTTTTGCGGTCGAATAAATTAGGTTCGGGTAAATTTGTCATAGATGTACCAATTTATGGTTTTTTATTGTCAGTCGAGATAAATTTGTCACAGGTGTACCGGTTTGAGATTTTTTATGGTCAAAAAAATAATTTGAGATAAATTTGTCATAAGTATATCGTTTTGGGTTTTTCAGAATATTTTTTCCTTTTTAAAGGATTTTATTGATGAATATATTGAGATTTTTCCTTTTTTTCCTTTTTGGAGGGCCTGACATGAATATATAGAGACGAGACACTCGATAAACACACTTAAGAATGACTAATTTAAAAAATGTTATTATCTAGTAAATGGTGTTTTCTTATAGCTTTTACCGGAATTGAGCGAAATTCCTTTGAAAAATAAGGAGGGTGAGGCTATTTCCAATTTTCCATTTCTAACATAGTTCTCCAACATTTCTCGTGTCGCGCGATGCTCGAAGGAGTACTTTTTAAGCCATTCTCTCTTTTTCCTTCGAACATAGTTTGATTCTGGCGTGGCCATGCCGTGGCCAATGGTGTAGACCTCGACAACATTTTTCATTCAAAGAAAGATGATTCCATTTTTATGCTCGCTCATCTCCCGGTGCTAACGACAAAAATTATTGCAAAAGTCAAGATTTTTTTAGAATAAAATTTAAAAAGTAAAGGCAGAAAGTTGAAATCATTCCATTTATGCTAAAAAAATAGTACTTTGTGATAGCGGCAGGGAACAATAGTGAGAATTGTGATCCAACAGGATCACAAATACATCATCATCACATCACATGACATTAGCAACAATAGGGAGAATCGATTGGTGCCGTTTCCATTAAAAAAGAAAATCCAACCCGCACTTAGCGTGTCTCAACATCCAACTGTCCAGTCAACGCTAATGTCTAAATTTGATGAGCTCGACTTAGCCGGCCGGCAAAGAAGAAGGAAAGAAAAAAAAAACAAAAAAAAAAAGAAA
This sequence comes from Eucalyptus marginata, assembly GCA_014182565.1. Classification (NCBI taxonomy): domain Eukaryota; kingdom Viridiplantae; phylum Streptophyta; class Magnoliopsida; order Myrtales; family Myrtaceae; genus Eucalyptus; species Eucalyptus marginata. The sequence goes on from CM024585.1 coordinate 29,828,741, forward strand.
AAAAAAAAAAAAAAAAATAAAATTGCTACATCAACATCGCCCGAACAACGTACACATTGGTTGGATGGCATTCACGTTAAGACGCTATTTAAAATTAGCCAGAGATGGATTAAATTGACACAAATGTAAAATGTTTAGAATCTAATTGAAAAAAAAAAAAAAAAATTAAGAATGAATTAGAAAAATTGCAATAAGTTTATGACCATTTTTATAATTTTCCCACAAATCTTCTAAGATTGTGTCCAATCCTCAAATCTTTTAGATAGACAAACATCCAATCACTTAACTGTCCCAACCTTAATTTTCGTATCTGAGCCTGACCCCAAATAAGCATTACAGCATGGGTCAATCTTCTTAATAACCGTCTTAGAAGCTGATGAATAGAAGTCTCGCTGCAAAAGGACAGTCTTTTTGGCACTCCAGGCTCTAATTCTACTTAGAATTCTCTCAATTAAAACTCTACCATCACTTTCAGAAAGCTTCCCTGAAATCAATGGTAGTCCGAGACACCAAACTGGCAAAGAACCAATCTTAGATCCCCCAAGCTGCACCGTTTCTCGAATATCAGTGTATTAGAGACACCAGAAGCAGTAAATTCCAGTCTTTGAGGGATTCAGCTTTGAACCAGACATGCGCTAGAACTGCAACCCTATTTACCAATCGACAAAGAACTATAGTTGGGAAGATTGCAGGACTTCGAAAGCAAGGATGGAAAAAGAAAAAGGTACGAAGAAAGTCGAGGACAGGTTTTATAACAATCCATGAACTCGAAAAGGGAAAGCTGATGGTGCACATTGGAGGAACAGGACTAACGGTGCTTTAGGAATAAAGATGGACGGCTTCCGGTCGGGAACCTTTGTCCCCATTACGATCATGATGCCCATCGATATAAAGGAGTGACCCTACAAGATAATTTGTGATATTATGTAGCTAAAAAGCTAATATTATGCAATTTTGAATACCCATTTTAGGATAGATTCTTAACATTGTTCTCCAGGTTATCAGCAAGCAGAACCCACTGCAGCTGCCTGTACAGTTCGGTAGCATTTTGATATGGGCCAAAAGCCCACTACAAATGGTCTTAGGTTCCACCAAGCCCATAAATGTAGTTCATGCATGCCTCAGCTTTGAGCCCGGCTGAGAACATCAGATCCATTAGAAACTAGCCAACTTCGCGAAATTAATCATGGGCTCAAATCATTAGAGAGACCACGATGAAAATAAGGAAAATGTAAAAATTTTGTGGACCATGCCGACTGTCTTAAACTATTTGGTCGTTCGGATTTCTAATCAGAATAGGACTGGATAGGATAAGATATGAAATTTTGGGATTTTTTTTACATCAAATTCATTGTTTGGTGAATCATAGTATTAAAGTCGGATATATTCGCATCATATCACGTATAGGTCTACCCTGTTGTAGCCGAATTGCGTTGTTAGACACCAGATTTTTACAATACCAAAGATGCCCGTATTGGCACCTTTCAGACTACTCTAAATGTTTGGGAACAGTTTTTGTGACTCTGTATCCCAACTTTAACATTGCTTTGTCAGATCCCCAACTACTATCTTTCTTAAAGGTTCAAGTCCAGCTCACTGGAGCTCCTCAAACTGCTGACTCTGTAGCTGCAACTCTACATTACCAGATGGTTTATCGAGTACAGAACCATGCTCTTGATCTAAACTTCAACAATGGTAATGAAGATGCTTTGTTTATCTCCATGCAGAATGATCAGGCATCATGTATTCATGTCCCCCGACAAATACCGAAGGACACGTTGGCCAAGCTCCTCCCGAGACTTGGATCACCAACTACGAAAAGTCGCACCAACATAACAAGCCGGGTCCGCCACGGACTCGAGTTCATTCGGAAGAAAGATGGAACTGTCTCCATCAAATTTGGCAAAGAAAAGGAAGAAAGTCCTTCTATCTTCCAAACACTCTTCATGATCGAACCATGTGTTCCTAAATCCATTTCCGAACCAGATCCAAAAAAGCTTGTTCGACACTTTAATAGTGATGGGCATCCTGTCCATTACTATAAAGACAAAGATGGTCACTGTTTCTGGGATCCTTTTTGCCAATGTTCCTATTGTATGAATTCCCCTGAGGTAAATCCATATGATAGGCCTCCACCTAGAAGCAAAAGGCCAAAGGATAAGGTATACCAAAGATATTTGGACGGAGACTCTTCCGTTGATACCCTTGGAGAATGTGATAAATACCAGTTCATGGTGTCCTATGCACCACCTCAGCCACCAGAGGTTCATACTACATCCAAAGCATCACCAGATCCACCAAAATCCCCTCCACCATCACCACCTCAGAAAAAACAAGCTCTTTCTCCGTTCTATAAACCAATCTTAAAGTGGGCCAAGAAACATTCTTACCCATTTGAAACTCCAGCAGAAACACCACCCATTTCCTCTATTACCATGTTCCAAGACTCTGACTTTCCCCCTCTGGTCAGAGAAGGTTCTAGACTCTCGTTTCCCAACCCATAGGAATTCATTGATCCACAAGGCAGATACCGCCATATTCCTAAGATACCTACCCCCACTGATGTGGATGAACATGGAAGACAGAAAAAGACCTCTGCTGCTGAAGCCGTATTAAACTGGCAATTAGAGACTCTGCTTGCACAAAACAATGCTTTCAAAGCAATTGATTCCAAAATAGGAATTGTGCAACAAGATCTCAGAAAATATGATGAGACTACCAAGAAGATGGTTTTTGAATTCCAGAAGAGGCTAAATGCCTTGGAATCGGGACAACGCCTAGGCTATCATTACCTAGAAAGCCCGAACCCGGGAGATAGAAAAACTCAAAAGACAAATCCAACTCCTTGAAGAAGGAAGGTTCGAGACCTTTTGATCCGGTTGCAACTCCGGTAAGAACCGGATACTTACCTCCGCCACCTCGGGCATCTATCTTTGCTGCAATCCCACAAGATCTCTCCGAAAGGGAACCGGATATACGAGATCGGATCAAAGAATTGAACCAAATCCAAAAGAAACGAGGAAAAGAGAAAACTCCTGCGAATCATGCTCGGTGGTCATAAGAGAAAAGCCAGATCATATGATGCTAGCAAATCCATTAGAATCCTTTCTAAAGGATTTGAGTATCCAACAACCTGATCCCATCCCCAAACTTGATCCACCTCTCCCAAAGGATCAAACTCTATTAGAGCAAACTGATTCTACCGCTTCTGATGCAATCGATTTAGTATCATCCTCCTCATCCTTGTCTACATCCTTTTCAGTCATTGAACCTGATCCTCTTCCTATTATGCCGGTAACCTCTTCTATATTCATGGCTGATCCTCCAGATCGGAAATGGAATCAAACTACTCGATCCGTAGATTGTTCGGGACAATCCAATAAATCATGTGTCCATGGCATCAAAACAATTTTTCTCCATCGATGATATTCCCTATCAAAAATGGCCAGAAAGACTTGAGGAATTTCATACTTGGTTAAATACCCAGTCCATCGATAACCATGACATGAATGATGTCCTTTACAACTTCGTTACTAGGTTCACAGGAAGCCTTAAGCTTTGGTGGAAATCAGTATCAGAACAAGACCAGATTCATTTTCTGATGTCACCAAATTTTAGCCAAGCCATTACCATCCTATACCACTTCTTTGTGGGAAAACCCACCGATCTCATAGAGATGAAAAGAAGAGAATTCTTCGAAAGAAAATGTTGTTCTTTCCAGAAGAAACATCTTGATAAGCATTATCGAATAATGCTTCAGCTTTTTTACCAAATTGGAGCCGATTCAAATCTGAAACATGTCTTCCTGACTTCTGTCCCTAAAGAACTGTCCCAAATGGTCGAAAAATCCTTTGTTGCAAGACAAAAGAGAGTACAAGATATTCCCCTGGGAGAAATACAACAAGAAATCCATCTATGTCTTGAAGAAATATGTCTAAAGCGCCGAATGGTCCAATCCTACATCAATAAGGATAAAGGCCTCGAGACAGCCTGCTCTCGCCAAAAGCTGAAGATCAAATGTTCCAAAGAAGACTGTGATGGTACTTGCGGAAAGTATTCTCGAAAGAAGAATCACTTCAAGAAGTTCTCGATGAAGAAGTCCAAATATGGCCACAAGAACTTCCGAAAGAAGAAATGGCGATACCTACGAAAGAAAAGGATCGCACGGGCCATAAAAATCGAATCGTTGCTACGTTTGCAACAAGAAAGGACATTTTGCCAAAAACGTCCCCAAGCCAAAAAAGGTCGCATCATTTGATACATCAAATTGAGAATGAAACAGGTATCTCTCTTGAAAATGATGATGTTGAATCATTGTTCTCTGGCGATGAAGAACAATCCCAACAAACCCTTTGTATCATTCCTTGTTATCACACCGAAGATTCGGACTCGAAATCGAAGATATTTTTCACATATCACCCACATCTGCAGAACAAAGCCTTGACATATTCTCAAGTCAAACTCATTGTCCTCATTTTCCGTCAAAATCCTCACCTCAAAGTTTGCTAAGCCTATCACCGTTATTGCCCTTATTGATACGGAGCAAGTTGTTCAATTCGGATACCAAAGTTCTTCCCGATGAATATTGGACTCCTTATGTCCGATACTTCAACTCGCCTCGGAGATACTTTCTCCACAAATGTAAGAACTACTCCGGTGAATCGTTCGCTTCTTTCCCCAATGCTCGCAACCACAAAAATCTTTGGGTCCAACCTTCCCAACAAAGACTTAATCATTGGTTGGGACGTCATGACTCGATCTCACAGCTTCGTATTATTCATGGAAAAGGTCTTAGGTACAAGGACCAATTCTCTCGAATTTGTCAATATTCGAGACTCTTTTCCATTCGATGAGCCTACTTTGGATCCAATTATGCAAAAGTGTTAGAGTCTTGTTCGAGAATCCCACTCGGAATTTGCCAAAAAGTGTTCCCATCCTTTATGGGAAAATCCAGAATTCTTTGTTCGCCTTCCTTTCAAAAAGAATGAAGATATAAATCCAACCAAGGCGAGCCACATGGGAATGAAGCCGAACACTTGGCTTTAGCCCAAAGGGAATGCTCAGAACTATTGCAACAAGGCCTTATTGAAATCTCCAACTCTCAATGGGCTTGTGAAGCTTTTTACGTCAATAAGCGTGCTGAGCAAAACAGAGGAAAAATGAGATTGGTAATTAACTATCAACCTCTCAATCTTTTCCTCCAGGATGACAAATTCCCTTTACCATCCAGAGTTTCTCTTTTTACTGGATTAACAAAGGCCCATATCTATTCCAAATTCGACCTCAAAGCCGGATTTTGGCAATTGGGCATTCATCCCGAAGACAGATCCAAAACAGGATTCTACATTCCGAACCAAAGCACTTCCAAAGGGAAAGTTCTTCCTTTTGGTCTAAAGGTAGCACCATCCCTTTTCCAAAAGGCCATGTGTCGCATATTCCAACCAATTCTCTCAAGTCTTTGCAAAGTATATATTGATGATATCCTACTCTACGCCTTGATGAGCAATCACACTGCCAACTCCTTGAACAATTTGCAGAAATTGTCGAAAGCATGGCATCATGCTTTCACGGAAAATGAATATTGCCCAAACAGAAATCGAATTTCTGGGTATGCACCTCAACAATGGTACATACTACCCGGGGGCCGCATATTGCTCGGAACTCCTAAAATTTCCCAAGAAAATCTCACAAAGAAGGAAGTTCAGCAATTTCTTGGGATAATTAATTATCTCGGGATTTTGTCCCAAATATTGCAAAGCTCTTGATTCCCTTGCAAACCATGCTTTGAAGAAGAATCCTCCACCTTAGGGAAAAATTCAGACAAAAGCGATTCTTGAACTAAAGGAGATTATGCGACTCCCACCGTTGAAAATACCATCAACGGAAAAAGAATTCTTCAAACCGATGCCGTGATGAATACCGGGCAGCCATTCTCCTTGAAGAAATTGATGGTAAGAGACACCTTTGTGCTCACAAAAGTGGAAAGTTTTCTCAATCCGAAATGCATTACCATTCCACTTTTAAAGAAATCTTAGCGGTAAAAAATGGAATCAAGAAGTTTGAATTCCATCTCATCGGCCATCACTTCTGGTAGAATTAGACATGGCATCCTTTCCTCGATGACCAAGTTTAAACAAAAGCGAGATCCCGAATTCTCAATTGCTTCGATGGGCTGAATGGTTTTCAAAATACTCTTTTGAAACCAAACACATTCCAGAAAGAAAAATGTTCTTGCTTGACTTCTTATCAAGACCAAAGGCACCAGCCTGAAATTAACATGTACATCAAAAGACCTGCTTTTCACATGCTCAACCATGGTGTGAAATACAAGATTGAAAAGATCAAAGACTTGCCAAGCTGGAAATATCCCCGGAGATTATTGAGCAAATCCGAATGACAATCTCACCGAAAATGCTGGAAACCTCATGTGGCAATGCCACACGACTGTTCGATTTAATGCGGGTTCGATTCTTTATCCTTGTGGATTAAATCCAGATTATCCATTCATACATCCTCTTATCCGGAAAGAAGATGATTTCCCGATCGGCTCAAAACACTATTGTGGTACTTAACCAATAAGTACTTGATAGCGTTTGAAATTCGACCCGAAGATTCATTGCCAACCTCACCGGGATATTCTTACTTGGAAGAAATATTGAAAGAGAAGTGATCGAAATCTTTTAGACTTTCTCAATTGGTTCTACCCTCCCACTCACCGAAAACATCTTTTGGAAAAAGAACTAAGAACCACAACACCAAATCCCCGAAGTCCATACCATCCTGTTCTTTAGACGCCCATGGTACTTTTGCCGAAATAATGGCAGCATCATTGATGTTCCCCTGGAGATAGGAACCACATCCTACAAACCCCATTCGGATAGCAAAGAGGCTCGGATTCACAAATCCTATCCAATGTCCGTCCGAACCTCGTCAACTCCAATACCGAGAACTCCAGAGAATTTTGTGCCAAGAGAACAAAACCATTCCTGAAAATATGTGGAACTATAATGAACCTACTGCATGGGATCATTATGACCTAGTTCCAGAGGCTAAAGAGGCACTCAGGCAATTCAGACAAGCAGAATCATCCCAAGATGATGAAATGACAAGCGCACATGACACTGTCCAATCCACCCAGGACCCCTATGACCGTTGGGGAGGTCCTCTTTCTCAAGATCCCTACAGCCAAGGACCCTTGTCCTTATCCCAAATAGACACTTCCTACTATGCACAGCCATCTCATTGGCCTCAACCAAGCATTCCTGCCGACACTACAGAAGATGACAATACAAACTGGGCTCAAGAAGAAGCATCCCACCATGCTCACGAAGAAGCATCCTCATCACATCGCTAAAAGCAGATCCTCTCACCGAAGATCTTGAAGCACTCGAACAAAAGTATGAAGCGCATCTTCTAGCAACAAGCACACACTCGATGACTCGGACTATGACTACAATGCTCATGACGGACGAGACCGCTGAAAACCCGATGTCCGTACAATTTCACTGTAGCAATGCACTTGTTCACTTTTACCGTAGCACTAGGCTAGGGAAAGTACCGTTCACGTACGATTCTTGTTCATATCGTGCGAATAATTCCCTCCCGAAAGTTTCGGGTGCCCTCGTTGTTCCCTGGACCCATGAGCTTGGTCCTTGTTCGTTTGTAACCTCTTATTGTCTATAAAAGGCAAGGAGGGTGTATTGTGTTTGGTAGAGTCCCCTTGAAGTAAAGTGAGTGTTTTGTAAAACCTCTATGGCTTTCTAAACTCCTCTTCTTCTCCAGCCTGGTAGAATCCTCTAGGAAATGCAGCTCGGGTAGATTAGAAGCGTTTCCATCCTGGTTCTCATGATGTTCCTAGGCTCGAACTAAAGGGCGGAGTAATTTTCTGCTAAAAGGCAATCCCGAAGGGCTTGAACGAGTTGTTCGCCCATTGTGGAAGGCATACTTGCGAAGATTGTCTCTTCCTTCCCCGGTTCTAAGTCTAGTCCCATTATGGTATCAGAGCCATGGTTTCGTTTGTAATATTATCCGTTCCATGCGCCTAGTAGGTGAATTCCAGTGCTGAGAAGATCTTTTTACATCATGTCTACAGAACCTGAAATTCTCGAAGCACCTGTTACTCTTGCTCCTTCTGCATCATCTTCAACCCCTCCCGAGTTTCGTGTTTCTAATGCTTCTAAGATAGATTATCTTTATGAAGTCTCTCTTAGTGATGAAACCAAGATCTCTCAAACTCGCCTCCCTCTCATGAACCCGTACTGCTTTTGCTAAACCCAACTCATCATTCTCACCCATCCGCTCCATCCGCCGCCTTATTCACCAAACTCCAAAGCAAGTAAAAGAGTACGTCCGGGTCCTCTAAGTTCGACCAAAGACCCCATTCCTCGCTGCGAAAAGGAGTACTTCGTTACCCTTCGGATCCCTCCGGAATTCCCCAGACAATGGGTCCAACGGGGATACACTCATGTTCATTATGAACACTCATATCATTATAAATGAACCTAAATGTTCATAAATAGAGATGGTGAAAATCTCTCATAGCACTATTCCTTAATTTATTTTTATTTTTATTTTATTTTATTTTTCCTCTTTTTTATATTATTTTCATTATTATTTCCTTTTTCCCTTTTCATCATTTTTTAATAAAATTTTATCAAATAGTAAACTGTACTAACATACTTAAAATATATAATAAATATAAATATTTAATTTATAGATTGAATGTTTATTATAAGATAGAATTAAAGTTGAATATATAAATTAAAATAAAATTAATTAAAAATAAATTTTTATTTTTTATTTTAATTTCTTAAATTAGAATTCAAATATTATATATATTGAAATATAATTTCAATTTTGTTAATTTAATAAGTTTTTTTTTCAAGAAAAATAACTTTCCTATTATAGACATTAGAAATCTTATCCACTTTTATCTCACCTCCCTCATGAGATAATTTTATCCTATCTATATCCCATTTATATCCGACTTTATCCTGTCCTAAGCGAGCACCAAATGTAAGATAGGATAAATCATATCTTATCCCGAATTTTATCCCGACTGCCAAACACAACCTAGATGAATGCGTGCTTTAACATTTAAACATTCTAACAATCACCCCCATGCTTAACTTAGGCTTTGTCCTAAGAGTAAGCGAGAAGATATATAATAATAGAGGCAAATATGGGCTTGGAAAAATTTAAACTCAAGACTACCTTCTTCATGAAAGATATTGCGGGACTACCGCTAGCTTTTAAAACAGTCGGTTGTTTTACAAAATCTTTCAAACAGAAGAACTATTTGGGGATCAGAAGATGCTAGAGGTTGCATCTAAGAGAGGAAAACAAAAGGAGGTGAAATGGGACTTATCATGTGATTTCACGTTGTATGCTTTTGGCTGAACGCCAATATGGGAAAACAAAAGGGGAGATGAAGAATAGGTAACTCATATCATGTGATTTCACGTTCTCTGTTTTTTTCTTTTCCTGAATGATCATGGGATTCCCAAGTTTATAATCTACAGTATATATTCACCCAACACGACACATTAAGAAACCACTACAATATCTACGCAAACATTCCACATGCAAGAGTGTAAAATCTTTACACAAAGCGCATGCACATGAGCTAAATGTTCGTTGCGCCCCATCGAGGAAGAAACCAGCAGCTTCCGGGGAACATTCAAAGGTCTAAGGCGAGTTCATACTATACCTCTCTGACCAAGAAACAGGAAGAAAATAAAAAAGATGTGCACGTTGCGTGACGCATGTATTCACCGATGATGCTTATTATACAATAAGTTCAACAATAAAGAGCAGGAAAGAATAAGAAACCCGATCACATGCATGGCATTTATCACATAACTCAAAGGAGTATCAACTCCCCATATCTTTTTTCTCTGCCTACTGGTGGAAAAGCAAGCCGTGCTACGCATAGGAAAGCCGTGACGAAGTATATTTAGTTCCAATTCCTACGGATCTGCATTTGCATGAACAGTTCAATAGTGCATGACAGTGTCATCTGTCCCTTACGTTTCCTAAGAGAAAACAAAACGTCAATCTCTTTTTCTTTTTCTTTTTTTGCCTCTTTTGCGCCTTTGAAGAGTCAAAGGAATGCGAACCGGGTGGGGGCTAAGAATTGAATTGACCTAACGGCGGCAAGAAGATAAGATGCGTGATGAAGGATAACATACTTCGCGAATGATTGATATAACCTCACCAGAACAGGTAATGGAGAAAGCATGAGCTTATAAGTTAGGGAAGAAAAAAGGACAATCAAATTTTTCTGTCTAGCTCTGCTAGATGAGCATGAGATCTGCAATGATGTTCCAGTCAATAAATTTTCCTAACGTTAACGAGAAGAAAACACGCATGATGAGGACAGCATACTTCGCGAATGATTGAGAACCTTACCAAAACAAGTAACCAAGGAAGCATGAGCTTAACTGCCCACCCAAAGACATTAAAAAAATGTTAAGGGAAACAAGTTGTCAAATCATATTTTCTTTCTAGATCAGCTGATGAACAAGAAATCCGCCATAAGAAAAAAAAAAGTTAGAATATTTTGATATTAAATTATGTCATCGCCTAACAAATTAAATTTTTAGAACAATTAATAATGATCTTATATGGATTTGAGAAGCAAGTTATTCAAATCTTTCAAAATCCTCTATTTGCCTCTCCTAATATATATTTCCATACTTAAATTTTAAGTTAAAACCCATCGTTGGCAAGACAGAAAAAAATTGCATGGTGAAGATAACATGCTTGGCTAATGATTGAAAACCTCACCAAAACAAGTGAGGGAGGAGGCATGAGCTTACCTCCCCAATCAAAAAAAAGAAAAAGTTAAAGAATAGTTCGGAAGAAAAGAAGCCAATCGCGAATTTTCTTTCTGGATCTGCTAATGAACAGGAAATCCGGAAAGAATTTCGCCAGTGCCTTCACCTACCCGACCATGATAGTTGGGTCGATTGGAAAATCTAAGAAAAAATCCCTATAGAGGTCTTGTGCCATTTTGGTGAAATGCGGTTGAGATCTCAACAACCCAAGCTCGCGCTTGAATTCAGAAACATGGAACGATTGATGCATAGGTTATCTCTGTAATTACCTATGGCTTTCCTACAAATATCATCACGGGAAATGTCACTAATGCACGAGGGTGAGCAATCATCGACGAATCATACGAAGAAGTATGCAGGCGATACATTCATTTTCTCCGCGTATCTTTTAGCAATGAGTCTTCGTGTACCTCTAGCATCATTGTACACATAAAGATTAAACCCATCCAACTTATATTAGCTTTCAATTTTTGAGCAATTGATCGTGTATTAAAATGCATCATGACACATCATTCGATGAAAAGTGAGTTGATGTATCTGTATCTAGAAAATCATCACCAACTATCTAGTCTCATGCATATTCTAATCACAAAAGAAAGTGCATCTAGAACAGCATGAACATTTTTCTTTTATACAGTTTAGTGCGATTGGACTTCAAGACATTAGCCTATTTGCTTAATATAGAGCATATAATATATCTGCTGTGGGAATTATATATGGCATTTTTAGTCAACCGTTTCCACGTTCATGTCGAATTGAATTGAGGGAGGCCCCAAAAGTTTCCTTAAATTCTCCACGCGTTCCTATTCATCACGGGAAGCATGTTGCGGACTCGGGGAGGGAGGGAGATTCAAACGTGACATGGATCTTGTAAAGGCGGTCACCAACAAGCCAACCTACTCTATCTCTTTGATATATATCCGGGGAAGGGAAAGCGGTGTGGGGAGAGTCCTCGTCAATCAAGGCAGATAACAGAACAACATTTGACCAAACAAAAGATAGAGAGAAATAAATTGAAAGAAAACAAAGAGAAATACTAGACTTGCCGATATATTTTGACGGTGCAAAAGAATTTTTACACAAGTAACTTCATATACCATTGATTCAAGAGAATTGGTAGTTCTAATTATCAAATTATAGGGCAGATAAATCGGCTCTGTAAAATTTGTCGTGATGCACGCTTCATTTTTTCATAGAAGAAAAAACAAAATAGGATGCGGTATTAAATGCTGGCGGTGTGGCTAACCAAATATCGCTCTGGTCAACCTCCCCCCTCGACCCCACTTTAATGGCTTCTCACTATAAATTCCCCCTTCACGTCTCACGCTTCTTCATACGGTCCCTCCTCCATCAACTCTCTCTCTCTCTCTCTCTCGTTGAAGCTCAGGGAAGTTCATAAGCCATGGTGTTCCCAATGGTGCTTCTCAAGTTAGCAGACTGGCTCCTGTGCCAGCTCCTGGCCGGCTCCTGCTACAGAGCCGCCATGAGAGTGAAGAACTATGGCTTCCTCATCACCAACGCCAAAAACCCGTCTCTCCGATCACCACCATCGTCACAAGCCCAACCCCAACCCCCGCAAAGCCCTTTTCCTCCGGTGACCAAGTGCTCCTTGCAAGGCAGGGAGTCTGAGACCTTGGTCTGTGACATCCATGGGACCCTCCTAAGACCCCAGTCCTTCTTCCCTTACTTCATGCTCTTGGCCTTTGAAGGGGGTAGCATTTTCAGGGCATTGCTCTTGTTGCTTTCAACTCCCGTCCTGTGGGTGTTGGACCATGACCTCAAGCTCAGGACCATGATCTTCATCTCCTTCTGCGGGCTCAGGGTGAGGGACATGGAGAGTGTGAGCAGGGCTGTGTTGCCGAAGTTCTACCTTGAGGGACTCCATGCTCACGCCTACGAGGTCTTGGCCTCAGCTGGTCGCAAGGTGGTGTTCACTAGCGTCCCTAGGGTCATGGTCGAGGGCTTCCTGAGGGAGTACTTGAGTGTTGATGATGTGGTAGGGACTGAGTTGCAGACTATCGGCGGATACTTCACCGGGCTTGTCTCTGGGTCTGGTTTGCTGGTGAAGCACAGGGCACTGAAGGCGTACTTTGGAGAGAAAAGGCCTGAGATTGGGCTTGGGGGTCCAGGCTTCCGTGACCATCTCTTCATCTCCCTCTGCAAGGTACAGACTTTTCCTTCTTTTTAATATTGAATAACATTTTACCAAACTAATCTCTCTCCACCTCCTAAAAGAGGGGGGGAAATAACAATTAGTGTGTCATTTTGGGAAAGTCTGAAGGTGCATGACAGTTGTACCTTTTTCCACCAGAATGCACCATATTCATTCCTCAGCGAAAGCGCACTTGCTGCTCTGTAGCTGCTATATATGTGCACGTCCTTATTCCTTGACCAATTATGATTATTGACCTTTATGTTGGTTTGCAAAATTGACAGGAGTCTTATTTGGTTACCAAGGAAGAGGCCAAGGGCAGTGCAGGCTCAGTGGTCTTGCCCAGGAGCAAGTACCCGAAGCCGCTGGTGTTCCACGACGGGAGGCTTGCGTTCTTGCCAACCCCACTCGCAACCCTCTCCATGTTCCTGTGGCTTCCGCTCGGAATCGTCCTGGCCATCTTCAGGCTCTTGGTGGGCATCTATCTCCCTCACAAGGTGGCCATTTTCTTGGGAACATTAAGTGGCGTGAAGTTCAAGATCAGCGGGTCGAAACCCACGAAGTCAGACCGGAGGAAGGGAGTCCTCTACGTGTGCAACCACCGGACCCTCCTCGACCCGGTCTTCCTCAGCACATCCCTCGGACGACCTCTGACCGCAGTCACATACAGCCTCAGCAAGATGTCCGAGATCATAGCCCCAATAAAGACGGTAAGGCTGACCCGAGACCGAACCAAGGACGGAGAGACCATGCAGAAGCTACTGAGTGAAGGTGACTTGGTTGTATGTCCTGAGGGAACGACTTGTAGAGAGCCATACTTGCTCCGGTTCAGCTCGCTGTTTGCTGAGCTGGCCGACGAGATCGTTCCAGTGGCGATGGACGCACATGTGAGCATGTTCTACGGGACGACCGCGAGCGGGCTCAAGTGCCTGGATCCCATCTTCTTCCTCATGAACCCTAGGCCTTGCTACCACGTCCAGCCCCTGGAGAAACTGCCCCGAGAGCTCACGTGTGCCGGCGGTTTGTCGAGCCACGACGTTGCGAACAACATTCAGAAGCAACTCGCTGATGCTCTGGGATTTGAGTGCACTAGCCTGACCCGGAGGGACAAGTACATGATGCTCGCAGGCAATGAAGGGATCGTCAAGGAGAAGAAGAAGAAATTATTCTAGCCAGCTTGAGATTATTAACGTTACCTCATTTTTTTATCCTTCTCTTTCTTTGTAATAACTACCATTATATGTCCGTTTTGGTATCACGGTACGTACTTTGGATGTGAAGGTATAGTTATTTTTACTATGCATTACAATTGTGGACCGTGGAATCATCCTCATCGTTCCATGTATTAATTGATCGACTGTCATGCCACAGTTCTGCTGGCTTTTTGCATGCAGTGGGCGATCCATTTTCTTTTAATTTTTCCTTTGATGTATGCTTTTCGATTTTTTTTTTTTGTCTCTAATTGCAAGTCAAAGAGGTGAGTTGGAAATTCTTTTTTTTTTTTTTTTTTTTGCCTAGGATGGAGCGTTTGTTAGGTTGACTACTTTAAAAGTCTGAAATCTGGTTTGCCAACATTTATTATGCACAGCCAAGGAGAGATCACAAATTCAAACCCCACCAAAATAAAAAATCTCTGCACAGATGCAATCACATGGCACGCTGGTTTGAAAATTTGCATGTAATATACGGCCATCCATTGGATCGAATCAAGTTGTTTCGGCACGAATTTGATGTGACACAAGTTGGTAATAGAAAACTTCAGCCATAACTCGAAGAGCATGCACGTCCGGGAAGAAGCGAAGGATTTCCGCAATGACTAATAAACAGAACACTAACCATCGGGAGGGGCTGCATTTGCAAACCCTGATCTTGAGAACTTGACTTATGCATGAAGATATCATGAAAAGTGCACATGCCTGAGGATGGGGTACGAAGAAACTTCTCTTCCCATGATCATTCCCGGGGACCGTCAACCTCTTTTCATCCACAGAATCGCAAGCTTTGACTTTCCTTTTCTTCTGAGGTTCCGGCGGAGATACTTAAGTCTTCGGAGGCTCTTAAGTTCCTATACCACATTGGGATGCGTGCATGCAGAAATGGGAATCGATCGGGTGAGCTGGTGCGGCAGTGTCAAATCATCTGCGCATTGGCAATTGGCAATGGCAATGAATGATGCGATAAATGCCAGTGGTTCTCATTATGGAATTTAATGCGGTACGTATGTATGGTGTTAGATGGGGAGTTGAAAATTGATGCGTATAACAACGTAGGCACATCAAAATCATGACGTCAGCCCTTCGATGTGAAATATGATATTTCACAACCGCTTCAATCGCTTTGTCCCTAGTTTCCTTGTCATTTCTCGAGTGATGTCTCCGGAAGAATTCTTTATTTCTTTCTTTTTTTTAAATGACCGAATCCACGAACTGTCTCACCAATCTCATGAATTTGATAAGATGAAGCTAAAAAAACCATGGACTTCTAGAGAGATAATTTTAACTTCTTATAGAAAATGTCCTTTTCTTCTTGGAAAAATAACACAAAAAGTTCATAAACTTTAGCCTCATATAATATAATCTTTAAACTTCTAATTCATTCGATGTAGTCTTGAAACTATTTCAAAATATTCAATATGATTTTCGAATTTTTAATTTATTCAATCTAGTCTCTCAATTTTCTATAAAAATTTCAAAAACTTTCATAATTACTTTATCATTCGAATTTTTAAATTTCTTTCAATTCAATCTATTTCCTTTTATGAAAAAAATACTTTTTTTTTATACCTTCTCGATCATAGCAAATATTTCGATTGCTCCATTCTAGTATAGTTTAGCTTATGATCTTCATACTAGTAAAAGCAAAATCTCATTTAGAACTGTATTGAGCTGATATTCTTGCTATTTTAATTTTCTAATTTATAGGTTCAACTAAATTTAATTAAAAGTCACGAAGCACAAAAAACTTGAAAATTTATCTACTAAAATTAGGAACAAAATTTAGATTTATATGAGCATGAGAAATCTAAATATAATTTAGTGTCATTATTAAATATATTTATGAAAACACTTAATTTTAAATTTAAAGGAATATGGATAGACATAACTTTAAATGAGGTTATATTTCTAGCATTATAGAGATCATGACTCAAAAATACATTTAAATGGAACTATAGTAATATTTCTATTAACGCAAAGGTGAAAAAAAGTAGTTAAAAGTTTTATTTGTTGATTTAGGAAATAAAAGATATTTTAAAATCTGAGCAACAGTGTAATTATGAAAACTTGTTAAAAGTACTAAATGATTAATTTAATTTTGTTATGGACTAAATTAAATAAATTAAAAGTTTAGTAACTAGATTGAAAATTATGAATATTTCAAAGATAACATGGAACGAATTAGAAGTTCATGAATGACATCGCCCATTAAGTCAAAATTTAGGAATTATTCGTATTATTTCCCTTCTTTTCCCCTTGAGATTCAATGTGCGCACTTTGCATGCGTTTAAAATGATCATGCGCATGCACGGTCCAAAAGAATCAATTGGACACAAAATAACCTTTAGGGTGTGTTTGGTAACGATTCTATTCCCGGGAACAAATTTTGATCAGAAATGATTTTTTTTATTTATTTTGTTTCCAAGAACGATTCGAGTAAAAAAACGCGTTTGGTAATCGTACAAAATTTCTAATTCGGAATAGAATTGTGTTTGAGACCGTGCTCATTGATTACTGTTCCAAATCAATTTCTTTTAATTTTTAAATAATTTTTATAATTTTTCTTTTCTTTTTTTTTTTTCTTTTTTTTTTTTTTTTTTTTTTTCCTTTTTTTCTCCTATATTCTTCTTCTTCTTCTTCTTTAGGCCGGTCGCCGGACCGGCAATCTGCTAGACGAGGGCCGGCGACCTCACCGGAGCGTCGCCAGCCCTCGGCGAGGCCATCCCTCGTTGGCCGAGCCTCACCGGTGACCGGGCCGGCCTCTTTGGTGTTGGGCGAGCCTTGCCGGGGCTAGGCGAGCGTTGCAAGGCTTGTCCGGCCATCGGCGAGGCTCGGCCTCACCAATGGCCGGGCGGGCCTCGTCGGGGTTGGGCGAGGCCCGCTTGGCCACCCGGTGGGGCCTCGGGCCCGGCTGGCGAGCCTTGCCCGGCCCCCGGCGAGGCTCGCCCGGCCACTGCGAGCTCGCCGGACCGGTTGCCGGCGACCAGTGGCGGCGGGCGGCGGAGACCAGCAACGGACGGCGGCGGACGGCAGCGAGCGGGGGTGGGCGGCGGTCACGGGATGGCGGTCGATGAAGAAGAAGAAAAGAGAAGAAGAAGAAATTTGATTCTTAGTTTTGTTCCCGAAACAAGAATCACATTTTTTTTTATTCTCAATTCTTGTCCAAAACTATTTCCGTGAACAAATTTGTTTCTAAATAAAAATTTTATCAGTGCGATTTTGTTCCCAAACCGATTCGAGAATAAAAATCAAATCATGCACTGTTTGGATGGTTACCAAACAGTGCCTTAGCTTATCCTCTGTAGTGCCCCGCTAACAATAACCATTTCGAAGCCCACGATGTGGAGCAACAATGGCTATCATTGCATTCCATAGTGAAAAAGGACCTATCAAGAAGGTGCGTGTGGGAAGAATCAGTTGATTGAGACACGTGCCTATGGGACTACTCCCAGTCCACGATGAGATCATACATACAAGTTGGCTTTTTCACTCTTAGCATATGTTTGTTTTTTTTTTTTTTTTTTTTTTCCCGGTCAAATTAGCAAATGTTTATTTAAATTTAAGAATTTTCCACATATTAATATCCTGCACTTCCATGCTTTTGATTTGCTGAAATTGATTAGTTAACAGAAAATCATTTACAGCGCATTTGATTTGCTATTGATTAATTAATAAAAAATCATTCCCAGTCAAATGAAATATACATACTTAAAGTTAGGAAAATGAATTCTCTAACCTAAAAAATTAAAAACTATTTCCCTCAAAATAGATTTCTTATAAGGCATTTTCCTTTGCTGAAAACACACCCTTAGGTTAACACTTCGCAGAGATCAGTCTATAATAATGTAAATCGCTAAGACATACATATTGGTGAATTGAGTGTTCTGCAAACTTGTGGACAAAAATCAATACATAATCATGTGATCCAGATGAAATATTTAGGCGAATTACATGAATGGTAATTCCACTCCCCAGTATTAACTCGGGCTTACCAAAACTCCCGTCTTATAGTCATTTCCAATATTGACAAGCTTATTGTTCTTTCCCCACACCATAAACAATCTTTGGCTTCTTCTACAGCTGACAAACAGATCGGATCATCATCTCATCTCACCCTACATAATCCCCCGTTCTGATCAAGGATTTAGCAGTCGTGAAACAGTTCAAGTCGCAAGTAGTATAATGTCAGGCATGCCACCAGATTGCCGCAAGTATCTTGTAGAAAAATCAGCTCTATATTCCATTT
Organism: Eucalyptus marginata; assembly: GCA_014182565.1. NCBI lineage: Eukaryota > Viridiplantae > Streptophyta > Magnoliopsida > Myrtales > Myrtaceae > Eucalyptus > Eucalyptus marginata. The sequence goes on from CM024585.1 coordinate 29,847,191, forward strand.
TGTCAACTCCAGAGTCTCTGCAACTAAAGCTCATTGCTGTACATGTGTGGCTTGGTTAATAAATTTCCAGAAGCAAAACTCAGCCAACTCAGTGTCATGACAAGAGACACAATGCAACTCAATTGGGAAGCTGACGAAGCAGGAGGGCCTGAAGGCACGGCACCAAACACCGTGGCCCCGCTAGAGTTCGTGGTGTTTAAGATTGATGAAGCTGTGCTGCAGATTTCACACATACACATATATGAGATATTTTTGACAGTGAAGACCCCTAAATTTTCGTGATAAAATCATAAAAGGTAAGTTCGGACATAAAGTTGGGAAATTTCACCTTGTGGATTGATATTGACATGTAGAAGTACCTGGAAATCACGAGGATGGACAGAAAAAGAAAATCAGCAAAGGGAGATGTCAAATGGATCTTTGCCCACATACCAGAATCAGATGATTGACCGCAGAAAGTGATATGCAATGAACAGATTAAGAAGATCAAATGGAAAACTTATTGTTCACACGAAATGTTTTATGCTCCAGTGGATTCATCTGATGGTTTTCTCAACCCACCTAGTTTCCACTATCACAAAGTTGTCATCACTTTTTTTTTCCCTTTCTTTCTAGTCTGGGTGACTTGCTGCCTGTGCCAGAACAACATACTATTATTCTTTTGGGTACACGAGACAACAGGCTGTGTTTCTTAAAATGAACGAATTGTTGTGTTATTACATTACTTCAGCTGGGTCGGCAGGCAACTTTCTGATCCTGATTGGCTCTGCACACAACTGCTAAAACTTTTTTTCTTAAAAGGAAATTGGGATTCTTTATCAGGCAAGAGGGTCAATGCTTAACGTTGATGTTGGCAGCCCAAGCAGCATCTTTGGGCTTGGGCCTAAATCATCTGCTCTACTTTTACAGATGGGGAAGTGACTGGCAACAACTAGGAAGTAATGTCATGTGAAACACTAGGAAGGCTTCAAACTTATCCCACCAAACCTACTTACTAAATCACTCTCAGTAAAAACAAATCAACATTGTCTGAGATATAGAACTACTTATGCAAGGGTCAAAAGTAAAACTAAGAGAGCTTACTTGGGTCAGTGCTGGTAACAATGGCTGTTCCTCCAAAGCTGCAGCTTGTGGGAACAGGATTCTTCTGATAATACTTGTTGAATGCATAAGATGCGTGATCATGCACCGTGCTTGGGTAATAACAGCTCCCACCAGGCTGAATTGCCGAGCAATCGGCCCCGCCATACCCACAGGCATAGTCCAGGGCGACTTGCAGAGCAGTCTGCGAGACGCTCTGGCTCGCAATGCACCAGCTGGAACTCAAAGATGGGGGCGGAGTCGCCATGGCCGGGTACGTGACGGGGCTGATCACGGCCGGTGGGGCCAATTCGGGGTTCGACGTCGGGTTAACCACCGGATCGGCGGAAGCGAAAGGCGCCGGATTCATGGTGGGGACAGTTGTGACTGGATCGGTGATGTCCTTTTGGCCGGAAGGTGAGGAGGCCTGGTACTTTTTTACCTGGGCTATTTCATTGGCGTATCCAACTGCTTCCTTCCTTGTCGCACCTGAAGCTGTCAACAAAAGTTAAAGCGGGGCTCCGCTTTATTTCTTCTTTGTGCATAACCATTCTTTAACAGTAAAAGAGAACGATACTTGTGCTGTACTGCATCTACTGAACATTAGGTACTGCAACTGAATTCCGAAACACGCCTCCAGTCAAATCCCTCTTTTTCTTTTTCCTTTTTCTTCACACCCCTTTTTTCGTCTATAAAATTTCAATTGACTCTCTGACACATCTCCTATATTTTTCCACAGGGAACGACCTGGTTTAGACACGACACGATCAAGACAATGGTACTGAAACTCGATTGCGGAATTACTGATCTAGTAGTAGGAACACGATAAACAGCCAATTAGAACCAAGAGGGTAAAGTGGGGGACAAGGGAAGAAAATAAAGGGGGGGTTCGTGATTTGAATACTGCCACCATTGGGCCGAAAGGTCAAACAATCGAACGGCGCAGGGAATAAAATATTTCTCTTTTTTTTCAGCGTTCAAAAGGGTGTGGTGAGCAGGGAAGCATCACTGTACAGACTCCAGAATTCTATGAACACCACAGTGTCTTCACATGAACCGAATCCACGGAGACCACCCCCCGAACCGAACCGACGAAACAATCGGGCCTCGCGATCCGCCGCTAATCATGCAACGGGCACTATGCAGGGGGGACCCATGTGACAGCTCTCGATTCATTTGGTCCCGGAAAGCTAAAAATCAAACTGCTCGATTTACTGCCAAAGGAAGGACAGCTAGCGAAAACACACGGAGCTGGGACGGTGGAAATACGGTACGAACCGGTCCGAGCGCTCGCAGGGTCGACCCCAAGATAAAAATTCCAGAGAGAAGCGAGCATTAAGAGAGAAACGCGGGAGTGTTTTCACCTGAGCATAGGAGGAGATGGCATAGCAGGATTGTCGCGTAGCGCACACGCTTTCCACCCATATATATTCTTCCAATCTCGCCAGCCTCCCTTCTTCTCCTTCCTCTTCTTCCTCCTCTTCTCGCGACGAAAGGAGACGAAAAGCTTTCACGGCACCTCAGACGGGGGAGATAGCGGGGGGTCTGGTCGAAAGTGGGTGGTGGGTTTTATACCCTTTGGCGCAAAGACGATAACTTGAAGAGAGGGAGGGAGAGAGAAGGAAGGAGAAGAGAGACATTAGGAGAGAGAGAGGAGAGAGAGAGAGAGGTGGGTGGAGTCTGGAGACAGGGGGGAGAAGGCGAGGAAGGTGCAAAAAGGAGGGAAAAGGTGGGGGAAGGGGAGAGAGAGGGAAGTGAGGCAAAGGCCAAATTGGTTTTTTTGGAGATTCTAAGTTTTGGGTGCGTGGGATGCGCGACTGGGGAGTGTGACGTGATTGTAATGATGGCGGTGATGCTTGTGGCGCGCTCTCACCCGTTTTCACTTTTCTTTTCTTCTAATTTGGCCTCTCTTTGAATTAGCTTTTATTTTGGAAATGACGAGATTCGGAGATCTGCACCGTCCTATCGTAAATTCCGATCTTTAAACTACTTTTAAAACAAAATACACATTTGACTCTTCTGCTAATTCAAGCGCCACATCTTTTACGCCGATATGCATCGCCAACTTGGCATCATTATCTTCTCTCTCTCTCTCTCTCTTCATTTGCTCGTCTTGTTGGTTTTTTTTTCCGCCCCAACCATCGCGGTTGTTTGGCAAATTCGACGTGGCGCTGCCTCGCCTCAGCACAATCATCACGCCCCCAATTCGATTCCTCACTCCACCTGTTGACGCTACATCTCGAGAGGAGTTATAGGATTGGGACCTATTTTGAGGTACCGCTTGAGATCGTGTCGCTTTATATTTGGAAGAGTGTGAACGTATATCGGGAGGTATGAAGGGTACGTTTGGCAATAATTTGCCAAAAGCCCTTTGGAGTTCCAACCTCCCTTAGATAAATGCAAACAACATGTGACAAAATAATTGGAGAATTTTGAGTTGCATTTCCAAAACCCTTTAATTCAAGGTGGGCTCAGAGTTACTTTGAGTTTTGAGCATTTTTGGAATGCAAATATTTTTTCTTCCAATTTTTTCATTGCTAGACTTTTGTAATTACGAAGATTCCTCGAAAACCCTAACGTTGTTAGCAAAGGCGTCCGACAATAGCCGTCTGAGATTGGACAAACTCAGGTAATACTTGAGTCACGCAACCTCAAATGAGGCTAATTGACGGCCATCAAGTTTCACCAAAATGTCTAAGAAATTAAAAAGAAAAAAGAAGAAGAAGAATAAGCAAAAGTCCTTTACATATTATAATTATATTTCCAAACAATATTTAAGTCAAAGTTACCTCTTAATATATTTATAAATTACACTTGGTCAAATACTAATTACATTTTGGAGAAACTCTTTCATCTAAATTGTTTTACGTTTTTCCAATAATTCATCCTCAGAACCGAATCAAAACGCACGTCAAAGCCTCTCTACCAATCAACCTCATTCACTTCAGTGATATTCCATTTCGGGGGGGCACCATCATAATTGCCGGAATGGCTTTCTCAAAGCAATTTGTCCTGGCGTTAATCAAGTGACCACACCTCATGGGGAGCCTAACACGAAGGGTTGCATAAAGCATTTTTTCCCCTTCTTCGGCTCCCATGTCCGTCGGTCCATGGAGGAGGACCCCCCGTCACCTCCGCTTTCTCCCTATCTTTTCCTTTTCCGCTTTGCAAAGAACCATCATCTCCTGGGGTCCTTTTCCCTCTTTTTCAACAGGCGACAGTGCCGACCCGATTTGATGTACGCAGTGCTTGCTCTGCCACGACCACGAGGGTCGAGACCAAGTCCGCTAATTGTGTCGCCGGTTGACTCGACATAGACCCGGAATACTCCTTTCCCCCCTCTTTCTAATCTCGATCTCCAACACCATGATGCGTACGGGGCGACATCACATGGGAGTACTGGCGCTTCCAACTAAACCCGTCGCCCGTCACGCTCAGAACAGTAGGGTTAATTTGACCTTTTCTTGCTCACACATTACATGTTCGCCGTTCATCTTGAACACGTCTAGATCGATTTGCGTGATGAGACCATGTATCGAAAGCATAATGCGATGAGCTGTAATCATTGCCTTGCCGATTAGTTACATCTCTATCAATTCGACAGATGCAATTATTTTGAAAGTCGAGGCATGATGAAAACGAGGTACCAATGGATCGCGATAATTACAAATTCAATACCGGCATGAATTAAAAAAAAAAAACATATATAGAAATTGTTAGGAGCATGTTGATGAATGATGAGGACAGAAAGTCAAGAAAAGCCATCATTAGCAAAGCATTAGCATTCTGAATTATATATATTATTGAATCACCGTTATAAATACGACAAGCGTATGGTTAGAATATAAAGAAATGGATTAGTGGGAATATGGTCCTTAAAGCGGACGGGCCAAAGTCCTAAAATCCCAATCAAATCCTTCTCTTTTGACCTGTGGGACAAGAAAATATACCTATGCGTATTTTATAATATTCCCCTAGACCCTCCTTTGTAGCTTTAGCTAAAGGCCCGGCTTAATCGTTGCTCACGTTTTTTCAAAATTTGCCGTATTTTTCAATTTTTATTATTTATTTTTTTTTGCCAAAAGGGATTTATTGATGGAGGCCGAGAAGTGTATATTATATTTCGAGAAGAGGGTATCCTACGACAATAATTGGATTGTGTAGGTGCTGCTTTTTTTTTTTCTTTTTCTTTTTTTCGCTTTCTCTTTTGGAGGATGTATTGAATCTCGGTGGACCGAAATCTATGATGGCATCTTATCCTTTTTAGTGTATTGGAAGCACGAAACAGGAGTTGTTTATGTTATCTTGGGCGGTTTGGTGTCCGAAGTTGCAATTGCACGGTGACAAAGACTAGCTTTAAGGGTGTCGAGAGAAAAGAAGGAAGGAAATAAATTATGTGTGAAGCACGAAATTATGCCCTTAATTAATCTGAAATGAAGCAGCATCTTAGCTTGTTTAAACTAATTGAAGAGGAAAAAAATTATCCTCAGCTTAGAAATTGTACTCTATTTCTTGTTAATAAGGGCATTGTTTGGTAATCATCTCAATAGTCTAGATTCGATTTTTGTTCCAAGAATCGGTTCGGGACGAGAATCGCGTTTGGTAAAATTTTTGTTCCCTGGGAACAAATTTGTTCCAAGAATCGGTTGGGACAAGAATCAAGAATAAAAAAGTTTATTCTTATTCCGGGAATAAAATTAAGAATCAAAACTCTTCTTTTTCTCTTTTCTTCTTCTTCATCGATGCCATCCCGTGACCATCACCCGCCGCCGGCCGCCGCCGCCCACCGCCATCCGATCTTTGCTGGGTCACGGGCAACCGGTCCGACAAGCTAGCCGGAGGCAAGCCTAGCCACCGGCGAGGCTCGCCCAACCCCGCCGGTGGCCGGGCGGGCCTCGCCAGGTTGTCGCCGAGGCCGAGCCAATGAGGCCGACCTCGCCGAGGGCCGGCAACCCTTGAAGAAGAATTAGAATAGGAGAAAAAAAAAAGAAAAAAAGGAAAAAAAAAAAAAAAAAAAAAGGAAAAAATTATAAAAATTATTTAAAAATTAAAATAAATTGATTTGGAATAAAATCAATGAATTTGGTACAAACACAATTCTATTCAAGAATTAGAAATTTTGTACGATTCTTAAATGCATTCTTTTACTTATAATCGGTTTTCGGGAACGAATAAAAAATAATCATTTATGATTAGAATTTATTCCTAAACATAATCGTTACCAAACGCGTCCTAAAGGGAGTGGAATAGCCAAAGGAGAAAAATGAAAAAGAAATAATGGAATACTTTTTAGGACTAATATTACGTAAAACTCTAAATTAATATATTTATTATAAATTTACTCCAAACTAATAAAAAATATAAAATCGTATACTCGTGACAAATTTACTCCTCATTAATTTTCATTAAATTTTATTATCAAATTACTAAATTAGATAACATATGATGTTGATGGATATATTAATTTGAGATTTTACTATTTACTTGTCATATATGTACACTGTTCATGATTTTTCGCGATATTAATATAATCTAACAAAAATTAACGAATGATATATTTGTAAAGAACGTACGAGTTTAGGGTTTTTTATTATTAAAAAATTAGTTTATGGTAAATTTGTCACGAATTTATCAGTTTGGAGTTTTTCTTGGGTATCATTAATCCATATTTTAAAATGCACAAACAATAAAATATCGAGTTTCGAAATTGTGATCAACCCTTTCTATCTTATCTCAAAATTGAAATAAAAGAGCTTTTTCACATTTGCATTTTAAAGATTCCTGTGGTCACATAGCCATGGGCGAGCAAGTGGGCCGATACGATTCGAGGATTGGATGGAACCGGCCTTACTAGACCAATGTTTAAGAATTCGACCAAGGAAAAAAAAAAGGACCAGCTTGTAGCAGGATCGGTTCGGTTCGGTTCCAAACATTGGAACCGGCCCGGTTCGGTCATCAGACCGAAAATGGAAACCGCGCGGGCCGGCGGTTCCCGGATTCCGGGAGAAGAAATACCGGTAAACCGTCAAGTCGTCTGCAGCTTCTCTCCTCCAAGTCGCGGCTCTCCTCATCCATGGAGGATCGCGAGCCGTGACGCCACGCCAGAAGCAGAACCAGGAGAGCAAAATCCAAATGACGCCATGGCAGAACACCTGCCCCTTCGCCTCGCCCTCCGTGCCCGCCGCCCTCGTCCCCGACCCGCGCCATTACCTCGCTCTGCTGGACGAGCGCTGCGCCACCATGAAGGACCTCCAGATCCTCCACGCTCAGCTCGTCAAGACGGGCCTCTCGTGCCGCACGCTCCCCGCGAGCCGCGCGCTGGCCTTCTGCGCCTCCTCCCCGGCCGGCGACATCGAGTACGCCCGGAGGCTATTCAGCCGGATACAAAGGCCCAATCTTTTCATGTGGAACACCATGATCAGAGGGCTTTCCCAGAGCTCGAATCCGCAAGACGCCATCTTTCTGTTCATCGACATGCTGGTAGGCTCGCCGGTCGAGCCGCAGAGGCTGACTTATCCTTCAGTTTTTAAGGCTTATGCTCAGCTGGGCTTAGCTCGCTCGGGAGCTCAGCTGCACGGAAGGATTATGAAGCTGGGTCTGCAAGATGATCCGTTTATACGGAACACGGTCATTCACATGTATGCCAATTGTGGGTTCTTGGAAGAAGCTCGCCTGGTGTTTGATGAAAGTACGGAGTGTGACGTGGTTGCTTGGAATTCTATGATCATGGGCCTCGCCAAGTGTGGGGAAATCGATGAGTCTCGGAGGTTGTTCGACCAGGCGCCGCTGAGGAATACGATTACTTGGAGTTCGATGATTAGTGGTTATGTTAGAAATGGGAGGTTTGTGGATGCGATGAAACTGTTCGAGGAAATGCAGGAGAGAGGAATTGAGCCGAACGAATTTACTTTGGTTAGTCTATTGAATGCGTCTGCCCACTTAGGAGCTCTGAAACAAGGGCAGTGGGTCCACGAGTACATAAAGAAAGGTGGGGCTCAGCTAAATGCAATCATTACCACCGCAATAATAGACATGTATTGCGGGTGTGGGAGCATTGGGGAGGCATATCAAGTGTTTCAGGCAGCACGAAAGAAAGGACTATCATGTTGGAATTCCATGATCTTAGGCCTCGCCAGGAATGGTTATGCGGAAGAAGCAATTATCTTGTTCTCTCAGCTCGAGTCATCTGATTTTAAGCCGGATGAAGTCAGTTTCCTTGGTGTTCTAACAGCATGTAATCACGCTGGCTTTATAGATGAAGCCACAAAGTATTTCCTGCTTATGATGGAAAGACCTGAAGTTAAACCATCAATAAAGCATTATAGTTGCATGGTCGATGTGTTGGGACGTGCTGGTTTCCTCAAAGAAGCAGAAGAGCTGATAAGAAGTATGCCTATGGACCCAGATGCTATTATATGGGGGTCTTTGTTATCAGGCAGTGTGAATCATGGAAAGGCTGATATGGCTGAGCGGGCAGCAAAAAATATGATCGAGCTGGACCCCGATGAGAGCTGTGCTTACGTACTCATGTCCAATGTTCTAGCTGGCTCAAATCAGTACGAAGAATCACTGGGACCAAGGTTTTCCATGAAGATGAGGAAGATAGAGAAAGAACCAGGAGCTAGTATGATCGAAGTTGATGGGGAAGTTCACGAATTTGTAGCCGGTGGAAGACTACATCCAAGAGTTAAAGAGATCTACTGCTTGTTAGATGAATTGAGGCCGATATTGCAACATGTTGGATGATTCCATAATTAACAAGCTTAATGTTCTAGGAAGTTCTCAGGGAAGTTACATTATGTAGACATCATCAAGAGGACAATGGTTATATGCAGGATTGAAATCCTGAGTCCTGATCTAGAAGAAGTGGACTGCATTGGTGTCCTGGATCAAATTTTACGTGTTTGATGTCGGATGCTGGAACTTCAAATCAGCAATAGCAACAGAATCTAGAAGTTGCGAGAATATCAGTTGGTGGATGAGACACTGTTCGAAAAATCTTTGTCGGGTTAAAATTGTGACGGAAGCTATAGTAGGAGACCACAGCCACGCATTGTAGAGTGCCCTTTGACGTACTCAAACCGGCAACTCTGGTCTCGTACAAACATTTGCCTTAAGAGGGGACACGGGTCTTGGCCATTTCTTAATACGCTGATCAGAGGAAGCTTTTTCAGCTTGCTCCTGCTGCAATCTCCGTGCTAGTCATGAATTTCTCCAGTGTTGTACATAATTGAAGTCCCTGATGCTGTGACCCTGACCTTCCTTAATATGGACCGGTTAAAGACGTCGATACATATTTAGCACTCACCTGCCAGTCACCATAAAAGTGCAAACGCTTGCATAGGTGCATAGATGCAATAGTTCGTAGAAGATAAGCCGGCAACTATACCTGCACAGAGTTTGCTTCGGCGTCCTCCCACAACTCTGAAGAATGGATAACAATATGGAAATGTTGTTTTTGCTGGCTAGGATTCTGAGAGGGTCTTGTTTAGATCTTGACTTGTGCTTGTGGGCAGCTAGTATATTCAGAACTCAGCAATGTTTTTCTGCTGAAGTCTATGTAGGGCAACCGGTAAAAGTGATTCCAGGAACAAGAAAAGTAGAATCAGAAACTCATGGACCCAGACAACATAAAATTCGTGGTGGTACAAGATTTGCGCCCAATGCAGTGACCATCAGATTAGTATCGAGGGACCATTTTTTTCTTGAAATTTTCATGATAAAGAAAAATATTTTTCAATGTAAAATTATTATTAATTAGTTTTCATTTATTTGGTGTTTAGAGGAAGTAATTTCTTTCTTTATCATAAATGAAAGTCTTTTTCTCCAAATCTAAATTTGTTATTTTCGGCTCATGAAAAACATTTAATGTAAATCGATTAATTTCCCATCGTCTGAAAATCACGATCAGAAAATCAGAAAATAATTTTTCGGAGACAGTTTTCTTAATTTTAAGTTCCTTTTACACCCTCGATCTGGCTTGTACAGGACCGGGCGGGGGGTCGGGTTCGAGAGAGAAACGGCGAGCGGTGCCGGTCCACGTGCACAGCCCGCCGGTTCTCCACCTCATCGCCCCCGCCGAACCGAACCGGTCCATTCTCATATCCCAGGCGCTGCTCCTCTCTCGAATGGCAGCGTGGCTCCGCGTTGCTACGTGACGCGACTCTCCTCCTCCTCCTCCCGCTCTTCCCGCCGCTTCGCTATGTCCCTCCTCGCGCTCAGGTGAATTCTCCCGATCCTCTCGTCGGAAGCTTCTCCACGACCTCGACCCCGCTGCCGACGCTGACGGACGCCGGAGATTACGTGTGGCGCCTTTTTCAGTTTCGCAATTTTCTTTCTTCTTTTCTGATCGTGTCGGTATCTACTACTCTGTTTGGCTCGAGCAGCCGAGCTTGGACTTCGCTTCGGCCCGCATTACCTGGATTTAGAAGGATCGCGCTCTGAATTGAACTCTAGGAAAAACCCAGTCCGGCGCGCGCGCCCCTTTTCTAGGACGCCTGCGTGATAGCCCGTACGCCGTTAACGCGATAGGTTTTGGCAGGTTGTTGGGGGCCTGGCTCGTGGAAGGTTTCGTCGTACGTCGCGGTAGAGTAGGAACCTGTTCCGATGTTGCCCCGAATTAAGGGAATTTGCGATTAGTCTGCATGCGAAAGTTGGAGTCTTGTCTAGTTTATAAGCTGAAGTTGAGTGACGTGAGATTTTTTTGGATGATCTTTTCAGGCGACGCTCGGAGAAATCGAAAGGTGCTCGCCGCAGGTGGTGAGAACTGAGGTTCGAGCGTTGAATTGAGGAATCACCCTGGCTTTGCGGGTTTCTGGGCTAGCGAAGCCAAGGCAGCATGCTGGGTGAGGATCTTTGGACCGACGGACTCATTTGTGCTTTCGAGTTCATACGGGGCAGAAGGAGAACGAGCCATTCCCAGCCTGGTTTCAAGTTGCAGACTGCATCGCAAGCCGGGAGGCAGGTGACAAAGAAGCGTGAGTCTGGACATCAGCCCAGTGTTGCATTCCACGGCCAGGACGGCGGAAATAGTGACAGGTCCTTTCCGGTGAACAGAAATGACATGTCAGGCAACCTTGATTCTGGCCATTGCCATGCTCTGGAGGAATTTCAAGGGGGTCATTGGGTGCCAATTGGCTGGGTTAGAATACATGAACTCGTCCAGACCGTGCAAACTGATTCTGGCTGGGCCTCGGTGCCCATGGACTTTGGGGATAGCGAAGATGATGTCACGGTTGCGGACTTAGCAACTCCATACTGGGAGAGGCCAGTGGGCCCCACTTGGTGGTGCCATGTAGCCGCAGATCACCCATTTGTCAAATCATGGTTGAGCAATGCACCGTGGCTACATCCTGCCATAAGTATTGCCCTGCGCGATGAAAGTAGGCTGATAAGTGAACGGATGAGGCACCTTCTCTATGAGGTAATTAAAAAAGTGTAATGGTTGACATATCCTTTCTTGGCCATGTCTTTAGAAGTTTGAAGAGGTTATTTGTGTGAAGGTTCGGACATTCTTAAGATGTCTGATTGACATTTGTCTTTCATATTAAGATTGATTTAAGATGGTATTTACTTGTATTTGACTTGGTTTAATGCCTTTCATACTCTTGGTTTTCCTGCCTTTTGACCCTCTTGACAAACAGTCACTTGATGGACATCTTTCTTAGGTCTGTGATACATTCGTGACTGAACAGCTGAGCCAGTAAACTTCCTTTTCTGTTCAAGCATCCTTTTCTTCATACTAGTTTGTTTTCTTGGTGCTCAGTTTGCTGCTTTCATTGCACTGAGAGTAGGCAGGAAAAAGATAGCTCGGTAAATGCCAGTCTACTATAATGACTAAATAGGCAATACAATGCCACAAGAGGTTTGTATCCTACTTTTCACCTCTAAGAGATCCTTGTAGAATAAGCAAGTAGAAAAGAATTGGTGTATTACAGAATTTTCAGCCCTGTTTTCGGATAATGTAGTGTAAGATTGGTAGTTAGGCTGCCAAGATTACAATCTAGGTCATTCTTGCCTAGGTAATGTGAACATTCAAACATGTTAAGGTAAAGCTTCTATCACAGTGGAAAGAGACTGGAAATTCTGACCTAATCAAGGTAGAGTACAGACCAGGTGGGATGTCAAATTCACAATGAGTTTCATATGTCACTGCAAATTTGAAGAATAATAACTCAGGCGTCAAGAGTAGTAGACCATAGATCAAAAAGACTTTAGTGTCATGGAAACAAGCACAAATAGACTTGCCGTTTTTTTCCACCTTCTCTGCTACATAATTTGTTAAGGCCTCAAATGCATAATGTTCTGCAATTTTGACTTCATTTCCTAACAGGTTCCGGTTAGAGTTGCTGGTGGCCTTCTATTTGAGCTGTTGGGGCAGTCAGCTGGTGATCCATCATGCGATGAAGATGACATCCCAATTGTTTTACGGTCATGGCAGGCTCAAAATTTTTTAATTACGTCACTGCACATCAAAGGGTCTGCTGCCATTATTAACGTCTTGGGCATTTCAGAAGTTCAGGTTTGTCAGTCAGATGCATAGTTTCTGGTTTTTTTCTCGAATATATCTTCCTTTATGCAATTTTTATTTCCAAATGCACCACTCTTTTTCTTGTCAATCTTTATGTAGGAACTGCTTGCTGCTGGAGGTTCTAACATCCCACAAAGCATTCATGAGGTTGTGGCACATCTTTTCTGTCGCCTAGCACGATGGGATGACAGGTGTGTATACTTTTTGTCCAATCTAAACTTGCAAATTCCTTATTTGACTGACAGCAGTGTTCGCTGTCAACAAAAAAGGTGCATCTTGATGCCTGCCTCATGAAGGGCATGATCTCCTTCTACCTTGAAGAGAATGTGGCAATTGATTTTTTGGCTTGTGGACATGGGTGATTCTTGATGTTTACTGGTGATGCTTGGAGTCAAATACTAAACATTCTATGTATTGGGAGTAGAATGTTCGTCACATTTCTGTAAAACTGAATGTTTGGCGTGGCTACTCATTCTTTCTGTCAACTTCCTCATAAATAGGGGAGGAGAGTTAAATTAAGCAAGCAATGAATGTTTGACCTTTCTGCTTTGACTATTCATGCGACAGAGCACACAGTTTTTGGTTCCATAGGTTCTGGTTATAGTTCTGCAGATCCTCCTCTTATATTTTGAGTCCCAAAACTTGAGATACATCAGGTTTTGCACTTGATGATTTCATTCCTATTTGATGTTTTACCCTTTTGATGTTGGAAATTAGCATATGTTAATTGGGTGTTAGACAGTACTGTAATCGAATATAATTTTTATACTTTGACACATTACTTTAGTTGACAGAAAACTTATCACATCGCATCTGTTGTCATTTTCTTGGTTTCCTGCTAATTCATTTTTCCTGTTGCTTTTCTAGATTATTCCGCAAAAACATCTTCGGTGCAGCTGATGAAATCGAATTGAAGTTTATGAACAGGTACTCCTTATGCTACCATCTTTTGTTAGAAGCAAAAGTAATTTAATGCATATTATATGCATGGCACATACACTAAACGCTCCCTTTTCTCCTCATGGACAGGAGAACCCTTGAAGACATGCATTTATTTACGATAATTTTAAATCAAGAGATCCGAAGGTTATCAACCCAGGTACATTTCTATTCTTCTAATGGAACAATTCGCAGTTGAATGATTGTTATCTATAACTATAGGCGTGCTTTGCTTGTCGCCCTCCTAGGTTATTAGAGCTGAAAGATCATTATCTGTAAGTGTGCTCGGCTTGTTGCCGTTTTAGGTCATTAGAGTCAAATGGTCACTTCATGCAAGAGAGGAAATAGTATTTGAGCTTCTTCAACACTTGAGAGGGAATGCTGCACGGAACTTGCTAGAAAGCATACGAAGGAGCACGAGGGAAATGATTGAGGAACAAGAAGCAGTCCGTGGCCGGCTATTTACGATTCAAGATGTCATGCAGAGTACAGTTCGTGCATGGTTACAGGTTTTCCTACAGTTACAATATTTTCTAGCATTTTCTCTTCCAAATTTTATGAGCTATTACATGCAGGTATCGAGCATATAATGAGCTATGTCACTGATAAGACTTCTGTTTTTGGTTATTCATAAGTTAGCATTAGTTTCATAGATTGGTGAGTACAAATGGTGGTTGTGATACTTGATGGTAGTGACATTTGAAATTGCACTGACTAGACTTCTAGGATCATTCATGTCGACTAGCATTATCATACCACTGGTGAACCTTTATATGTAAAACCATGATGCAGTTACTCTTTATAATATTTCCGGAATTCACTTTATTCTATTTTTTTGTTTGGCTTACTGCGGTGCAAGTGTTGTGAAAGTATGATATGTTGCTTGTTCTCATTCTTATATGTCAGGTGTTTGCTTACATTTTTCCTTTTTTCAAATCTAGGATAAGAGCCTCACTGTTACACACAATCTAGGAGTTTTTGGAGGTTGTGGTCTTGTCCTATCTATCATCACTGGACTTTTTGGAATCAATGTAGATGGGATTCCAGGATCAGATGAGTCGCCTTATGCATTTGCTCTATTTTCTTGCTTCCTGCTCTTTCTGGGAGCTGCATTGATCGCCATCGGTCTCCTATACCTTGGCTTAAAGAATCCCATTGTTGAGGAGGATGTTGAGGTTAGAAAGTTGGAGCTTCAGGAGCTGGTCCGAATGTTTCAGCATGAAGCAGAATCTCATGCCCAACTTCGCACCAAAAAGAATGTACCTCCTACTGCTGCAGATCTACTCCCAAATGGTGCTGGTTATATTCTCCTCAGCTGAAAACATAACATCAAAGTAAGCCCAATATACCGATGATCTATTGCTGCTCTATGAGTTGTCAAATATATCTCTGCAATTCATAGTCCTGATCTTTAGCCATCAACTAAATCTCTGTACTGAAGTTCGTTCTTGGTTGAACATGGTCATCACATATGAAAGGTCACTTGTGCTTAATACAAAAATCAGCATTAGCTCTGTGGCCTCTAGCATTCTTCGGTACATAAAGTTTGTAGTTAAGGCGAGTACCAGTCTATTCTTTTGCACATACCGACTGCTTATAGTCCTTAGTCAGAATCCAATGCATGAATGCAAGGTTAAATCTTAGTAGTATGTTAAATACAATTTTTCAATCTCAGCGGTTGAACCTGTGAATGTTCTCTATGCTGTTACGACCATTTCCTTGGTTGCACAGAAAATTTATACAAACTGATCATTCTCGACACTTCCTAGTGAAATGTAGATGTCTGGTGCACCATGGCTTTATAATCTTGCTCGTGGTCCTAAGATAACCAGCTTGTCAAACAGCTTAAAAGAATTTGATCTTACTCCAAATTGATCGTTCTCTTCCAATGATGTTTCACCTTCTCCTATCCTCACCATTTTTTCATCCGTTGTTATATGAAGAGGTACTGCTTCACAGTTTGACTTCAATGTATTCTGTTATGCAGGTGTCGTGATCAGAGACAACTAACAAATGGACAAATATGCCATAGATATTTCTTAGATTCATGAGCTACTACTAGTGACTCTTCGCTATCTGAAACTTTTAGCCCAAACCCCAGATGCATCTCCTCGAGAAGGATTAAGGCGTTCTATTTTATCTGGCCTGCGTTGGCATACAGGCAGTAAATTGCCTATGCGTAATTTGTTTCCTTTTCAACCTTCTTAGTGCAGTTACCCCAATGCGATTCCATGAAAAAGTGTAGTTCTCGACCCTCCATTCAGAGTAGATTTTCCAATGTGAGTTTCAAGAGGAGTAGACACGAGAGACCGGTAGCAAGGCACAACCAAATTATGTACGAGACTGTTTTGATGGTCCGAGATTATGCTGATTATGAACAAGTCTGGAAATTTATCCGGCTTTTCTTTCTCTGAGTTCGTGTCTTGTTTTCATAGCTGTTAGAAAGTATCTGCAGACTCGAAGAAAGTGAAACAACAGGAGAGTTTTTAATTACATGTGACCATGATTTTTGAACTTAGATCTAAAGATTTGAGCGCAAAAT
Source organism: Eucalyptus marginata (assembly GCA_014182565.1). Taxonomy (NCBI): domain Eukaryota; kingdom Viridiplantae; phylum Streptophyta; class Magnoliopsida; order Myrtales; family Myrtaceae; genus Eucalyptus; species Eucalyptus marginata. Next base: position 29,863,282 of record CM024585.1, read on the forward strand.
TTCGCTGGACGGAAACATCCAACTGAATGAGGGCCCGGTTTACGTTGATCCATCTATTAAGCGGAAGGTTCTTATCATAAAAGTCTGTCAGAACTAGGTTTCAATTTCTATTGTTTGTGGCTAGTAATGAAGTGTATGTTCGAATTCCATCTGAACAAACCGGTCCTACATGACTCTTAGGATGTTAAATTTGTTCTTAGCTACATCGTTCTCCAGTGTCAATTTCAATTCGAAAACATTTCCGCCAAACTGGCCTGCATGGGGATGATTTTCCCGTATGTGATGAGATTTTCAGTATAGGGCCACGGTAATTTTTTAAGCAATGAATCTTGTTTGAGCATGTTAAATGAGATTTTCTTTTAATAAATTCTCGCTTATTACTAGAATCGCAATGATTTGATTGGTTGGCAAAATGCCTGTGGATATCTGTTAATAGGTTCTTGTAAGTAAGTTTCGAAGCTGAATATGCTTGTGGAGAGGATAAAAAGTCGTTGAGAATGGTGGCGGCTGTGGCTACCTCTTTGTATCGACGGATGCGATGGAGAACGTCAGCTGGTTGGCGGTGGTTGTGCGAAAAGAAGGCAATTTCTTAATGTTTTCACAACTGTCTCAGGCACGATTTTATGTCAATTCGTTGTTGATGACGAAAAATTAAGGTTGTGGGCCTCCAATGGTGTAGGGACTTGAGGTCCACAAAAGTCGGCATGATGCCGAGGGCGGACGATGATTAGAAGTCCAAGCTTTACTTTTTTTATTAATTTTTCCATTTTGGGGTAAGATAGCTTTACTCATTTGACGCGATCGGCCTTGCATCATCCTGCACTTTTGAGCCCATTTTTCAGATAAGAATCGTCCACTTGTGGCCCATAAAAGTCGCTATATTCCTCAACAAGCTACATATCTAGAAACCCCACCTCAATATGTCATGCACGAACTATTTAATTTATGAAGGAAAGCGACTCTTTTGTCAATCATTTGAAACCTCCCCAAACTCAATTGGCATTATCTATTCTTGGGTCCTTAGAAAAGTTGTCGAAAAATTCATAAACTTATTATACGGCAGTCAATTTAGTCTTAAACTTTTGATGATTGGCTAAATTTTATCCTAAACCTTTAAATTGTCCGAATTTAATTCTAAACCATTTAACAATTTGCCAAATTAATCATAAACCTTTTAACGAATTGGCAATTTAATCTTTTTGATAATTTTGGCCAAGTATTGCGACGTGACGATTCCGATCAATGGCAACTGTCTCATGAGGCACGGTTGAAACTAATGTGGAAAATTTTAAAATTTTTATGAATTATTTTTTTATTTTTTTTTTTTAAATTTTTTTTTTTTTCATTCTTTTTACAAAGCCAACGAGGTTACTTGAAGGATTGGTGACCTTTGTCGACCATTGGGCAAGGGCCGCAAAGCCCTTATTGGTGGCTTGCAAGGGCGTTGCTACCCTCGTTGGCTATAGTGAGGGGTTGCAAGCCCTCGCCAGATTTGGTGAGGGCTACGATTCTTGCCTAGTGGTAAGCGGAGGTCGCTAGAATTCAGCTATGCAAAAAAGAGCAAAAAAAGAAAGAAAAAAAAAAAAAAAAGAAAAAAAATTAAAAATTTTAAAAATTAAAAATACAAGTAGTATCGGTCCATCACGTAAGACGGTTAATGATGATTAAATGGCAATGTTAGTAATTTTCGATCAAAACTAATTGGAAGGACTAAAGTGACAATATATTGAAAGACTTTGGACAAATTTAATGAATCATGAAAATATTTAAGATTAAATTGATATAATTAAAATATTAATGAATTTATGAATTTTTAAATAATTTTCTTGATGGTCGCCACCGCGGACGACGTTGGATCTCGGATTGATGATCTATTGAAGGTGAGATTGGGGGAAGAGCCTGCATCTAATTACATTGGTTTGACTTAGCTATAATCATGTGCTGACATGTGGAACTGCGTTCCTATGGCCTGGGCTTTAGGCATCAGTGCACCGCGCGTATAAAAAGACCTTATATTTATTTTATCAATAAAGTCAATTTGGGTTTTTTGATTGAGGGCAATCGAGAAGAATTAATTGGCCGATCATTCAATATGAACTCATGCCACTTCTCCACTCCAATATCCATATTTTAAGGTAGCATTAAATTTGGGACCCTGTTGAAAATAAAAACTAAATTAAAAAAAAAAAATTATCAATTTAATCATAAATTTATTGTACGAATGTCCAATTTAGTCATAATTTTTTTAGTTTTGCCAATGCAGATTACTATAGGAAATTGCTAATATTGCCATCTACAAGCAGCATGCCATGTAAGGCGACCGGTGATAATTAGACGCCGTTGCGCATTAGCAATTTCTGGTGATCATTGGCTTATATTAGCAAAATTAAAAAGGTTTAGGATTGAAGTGGCATTCGTACAATAAGTTTAGGACTAATTTAGTAATTATCTTCGTGGGTCTCGTGATACTTAGGGACCAAAGAAGAAAAGAGAAAGAAAAGTAGAAAAAAGTCAATTCAATCAAATAGTAGCAGCTGTTCATTAGAGAAGAAAATGAAGCCGAATCGAGCTGGAATAAAAAAATCAAGCTGGACTTGCGAATTTGCAACACGTGAATGGCGGAGGAATAGCGTGTTCGAAAGTTTGAGTGTCGATGCCGGACTTTCTCCAACAATAATGAACCTCGGTTTTAACGTTGGCAGTTTCCGTCGGTCAGCGAAACATGTCCGAGCCTTTTCTCCCCGCTCTGTTTTTTTCTTTTGTGAAAAACAAAAATAGAACTCGAAAAGATCCGTTCCTTTGTCATTTTCTGAGAGAAAAATTTAACAGATGGGCAGGAAGATTGGACCCGACCCAAGATGGGAATCAGTCGGACCAAACAAAATCAGGAGCCTGACCAAAAGACCTCGAGACCAACCCACATCATGCATTATGTCCTGAATCGATGATGCAGTTTTTAACTTTCATTAACGGGTTTGGAAAGTGAACTGGAAGAGGTGTTCGGACCAAGTTTTTCTCAGATCCGCATGCTGTTCACATGTGAATCCATGCGAGGCCTGGTCGGCTTCTGTACCCTGCATACATGGTTCTAAACGAGTCTGCTCACTGAAGAAACCATCCTGTCAATCAAGCATCTAAAACAGAGGTTGCCCATTTTGACTCTTGTCTCAGTGAAGAGCTTACTGTTGAAAAACTGCCACTTTCAGGCCAGACGCTATGCAGAAGCACGACCCTGGGAAGGTAGAAGCCAACGTGACAGGTGTGGAAGTTTAAAGCGTGATCATTTCCGGGGCGTTTCCTGATTTGACTCTCGGCCCAACTACCTCTCAAAACCATGCTTCTCCTCTGCAATGAATTGACTTGCAGTTGGCCTTTCGTCACCGTTTTTTTAATCCGAAAGAGGAAAAAAGAAAAATCCTCTCAAATACCTACGGTCTCTGGGAGTTTTATGACGCAGGTTCGCCATGGATGATGAACCTCTCCTCTCCACTCCAGGACGGCCGGAGACGTCGACGGTCAGGAGAGAATTCCCTTCGGGTTTCCTTGATCTCAACCTCGGCAGCCTCAGCACGCCGAGGCGGCAATCCACCGCCCGCCTCATAAACAACGATGCCATCATCCCCATAATCACGACGCCCCACTCTTCTTCCTTTATGAATCTCGTCGCCAACTTGACCAACAAGAAACGAGTCAGACGACACGCCCATCGCTCGCACTCGGCTCCTTCTGTGCTCACCTTCCATAAGGAGACCATCATCGACGGTGAGGATCCCCGGTCGCCCCCTAAATCGACCCCCCTGATTGTCCGGCAAGCCTTCATATGCTTCGTCTTGTACGTAATAGCCGGCATTGTGGTATACTTGACGAGCGGGAGTTTCAAAGGCACGACCACCGTCAAACCAGTCGATGCTCTGTACTTCACTGTGGTCACTCTTTGCACGATTGGCTTTGGCGACATCGTCCCCGACACGACATTCACGAAGCTGTTCACTTGTGGTTTCATACTGGTCGGCTTTGGATTTGTTGATATCCTGCTTAACGGCATGGTCGCCTACATCTGCGATCGGCAAGAGGCGGTTTTGCTGAGCACTGTGGACAGAACAAGTTCAATACGATGGTCAGGACTTATATGATCGACAAAGAGAAGGGAAGGATGAGAATTAGGATGAAAGTGTGTGTGGCTTTGGCGGTTGTGACTAGTTGCATAGCTATAGGGACTATCGTCGTGCATTTCATAGAGGATTTGACCTGGGTAGACAGTTTTTACCTGTCTGTTACATCGGTCACGACAGTCGGTTATGGGGACTACGCATTCACAACCTTGGCAGGAAGATGTTTCGCCATAATTTGGCTACTGGTAAGCACATTGGCAGTTGCCAGGGCTTTTTTATACCTGACTGAGATGAGGATCGACAAGAGGAATCGCAGAATCGCGAAGTGGGTTCTGCAGAAGAAGATGACCCTTGGGGATCTAGTTGCTGCAGACCTTGATAATGACGGATCTATCAGGTAATTGTTTCTGCTTGGTCTGTGAGCTTCTGCTAGATTTGTGCAATTCCAATATTTTTTTCCTGAAACTTTGCTAAGTTGACTAGTGACTGCTGTCATTGTTAAGACAACTATCAACACATTGCTGTTATTGGATAAACATTAGAACAATAGACATCATTGGAACCAAACCATCATACTATGCAATTAAAAAGATTAAAAAAAAAATTCAGAACTGACCCCTTAGGAGGAGATTCTGATCCGCTTGGCAAGTTGAACTTTCCTAAGATTTTGGAATATAAGTCCCTGGCCCTGCTGAAGTTTCAGGAAGCATGCATTGTTATCATCTGATAGGTGTTCATGCTTGGGATGCTCCGTTCGACTGAAAGAATGCAAGTCTCTGGGTTAATTAATGTTGAAGTACTTGTTTTGACGTTTCATCAATTGAATGAGGACGCATACAAGTGTCTTACTTTGAAGGCCATAAGCAATGTGCTTCAAATATCGAGAGTAAGTGTGTCAGGAAGTATAATTGTGAATCACTTACACTCTTGGGAATGGAATTTGTTGGAGTAAAGCTGGTAGCCTGTTAGGAGTGAATCCAAAGTCCGAATAGCCATTACGGTTAATTTTGCAATTAGATTCAGGGATATTAAAAGACAGATAACTTGAGCTGTATATTAGCACAGAGAAATAAGCTCTCTAATAGAAACAGACAATCTTGATGCTCATAAAAAAATGGTTGCACCGTGGTAGGAAAGGAAAAAAAGAAGAAGAATGTAACCAGGGTAAAGAATGCCGAAAGTCCAGTGCTACTTGCAGTGCAGATGTAAAGTAAATCAGAAAATAGTAAGAGATAATTGACAGAAACATGCTCAAGAACACAAAGTTAAAGCCAGCAAACCATAGCAGAGGGAGACGACCTACAAAACATCGAGCCACTTTTAAGATCACATTAGAAACAGTATTTTAAGATACAGAGTCAACATTAATGGTGCAATCGAACCTGCGGCCTTTGACCTTTTAAGAAGAAAAATGCCCCCTCTGATGTTATTATGAAATCTACCATTCATTTATCAAAAAGTGAGGCATTGACTGCCTGAAATGCTCGGTTGAAGCCGGATCACATGATTACTCATTCATAGTTGGTATAGTACATTGTTAGAAACTGTGGGAGACCGAAAGTGATCCGGTCTTTTCTCAGTATTAACATACCAAAGAAGACCTTTGAGCACATCTCGTCGGGTCTGTCCCTCCTCTGTATGCCAGGGTACACTATTCAAAAGCTAATGCCCTTCTGAAGTAGCATAAGTGGCTTCATCCTACGTAGTTCATTTATTAGTACAGATTACGCAATCATCTTGAACATAAAGTCGATAAAAAGCAAAATGAACAGTGTCACCCTCCGGCATGCAGAGGACTGGAAGTTTTAAAAAATCAAGGTCTTTCCCCTGAGAATGTTAACAGTTAAATCAGAACACAAACCTCTGTTTAGCTTGGATGTCCTATCATCAGCAAATTTTATTCTAAACAGCTTCCTGGGTTGTTCTTTCACTTTGCTAGTTCAGGTGGATACCATGTCTTTAATAGTCCTCATTTATGACCAAAAACATGAGTTCCAGCGAAGCTTGCACAAAGTTGATTCTGGTTATTTGGTCAGAGATGGACAGAAAAATGCTTTTATCAGTTCATGCCTTGAAATTATGTAGTACGTTCATATTAAAGACCCTTAATTCTGAAAGAGTAGCTCTTGAGGCATCGACCTTCCTATATATATATAGATGCTATTAGCATACAATGATGTTAAGCATTGCTCTCGAAGTTGAGAACTCATGATGTCTAAATTCCAGCCTCTGCTTTTGCAAGAGGAACATGACATCAAATCTTGAGAGACAAGATCAGCGTCATGGGTTCAAATGGATCACTAACTAATTTGGGAAATGAAGAAGGCAGAATGGATAAGTTCAACTAACAGGAACTTGCAGAATATATAGAATACATTTCATCTTCTCATATATCATAAGTGCAGAATGGATATTCACACTGTAGGGACAGTAGGCTTATTTCGTAGCTGGTCTAAATTACTGGGATTATTTTCATACGATACACTGTGTCGAAATACATTCCTTGCTTTCTTCTGAGTTTTTATAGCACTAAAAAAGCAGCTTCTAGGAAGGAAGAAATTCTAATGTTGACTTTGATTCCTGCAGCAAAGCTGAGTACGTTGTATACAAGCTTAAAGAGATGGGTAAAATAGCTGAAAAGGACATTGCACCGATCTGCAACCAATTTGACATTTTAGACAACACCAACTGCGGCAAAATCACACTTGCTGATATTATGGAAAGTGACTGAACCACACATTGAATAACAATCAACATGACAAATTTCTACCTTCGCGGTCCTCGGGAGCAATCCCTTTCTCTTTACAACCAGAGTGCATGGAATTGAAGGTTGGGTGACCTTTATACATCAAGTCCTACACCAGATGATGTTGGACAAGGATTATGATTGGAACGCTTCCCCCCATTCTCAGACAAAGATATGCAGAGACTTCAAACTGAAGCCAGCTATTCAATAATCGTTCCGATGAAGTCAGCTCTCAGCTCCCTAGCCAGATTGAAGACCAAGATCAACGTATATAGTGTATAGAGGAGGATAAATACTCAGTCCGTTGTTCATTAGTTGTTTATGCAATCAGTTTAGACAACGTAGTGGCCAATCAATTAATAGACCACGGAAGCACTGTCTACTGGTAGCTATTCTTTCACGCGAGGAGCCACACGATCTATTTTAGGCTATCACTGCTATTTTGATTCTCATGTGATGCTCATAGAAGTATCAACGTGTAGAAGCAGTTTTTACAGATTTGTAGGAGGAGAAACTGTCCTGCGCATAAAGACATGTTACCCCCTCAGGAGTCCTCTGGTCACTTTTAAAGAACAGAACTACGAGGGAAATGATTTTGAAGAGATTTGTGCTATATAATATACGATCATCTGCCTCTCTCCTGATTGTGTCACGTAGAGGGAACCCCAATTCCACTAGAGAATCATGAAGCACTTCACTGATGCAGCAGAGAAGTACACTCCAGAGACATGAACTTTTCTTATATTGCAGTAAGATCTCCATCTTGCTGTTGGGCTAAGTGAGGACAAGATCTTCACTTCAATCGCATGAAAACCAAGTATTTAGGGAAGTCCTTTCATCTCTATGTCACTATACTATTTTAACTACAGTCCTATTATAAGTCTTAATATGATCTGCTGAAGCGAATTGTTATTAGAATAAAACATCCGTGCACTTTTCCTTTCAGAATTCCAAGATATGCACTTAGTTCGATAACTTTACCTAAAACAAGCCATTTATCATCAATTAGTCACTGCATTTTAAGAGACATGATATCCAAACTCATGAACAATCTCCGTACTCACATTCATGAAGGCTAAGTGCCAGAGTTATGCCTTAATTGAAAGGCTGAGCGAAAAACAAGATCGAAGTTGTCAGAGTCATGAGACATCTTTCCACAAATGGGCCTATCATATGTTCCTCAAAGCACACGACCAATGGTAACCGAGAAGGAGGTTTCTAAAAATAATTCTAAAGTTGCCAAATAATCTAACTAGACATCAACCTTTCACAATCTTTGTTTTCAGAACAATGAAGTTACATGAAGAAGCAAGAAAACAAGAAGCCAAAAGAATTCATTATATATTTTGAACAACTCCAAAGGCATACGAGCAGTAGCATTTTTCTTCTACAACACAAAATTATGTACTCTTGGCCATTCTCTTGAGGATTTGTCTGAATATCATTTAATTTATTCTGATTACCACTTTACATTGCTTGAAAGATAAAAGATTAACGGGATAAGAAGTGCAAAGTGGGGCGGCAAAACGTGGGATAAATAATTCTATTTTCTAGTCAATTTCATACCAAATAATGCAGCATAAATTCTATAAAACAAGAATCATAATTGGGGCTTCATCATCCGTATTTTCAAAACAGTTACATAGCTTGTGCTTCATCATTCATGTTTGACACTTTCAAACAATTCAAGAACTTGGCCAAAAAGAAGAGCGACTATTTCATCAAAGTTATGAGGAATAATTATGGTGGAGAATTTACTTCAGGCATATTTAACAAATTCTGTGAGGATTATGGTATTCGCCATTTCTTGACGGCTCCATATTTTCCTCAAGAAAATGGCATAACTGAACGAAAAAAAGAATGTCAAATAAATAAATAAAACAACAAAATATATAAAAAGAAACGTCATAGTTACTTCTTAGACTTGTTTAATATTGATTATCGAGTAAATTGGTGTTTTTGTGTTTAGTTTCTGTTACAAAGTTCCTAATTAAAATGAATATGTTATAAATAAATGAAATGATAAGAAGATTTTTTTTTTTTTAAATCATTAGTTTAAATTCAATGAGTGCGGTGTTCCCATTTTATTTTTTATTTTTAATTGTAGAATGGATATTAATTAACAAAAAGCTAAAAGGAAATATAAATATAGAGTGTTAATAAATAAATAAATAAATAAACATAATTTTTTAAAATAATAAAATCATTTAATAAATTTAAAATAATAATAATAATAATAATAATAATAATAATAATAATAATAATAATAATAATAATAATAATAATAATAATAATAATAATCATTTAATACGTTTGATCGTTTAGATTTCTAATCAAGATAGAACTGAATATAATAGAATATAAAATCCGAGATATTGTAATATTATATCCATTGTTTGGTAATTACAGTAATAAAGTCGGATATATCCACGCCATATCATGTATATTATTTGATATAAACAGCATAGCAGCATGCATGAGCCAAAAACTTTATAAACGGATAAGGTAAAAATCCCTTATGATACTCTCTCCTATTTTTTTATTTGTTTTTGAATTTTATATTCTTCTCTTTTTTAATTAATTTCTTTTTTATGTTTTCGGTACGAAAGCTTTACTCACTTGATGAGATCAGTCTTGTATCATCCTGCAGTTTTGAGCTCTATTTTTAAGATATGAATCGTCACAATCACAATGTGGCCAACGAAAGTCGCTATATTACTCAACAAGTCAAACATCTAGAATCCCCACCTCGATCTGTCATGCACGACATGCACGACATGCACGAGGTAATATAATTCACGAAGGAAAATGACTCTTTCGCCAATCAATGAGAACCTCCTCGAACTCAATTGGAATTATTCATTCGTGGGTCCCTAGTCGGAAAACTATCCCAAAAGTCTTAAATTTATTGTCTGGTGTCTAATTCGGTCCTAACCTTTTAACAACTTGCTAATTTAGTTTTAAATAATTTAACATTGTTAATTTAATCTAAAACCTTTTAACGATTTGCCAAACTAGTCTAAACCTTTTTTATACTACTAACATGACAGGTCCTAGTCAGTGTTAGACATTTTATGTGGCATGGTTGACGTTGAAGTAGATAATTTTTAAAAAAAATTTAAAAAAATTATTGATTTTTTCTTTTCTTTTTTTCTCATCTTTTAGAAAGGACTAGTGGAGCCATCGCAGGGTTGGCAACTTCTGCTGACCAGTGGGCAAGGGTCATGAAGCCCTTGTTGGTGCCCTTGCTATGGCTCGTGAGGGTGTTGCGGCCCTTGTTAGCCTTAGCGAGGGATTGCGAGCCCTTTGCCAAATCCAGTAAGGGTTGCTCGCCCATAGCTAATAAGGGCTTTGCGGCCCTTGCCCGAGGTTGGTGGGGGTCATTGGGCCTCACTTAGTGGTTGACAGAGGTCGTTGGTGGTAATGGCTCCGTTAGTCTTGTGTAAAAAGAGGAAAAATAGAAAAAAAAAGAAAAAGAAAAAAAGGAAATAAAAAATTAGAAAAAAATTGTCCATGTTAACGTTGACCATACCACGTATGATGACCGGTATTAGCTGAAACTATCACATTAATAATACTCGGCTAAAATTAGTGGAAAGACTAAATTGACAATTTATTAGAAAAATTATAATTATTTTGGCAAATTGTTAAAATATTTATAATTAAATTGATATAATTAAAATTTATGATTGAATTAGTAAGTTGTAAAAGATTTAAGATTGACCTAACACATTTAAAGGTTTATTATCGAATTAATTGTCATATAATAAATTTTTGACTTTTTGACAATTTTTCCGGTCATTATTATATGAAATGGACGACGTGGGATCTCGGATTAATGATCAATTAGAAGTGAGATTGGGGGAAGAGCCCGCACGTAATTACGTTGGTTTGACTTAGCGATAAGCAAGTGCTGACAGGTGGAACCACCTACCTGTGGCCTGGACTTTAGGCATCAGTGCACCGCGCATATAAAAAGGATCATATAATTTTCTTTTATTAATAAAGCCGAATTCGGGGGCAGTTGAGAATAAATTTATTGGTGGGAAAATGTCACAAATGGTCCCTATACTATTATTTAATGTGCAATTTGGTGTGAACTTTCGATCGGCTTAATTTGGTCCTTGAACTATTGATAAATGTCGATTTGATCCCCGAACTTTCGATCGGCTCGATTTGGTCCCTCGAACTATTGATAAATGTCCGATTTGGTCCTTAAACTTTCAATCGACTTAATTTGGTCCTTGAACTATTGATAAATGTCCGATTTAGTCATTTATTCTTGTTTTTTTTTTTTTTTTGCTTCTTCTCTCTTCCCTCCGCCGGCTTCGGCAGAGGGAAGCCGGCGTTGGTGAGGGTCGCCCGACGCCGGCGACGGGAAGAGAGAAGAAGCAAAAAAAAAAAAAAAAAAAAGTAACGAAGGACTAAATCGGACATTTATCAATAGTTCAGGGACCAAATTGAGCCCGATCGAAAAAGTTCATGAACCAAATCGGACATTTATCAATAGTTCGGGATTAAATTAGACATTTATCAATAGTTTATGGATCAAATTGAGCCGATCGAAAGTTTAGGGACCGAATTGGACATTTATCAATAGTTTAGGGACCAAATTGAGCCGATCGAAAGTTAAGGGACCAAATCGCACATTAAGTAATAGTATAGAAAACCATTTGTGACATTTTCCCTTTATTGGCCAATCATTCAATATGAACTTATCCCGCTTCTCCACTCCAATGTCCAAATTTAAGGTAGCACGCATTAAATCGGGACCAGTTGAAAAAAAAAAAATAATAAAGAGAAAATTAAATAATTATTAGTTCAGCCATAAACTTATTATATAAATATCGCCTCAATTTTAAACTCTTCAATTTCTTCGATGTTAGTTTTATTCTTTTTATGTGGAATTCTAGTGTAGTGCTTCCACTCGATTATCGCTGGAAATCACTGGCGTTACGATTCATAAATAGCGTACCACGTAAGATGGATATTGGATGGTATGATTAGATGTTGTATTAGTTGAAGGGACCATGTTGAATGTTTTTGTGTAAATATTTAGGACTATATTAATAAAATCAAAAGGTTTAGGACATACTCATACAATAAATTTTTGACTAATTTGATAATTATATCTAGAATGATTCATATTAGGCTCTCGGGATACTTAGGGACTAAAAATGCAACAGAAAAAAGAAAAAGAAAAAGGAGAAAAAGTCAATTCAATGAAGCAATATCACTATCAGGCAGTCACTGTGGAAGCTGTTCATTACAGAAGAAAATGAAGCCAAAGGGAGCTGAAAGAAAAATCAAAGCTGGGCATGTAGAATTTCCAACACGTGAATGGCGGAGGAATAGCGTGTTTGACAGTCGAGTGTCGATGCCGGAGTCCCTTTTTTTCTTTCGGTCTAAAAGGAGTAGATTCATTCATCCTGGAAAATCAAACGTGCACCAGGGCCTCAATACATAACGTAGTTCTAAAAGAGGTTGAGAAGGGCTTTCCGTCGTTGGGCTTTGGCGGCCCAGTCCACAACAAAATTGGCTTCTCTCCTGCAGTGTCGAATCCGACAAAAATAACCAGAATTTATGCAAGCTCTGCTGAAACTCATGTTTTAGGTCATAATGAGGACCATCAAAGACGTTGTATCCACCTGAACTAGCAAAGTGAAAGAACAATCCAGGAAGCTGTCGACATTAAAAATTTGCTGATGATAGTATGTCCAAGCTGAACAAAGCTTAAGTGTGCACGTGGTACTTTACGTAACGCTTCTACTCCGGAAAGACAGTTTCTTTTCAAAATAATTATTTTTTATTTTTACTCCGGGAAATAATTTATAAGTAAAATAATGTATTTGGTAACGATAAAAAATTTCTATTTTTGAAATAGAACAAGAATAGAAATGCGTTTGGTGCGATTTATAAATTTTTGTATTTATTCGTTTTTTTCTTGCTCATAGATCGCCAACCTAGCCGGTTGCCGATTCGATTTGCCGCCGCATGATCGCCACCCACAGCCCATTGATCGTCGACTACCAGCTGTGGGAGAGGACGGTGGTCGGTGGGTTGTGGGCGGCGGTCGGCAAATGTAGCGGCGGCGAGTGGCGGTTATGTGACGGTCGTGCGGCGGTGGTGTGGCTGTTCGGCGGTGGTGTGGCTGTCCTGGTGGCGGTCGGCGGCTGTCGTGGGGCTGTCGTGCGGTGGTTGGGCGGCGGTCGTGCGGTGTTGTCGTGCGGCAGTCGGGCAGCGATCGGTGAGTGGGGGTGGTCGGTGGGTTGTGGGCAAAACAGGGGGAGGACAAAAAGAAAAAAAGAAGATAAAAATTTTAAAAACTAATTTTATCCGATTGGGTTGGATTCGGGTTTGGGTCAGGTAGCGAGTCGGACTCAAATATAATAATATTAAATATTAAAAATATATTAAAAATTTCAAAAAACAAATCAAAATTTTAAAAAATTAAAAATTTTCAAAAAATAATAAAAATTCATTTTTTTAATTCAACAACTTTCAAAGAAAATTAAAAATTCTAAAAATTTCAAAAATATTGAAAGTTCTAGTTTTTCTAAAAAATTAATTAAAAAATAGAAAATATTGAGCCCTTTGGCGGGGTTGCACTATTTGCATCTCCAAAGACTCCATTTGATAATGTTCAATTTTTCTGTTCTTTTGTTAATTAATATCCATTCTACAATTAGAAAAACAAGATGGGAACATTGGCTCATTATATTTAAATGGAAGATTTTTTTAAATCTTTTTATTGTAAAATATTTATTTTAATTAGGAATTTTAAAAAAAAAAAACTAAGACACGAAAAACACAAATCTACTCAATTAACAAGAAGGTTTCTTTTTATCTTTTTATAATCCTCATTATGACCTAAAACATGGGTTTCGATGGAGCTTGCACACGCTTGATTCTCAAGTTATTTTGGTCGGAGATGGATATAAAAATGCTTTTATCGATTCATACCTCAAAAATACGCTTTATTCCGAATGAGTAGCTCTAAAGGCGTTGGCTAGAAATGCTATATGAATTCATGAGATATATTAAGTTATATATATATATATGATTTTAGCATACAATGATATTAAGTATCGCCCTCAAATTTGAGAATTTATGATATTTAAATTCCAACTTCTACTCTTGCAAGAGCAACATGATATCAAGATTAGCATCATGGATTCAAATGGATCACTAACTAATTTGGGAAATGAAGAAGATGGGAAAGTTGAATTAATAGGAATTCGCGGCTATATTTCATTATCATGTATCATAATTGCATAATAGACGTTCGGATCGTAGGTAAAATAGATATCTTAGAGTTTACTCAGAATTTATTTACAGAATTCCCTGATAAACCTCCTCCTTCTTCATTGAAGACTCTTCATGCTCCAAGTCTCACATCATAACACAGATGAAACATTACATTTAGCCATTTATTCGAGGTTTCCTTTAAAAGCAGCAATAAGAAAACTTACCTGCATCAATTTTAAATATACTTGATAACATTCTTCAAATTCCAAACTCCTTTGCACGACTTTTTCATTGTACCTTTCTTTCTCCTGCATGAAAAGATGGCCGAATCGAATGCATTTATTTGTGGAGTTAATGATGCGTATCTTACCTCCTCGGATAGAGCCGACCATTTCTCACTCGTAGCTTTTTTCACGGCTTATTTTACCTGCAAATTATTTTCGTAAGTAAAAACAATAATCCAGTGATGGAAAGCCAATAAGAGTTTCCAGACTCAACATAGATTTGCACTCCCTGCTCCTCTTGAACTCATCATTGTCATGCATTAAGTGGTAAGAACAATCGTGACTAACAATTAAAGAGAAAAAAAATCTACTTCATCGATAACGCACTCACATAAAAATATTAAATGCCCATTTTTGATTCCCATTCCAAGAGCTCCCAGAGTTGCTAGAGTTGCTAGAGCTCCCAGCGCTCCCAAAGGGGCTAGAGCTGCTAGAGCTCCTAAAGCCCCCAGCACCGCCAAAGTTGCAATGTTGCTGAGATAGAAATTGCGTTTAGGGCGCTGGGAGCTTTAGCAGCACTAGCAGCTCTGGAAGCTTTTGGAATGGGAATCGAAAATGTGCATTTAAGATTTTCGTGTGAGTGCACTATTGATGAAGTGGATTTTTTTTCCTCTTTAATTGTTAGTTGCAGTTGTTCTTACCATTTAATGCATGGATAAGTTCAAGAGTAGTAGGGAGTGCAAATCTATGGTGAGTCTGGGAACTCTCATTTGCTTTCCATCACTGGATTATTGTTTTTACTGATGAGAATAATTTGTAGGTGAAACAAACTGTGAAAAAAGCTGCCAATGAGAAATGGTTGACTTTGTCCGAGGAGATAAGATATGCATTATTAGCTCCACAAATAAATGCATTTTGATTCGGCCTCTCTTCATGCAGGAGAACGAGAGATACGGTGAGAAAGTCATGCAAAGAAGTTTGGAATTTGAAGAATGTTATCAAGTATATTTAAAATTGATGCGGGTAATTTTTCTTATTACTGCTTTTAAAGGAAATCTCGGATAAATGGATAAATGGATAAATGTAATGTTTCCATCTGTGCTATGATATGAGGCAAGAGCATGAAGTATTCAATGAAGAAGGAGGAGGTTTATCAGGGAATTAAATAAATTTTGAGTAAACTCTAAGACATTTATTTTACCTATAGTCTGAGCATTTGTTATGCAATTATGATACATGAGGATGAAATATATGCTGTGAGTTCCTATCGGTTTAACTTTCCCATTCTATCTTCTTCATTTTTCAAATTAATTAGCGATCCATATAAACCATGATGCTGATCTTGATGTCATGTTGCTCTTGCAAAAACAAAAATTGAAATTTAGATATCATGAGTTCTCAATTTTGAGGGCAATGCTTAACATCATTGTATGCTAAAATCGTGTATATATAACATTCATTATTATGAAGGAGTCAACGCCTCTCGTTCGGAATAAAGGGTCTTTAATATGGACATGTTACATGTTTTTGAGATATGAATCGATAAAAGCATTTTTTTGTCCATCTCCGACCAAAATAATCAGAATTTGTGTAAGCTCTGTTGAAACTTGCTAATTGAGTAGATTGGTGTTTTTCATGTCTTAGTTTCTCTTTGAAAATTCCGAATTAAAATGAATATTTTGCAATAAAAAGATTTAAAAAAATTTCGATTTAAATATAATGAGTTAATATTTCCATCCTGTTTTTCAAATTGTAGAATAGGTATTAATTAACAAAATGATAGAAAAATTGAACGGAGTTTTGGAAATGCGTGCGAACCCGCCAAAGGGCTCAATTCGCCCGCGCGAGGAGGCACGTAAAATTCAGTTTGGGCGCTCCAAACGGCGGGCGCCCGCCGGTTCTCCACGTCATCGCCCCCGCTGAACCGAGCCGATCCATTTCTCCATATCCTCGGAGCGGTGCTCCTCTCGAATGGCACCGCGTTGCTACGGGGCGCGACTCTCCTCCTCCTCATTCTTCATGGCCTCCCGTTCTCCCCGCGGCTTCGCTCCGTCCCTCTTCTTCGCTCTCCTCTTTCCAGTTAAATTTTCCCGATCCTCTCCTTATAGAGCTAAAGCTTCTCCATGACCTCGACGGATGCCAGAGATTTCGTATGGCGTGCCTTTTCAGTTTTGTTCTTTTTCTTTTCTTTTGTTTTGATCGTGTCGGTGTCGACTCTGCTGGGCTGGAACAGCCGAGCTTGGACTTCGCGTTGGCCATGGTCGAGCGTTGAATTGAGGAATCGCCCCGGGCTCTGCGGGAATTCGTGCTGGCGAAGGCAGCATGCTGGGCGAGGATCTCTGGACCGATGGGCTCGCTTGTGCCTTCGAGTTTAGACGGGCGGGAGGAGAACGAAGGAGCGCGAGTCTGGATGTCAACGCAGTGTTGCATGCCGCGGCCAGGATGACGGGAATAGTGCCACGGCCATGCTCTAGAAGAATTTCGAGGGGGTCATTGGGTGCCAATTGGCTGGGTGATGATGTCACAGTTGCGGACATAGCAACTCCGTGCTGGGAGCGGCCAGTGGGCCCCACTTGGTGGTGCCATATAGTGGCAGATCACCCATTCGTCTAATCATGGTTGAGCAATGCACAGTGGCTACATCCTGCCGCAAGTATATCTCTGCGCGATGAAAGTAGGCTGATGAGTGAACGAACGAAGCACCTTCTCTATGTGGCAATCAAAATGTGTAATGGTTGACATATCCTTTCGTGGCCCTTTTTTTTTTTAAATTAGAAGGGATTATTTGCGTTTGAAGTTCGGATATTCTTAAGATGTCTGATTACTCTCTTTCAAATTAGATTGATTTAAGATGGGTTTTGCTTGCATTTGACTTGGTTCAATGCCTTTAATACTCTTGGTTTTCCTGCCTTTTGACCCTCTCGACAAAGAGTCACCGCATCGACATCTTTCTTAGGTCCATTATACGCTTGTGACTGAACATCTGAGCCAGTAAACTTCCTTTTCCGTTCAAGTATCCTTTTCTTCGTCGTAGTTTGTTTTCTTGGTGCTCAGTTTGCTGCTGACATTGCTGTGAGTGTGAGCAGGAAGAAGATAGCTCAGTAAATGCCAGTCTACTATAATCACTAAATAGACAATACAATGCCACAAGAGTCTTGTAAACTTATTTTCCACCTCTAATTGATCCTTGTGGAATGAGCAAGTACAAAAAAAATGGTGTCGTACAGAATTTCCAGTCCTGTTTTGAGATAATGTAGTAAAAGATTGGTTGTTAGGCTGCCAAGATTACAATCTAGCTCAGTCTTGCCTAGGTTAATGTGAACATTCAAACATGTTACGGCAAAGCTTCTATCACAGTGGAAAGAGACTAGAAATTCTGACTAATCAAGGTATGAGTACAGCCCAGGTGGAAAGAGGCCCTTCGGCGAGCGACTGCGATGAGGCAACCGGGAGAGAGCTGTGCGACGAGGAGGAAGAAGAGGCCATGGTTAGGGTTTTAGCAAGAAGAGGGAGGGGGTGGTGGGGGACGATGGAAAGAAACCGGGGCCAGAGAGGGCAGTGGTGTGGGGTGTGGGGAGATAAACCGAGGAGGGGGAGGGGGAATGGGGGAGATTGATGGGGGTGGGAGCAGGTACTGTGAGCAAGGAAGAAATTGACGTGGGGTGAGGGGAGAGAGAGAGCAGGGAAGAAATCCAGAGGAAGATTTTGGGGTGGTGTGGGGAGCAAATGCTATCGTGCAGGGAGGGGAGGGGGAGAGAGAGAGTAGGGAAAAAAATTCAGGGGAAGATTTTGGGGTGGTGGTGCGGGTAGCAGGTGCTGTCGTGCATGGAGGGGCGGGGGGGAGAGAGAGGGAAGAAATCAAAAGGAAGATTTTGGGGTGGCATGGGGTGGCTAGGGGGATAGGGGGAGAGAAAACGGGGGAGGGAAATGATTTTCGGGGATGAGAGTTTAGAGAGAAAAGAGAGGGAAATAATTTTTGGGAGCTTTTTTAGGAGGAATAATTTTGAGCGGCAAATTATTTTTGTTATAAAAATAAATAAATGAATTAAAAGTGATTTCGAAAAGTAAAAATATTGAATGTTAAATAATAATAAATTTTGATGATTATAGAATATCATAGATTTATTTAAATAAAGTTGATTCTATTTTTTTGTTAGTCATTAGTTTCATTCATAATTTTTGTTAAAGTTAAAAACATGTTCCCAAATATAGGTACGCATTAATTATGAATATATCTTTTAAATTTTCTATGAATAAATTTATTAATATTATTAGTGTAAATTCATTGTAAACTCTTTTTATTTATTTATGAATCTGAATCAAATTAATTAAAAGTAAAAATATTTATTTAATAATAACGTGTCCCAACGTGTTGGAATTCTCTATTTTTGAGAAATGACATGTCGGCGTGTCGTGTCGTGTCACGTGTCCGTGTCGCGTGTCCGTGCTTACTTAGATAATGGCTAGGGAATTTCATTAGGAACTTAGCTCAATCTCTTTTTCCTTGTAGCTTTGCACTATTAGGGACAATAATTTTTAATAGTGCACTATATCAACAGATCACTTGTTACTACTTATATAAAGCTAATTCATGGGATCACCAATCACATAGGTTGGATTATCATCACTATTGATTTTCTTTAATTGGCTTGTGCCATTCCCAGAGGATTGGACAAAATCCATTTCTGACTTCATATAATTAATTGACATAATTCCATCTCTCAATCGGATGTGTCCATTTTTTTCATTGAAAATTTTTCATTGTAATGGTTATTGTCATAGAGCAATCATAATACTTATACACATAAGGTGTTAATTTCTTCCCAAAGGAATATATGTTAAGAGTTTCTCAATTACTTAGTCTCATTTTCAGATATAAGTTTGAGACGAATATTCCCTTTCTTCAAGAATTGGGGTTGTTATCAAACGACCAAAAATAAATATTTTTCTTATCTTCTTGTTCCTACTGACGTGTAGGAGGATATTTGCACATACATGCCTAACAGCACCTTAGTCTACTACTCATTCTTTCACATTGGCCATAATATTAGCCTAGAAAATGACCACAATAATTACATCATCAAATCATCTGCTTCAACCAAGTCGAATTTTGGTTTAGCAAGATTGTCTTTTTCCCCACAATTTCGTTTGGTTGATTTCAAAACTATAGTATCTCTACTGAAGGTGAACACATAATCTATAGCGGATTTTGTCTCATCTAAATCCAAGATTTAGTTAACATCACTGTATACTTCTAATACAATGGAAAATCCACCATGTAAAATGCCTTGATTATATCACTATGAGGCATCCCATAGAGTAGGGAACATGTAGCCTTTAGCCATGTCTTAATATCAAATTGTCAGACTATAAATCAATCTTGGAGGCATCCCTAACAATGATAATATCGATACGAAGAGCAAAACAACCCATGGCTAGAGCCCATATCATATAAAAACATTCACCATGTCATAACAAGTAATATAATTAACATCACATCAAATGTATAGATATGCATGTTCATGTTCATGTTATAAAACAAGATAATGTCAATTATATTAAATATGGCGGTGAATCTTTTCACCAACCATCCAAAGCTAATCTACACAAATATGATTATTATTGTTGATTCTATTGTTATCATTTCTCTTGTTGACTGAGAAATGGAAGTATAAATAGTATATTTAAACAAATTTTAGTTTAAAGACGACTGGATATCACTAATTATGAGATCTCATGTTGGATTGTGACATAGTCGTGTAATTTCATGTTGTTTAGAAATTGCGTTAATGCATTTTATGTCATTGAGAAATTGCATTGAGGACCGATAAGAAATAGTGTATATTTTGATCACATGTTTAGAAACCACTTGATTCTCGGTGAGGCTACACCTTAACAAATACCAATGCTAAGGATCCAAGGGCTGTCTCCTCAAAAGAGTTGGGATCCATCGCTCTCTCAAAGTGTCCTCATGCTCAGTCACAGCGGGATGGGCATGGTTCATCTAGGACCAAAGCCCCCTCCCCTTCTGTTTTCCTCTTCCCCTCTCCCATCTTTTCACGAATCCCTTTCTCTCACATCGCCCATAGCTGTTGTTTACCGCTTGTAGATCCATCGTCCATTCTCTTGCGGACATTGTTTTCTTGACATCCACGAAATTCCTAGACGTAACAAATTATCGTTTTGTCATTGAGTGTCTTTAAATTACTTCTTAAGCAACTAATGATTATCAACGAATTCACTTTTTCTCGAGACCTGTCATTATTTATTAATGCTAAGGAGAGCAGTATAATCTCGCTAAATTATGCATATCGATTCCCCGAAATAGTGCACTTGGCTTGCTCTAGTCCAAAACATGATCAATTGTTTAAGCTCTTGAAGCTGCCACAATCCAGTAGGTCGTGAGCAGGAGATTGTTCCTAGACCGAACTCTGATAGAAAGACGCATCACTTTCGATGATTAATTGCCAGTATTGCAGAGCAGGCTTCCCACAATATTTACCCCACTTAAAGACGCCATTCAATCTTAGAATACACACGTTTCGAAGGATCCCATGCCTCCCTATCTTTTGAGCTTCGGTTTTCAAGGGATGATCATATTGCCCTATTTCGGCTAGTAGTGCTTTGTCCATTCTTCTGATTCTTTATTCACAGCAAAAGGAATTCGAGTACTGTTCTCTTACTCGTGAAGAAAGGAATGGACAATACTTGGTGGGCAACCACCCTAAGGAGATTCCGTCCGACCTTTCCTCTATGAAGAAAGTAACGAGCAAGAATAAGCTAAAAGAAATCTTCAAACACTCCTCTCCTCTCCTCTCACCTCATCAACAAAAAAGGACACGGAAAGGGCCCTTGCCCATTGCTTCTAGCTCACAACGTCTACCATTTTCAATGTTGTGATGCAAAATGAGTCATGTTTGTTATCTTTTTTATGTCTCCAACCCCTTCTTGTTACTTAAAAGGGATTCACCAACTGCCCATGCCATAGGGAGACAATGATAAAATGGGACCAAGAGAGGGGGAGGGAGGTGGGACACAATTCACCATGTACGTCACCATCTCCTAATTAAAACAAAAAATATGAGATATAAAATAAATAAAAATGAAACATATAATCACCTCATTATCACACAACTCCTTCATTACACTCACTCTATATATAGCACACGATCTGCTTCTACTCTTCTCTACCCCGGCATACTTCTGTTCTGAATATGAATAATGGTGCCCGCTTACTTCAACGATTTAATGAGTTCACTGCTGCTCGGCATGCATACGATGAAAATGAATTCAACTTGGCTCTCAAGTAAGTAATGCGATTGTTTTTTTTTTATTTGCCAATTTTTTTTTTTGCTCTAACGTATATTTTATTGTCTTCAAACTTCAAGAACGGGAAGACTATGTGCAAAGAATCAACCAAGCAGAAAATTGCTTGCATCGCGTCCTTAATAAGATAAGGGGAAACGTGTTGGATGCAAACCGTGCAATCCCAAGATCTCCATAACCAGAACAAGAGCACAAATGATTGAGTAAAAAGATTAACGCACATGATTTTGAATCTATCGTTCTTGATGCGGAAGCGAAAAAGCGATGATTCATGTGCAAGTCATTTTCCTCTATTGCCCTCCGTATTATTAGCTCAATAAAACGGCCCCCTCATCCTTTAGCGCTAGGTAAACGCTCATTATGTGAGGATACTAGTAAGAATTAGGATTAGAGGAGACTTGAGAGTTTCCAACTAGGCCCTCTCATTACGGGCCAGACTCAACTCGGCCCACAATAGCTAGTCTCATATTAAACTAATTAAAAAACCTTCTATCTTATCTTAGACCAACTCCGTAAAACGGTAAATTATAATATCAATTAATGTAGCTCATATTAAGAAAACTTGGGCTATAATAATTGAAATTGTACTCTATATGTGTACATTAGTCTAGAAATAATTCTTAATAGTCATTCTTATCCCATAAGGTCTCAAACACCGAATCATGGCGGTAACTGCATGTATACACGCAGAGCTTTCCGTGGTGACGAATGCTTTCAACTTTATTGATATGGATTCAATATGGTAGTGTGGCAAATGGATAACATCTCTCATAAATAGAACCCATTTGTCAGTCATCAGTCTCTTACCTTAAGCGTCACAAAAAACTTGTGCCACTAGAGAATGTCTTTATGGTTCCAATGAACCCACATATACCTTGTCATTTACGGTTAACATTTCTTTATAAATAACAAGACATATGCACAAGAATAATAACCGGATGCCCTTAGCCTTCACTCAAGGTTTATACAATACCTTAAGACTTTATCAACATGTACTCAACATAATAACACATTCAAAAATATTTTATTGAATGCAAAATTTGATATATATCAAACTGTTACTAAATGTAATGAACACATATGTAAACTGTATTACAAGAAAAACCAAAATAACTTCTACTAAACAACAGCATCTCATGATACTCTTAAACCCATATTAATGACATGCTCTTAAACCAAAATAGCTTTGGTTTTCGAGGGATGATCATGTTGCCCTATTTCGGCTAGTAGTGCTTTGTCCATTCTTCTGATTCTTTATTCACAGCAAAAGGAGTTCGAGTATCGTTCTCTCACTTGTGAATAAAGGAATGGACAATGCTTGGTGGGCAACCACCCTAAGGAGATTCCGTCCGACCCTTCCTCTATGAAGAAAGTAACGAGCAAGAATAAGCCAAAAGAAATCTTCAAACATCCCTCTCCTCTCCTCTCACCTCATCAACAAAAAAGGACACGGAAAGGACCCTTGCCCATTGCTCCCAGCTCACGACGTCTACCATTTTCAATGTTGTGATGCAAAAGGAGTCATGTTTGTTATCTTTTATGTCTCCAACCCCTTCTTGTTACTTAAAAGGGATTCACCAACTGCCCATGCCATAGGGAGACAATGATAAAATGAGACCAAGAGAGGGGGAGGGGGTGGGACACAATTCACCATGTACGTCACCATCTCCTAATTAAAGCAAAAAATATGAGATATAAAATAAATAAAAATGAAACATATAATCACCTCACTATCACACAACTCTTTCATTACACTCACTCTATATATAGATCACGATCTGCTTATGCTCTTCTTTACCCCGGCACACTTCTGTTCTGAATATGGATAATGGTGCTCGCCTACTTCAACGATTTAATGAGTTCACTGCTGCTCGGCATGCATATGATGAAAATGAATTCAACTTGGCTCTCACGTAAGTAGTGCAATTGTTTTTTTTTTTTATTTGCCAAATTTTTTTGGCTCTTATGTATATTTTATTGTCTTCAAATTTCAAGAACGGGAAGGCTATGTGCAAAGACTTAACTAAGCAGAAAATCGTATGAACCGCATCCTTAATAGGATAAGGGAAACGTGTTGGATGCAAACCATGCAATCCCAAGATCTCCATAACCAGAATAAGAGCATCGATGATTGAGTAGAGATATTAATATTCATCGTTCTTGATGCGGAAGCGGAAAAGCGATGATTCACGCGCAAGTCCTTTTCCTCTATTGCCATTCGTATCACTAGCTCAATAAGACGGCCCCCTCATCCTTTAGCGCTAGGTAAACGCTCATTATGTGAGGATACTAGTGATAATTAGGGTTAGAGGAGAGACTTGAGCACTATTTATAGAGTTTCCAATCAGGCCCTCTCATTACGGGTCAGGCTGGACTCGGGCCACACTAGCCAATCTTATATTAGACTTATTAAGAACATTTTATCTTATCTTAGACCGATACCGTAAAACGGCAAATTACAATACAAATTAATGTAGCCCACATCAGGAAAACTCTTACATTATCCCACTTGGGCTATATTAATTAAAATTGTACTGTACACGCGCACATTGGTCCAAATATAATTCTTAATAGTCATTCCTATCCCATAAAGTCTCAAACACCGAATCATGGCGGTGATTGCATGTATACACGCAGAGCTTTCCATGGTGAAGAGTGCTTTCAACTTTATTGATATGGATTCAATATTGCAGTGTGGCAAATGGATAACATCTCTCATAAAGAGATCTCATTTGTTAGTCACCATTCTCTTACCTTAAGCGTCACAAAAAACTTGTGCCACTAGAGAATGTCTTTATGGTTCCAATGAACCTACATATGCCTTATCATTTACGGTTAACATTTCTTTATAAATAACAAGACATATGCACAAGGATAATAACCGGATGCCCCTAGCCTTCACTCAAGGTTTATACAATACCTTAAGACTTTATCAACATTTATTCAACATAATAAAAGCACATTCAAAAATATTTTATTGAATGCAAAAGTTAATACATATCAAATCGTTACTAAATGTAATGAACACATATGTAAATTGTGTTATAGTAAAACAAAAATAGCTCCCACTATACAACATCATTTCATGATACTCTTAAACCCATATTAATGACATACTCTTAAACCAAAATAATTTCGATTTCTGAGAGATGATCATGTTGCCCTGTTTCGGCTAATATTGCTTTGTCCATTCTTCTGATTCTTTATTTACAGCAAAAGGAGTTCGAGTACCATTCTCTTACTTGTGAATAAAGGAATGGACAATACTTGGTAGGCAACCACCCTAAGGAGATTCCGTCCGACCTTTCCTCTATGAAGAAAGTAACGAGCAAGAATAAGCTAAACGAAATCTTCAAACACTCCTCTCCTCTCCTCTCACCTCATCAACAAAAAGGACACGGAAAGGGCCCTTGCCCATTGCTCCTAGCTCACGACGTCTACCATTTTCAATGTTGTGATGCAAAAGGAGTCCTGTTTGTTATCTTTTTATGTCTCCAACCCCTTCTTGTTACTTAAAAGGGATTCACCAACTGCCCATGCCATAGGGAGACAATGATAAAATGAGACCAAGAGAGGGGGAGGGGGTGGGACACAATTCACCATGTACGTCACCATCTCCTAATTAAAGCAAAAATATGAGATATAAAATAAATAAAAATGAAACATATAATCACATCATTATCACACAACTCCTTCATTACACTCACTCTATATATAGCACACGATCTGCTTCTACTCTTCTCTACCCGGCACACTTCTGTTCTGAATATGAATAATGGTGCCCGCTTACTTCAACGATTTAATGAGTTCACTGCTGCTCGGCATGCATGCGATAAAAATGAATTCAACTTGGCTCTCAAGTAAGTAATGCGATTGTTTTTTTTTTATTTGCCAATTTTTTTGGCTCTTACGTATATTCTATTGTCTTCAAACTTCAAGAACGGGAAGACTATGTGCAAAGAACCAACCAAGTAGAAAATTGCCTGCATCGCGTCCTTAATAAGATAAGGGGAAACGTGTTGGATGCAAACCGTGCAATCCCAAGATCTCCATAACCAGAACAAGAGCATAAATGATTGAGTAAAAAGATTAACGCACATGATTTTGAATCTATCGTTCTTGATGCGGAAGCAGAAAAAGCGATGATTCATGTGCAAGTCATTTTCCTCTATTGCCCTCCGTATTATTAGCTCAATAAAACGGCCCCCTCATCCTTTAGCGCTAGGTAAACGCTCATTATGTGAGGATACTAGTAAGAATTAGGATTAGAGGAGACTTGAGAGTTTCCAACTAGGCCCCACTCTCATTACGGGCCGACTCAACTCGGCCACAATAGCAAATCCATATTAGACTAATTAAAAAACATTCTATCTCATCTTAGACCAACTCCGTAAAACGGTAAATTATAATATCAATTAATGTAGCTCATATTAAGAAAACTTGGGCTATAATAATTGAAATTGTACTCTATATGCGTACATTAGTCTAGAAATAATTCTTAATAGTCATTCTTATCCCATAAGGTCTCAAACACCGAATCATGGCGGTAACTGCATGTGTACACGCAGAGCTTTCCGTGGTGACGAGTGCTTTCAACTTTATTGATATGGATTCAATATGGTAGTGTGGCAAATGGATAACATCTCTCATAAATAGAACCCATTTGTCGGTCATCGGGCTCTTTACCTTAAGCGTCACAAAAAACTTGTGCCACTAGAGAATGTCTTTATGGTTCCAATGAACCCACATATGCCTTGTCATTTACGGTTAACATTTCTTTATAAATAACAAGACATATGCACAAGAATAATAACCGGATGCCCTTAGCCTTCACTCAAGGTTTATACAATACCTTAAGACTTTATCAACATGTATTCAACATAATAACAACACATTCAAAAATATTTTATTGAATGCAAAATTTGATATATATCAAACTGTTACTAAATGTAATGAACACATATGTAAACTGTATTACAGTAAAACCAAAATAACTTCTACTAAACAATAGCATCTCATGATACTCTTAAACCCATATTAATGACATGCTCTTAAACCAAAATAGCTTTGGTTTTCGAGGGATGATCATGTTGCCCTATTTCGGCTAGTAGTGTTTTGTCCATTCTTCTGATTCTTTATTCACAGCAAAAGGAGTTCGAGTATCGTTCTCTCACTTGTGAATAAAGGAATGGACAATGCTTGGTGGGCAACCACCCTAAGGAGATTCCGTCCGACCCTTCCTCTATGAAGAAAGTAACGAGCAAGAATAAGCCAAAAGAAATCTTCAAACATCCCTCTCCTCTCCTCTCACCTCATCAACAAAAAAGGACACGGAAAGGACCCTTGCCCATTGCTCCCAGCTCACGACGTCTACCATTTTCAATGTTGTGATGCAAAAGGAGTCCTGTTTGTTATCTTTTTTATGTCTCCAACCCCTTCTTGTTACTTAAAAGGGATTCACCAACTGCCCATGCCATAGGGAGACAATGATAAAATGAGACCAAGAGAGGGGGAGGGGGTGGGACACAATTCACCATGTACGTCACCATCTCCTAATTAAAGCAAAAAAATATGAGATATAAAATAAATAAAAATGAAACATATAATCACCTCATTATCACACAACTCCTTCATTACACTCACTCTATATATAGCACACGATCTGCTTATACTCTTCTCTATCCCGACACACTTCTGTTCTGAATATGAGTAATGGTGCCCGCTCACTTCAACGATTTAATGAGTTCACTGCTGCTCGGCATGCATGCGATGAAAATGAATTCAAACTTGGGTCTCAAGTAAGTAATGCGATTGTTTTTTTTTTATTTGCCAATTTTTTTTGGCTCTTATGTATATTTTATTGTCTTCAAACTTCAAGAACGGGAAAGCTATGTGCAAAGAATTAACTAAGCAGAAATCGTCTAAACCGCATCTTTAATATATAATGGAAACGTGTTGGATGCAAACCATGCAATCTCAAGATCTCTATAACCAGAATAAGAGCACATATGATTGAGTAGAAATATTAACGCACATGATTTGGAATTCATCGTTCTTGATGCGGAAGCGGAAAAACGATGATTCACGCACAAGTCCTTCTCCTCTATTGCCATCCGTATCACTGGCTTAATAAGACGGCCCCTCAGCCTTTAGCGCTAGGTAAACGCTCATTATGTGAGGATATTAGTGATAATTAGGGTTAGAGGAGAGACTTGAGCACTATTTATAGAGTTTCCAACCGGGTTCTCTCATTACGGGTCAGGCTCGACTCGGGCCACACTAACCAATCTCATATTAGACTTATTAAGAAACATTCTATCTCATCTTAGATCAATCTCGTAAAACGATAAATTACAATATGAATTAATGAAAAACTCTTACATTATCCCACTTGGGCTATATTAATTAAAATTGTATTGTACATGCGCACATTGGTCCATAGATAATTCTTAATAGTCATTCCTATCCCATAAAGTCTCAAACACCGAATCATGATGGTGACTGCATGTATACACGCAAAGCTTTCCATGGTGACGAGTGCTTTCAACTTTATTGATATGGATTCAATATGGTAGTGTGACAAATGGATAACATCTCTCATAAAGAGATCCCATTTGTCAGTCACTATTCTCTTACCTTAAGCGTCACAAAAAACTTGTGCCACTAGAGAATGTCTTTATGGTTCCAATGAACTCACATTTACCTTGTCCTTTACAGTTAACATTTCTTTATATATAACAAGACATATGCACAATGCTAATAACCAGATGCCCCTAGCCTTCATTCAAGGTTTATACAATACCTTGAGACTTTATCAACATGTATTCAACATAATAACAACACATTCAAAAATATTTTATTGAATGCAAAAATTGATACATATCAAATCGTTACTAAATGTAATGAACACAAATGTAAACTTTATTACAGTAAAATCAAAATAGCTCCCACTAAATAACAACATCTCATGATACTCTTAAACCTATATTAATGACTTGCTCTTAAACCAAAATAGCCTCGGTTTCCGTGGGATGATCATGTTGCCCTGTTTCGGCTAGTAGTGCTTTGTCCATTCTTCTTATTCTTTATTCACAGCAAAAGAAGTTCGAGTACCGTTCTCTCACTTGTGAAGAAAGGAATGGACAATGCTTGGTGGGCAACCACCCTAAGGAGATTTCGTTCTACCATTCCTCTATGACGAAAGCAATGAGGAAGAGTAAGCCAAAAGAAATCTTCAAACACTCCTCTCCTCTCCTCTCACCTCATCAACAAAAAAGGACACAAAAAAGACTCCTACCTATTGCTCCTAGCTCACGACGTCTACCCTTTTCAATGTTGTGATGTAAAAGAAGTACTATTTGTTATCTCTTTTATGTCTCCAACCCCTTCTTGTTACTAAAAAGGGAATCACCAATTGCCCATGCCATAGGGAGACAATGATGAAAGAAGACCAACAGAGGGGGGGACACAATCCACCATGTACGTCACCATCTCCTAATTAAAGCAAAAAATATGAGATATAAAATAAATAAAAATGAAACATATAATCACCTCATTATCACATAACTCCTTCATTACACTCACTCTATATATAACACACTTCTATCCTGAATATGGATAATGGCGCCCGCCTATTTCAACAATTTAATGAGTTCACTGTTGCTCGGCATGCATGCGATGAAAATGAATTCAACTTGGCTCTAACGTAAGTAGTGTGATTGTTTTTTGTTTTTGTTTTTGTTTTTTTTTTTTGGCCAAATTTTTTTTTGGCTCTGATGTATATTTTATTGTCTTCAAACTTCAAGAATGGGAAGGCAATGTGCAAAGACGTGTTGGATGTAAGCAGAAAATCGTCTGAACCACGTCCTTAATAGGATAAGGAGAAACGTGTTGGATGCAAACCGTGCAATCCCAAGATCTCTATAACCAGAATAAGAGCACAGATGATTGGGTAGAAGGATTAACGTATATGATTTGGAATTTATCGTTCTTGATGCGGAAGCGGAAAAGCGATGATTCACGCGCAAGTCATTCTCCTCTATTGCCTTCCGTATCACTGGCTCAATAAGACCGCCCCCTTAGCCTTTAGCGCTAGGTAAACGCTCATTATGTGAAAATACTAGCGAGAATTAAGATTAGAGAAGAGACTTGAGCACTATTTATAGAGTTTCCAACCAGGTCCTCTCATTATGGCCCAAGCTCAACTCGGGCCACACTGGCCAGTCTCATATTAGACTTATTAAGAAACCTTCTATCTCATCTTAAACCAACCACATAAAACGGTTAATTACAATATCAATTAATGTAGCCCACATCAGGAAAACTTTTACATTATCCCACTTGAGTTATATTAATTAAAATTGTACTGTATGTGCGCACATTGGTTTAGAGATAATTCTTAATAGTCATTCCTATTCCATAAAGTCTCAAACACCGAATCATGGCGGTGATTGCATGTATACACGCAGAGCTTTCTATGGTGACGAGTGCTTTCAACTTTATTGATATGGATTCAATAAGATAGTGTGGCAAATGGATAACATTTCTCATAAAGAGATCACATTTGTCAGTTACCATTCTCTTATCTTAAGCATCACAAAAAACTTGTGCCACTAGAAAATGTCTTTATGGTTCCAATAAACCCACATATGTCTTGTCCTTACGGTTAACCTTTCTTTATATATAACAAGACTAATAACCGGATGCCTCTAGCCTTCACTCAAGGTTTATACAATACCTTGAGACTTTATCAACATGTATTCAACATAATAACAACACATTCAAAAATATTTTATTGAATGCAAAAGTTGATACATATCAAACCGTTACTAAATGTAGCGAACATAGATGTAAACTTTATTACAGTAAAACTGAAATAGCTCCCACTAAACAACATCATCTCATGATGCTCTTAGGCCCATATTAATGACATGTCATTCAAGAACAGAAGATCAAAGTCCCTTAGTTAGTGGATTTGCAACTATATTATCTGTGAAAATATGCCATATTATAACGTTACCTTTCTGTACCTTTTTTTATGATAAAAAATTTTGACTACTATATATTTAGACCCCTTGAAACCTTTGTTATTAATAAAAATACTACAAATTTATTTTTTCAATACAATCGTATGGGTCAATCCATAAAGTTAAATACAATCAACTCCTTAATAAGCCTAATAGCCCAAGTAACAGCTTAAAAGAATGTTACTAACGCTACTAAAATAGTAGAAAATGACATAGAACTTTATTTACTGCATTTCCTGTTATCATAAATATGTATTCTGTTATTGATCCCATGTCATTCTAACAGTCGAAAAGTTTACATTAAATACCCTATTAGCTGCAAATCCTGAACATGTTTATAAATCAGCATATAATCTCTTGTCCTCTTTAAGTACCTTAAAATCTTCTTGGCAGTCCTGAATTTGACTGATATCTGCCTAGAAGTCCCGTCGCAAAAACGATATTTAGTTTAGTGCAAATTCGAGCATATATTATATTTTTAAGTGCACTAACACAAGGTACACCCTTTAATTAGATTTTCTCAATATCTAAATAAGGAAAATATAATAGATTCGGTCCATCACACTTAATGACAAAAGCAATTCCTAGTTTGCAATGATGTATATTGAATATTTCCAAAATATGATCAGCAAATGTCCGCTGAGCATTGTAACAATCCAAAAAAGCTAGAAACTATCGAAGAATTGTATGACGAGCATTATATTTATATTAAGCCTTCGGAAGGAACTCATCCATGACAAACATACTTTCTTTGTAAATATAATAAAGTGTCGACACGTAAATTCAAATGTACTTTTAAAAAAAATTTGAATGATATTCCAAACTTTAACATGCATTTTCACTTTTTTTTAAGCAAAGTGGCGCCATCACGTGCGCATGCTTGAAGCGCCCCCAGCCCCTACGATCGATCCCCAACACCGATCACGAGGTATGTGGTTTGTTTACTAAATGCTCGATTTTGCAATTGCGTTAAGCAAAATCTCTCCCAATTCTCCATCGTCAGTAACAAAGCGGTCTTAATTCCTTATTAGTGAGATACGTGTGAGATAGCTTTTGAGTTGGCTAACTTGGTTCGAGCCCTTGTTTTCATCTTTCAATATCATCCCCAACATAAGGAAAGAGGGATGTGATTGACATTTCTGTACGTTCGGAACAGGCTGTGCCTATCTAAAAGCTGAACACACCCCTCATTTTTCTCGGCGATAATATCCTAAATTACTAATGACTCATTTGAATTATTATAGCGTGCATTGTGTCGGATGTTCGAGATTTAGAGTTATAATGTGACATGAGAATGAAAACCCGCCTCACGATTCATCAGTGCTCGAATGTCTAATGAAGAAAGCGAGTAATCGCAAATCTTTTTTAAGGGGGATCGGTCATTATATTTATAGTAAATTTTGTCGCATCGAGACGGAAGAATTACTTTATCATGAGTTTTAGCTGAATATGAATATGTAATCCATAATATACAGCACGAGGGTCATTTTGCACTCTCCATGCGGGGTATTTGAATTTTTTTTTTTTCACCCAATTTTTGATGAGGTTACGCCTTAACCAATACCAATGCCAGGGATCGGAGGGCTGTCCCCTCGAAAGAGTTGGGGTCCGTCGCTCTCTCAAAGTGTCCTCCTGCCTAGTCTCAGCTGGATGGTCTTGTTTCCATCAAGGACCAAACCCCACTCCCTTTCTGTTTTCCTCTTCCCCTCTCCCATCTGTTCACCAATCCCCGTCTCTCACGTTGCCCACAACCGTTGTCTACCGCCGGTAGATCCATCATCCATCCGCTCACGGACATAGTTTTCTTGACATCCACAAAATTCCTAGATGTAACGAATCGTCCACGAAATAAGCTATGTAACAGAAACAGATAATCTCGATGCTCATAAAAAATGGTCGCATTGTGGTAATAAAGAAGAAGAAAGAATGGAATCTGGGTAATGAAAGCCTGAAGAAATCCGGTGCTACTTGCAGTGCAGATGTAAAGTAAATCACAAAATAGTGCGAGATAATTGGCAGAAACATTCTCTAGAGCACCAAATTGAAGCCGGCAAAGCATAGCAGAGGGAGACAACTGACAACACATCGAGCTGCCTCTAAGATCGCATTAGAAAGTATTTTAAGATACAGAGTCAACATCAATGGCGCGATCAAACCAGTGGCCTTTGAACTCTCAAGAAGAAAAATGCCCCCTTGGATGCCGTTATTGAAATCTAGCATTCATTTATCAACAAGTGAGGCATTGGAATTGAACTACCTAAAATATTCTATTGTAGCCGGATCACATGATTTCTCATTCCTAGTTGGTATAGTACTAGCACGTCATTAAATAATATGGGAGACTGAAAGTGATTTGGTCTTTTGTCAGTATTAACATATCAAAGATGACCTTGAGCACATATCTTCACGTCTGTCCCTCCTCTGTATGCTAGCGTACACCATTCAAAAGCTAATGCCCTTTTGAAGTAGCGTAAGTGGCTTCATCCTACTTATTTCATTTGTTAGTACAGATTGCTCAATAATCTTGAAGTCGATGAATAAGCAAGATGAATGGTGCCACCTCCAGCATGGGAAGGACTTGGAAGTTTCACAAAATCAAGGTCTTTCCCTTGAGAATGTTAACAGCTAAATCAGAACATAAGCCTCTGTTTAGCTTGGATGTACCATCATCAGCAAATTTTTAATCTGAACAGCTTGCTGGATTGTTCTTTCACTTTGCTAGTTCAGGTGGATACCGTGTCTTTGATAGTCCTCATTATGACCTAAAACATGAGTTCCAGTGGAGCTTGCACAAAGTTGATTCTGGTTATTTTGGTAGGACATGGACAGAATAATGCGTTTACCAGTTCATTATTCGAAGTTATGTAGTATGTTCATATTCAAGACTCTTTATTCCAAGTGAGTAGCTCTAGAGGCATCGACTCCTTCCTAGTGATAAATCCTTATTGAATTCACGAGATATTTTAAGTGAGACATATATAGATGATAATTAAGCATTGCCCTCGAAGTGGAGAACTCATGATGTCTAAATCCAACTCCCGCTCTTGCAGGAGGAACATCACATCAAATCTTGAGAGGCTAGAGTAGCATCATGGGTTCAAATGGATCACGAAACAAATGAAGAAGACAGAATGTGAAAGTAGAACTAACAGGAAATTGCCAAACATATTTCATCCTCATATATGATAACTGCACAATGGATATCTAAACCATAGGGACAGTAGGCTTATTTTGAAGTTTGTCTTCGAAATTGGGACTATTTTCATACGATACACTCTGTTGAAATACATTCCTCACTTTCTTCTTTGAGTTTTTATAGCACCAAATAAAACAGCTCCAAGAAAGGAAGAAATTCTAATCTAGACTTTGATCCCTGCAGCAAAGCTGAGTACGTCATGTACAAGCTTAAAGAGATGGATAAAATAGCTGAAAAGGACATTGTTCCGATCTGCAACCAATTTGGCATTATAGACAACAGCAACTGCAGCAAAATCATGCTCGCTGATCTCATGGAAAGTGACTGAACCCCACATTGACTAACAATCGACATGGGAAATTTCTACCTTCGCCTTCCTCGAAAGCAATCCCTTGCTCTTTATAACCAGAGCGCAGGGAACTGAAGGTTGGGTGACCTTTATACATCAAGTGCTACACCAGATGAAGTTGGACAAGGATTAAGATTGGAGCCATTCCCCCCATTCTCAGACAAACATGAGCAGAGACCTCGAACTGAAGCCAGCTATTCAATGACTGTTCCAATGGAATCAGCTCTCAGCTCCCCATCCAGATTCAAGATCAACGTATATAGTGTATAGAGGAGGATGAACATTCAATCCATTGTTAATTAGTTGTGTATGCAATCAGTTTAGACAACTTAGCACCTGATCTATTAATAGACCACAGAAGCAACGTCTACTGGTAGCTATTCTTTCACACAAGGAACCACACAAGATCTATTTTAGAATATCACTGCTGTTTGATTCTCATGCGGTGCTCTCTGAAGTATAGGCTGTACGTGTGGTTTTTACAGATATGTAGAAGGAGAAACTGTCTTGCGTACAAAGACATGTTACCCGCTCATAAATTCTCTAGTCACTTTTAAAGAGCAGAACTATGAGGCAAATGATTATGAAGAGGTTTGTGCTATATAATACATAATTATCTCTGTCCAGGATGTGTCACAAAGAGGAAACCCCAGTTTCATGAAGCACCTCACTAGATGCAGCAGAGAAGTACAGTCTAGAGACATAATTTTTCCTTATATAGTGCAATAAGATCTCCATTTTGCTGTTGGACTAAGTGAGGACAAGATCTTCACTCTAATTACATGAAAACATAGTAATTATGAAGTCCTGTCATCTCTCTGTCACTCTACCATTTTAACTACAGTCTTATTAGAATTTTAATTTGAGTATGATTCGCTAACACAAATTGTCATTAGATCCATTCACTTTCCCTCTCAGAATTCCAAGATATGCACATAGTTGGATAGCTTTACCTAAACCAAAGTCATTTATCATTTATTAGTCACTGCATTTTGAAAGATATGATATCCAAACTCAATAACAATCTTCGTACTCACATTTCTTCAAGGCTAAAAGTCCCAGAGTTAAACCTTGCAAATTTAAAGACTGAGCGAAAAACAAGATAGAAGTTGTCAGAGTCTAATGGCATATTTCCATGAATAGGCATGCCATATGTTCCTCAAAGCACCGAGACAGAGGGTTCTAATAAATTATCCTAAAAGTTGCCCTATAATCTAACTAGACATCTACCTTTCGCAATCTTTGTTTTCAGAACGATGAAAGTACAAGAATAAGCAAGGAAACAAGAAGAAAGACATGAATTCATGATCCATCGTGAGCAATTACAAAGGCATACTGGCAGAAGCTACAAGGAACTTATATAGGGCTCAATTAAATGAAAATAATTAGCAGTAACACTTTTTCTTCTACAACACAGAATTATGTACACTTGGCCATTCTCTTGAAGAGTTGCCTGAATACCATTTGATTTATCCTGATTACTACTTTATATTGCTTGAAACATAGAAGTTTATTGGATAGGAGGTGCAAAGTGGCAGCAAAACATGGGTTAAAGAATTCTGTTTTCTATTCAATTTCTTACAAAAATAATGCAGCAAGAATTTCATAAAACAAGAATCGCAACTGGGGCTTCATCATCTGTGTTTTCAAAACAGTTACATAGCTTGTGCTTCATAATTCCTCTCTTAATTTACTTCACTACTTCCTGCCGAAAATCTAAATTTTTCAGGTAACGATGACTAGATAATCAAAGCTTACATATCCAATAGACAATCACTTACCGCCAGCTAGAAGATAATCAAACACAA
Source organism: Eucalyptus marginata (assembly GCA_014182565.1). Lineage (NCBI taxonomy): Eukaryota > Viridiplantae > Streptophyta > Magnoliopsida > Myrtales > Myrtaceae > Eucalyptus > Eucalyptus marginata. The sequence continues at coordinate 29,899,317 of CM024585.1, forward strand.
TATTTTGCAAACTACGTAGTCTCCACCTTCTGTATCATACCTGAGATCCTGTTGACGGAAAAGAGCGAGACATAAAATACTGTCTGGGATCCAATAACCTACAAGCAGTAAGAAGACGAGACACAATAGATTAATTGATATAAATTCATGCACAGTAGAAAGTACCTCTCTCTGATGTCCCTGACGCTCTCAATAAGTTCAATGAATTGTCGCATCCTAATATTTTTTCGATTCTCCTTGATATCTAATATGATAGATGAGACCTTTGAGATGGTCATGAGTTCTTCTTCAATCTTCTTTAGTTGCTCATCAAGCCCCTCCAGAAAATCATTGAAGGAAGAAATTCTATTCGACCTATCGACCACTTGATTCTCAATATTTGCGCTGGCACTGATAGGTTCCTCGATATGGTCTGCATTATTGTCAAAAGCTAGATTTCCTACAGGACTTAGAGAAGCATCCAAGTCTGTCCTTTCACCCTTTTCTGAAACGTCAGTATCAAAACTTTCTTTCTTGTGTACAACTTCCAAAATGTCCTGCTTTGGGGACACTATATGAACTGGATTGGACATATTATTACTGCCAACTTCAAGATCTGCAGCCACATTTCCGATAAGCTGAGACTCTTTAATAGATATTGCCTGGAAAAAAATCGGTTTTGCAATCATGATTCACAATACAGGATTTGGGTTAAGGACCAGAATATGTACCAACCAACCAATCAATGGAAAAGGATGGCATTCATGAAGGAACAATGACTTTAAAATGGCAAGAACCAGAAGAACCAACATATAAGAGAGTCGAAGTCTTATATCAACTACAAAGGGAATACTAAAGTGGCCATGCCAATAGACCAAGAAAGTAAGTGCAAAGAGTAGCATAGCACAAGAGAATGTGTGACTCCTTTAGCAAAAAATAAGGATCAGACTTATGTATGCATAACAGTAACATACCTCATTTAGCTTAGCCGAGAGTTCATCCAGCAACCGAATCCGGCTATTTGACTTCTCCAGAGCCTGCATTATTTTCTTCTTCTGAAACAGCAGTTCCCTCGCATCATTTTCCTTCCCTGTTTGGACATTGATGGATGCCTGTCGCCGAAGCTTCTCTGCGGCCTCGGATAACCGCAATAGCCGCAATCTCGCATTATTTGCTGAATGAGAAACCATAATCATTCAAGACCTCCAAAGTACTAAAACATTGTATGCATGAGTTTAGAAACGAACTGAGACTATATATTGATGTCAGGATAGCTACATTCACAAGGGGAGGAAGAACATCCTACTTCTTCATCAGGGAAAAGGAAATAGAAAGACGAGAGTGAACGATATAGGAGCACATCCTACTACTTCATCAAGTACTCCGATCCAAAACTTGAAAATTACAACGGCGAAACAAACGGATTACATCTACAAGGCAATACACATGATCAACGGATGTATCAATGCCCTACTATTGCGCCTAAACACCCTTGTCGTAGTTGTGTCTTAAAATGCAACATTACATTTCCCTTTTGGCAGGATAGTTGAGAACGTTCCTCAAAGTATTCTTATGGTCCACTGACTACTGACAAGGCAAAAAAGAACAACAGCGACCCGATAACCCATCTCCCCTGTCCAATCAAGTTCCCTCATAAACCCAAATTCTTACCGACAATTTAGCCGATGACATCAGAAAAGAAATGGAAAAACAACCCGATTTCGCATAATGGGCGACGAAATTTTCTCCAGGAAGAATGTGAAACGGCCTAGAAGCAAACTCCTTCGCCTTATTGCCCCCACCCCCAGCATAACAAGTGTACTCACCTAAAATTATCCCACTAAGCTACCACCAACAAGAAAAAAAAAGGTGGAACTTTTCCAGCAAGTATGATCGCTATCAGCGAACCGCACAACATCGAGGCGACTCTCCTATCAATCGAACTCTACACTCCACAAGGGCCGCGACCCAATAAAGAAGTGCTCGAGGGCAATCAATGTGGCCGAATTAAGAGCCAGCCGTCCGTCCACATTCGAAATTGGACATGACAGACACCTTTTGCTCATGTGGGTGCGTGAGACACGGAAAAATAAGAAGAGGGAGATACCTTTGGTCCGGGTGGTTTCTGCCTCCGCGTGGAGCTGATCGAGCCGAGCGCGCAGTTGCTCCGTGTCAGTGGCGCGGGCGGAAGCGAAACACACGGGTCTCGACGAAGGCCGACAGGCGACGACCGTGGGCACGTTTCCGCACCGCAGCATCATCTTCCTCTCTGCTTCGTTCTGGCTCGCCAAATTGGGATTTCCTCGCTTGGGAATGCTCCTAATCTCTTCAGGAGAGCTCCACCAATTATCCCCCCTAACAACAAAAAGATTAAAAATGCGAACTTTAGTCGTTTGTCCCAAAAAAGAGATCGACTTGTTTCGTTCGGCAAGAGTCAAAATGGAAAAAGCCTTTTCCTCAAGACCAATTCATAAACTATCTTGGACCATGAAAATCCCTCTGCAGTTCAACTGTACAATACATCGCATGCGGTGTTCGGAAACTGATATTCCTCCTCATTATTTACCACTGCGGTGATTAGCTTAAGTGGACAAAAATTATTAAGGCGCGTTCCCTTGTCATTCGACTGACATCTTGGCGACGTGTGATCAGGGGGCTCGACGACTCACCGACAACACCGACCGTAGGCGTGACTTTCGAATCGGACGTTTTGTAACATGTTGAATTTCTACAGACAAGGTTGCTAATCTTATGTGATTCTGATTATTTCGCCTCGAAAGATCACCATGGGAGGCAGAGATTTACTGTCCTTTAAAATATTGGAAAGAACTGATTTGTTTACTATTTGGATTGATTTGTTCACTTCTAAAGGAAGATATAACAAATATAATTTGCCACAAAAGATGCAAACTCGAGGTAGATTCATTCTCTCTTAAAAGAAGATTAAAGAGGCAAAAGGATTGTCGCCATTTTATGTTATTAGAGGCAAAATATTTGACATTAAAATGTTTTCATTAATAATAATAATTTATATATAAACATTTATGTAAATGATGGAAGTATTTTTCGTTTATTCATTTTTATGGGTGATACAAGAGATTATTTTTAGAAAAAAACGTTTTCCAAATCATCTATTTTCCACGAAACAAATGGAATTTAGACATGTAAATTAGAGATGGACAATAATTTGTCATTAAATACTTTTCACGACTAGGAATAACTACCACTATAAGCTTCAAAGGCAAATTTCTATGTCTCAAATTCTCAGATATATTGTAACACTACCAATAGTTTATTCACACTTACCTAACTCTTTAGAAGTATTTGCTTATAAAACTTGAGCTCTCCTAAGTCCATACCTCACATGATATTAATTTTTTTAATTTATGTGTTCAAAAAGAGTCGTCACTAGTCATTATTAAAAGTCGGATCAAGACGTGAGAGTGTGCATGGCAACTAGAGATTTCATAATTGGCGACTTGATTATCGTAGCTATTTAACTAGAGCCCTTTCGGTATCTAATCTCGACCATTTGTTAATCAAAGTGTTAGGACAGCCTATCGAAAATTCTAAGACTCATCCTAATCATTCTAAAAATGAAGATAATAATCAATATATATTAAAATTGTACAATCAAGTATAATCAAATTGAAATGCACAAGCAACACCCTAGCATCATCTCTAACACAAAATAACCCTTATTGTAAAGTTCTAAAGGCCTGTTCAAATTTGGGCAAAATTTCTTATGAAAGAATTTTCAATTTTTTTTAATAGCTAAACTAGTTCTAAACTAGATTCAACACTAAAAATCTAATAAAACTAGTTCGAATTTAATTTCTAAGCTTTTTTGCAATTTTTTCGAATTTTCTGAATTTTTAAATATTTTAATTTTTTTCTAATATTTCCTAAATATTTCAATCCGAAAATGGACCTGACCCGAACGTAGGCTGAACTTGGGCTCTCGGGCTTGGGCCGCGGACATGATTGGGCTTTTTAAAGCTAACCCGATTGGAAAAGAAAACCCATCCAGCCCATTTCATTGAAATTAAGCACACTAAGCCCATCTCGCAAATGCTCAGCCCAAGCATGTCTGAAGATAAAACCAGCCCGAATTTACCAATCCCAGCTCATTAAACCAATTTAAGATCAAAGCCCATTAAGCCTTATTAAATAAGCCCAACGTAGTAATTTGTCACTCTCTTTTCAATTTCTGTATTTTTTCTTTTCCTTTTCGTTCTTCTACCTCCTTCTAGCCTGCATCTTCTTCCCCATTGCAGGTCTCCCTCCGAGGACTTTCCTCACGAGACCTTCACCCGAATCCTCTCCACCGGTGAACGCCACACAAGAATTTCATCGTACGAACCCACAACGGAAATTTAATCGATCTGACGTCAACTACCTAACGTCGCCAACCATCACCAAGTCATCTTTGCCGGTCACTTCTCCAGCTAACACCGGACTCATTCCGGCGACATTAAGCTCACCGGAAACGTACGTCAAAATACAAACACCGTAGCAACAAAGAAAACACAAATATGCACGCCGAGACAAAAAGAAAGGACTGACTATAGCGGTCTCTAACCGCGGGCTCCTCCGGCGAAGGGTGTGTTTCCGGCGAAGGGGTATGCACACAACGGCTGACTCGAACAATGCGAGACATGCCACCAAAAATGAAAGAAAACGCCGATGTCAGTGTCGAGACAACAATATTAGAACAAATCATGCAGATGACGGAGATCTAAGCTTCAGTTTTAAGGATACGAGTTCGGTTCTTCATTCAAGCATTTTGTCAAACGGTTGATGTGCGATTCTGAATACCAATTCCAGGTTCGGATTTAACGTCGTTCGTGGCGTAACCCAGCATATTAAGCTCCAAACCAACGTTATTGGCAACAAGTCAGTTTGGGTCTTGTACGGTTTGCTCAAAATCTCGTCGGTTTGGTCTCACCTTCTCGAACTTAATGAGCTAGGGAGAAGCGGAGAGTTTCCGGGTGTTACCTGGTTCGGGAGCTTGCTGCGACGGACGGCGACGGGCGAGTTGGTTTCCGTTAGTCTTGTGTAACAAGAGGAAAAAATAGAAAAGAAAAAGAAAAAGGAAATAAAAAATTAGAAAAAAATTGTCAATGTCAACGTTGAGTATGATGACCGGTACTAGCTGAAACTATCACATTAATAATACTCGACTAAAATTAGTTGGAAATACTAAATTGACAATTTATTAGAAAAATTATAATTATTTTGACAAATTGTTAAAATATTTATGATTAAATTGATATAATTAAAATTTATGATTGAATTAGTAAGTTGTAAAAGATTTAAGATCGACGACACATTTAAAGGTTTATTATTGAATTAATTGTCATATAATAAATTTTCGACTTTTTGACAATTTTTCCTGTCATTATTATATGAAATGGACGACGTGGGATCTTGGATGAATGATCAATTAGAAGTGAGATTGGGGGAAGAGCCCGCATGTAATTACGTTCGTTTGACTTAGTGATAAGCATGCCATGTAAGGTGGCTGATAATAATTAGACATTGTCGCGTCAGTGGATTCAAGTGGCAATTAGTTGAAGGGATCATGTTGAAATTTTTGTGTAAATGTTTAGGACCATATTAATAAAATCAAAAGGTTTAGGACCAATTCATACAATAAATTTTCGACTAATTTGATAATTATATCTAGAAAGATTCATATTAGGCTCTCGGGATACTTAAGGACTAAAAATACAACAAAAAATAAAAAAAAAAAACAAAAAGGAGAAAAAGTCAATTCAATGAAGCAATATCACTATCAGGCAGTCACTTTGGAAGCTGTTCATTACAGAAGAAAAATGAAGCCAAAGGGAGCGGAAAGAAAAATCAAAGCCGGGCATGTAAAATTTCCAACACTTGAATGGCGGAGGAATATAGCGGGTTTGACAGTCGAGTGCTGATGCCGTAGTCCTTTTTTTTTTTTTTTTTTTTTTTTGGGTTCTAAAAGGAGTAGATTCATCCATCTTGGAAAATCAAACAATTGCCCGGGGCCTCAGTACGTAACGTAGTTCTAAAACAGGTTGAGGAGGTGATATAGGCCAGTTCGAAGGAAGGACCTCGCGTCGTTGGGCTTAGGCGGCCCAGTCCGCAATAAAATTGGCTTCTCTCCTGCAGTGTCGAATCCGGAGCTTTGAGAATAGTGGGACCAGTTCAGTGCACTCAGCCAATGAGACGCGGATCTCCGAAAGAGTCAAACTTTGACTCTGCACTGCAGCAACTAGTGTCAGACAGCACTAAATTTGCTTTCTCTTTCCCTCTCTGCAAAAGGTGTTCTAGGGTAATAAGAGTTAAACGCCTGCACCACCCCCACTCGCAAAGCCGAAGCAGCACGAACGCCGCTGGAGAAACCGTCGATGAGTCTTCCCAAGTGGTCTCGGCAAACGCGAGCCACCGCGCCCTCTTCCCTTCCCGTCGGAAAGGCCCCATCAACATGTACTTTCAGTGTTCCGAGCTCCGGTGGACTCCAAACCAGGTTCGATCCAGTAAGTATATGCTGGGTTTTCGAAGACTGCAGACCCCAGAAGCACGAGATTCTTGCGTTTACTAGTGCTGCGTCCACTATCGTTGCAGGATCTGGACGCTGATTTCTGAAGACAAAGTGATTGCGCGCTTTCCATATTTGCCAGAGGAGTGAGGCGAGAACCTCCAAGTTAGGTGAGTTTGCTCTGTTTTCTCTCAGATCTGCAAGCCGAGCATCAATTCTTGGTAGACAAAATACTGTTTGTCCAGGGGCATAGTAGAAATAGAGTGATCTGTGTGTCGATGCCGGAGTCAACTCCGGCAATTATGTACCCTTTAACGTTGGCAGTTCCCGCCGGTCAACGAAAAGTATCTGACCCTTTCTGCCGAGGTCCATACCCAAACCCAAGATGTGAATCAGTCAGACCAAACAAAATCACGAGCCTGACCAAAGATCTCAAGACCTGGCCACTTAATGCATTTGTCCTGAAAACGCTAATGCAGTTTTTTTACTTTTCAGTAACGGCTGAGGAAAATGTAACTGGAGAAGTTGTTCAGTTCAATTTTTTCTCAGATTTGCCTGCTTTCAGCATCTGCAGTTTTTCCGAGATTTCCAATTGGGTCCGAGCCTTCTGTACATGTAAATCCATGCGCAACCAGGCCTTGTCGGCTTCTGTACTGCTTCGACTCCCTCGCGATGCGAAACAACTGACTACTCTCGATATGAGAAAACATGATGTGCTATCCGCCGTGTCCAATGTCCGCCAGATTTAACTTGCATACATGGTTCTAAGCTTCTCGCGCTTTCATGCATCAATTTGCGCACAGAATTTGCGACACAATTGCCAGGACTCAAAAGAACCATCCTTGTCAATGAAGCATCTAAAACAGAGGTTGCCCAATTCGACTCTTAATTCGGTGAAGAGCTAACGGTTGAAAACTGCCTCTTTCAGGGCAGATACAATGCAGAAGCACGACCCTGGGAAGTTAGAAGCCAATGTGAGAGGTGGGGAAGTTTAAAGCGCGATCCTTTCTGGGGCGTCTCCTGATCTGACTTTCAGCCCAACTACCTCTCAAAACCATGCTTCTGCTCCGCAATGAATTGACTTGCAGTTGGCTTTTCATCACTCGTTTTTTATCCAAAGAGGACATAGAAAAATCCTCTGAAACACCTACGGTTGCTGGGATTTTTATGATGCAGATTCGCCATGGATGATGAACCTCTCCTCCGCACACCGGGACTCACAGAGATGTCGACGGTCAGGAGAGATTTCCCTTCGGTTTTCCTTGATCTCAACCTCAGCAGCCTCGGCACCACGCCAAGGCGGCAATCCGCCCCGCACCTCATAACCAACGATGCTATCATCCCCATAATCACGACGCGGCACTCTTCTCCCTTTGTGAATCTCATCGCCAACTTGACCAAGAAGAGACGTCTCGCCCACCACTCCCACTTGGCTCCTTCCGTGCTCACCTTTCACAAGGAGAGCACCATCGACGGGGAGGACCCCTGGCCGTCCCTTAAATGGACCCCTCTGTTCGTCCAGCGGGCGTTGTGGTATACTTGACGAGCGGGAGTTTCAAAAGCACACCCACGTTCAACCCGGTCGAACCTCTGTACTTCACCGTGGTCACTCTTTGCACAACTGGCTTTGGCCATGTCGTCCCTGACACGGCGTTCACAAAGCTGTTCAGTTGTGCGTTCATACTGGTGGGCTTTGGATTTATCGGTATCCTGCTTGACGGCATGGTCGCCTACATCTGCGACTGGCAAGAGGCGGTTTTGCTGAGCACTGCGGGTCAAAACAAGTAAATTGGGATGGTCAGGACTTATATGATCGACAGAGAGAAGGGAAGGATGAGAATTAGGACGAAAGTGTGCGTGGCTTTGGCGGTTGTGATTAGTTGCACAGCTATAGGGATTATCGTCGTGCATTTCATGGAGTACTTGAGCTGGGTAGACAGTTTTTATCTGTCCGTTACATCCGACAGCCGGTTATGGGGACTACGCATTCACGGCCTTGGCAGGAAAACGTTTCGCCATAATTTGGCTAGTGATAAGCACATTGGCAGTTGCCGGGGCGACTGAGCTGAGAATCGACCAGAGGAATCGTAGAATCGCGAAATGGGTTCTGCAGAAGAAGATGACCCCTGGGATCTAGTTGCTGCAGACCTTGATAACGATGGATCCATCAGGTAATTGTTTCTGCTTGATCTGTGAGCCTCTGCTAGATTTGTGCAATTCCCATTTTTTTTTCCTGAAACTTTGCTAAGTTGACTAGTAACTCCTGTCATTATCTAGACAACTATCAACACATTGCTGCTATTGGGTAAACATTAGAACAATAGACATCATTGGAACCAAAAGATTCGGAAGAAAATTTCAGAACTGACGCCTTAGGAGATTCTGATCAGCTTGACGAGTTGAACTTCCTTGAGATTTTGGAAGATTAGTCCCTGGCCCTGCTAAAGTTTCAGGAAGCATGTACTGTTATCATCCTTAGCGAAGTCCCAAGCAAGATCCTTTTACATTAGCAATGACTCGAATGGCGCGTGTTGCAATTTTCTATTTTAGAAAAATTGATTCACAAAATAAGAGGCCCAAAAGAGACGCTAGAGAGAGCTTATTGGGCCCATCAAAGGCCCAAATCAGCCCCTCTAGCTGAGGAGAAGAGCGGAAAAGCCGAGCTTCTCTTCTCCACATTTGTGCAGCCGATAGATATAAAAGAACCAAGAAACGAGCTTCTCTTTTCCTTTAGTCCAATATGAAATGCCATTCTTAAAATTTTAATATATTTAATACAGTCTTTAGACATTTTGTATATATTTAGCTTAGTTCTTAAATTGAATAAAAACGTTCTATGTTATCATTCCATTAATTTAAGTGTGGGAACAACATTGAACATTTACATATAGTCTAAGGAGCATGTATCGAAAGTTCGAGGATTATGTTGAACAAATTGAAAATTTAGAGACAATATTACTCATTGGGTTAAAATAAGGGATTACATAAGACATTGAGCCAAAGTTAAGGGACTATTTGTGTCATTTTCCTTTTACTTTTCCAGGCTTCCGGCAAATCGGCAAATCTGAGTTTAGGATCTATATGGTCATTGATTATATGTTAAAAAGAAAGAAAAAAAAAAGACTTCGTTAAATGGAAAGATTGAGAAGACGATAACGGGGAAAAAGGAGGACCATAATAATATTAATTGAGAACAATTATGTCGTCAATTAGAAAGTTATATACAGAATTCTTGACCAGCATGGTGCTGTAAGTTCCTCTCTATTTCTTGGATATCTATTAAAAGTGAGGAGGAAAAAATGAAATTAAGCACAGAGGAACTTACAGCACCAGAAGCCAACAAAGAACTCATCTACGGCTAGATTAAATGAAAACAACTAGCAATAGCACTTTCATTGCGCAACACAAAATTATGTACAGTTGGCCATTCTCTTGAGAATGGTAATATATTATGATTAATACTACTTATATTATAGATCATATATATATATATATATATACACACACGATAAGAGAGTGATTTTAAACTTTTAATGATATATATTTTTAAATATACGATAAGAGAGTGATCTTAAACTTTTAATCAAGCAAGTAATACGATAAATATATCGAATATTTGGCGTTAGGGGAAGACATGAATTGAATTGAAATAAAAAGAAGTAAATCGCAGAAAAAAGGCGTAGTATTAGTGTCATTTTTCCTATATGCGAAAATAAAAATCGGGCAGAATTTTTCTACTTGGAGTAGAGCATAAGCCTAAAATAATTGAAAAAAGTTCATTCAAGAACAAGAAAATGACATTGTAATTTGGATTAGGTCTCGATGAAATAATACATCACTGATAAGTTAATTTCGTAAGTTTAACGGATTTTTTGTGGAGAGACGGAAAAAAAAGATTTTTAAAAAAATTAATAAAAGGGATAGATTAGGGTTTTAACGCTTCGGCGCCTCCGAACAAGAGTCTCTCTTCTCTCGCGCCTTGAGCTCTCCCCTCTCGCCTCCTCTCCTCTTCGGATGAACTCTCTTCGCTCGCGCCTCCTCCCCTCTTCCGACGAGCTCTCTCTCTGTCGACGAGCGATGAAGCTTTCCAAGAGCCTCGCCATCACTGCCAAGATGCGCCCAGCGATTCGTCCTGTGCTGAGGCCGGTGGTTCGTCCGGGGTAAGTCCCGATTCGAGATAGATTCCTTTCTGCGTCGGCCAGCAACCTCGCCGGCCAGCCTTAGGTTAGAAAAAGTTGTTAATATTTGAGCCATGGACACCTGTCCTAATAATTTCAGCTTCCAAACCCAGCTGAGATTCCGGATGCAGGTTCATCGGTTACTTTGAATAAATGGAGCAAACAAAATAGTCCACTTCTTATTGTTTAAAGCATAGGATGATATGGTAAAGGGTGCCCTCTTAATTTATTGATTTGCAAATACTGCCTGGTTCGACGGTTCATGGATGAATTGAAAGACAGATTTTGGTTGTATAGAATGTTGAAAGGGTGCCCTCTTAATTTATTGATTTGCAAATACTGCCTGGTTCGACGGTTCATGGATGAATTGAAAGACAGATTTTGGTTGTATAGAATGTTGAAAGGGTGCCCTCTTAATTTATTGATTTGCAAATACTGCCTGGTTCGACGGTTCATGGATGAATTGAAAGACAGATTTTGGTTGTACAGAATGTTTAAGACTTCAAAGCGCTCTGGCGGCGGCAGCGGTGGCACTGGGGGCTCTGGGGGCTCTGGGAGCTCTGGGAGCTCTAGTAGCTCTGGCCCCTCTTGGGGCATTGGCAGCTCTAGCAGCTCTGGCAGCTCTGGCAGCCATGGAAGCTCTGGGAGCGATTGGAATCCGAATCGAGAATTCGCATTTAACATTTTCGCGTGAGTGCGCTATATGAATAGATTTTTTTCCTTTTTAATTGTTAGTCTTGTTCTTACCATTTAATGCATGACAGGGATGAATTCAAGGGGAGCAAGCAGTGCAAATCCATGGTGAAAAAAATGGTGAAAAAATGTGCAAGTGAGAAATGGTCGGCTTTGTCTGAGGAGGTAAGATATCATTATTAGCTCCTAGCTCCACAAATAGATATATTCTGATTCGGCCCTCTCTTCACGCAGGAGAAAGAGAGGTACGACCAGAAGGTCGTGCAAAGGAGTTTGGAGTTCGAACAATGCTGCCAAGTTTATTTGAAATTGACACAGGTAAATTTTCTTATTGTTCCTTTTAAAGGAAACCTCGGATAAATGACTAAAAATGTAATGTTTGATCTGTGCTAGGATGCGGGCCAGGAGCATGAAGAGCCTTCAATGTAGGAGGAGGAGGAGGAGGAGGAGGAGGAGGTTTACCAGGGTTTGTAAATAAATTCTGAGGATATCTATTTTCTGAGTAAAAATTTGCTGATGATAGTACGTCCAAGGCTTATGTTCTGTTTTGGCTGTTAACATCCCCATGGGAAAATTTTGTGGAACTTCCGGTCCTTCCCATGCTAAAGTGTGACGCCATTCGTTTTGCTTGTTTATCGACTTTATGTTCAAGATGATTGAGCAATCTGTACTAACGAATGAACTACGTAGGATGAAGCCACTTACCCTACTTCAGAAGGGCATTAGCTTTTGAATAGTGTGCTCTAGCATACAGAGGAGGCACAATTTTGAAGATGTGTGCTCAAGGTCATCTTTGGTATGTTAATACTGAGAAAAGACCAAATCACTTTCGGTCTCCCATATTATTTAATGATGTGCTAGTACTATACCAAGGAGGAATGAGAAACCTAGTGATCTGGCTTCGACTGAACATTTTAGACAGTTAAATTCCAATGCCTCACTTGTTGATAAAAGGAATGCTGGATTTCAATAACGGCATCCAAGGGGGCATTTTTCTTCTTAAGAGTTCGAAGGCCACTGGTTTGATCGGGCTGATAATGTTGACTCTGTATCTTAAAAAACTCGTTCTAATGTGATCTCAAAGGTGGCTTGATGTGTCGTCGGTCGTCTCCCTCTGCTATGCTTTGCTGGCTTTAATTTGGTGTTCTTGAGCATGTTTCTGTCAATTCTGTCGGTACTATTTTCTCATTTACTTTACATCTGCACCGCAAGTAGCACTGGATTTCTTCTGGCTTTCATTACCCAGATTACATTCTCTCTTCTTCTTTTCTTTACCGCGATGCGGCCATTTTTTATGAGCATCGGGATAATGTGTTTCTATTACAGAGCTTATTTCTGCATGGTAAATGTACAGCTCAAGTTATCTGTCTTTTCCTATCCCTTAGTCTAATCGCTAGGTTCACTGTAATGGCTATTCGGAATTTGGATTCACTCCTAACAGGCTATCGGCTTTACTCCAGAAAATTCCATTCTGAAGAGTGTAAGTGATTCGCAATTTTACTTCTTGAGGCGCTTACTCTCGATATTTGAAGTCCATTGCAATGCCTGTGCCATGAGAGGAGAATTGCAGATGCTTCTTTTTTTAAAGCTAATTCCATGACTACTGTATTCGCTTAGTGTACTCATGGCAGTTGAGAGTGATCAATAGTGTGAGATTAATATAGGTCCTCTGTACGAAAAGCAAACCAAATTGCGATGCCTGTCCCATGAGAGAGAATTGAGACACCGTGCAATAATTAGAATCGGATGGAGAAAGTCCAAGTTAAATTTTCTAGATTTAATATCTTCCTTACACATGAACTAGGCAGGTGCATCTATTTCTGGTACTGTTGGGCCATTTGATTTATCCTGATTACCACTTTATATTGCTTGAAATATAGAATATTAACAGGATAGGAGGGGCAAAGTGGCGGCAAAACATGGGATAAAGAATTCTATTTTCTTGTCAATTTCATACCAAATAATGCAGCATAAATTTCATAAAGCAGGAAACAAAATTGGGGCATCATCATCCGTATTTTCAAAACGGTTACATAATTTGTGCTTCGTCATTCATCTTTGGACTTTTAAACAACTCAAGAACCTGATTGAAACTGAGAGCAGCTATTTCATCAAAGCTACGAGGACTGATTGTTGCGAAGAATTTACTTCAGCCATTTTCAACAAATTCTATGTGGATTATGGTATTGGGCGTCAACAAATTCTATGGAGATTATGGTATTTGGCATTTCTTGACGGTTTCGTATTCTTCTTGACAAAATGCAAGATGTGTAACTGAAATGTCGAATAGATAAATAAAATGACAAAAAGGATAAAAATATAAAATCTTCTTAGACTTGTTAATTGAGTGGATTGGTATTAGACTTGTTAATTGAGTAGATTGGTGTTTTTGGTCTTAGTTTCTCTTTGAAAATTCCTAATTAAAATGAATATTTTGCAAATAAATGAAATAATAAAAAGATTTTAAAAAATCTTTAGTTTAAATTCAATGAGCCAAATGTTCTCGTCCTGTTTTTCTAATTGTAGAATGGATATTAATTAACAAAAGGACATGAAAATTGGAACGTTATCAAACGGAGTCTTGGAGATGCAAATATTGCGAACCCGCCAAAGGGCTCAATTTGCCCGCACGAGGAGGCGTGTAAAATTCAGTTCGGGCGCTCCAGACGGCAAGCGCCCGCCGGTTCTCCACGTCATCGCCCCCGCCGAACCGAGGCGATCCATTTCTCCATATCCTCGGAGCAGTGCTCCTCTCGAATGGCACCGCGTTGCTACGGGCCGCGACTCTCCTCCTCCTCATTCTTCATGGCCTCCCGTTCTCCCCGCGGCTTCGCTCCGTCCCTCTTCTTCGCTCTCCCTCTTTCCAGTTGAATTTTCTCGATCCTCTCCTTATAGAGCTAAAGCTTCTCCATGACCTCGACGGATGCCAGAGATTTCGTATAGCGTGCCTTTTAAGTTTCGTTGTTTTTGATCGTGTCGGTGTCGACTCTGCTGGGCTGGAACAGCCGGGCTTGGACTTCGCGTTGGCCGCATTACCTGGATTTGGAAGGATCGCGTCATGAACTTGAGATACATTGGGTTATGCACTTGATCATTTCATTCCCATTTGATGTTTTACCCTTCTAATGTTGGAAATTAGCATGTGTTAATCGGGTTTGGACCGTACTGTATTCAAATATAATTTTTATACTTCCACACAGCTTTAGTTTAGTTAACAGAAAACTTATTACATTGCATCTGTTGTCATTTTCTTGGTTTTCTGCTAATTCATTTTTCCTGTTGCTTTTCTAGATTATTCCGCAAAAACATCTTTGGTGCAGCTGATGAAATTGAATTGATGTTTATGAACAGGTGCTCCTTATGCCACCATCTTTTGTTAGAAGCAAAAGTAATTTAATGCATATGATATGCATGACACATATGCTAAACACGTTCCCTTTTCTCCTCATGGATAGGAGAAGCCTCGAAGGCGTGCATTTATTTACGATGATTTTAAATCAAGAGTTCCAAAGGTTATCAACCTAGGTACACTTCTATTCTTCTAATGGAACAATTCCCAGCCGAACGATCGTTATCTATGAGTGTGCTGGCTTGTCGCCGTTTTAGGTTATTAGAGTGAAATGGTCACTTCATGCTAGAGAGGAAATAGTATTTGAGCGTGCACGGACCTTGCTGGAAAGCATACAAAAGAGCACGAGGGAAATGATTGAGGAACAATAAGCAGTCCGGGGACGGCTTTTATCAATCCAAGATGTCATGCAGATTACAGTTCGTGCATTGTTACAGGTTTTCCTACAGTTACAATATCTTTTAGCCTTTTCTCTTCTGAATTTTATGAGCTATGACATGCAGGTATCGAGCATATAATGAGCCATGTCACTGATAAGATCTCTGTTTTTGGTTATTTATAAGTTAGCATTAGTTTTGTAGATTGGTGGGTACAATTGGTAGTTGTGATACTCGGTGGTAGTGGCATATGAAATTGCAACAACTAACTTAGAGGTTTTCTAACTGTAACTCCTAGAATCATTCATGTCGACTAGCATTGTCATACCACTGGTGAACCTTTATATATAAAACAATGATGCGGTTACTCTTATAATATGTCCGGTACTCATTTTATTCTATTATTTTTGTATGGCTTAGTGCGGTGGAAGTGTTGTGAAAGTATGATATGTTGCTTGTTCTCATTCTTATATGTCAGGTGTTTGCTCACATTTTCCTATTTTTAATTCTAGGATAAGAGCCTCACTGTTACACACAATCTAGGAGTTTTTGGAGGGTGTGGTCTTGTCCTATCTATCATCACTGAACTTTTTGGAATCAATGCAGATGGAATTCCAGGATCAGACCGATCGCCTTATGTATTTGCTCTATTTTCTTGCTTCCTGCCCTTTCTGGGAGCTGCATTGATCGCAATTGTTCTCCTTTACCTTGGCTTAGAGCATCCCATTGTTGAAGAGGATGTTGAGGTTAGAAAGTTGGAGCTTCAGGAGTTGGTTCAAAAGTTTCAGCATGAAGTAGAATCTCACGCCCAAGTTTGCGAAAATGTCCCCTGAAAGAATGTACCTCCTACTGCTGCAGATCTACTCCCAAATGGTGCGGGTTATACCCTCCTCAGCTGAAAACATACTCCTCAGCTGAAAACATAACATCAAAGTATGCCCAATGTGCGGATGATCTATTGCTGCTCCATGAGATGTCGAAGATATCTATGCAATTCATAGCCCTGATCTTTAGCCATCAACTAAATCTTTGCACTGAAGTTCGTTCTTGGTTGAACATGGTCATCACATATGAAAGGTCACTTGTGCGGATACAAAAATCAGCATGAGCTCTGTGGCCTCTAGCATTCTTTGGTGCATAAATTTGTAGTTATGGTGAGTGTCAATCTATTCTTCTGCACATACCAACTGCTTATAGTCCTTTAGTCCGAATCCAATGCACGAATGCAGGTTTAAACTGTTAGTAGTATCTTAAAGTGGAATTCTTCAATCCCAGCGGTTGAGCCTGTGAATGTTCTCTATGCTGTTACGACCATTCCTTAGTTGCACAGAAAATTTATACAAACTGATCATTCTCAACACTTCCAAGTGAAATATAGATGTCTGCTGCGCCATGGCTTCATCATCTTGCTCGTGGTGCTAAGCCAACCAGCTTGTCAAACAACTTCGAATAATCAGATATTTCACGTTCTCCAATCCTCACCATTTTTTCATCTGTTATAATATGAAGAGGTTCTTGCTTCCCAGTTCGACTTCAATTTATTCTGTTATGCCGGTATCATGATCAGAGACGGCCCACAAATGAAGACTGTTTCGAAGATCCGAGATTATGCTGATTGTGAAGAAGTCTGGAAATTTATCCGGCTTTGTTTTCTCTGAGTTATTGTCTTTTGTTTCTATAGCTGTTAGATAGTATATGCAGACTTGAAAGCGAAACAACAGGCGATTCGAGGCTCGCTGCCGCCGGCCTCGGGCCTCCCCTGGCTCACCGCTAGCCAAATCGGCGAACCAGCAGCGAGCATGAGCCTCTGGCTCGCCCATCTGGCGAGGCCAGAGGCTGGTGAGCTTGAGGCTCGCCCTTGCGCTCAGGCCTTCACACTCGCCGAGCTCTAGCGAGCGGCGAGTTCGAGGCACACCGCTTGCCGCTAGCCAGATTGGCAAACCAGTGGCGAGCGCGAGCCTCTGGCTTAATGATCTGCCGAGGCTAGGGGCTGGCGAGCTCGAGCTTGCTGCTCGCCAAATTGGGAGGCCATAGGCCAACGCGCCAGCGGAAGCTGGCCTTTGGCTGGTTGTCAGCCGTAGCCGTGGCCGACGATGGGCCAAAGAAGAAAAAAAGAAAGAAGAAAATTTTAAAAAAAATTACAAAATCGATTTTAAAAAATAACATAATAAAAAAAAATTATTGAAAAAAGATGCATAGAGAAAAAATTTTCCTTATCGAATGGTGAAAAACACTTTCATGTGTTAGATAAACGTTGCAAAATAATGACATTTTCCTTAAAAAGGACTTTCTTGAAATTTTCAGAAAAAACGTTGCATTTTTTGTAAAACGAACGGAACTTTGGTAGAAAAGAGAAAGACTTGGTTTTGTCTTTTGTTTTTTGTTTTTAAATTATTGGCCAAGCATTCAATATGAACTTATCCCACTTCTCCACTCCATTGTCCAAACTTAAGATAGCTGTCATTAAATCGGGACCCCAGTTGGGTTGAAAAAAAAAATAATAAAGAGAAAATTAAATAATTATTAATTCAGCCATAAACTTATTATAGAAACATCACTTCAATTTTAAAATTTTCAATTTTTTCAACACTAGTCTTATTTTTTTTTATGTAGAATTTCAATGTAGTGCCTCCACTCGATTAACGCTAGAAATCGTTGATATTGCAATTCATGAGCAACGCGTTACGTAGGGTGGTTGATAATGATTCGACACCATCGAGTGAGTGGATTTTGGTGGAAATTAGTCGGAGGGACCATGTGGAAATTTTTGCGCAAATGTTTAGGGACTTTATTAATAAAGTTGAAAGGTCTAAGACTGATCCGTACAAAAGATTTATTACTAAATTGATAATTATATCTAGAAAGATTCATATTAGGCTCTTGGGATACATAAGGACTAAAAATGCAACAAAAAATAAAAAAGGAAAAGAAAAAAGAGAAAAAAGTCAATTCAATGAAGCAGTATCACTATCATGCAGTCACTTTGGAAGCTACTCGTTACAGAAGAAAATGAAGCCAAATGGAGCGGAAAGAAAAATAAAAGCTGGGCATGTAGAATTTTCGACAAGTGGATGGTGGAGGAACAGCATGTTTGACAGTCGAGTATCGATGCCGGAGTTCTTTTTCTTTTTTTTTGGTCTAAAAGGAGTAGCTTCGTTCATCTTGGAAAATCAAACATGCCCATAGCCGGGGCTTCAGCACGCAGAAGTTCTAAGAGACGTTGGGGAGGTGATACAGGCCAATTCGAAGGAAGGACCTTGCGTCGTTGGGCTTTGGCGGCCCAGTCCGCAATAAAATTGGCTTCTCTCCTGCGGTGTCGAATCCGGAGCTTTGAGAATGGTGGGATCAGTTCAGTGCACTCAGCCAATGAGACGCGGATCTCCGAAAGAGTCAAACTTTGACTCTGCACTGCAGCAACTAGTGTCAGACAGCACTGAATTTGCTTTCTCTTTCCCTCTCTGCAAAAGGTGTTCTAGGGTAATAAGAGTTAAACGCCTGCACCACCTCCACTTGCAAAGCTGAAGCAGCATGAACCCCGCTGGAGAAACCGTCGATGAGTCTTCCCAAGTGGTCTCGGCAGGCGCAAGCCACCGCGCCCTCTTCTCTTCCCGTCGGAAAGGCCCCACCATCAGCACGTACTTTCAGTGTTCCAATCTCCGGTGGACTCCAAACCAGGTTCCATTCAGTAAGTATATGCTGGTTTTCGAAGACTGCAGACCCCAGAAGCACGAGATTCTTGCGTTTACTAGTACCGTGTCCACTATCGTTGCAGGATCTGGACGCTGATTTCTGAAGACACAGTGATTGCGCGCTTTCCATATTTGCCGAAGGAGTGAGGCGAGAACCTCCAAGTTAGGTGAGTTTGCTCTGTTTCCTCTCAGATCTGCAAACCGAGCATCAATTCTTGGTAGACCAAATACTGTTTGTCCAGGGGCATAGTAGAAATAGATTGATCTGTGTGTCGATGCCGGAGTCAACTCCGGCAATAATGAACCCTTTAACGTTGGCATTTGCCGTCGGTCGACGAAAAGTATCTGACCCTTTTTGCCCCCTCTTTCCTTTTCTCCTGCTTTGTTTTCTTTTGTGGAGAATGAAAGGAAAAGATCTGCTCTTTGGCTTTCTCTGGACAAAAAAAAAAAAAAAAAAAAGATTTCAACGGATGGGCAGGAAGATTGGACCTAACCCAAGATGTGAATCAGTCAGACCAAACAAAATTGGGAGCTTGACCAAAGATCTCAAGACCTGGCCACTTAATGCATTTGTCCTGAAAACGCTAATGCAGTTTTTTACTTTTCAGTAACGGCTGAGGAAAATGTAACTGGAGAAGTTGTTCAGTTCAAGTTTTTCTCAGATTTGCCTGCTTTCAGCATCTGCAGTTTTTCCAAGATTTCCAATTGGGTCCGAGCCTTCTTGTTGACACCTATTTCTTAAAAATTTTAAAAAAGGGCGAGAGAGGCCGGGTCGGGCCGAATCCGACCTTGGCCCGACCCGCCTCTCCTTCCTTTCCCTTCGTGGGCCTGGGCCCGGGCCCTTTTCTTTTTCTTTCTTCCCTTTCTCGCGGGGCCCAGACTTTCTCCCCTTTTTTCAGCCCGGCCTCACCCCAACCTGTCTTCTTCCTCCCGGCCATCCTTCGCGCGCGGGACCTGCAAAAAGAAAAAGCACAGCAGCAAGGACAGAGGGAACAGAGGAGGCAGGGGCAGGCTCGACCGGGAGTGGGTGGTCGGGGGTCAGGCCGGCAGTGGCAGCCGGCGCCGCAGGAGGCCACGCGCACCAGCCGAGCGGAAGAAAAAGGAGAGAAAAGATGGGGCTGGTCTTGTGGGGGGGAGGCAGGGAGAGATTGAGAGGAGAGAGAGAGAGAGCCGAGCTGAGATTGGGGGAGGTCGAGAGTGAAATCGGAGAGCGGCTCCGCCTCGTCCCCGTCGACCCAACCACACGTCTCCGTCGCATTCGTACGACCTTCAACCGGCATCCCCAAGACCACCGTCCCCCGGTGTCCGTATTTCCGGTGAGTCCCTTTCCCTGGTTCCGAGACCGTCACACCCGAAGATCCTGGCTCGGAGGCATGGAGGCGGTCGGCCATGGTTCGATTTGTGTCAAGCACACCCTCTAGCCTTCGCCTTCGAGCCGGGTAGGGAGCACCACCGACCGCCCCCTGTTCTGCCCTTTCTTGTGCCTTTTTCTGTTTTTTTTGGGTCGTTGCTTGTTGATTGCTTGAGTCCCGGCGTGAATCTGAGTCTGGGTCGGTTCGTTCCTTTCCCTTTAGCCAAAAGGTACTCCAAATGCTCAATGAATTGCCTGAGTTAGATTCGTTTTGTGTGTTCCTCGTTCGTCGTCAAATCGACGTTCCCGCGTAACGCTCGCCTTCCCCGCTTTGTTGTGATTTCTGTGTTTGCCGTTCGTTCGGGGCCGCCCGCGATTTCGTTTCGCCTCGGCCCTCCCCCCTCTTCTCCTTTGTTTGGTTCCTGGCCGGCAGTGTGGAGTTCGGCCGGCGAGTGGTGGCCTAGATGCGCGTGCGGCGAGGCCGAGACGAGCGGCGCAGCTCGTTCCAGCCTCCTCCGTCGGGGGGCTGTGAGGGGTGAGGGTGCGGGTCGGGTCGGCTTCGTGGTCGGAGCGGACGATCGACAAACGCAAAACGTTGGTGGTACGCCTCATCGTTTGGGGTACGGGGAATCACCGAGAAGGGAAGTTCTCGGCGTGGTCTCGGTGAAGCACAGGGAAGAAGACAACGTGAAGAAGAAGGGGTGAAAAAAAATAAAAAGAAAGGAAAAAGAAATTTAAAAAAAAGAGAGAAAAAAGAGAGTAAAAATGGCTTCAGGAAGAGGAGTCGCCGAAAAGAGAAAAGGGGGGGGGGTGGTGTGCAGTGAATAGGACAAAACAGGGGGAGGACAAAAAGATAAAAAGAAGATAAAAATTTTAAAAACTAATTTTATCCGATTGGGTTGGATTCGGGTTTGGGTCAGGTAGCGAGTCGGACTCAAATATAATAATATTAAATATTAAAAATATATTAAAAATTTCAAAAAACAAATCAAATTTAAAAAAAAATTAAAAAATTTCGAAAAATAATAAAAATTCAATTTTTTTTTAAAAATTCAACAACTTTCAAAGAAAATTAAAAAATTCTAAAACTTTCAAAAATATTGAAAATTCTAGTTTTTCTAAAAAATTAATTAAAAATAGAAAATATTGAGCCCTTTGGCGGGGTCGCACTATTTGCATCTCCAAAGACTCCATTTGATAATGTTCTATTTTTCTGTTCTTTTGTTAATTAATATCCATTCTACAATTAGAAAAACAGGATGGGAACATTGGCTCATTATATTTAAATCGAAGATTTTTTTAAATCTTCTTATTGTAAAATATTTATTTTAATTAGGAATTTAAAAAAAAAAAAAACTAAGACGCGAAAAACACAAATTTACTCAATTAACAAGAAGGTTTCTTTTTATCTTTTTATAATCCTCATTATGACCTAAAACATGGGTTTCGACAAAGCTTGCACATAGTTGATTCTGGTTATTTTGGTCGGAGATGGATATAAAAATGCTTTTATCGATTCATACCTAAAAAATACGCTTTATTCCGAATGAGTAGCTCTAAAGGCGTTGGCTAGAAATGCTATATGAATTCATGAGATATATTAAGTTATATATATATGATTTTAGCATACAATGATATTAAGCATCGCCCTCAAATTTGAGAATTTATGATGTCTAAATTCCAACTTCTACTCTTGCAAGAGCAACATGACATCAAGATTAGCATCATGGATTCAAATGGATCGCTAACTAATTTGGGAAATGAAGAAGATGAGAAAGTTGAACTAATAGGAATTCACGGCTATATTTCATTATCATGTATCATAATTTCATAATAGATGTTTAGACCGTAGGTAAAATAGATGTCTTAGAGTTTACTCAGAATTTATTTACAGAATTCCCTGATAAACCTCCTCCTTCTTCATTGAAGACTCTTCATGCTTCAAGCCTCACATCATAACACAGATGAAACATTACGTTTAGCCATTTATTCGAGGTTTCCTTTAAAAGCGAATAAGAAAATTTACCTGCATCAATTTTAAATATACTTGATAACATTATTCAAATTCCAAACTCCTTTGCACGACTTTCTCATCGTCCCTTTTTTCTCCCCGCATGAAAAGATGACCGAATCGTAATACATTTATTTGTGGAGTTAATGATGCGTATCTTACCTCCTCGGACAGAGCCGACCATTTCTCACTCGTAGCTTTTTTCATGGCTTATTTTACCTGCAAATTATTTTCATAAGTAAAAACGATAATCCAGTGATGGAAAGCCAATAAGAGTTTCCAGACTCAGCATAGATTTGCATTCCGTGCTCCTCTTGAACTCATCATTGTCATGCATTCAGTGGTAAGAACAATCGCAACTAACAATTAAAGAGAAAACAATCTACTTCATCGATAGCGCACTCACATGAAAATATTAAATGCCAATGTTTGATTCCCATTCCAAGAGCTCCCAGCGCCCCCGAGGGGCTAGAGTCGCTAGAGCTCCTAAAGCCCCCAACAACGCCGAGTCGCAATGTTGCCGAGATAGAAATTGCGTTTAGGCGCTGGGAGCTCTAGTAGCACTAGCAGCTCCGGAAGCTTTTGAATGGGAATCGAAAATGTGCATTTAAGATTTTCGTGTGAATGTACTATTGATGAAATGGATTTTTTTCCTCTTTAATTATTAGTCGTAGTTGTTCTTACCATTTAATGCATGACAGGGATAAGTTCAAGAGTAGTAGGGAGTGCAAATCTATGGTGAGTCTGGGAACTCTCATTTGCTTTCCATCACTAGATTATCGTTTTTACTGATGAGACTAATTTGTAGGTGAAACAAACTGTGAAAAAAGCTGCCAGTGAGAAATGGTTGACTTTGTCCGAGGAGGTAAGATACGCATTATTAGCTCCACAAATAAATACATTCTGATTCGGCCTTTCTTCATGCAGGAGAAAGAGAGATACGGTGAGAAAGTTGTGCAAAGAAGTTTGGAATTTGAAGAATTTTATCAAGTATATTTAAAATTGATGTGGGTAATTTTTCTTATTACCGTTTTTAAATGAAATCTCGGATAAATGGATAAATATAATGTTTCCAAATGTGCCATGATGTAAGGCCGAGCATGAAGAGTATTCAATGAAGGAGGAGGAGATTTACCAGGGAATTAAATAAATTTTGAGTAAACTCTAAGACATTTATTTTACCTACGCTTGAGCATTTGTTATGCAATTATGATACATGATGATGAAATATATGCTGTGAGTTCCTGTCAATTTAACTTTCCCATTCTATCTTCTTCATTTTTCAAATTAATTAACGATCCATTTAAACCATGATATTGATCTTGATGTCATGTTGCTCTTGCAAAAACAAAAATTGAAATTTAGATATCATGAGTTCTCAATTTTGAGGGCAATGCTTAACATCATTGTATGCTAAAATCGTGTATATATAACATTCATTATTATGAAGGAGTCAACGCCTCTCATTCGAATAAAGGGTTTTTAATATGGACGTGTTACATGCTTTTGAGATATGAACCGATAAAAGCATTTTTTTTGTCCATCTTCGACTAAAATAATCAGAATTTGTGTAAGCTCCGTTGAAACTTGCTAATTGAGTAGATTGGTGTTTTTCATGTCTTAGTTTCTCTTTGAAAATTCCTAATTAAAATGAATATTTTGCAATAAAAAGATTTAAAAAAAAAAAATTTCGGTTTAAATATAATGAGTCAATATTTTCATCATGTTTTTTAAATTGTAGAATAAATATTAATTAACAAAATGACAGAAAAATTGAACGGAGTTTTGGAAATGCGTGCGAACCCGCCAAACGGCTCAATTCGCCCGCACGAGGAGGCACGTAAAATTCAGTTTGGGCGCTCCAAACGGCGGGCGCCCGCCGGTTCTCCACGTCATCGCCCCCGCTGAACCGAGCCGATCCATTTCTCCATATCCTCGGAGCGGTGCTCCTCCCGAATGGCACCGCGTTGCTACGGGGCGCGACTCTCCTCCTCATTCTTCATGGCCTCCCGTTCTCCCCGCGGCTTCGCTCCGTCCCTCTTCTTCGCTCTCCCTCTTTCCAGTTAAATTTTCCCGATCCTCTCCTTATAGAGCTAAAGCTTCTCCATGACCTCGACGGATGCCAGAGATTTCGTATGGCGTGCCTTTTCAGTTTTGTTCTTTTTCTTTTCTTTTTGTTTTGATCGTGTCGGTGTCGACTCTGCTGGGCTGGAACAGCCGAGCTTGACTTCGCGTTGGCCATGGTCTAGCGTTGAATTGAGGAATCGCCCCGGGCTTTGCGGGAATTCGTGCTGGCGAAGGCAGCATGCTGGGCGAGGATCTCTGGACCGATGGGCTCGCTTGTGCCTTCGAGTTTAGACGGGCGGGAGGAGAACGAAGGAGCGCGAGTCTGGATGTCAACGCAGTGTTGCATGCCGCGGCCAGGATGACGGGAATAGTGCCACGGCCATGCTCTAGAAGAATTTCGAGGGGGTCATTGGGTGCCAATTGGCTGGGTGATGATGTCACAGTTGCGGACATAGCAACTCCGTGCTGGGAGCGGCCAGTGGGCCCCACTTGGTGGTGCCATATAGTGGCAGATCATCCATTCGTCTAATCATGGTTGAGCAATGCACAGTGGCTACATCCTGCCGCAAGTATATATCTCTGCGCGATGAAAGTAGGCTGATGAGTGAACGAACGAAGCACCTTCTCTATGTGGCAATCAAAATGTGTAATGGTTGACATATCCTTTCGTGGCCGTTTTATTAAAAATTAGAAGGGATTATTTGCGTTTGAAGTTCGGATATTCTTAAGATGTCTGATTACTGTCTTTCAAATTAGATTGATTTAAGATGGGTTTTGCTTGCATTTGACTTGGTTCAATGCCTTTCATACTCTTGGTTTTCCTGCCTTTTGACCCTCTCGACAAAGAGTCACCGCATCGACATCTTTCTTAGGTCCATTATACACTTGTGACTGAACATCTGAGCCAGTAAACTTCCTTTTCCGTTCAAGTATCCTTTTCTTCATCGTAGTTTGTTTTCTTGGTTGCTCAGTTTGCTGCTGACATTGCTGTGAGTGTGAGCAGGAAGAAGATAGCTCAGTAAATGCCAGTCTACTATAATCACTAAATAGACAATACAATGCCACAAGAGTCTTGTAAACCTATTTTCCACCTCTAATTGATCCTTGTGGAATGAGCAAGTACAAAAAAAATGGTGTGGTACAGAATTTCCAGTCTTGTTTTGAGATAATGTAGTAAAAGATTGGTCGTTAGGCTGCCAAGATTACAATCTGGCTCAGTCTTGCCTAGGTTAATGTGAACATTCAAACATGTTACGGCAAAGCTTCTATCACAGTGGAAAGAGACTGGAAATTCTGACTAATCAAGGTATGAGTACAGCCCAGGTGGAATGTCAATTTCTCAATGAGTTTCATATGTCACTACAGTTTTGAAGAATAATGACTCGGGCTCAAGATTGACCAGGTAGTAGACCACAGATCACAAAGACTTAGTGTCATGGGAACAAGTACATACAGACTCGCTGTTTCTTTCCACCTTCTCTGCTACATAATTTGGTAAGCCTCAAATGTATGGTGTACTCTAATTTTGACTTCATTTCCTTACAGGTTCCAGTTAGAGTTGCTGGTGGCCTTCCATTTGAGATGTCGGGGTAGTCGGCTCGTGATCCATCATGCATCGATGAAGATGATATACCCATTGTTTTACGGTCATGGCCGGCTCAAAATTTTTTACTTGCGTCACTGCACATCAGAGGGTCTACCGCCGTTATTAACATCTTAGGTTTTTCGGAAGTTCAGGTTTGTAATTTTTTTTTTCCTGGAATGTATCTTCTTTTATGCAATTTTTATTTAAGAAAGCACCGCTAATTTTCTTGTCATTCTTTACGTAGGAACTGCTTGCTGCTGGAGGTTCTAACATCCCACAAAGCATTCATGAGGTTGTGGCACATCTTGCCTGTCGCTTGCCACGATGGATGACACGTGTGTATACTTTTCGTCCAATCTAAACTTGCAAATGCCTTATTGACAGACAGCAGTGTTTGCTGTCAACAAATAAGGCGAATCTTGATGCCCGCCTCATGAAGGTCTGATCTCCTTCTACCTCAAAAAGAATGCTGCAATTGATTTATTGGCTTGTGTACATGGGTTCTCTGGATGTTCACTGGCGATGTTTGGAGTCATACTGGAAACATTCTATGTACTGGGAGTAGCAAGTTTGCCACATTTCTGTAGCGTGGCTACTCATTCATTCTGTCGACTTCCTCATAAAAAGGGAAGAGAGTTAAATCAAGCAAGCAATGTAGGTGTGACTTTTCTGCTTTGGCTATTCATGCAACAGAGCGCACATGTCTTAATATCAAATTGTCAGACTATAAATCAATCTTGGAGGCATCCCTAACAATGATAATATCAATACGAAGAGCAAAACAACCCATGGCTAGAGCCCATATCATATAAAAACATTCACCATGTCATAACAAGTAATATAATTAATATCACATCAAATGTATACATATGCATGTTCATGTTCATGTTATAAAACAATATAATGTCAATTATATTAAATATGGCGGTGAATCTTTTCACCAACCATCCAAAGCTAATCTACACAAATATGATTATTATTGTTGATTCTATTGTTATCATTTCTCTTGTTGACTGAGAAATGGAAGTATAAATAGTATATTTAAACAAATTTTAGTTTAAAGATGACTGAATGTCACTAATTATGAGATCTCATGTTGGATTGTGACATAATCGTGCAATTTCATGTTGTTTAGAAATTGTGTTAATGCATTTTATGTCATTGAGAAATTGCATTGAGAACCGATAAGAAATAGTGTATATTTTGATCACATGTTTAGAAAACACTTGATTCTCGATGAGGTTACACCTTAACCAATACCAATGCCAAGGATCCAAGGGCTGTCTCCTCAAAAGAGTGGGGATCCATCGCTCTCTCAAAGTGTCCTCATGCTCAGTCACAACAGGATGGGCATGGTTCATCTAGGACCAAAGCCCCCTCCCCTTCTATTTTCCTCTTCCCCCTCTCCCATCTTTTCACGAATCCCTCTCTCTCACATCGCCCACAGCCGTTGTTTACCGCTTGTAGATCCATCGTCCATTCTCTTGCGGACATAGTTTTCTCAACATCCACGAAATTCCTAGACGTAACGAATTATCGTTTTGTCATTGAGTGTCTTTAAATTACTTCTTAAGCAACTAATGATTATCAACGAATTCACTTTTCTCGAGACCCCGTCATTATTTATTAATGCTAAGGAGAGCAGTATAATCTCGCTAAATTATGCATATCGATTCCCCGAAATAGTGCACTTGGCTTCTCTTGTCCAAAACATGATCAATTGTTTAAGCTCTTGAAGCCGCCACAATCCAGTAGGTCGTGAGCAGGAGATTGTTCCTAGACCGAACTCTGATAGAAAGATGCATCACTTTCGATGATTAATTGCCAGTATTGCAGAGCAGGCTTCCCACAATATTTACCCCACTTAAAGACGCCATTCAATCTTAGAATACACACGTTTCGAAGGATTCCATGCCTCCCTATCTTTTGAGCTTCGGTTTTCAAGGGATGATCATATTGCCCTATTTCGGCTAGTAGTGCTTTGTCCATTCTTCTGATTCTTTATTTACAGCAAAAGGAGTTCGAGTACTGTTCTCTTACTCGTGAAAAAAGGAATGGACAATGCTTGGTGGGCAACCGCCCTAAGGAGAATCCGTCCAACCATTCCTCTATGAAGAAAGCAACGAGCAAGAATAAGTCAATAGAAATTTTCAAACACCCCTCTCCTCTCCTCTCACCTCATTAAGAAAAAAGAACACAAAAAAGACCCTGCCCATTGCTCCCAGCTCACGACGTCTACCCTTTTCAATGTTGTGATGCAAAAGGAGTCATGTTTATTATCTCTTTTATGTCTCCAACCCCTTCTTGTTACTTAAAAGGAATTCACCAACTGCCCATGCCATAGGGAGAAAATGACGAAAGGAGACCAAGAGAGGGGGAGGGGATGGGATACAATCCACCATGTACGTCACCATCTCCCAATTAAAGCAAAAAAATGAGATATAAAATAAATAAAAATGAAACATATAATTACCTCACTATCACACAACTCCTTTATTACACTCATTCTATATATAGCACACGATTAGCTTATGCTCTTCTATACCCCGACACACTTCTGCCTTGAATATGGATAATGGTACCCGCCTACTTCAACAATTTAATGAGTCCACTGCTGCCTGGCATACAAGCAATAAAAATGAATTCAACTTGTCTTTCACGTAAGTAGTGCGGTTATTTTTTTTATTTGCCAAATTTTTTTGGCTCTTACGTATATTTTATTGTCTTCAAACTTCAAGAACGGGAAGGCTATGTGCAAAGAATCAACCAAGCAGAAAATTGTTTGCACCGCGTCCTTAATAAGATAAGGGGAAACGTGTTGGATGCAAACCATGCAATCCCAAGATCTCCATAACCAGAACAAGAGTACAGATGATTGAGTAGAAATATTAACGCACCTGATTTGGAATCTATCGTTTTTGATGCGGAAGTAGAAAAAGCGATGATTCATGTGCAAGTCATTTTCCTCTATTGCCCTCCGTATTATTAGCTCAATAAGACGGCCCCCTCATCCTTTAACGCTAGGTAAACGCTCATTATGTGAGGATACTAGTAAAAATTAGGATTAGAGGAGACATGAGAGTTTCCAACCAGGCCCTCTCATTACGGGCCGACTCAACTCGGCCCACAATAGCTAGTCCCATATTAGACTAATTAAGAAACATTTTATCTCATCTTAGACCAACTCCGTAAAACGGTAAATTATAATATCAATCAATGTAGCCCATATTAAGAAAACTTGAGCTATAATAATTGAAATTGTACTCTATATGCGCACATTGGTCCGGAGATAATTCTTAATAGTCATTCCTATCCCATAAGGTCTCAAACACTGAATCATGGCGGTGACTGCATGTATACACGCAGAGCTTTTCATGGTGACGAGTGCTTTCAACTTTATTGATATGGATTCAATATTGTAGTGTGGCAAATGGATAACATCTCTCATAAATAGATCCCATTTGTCAGTCACCGATCTTTTACCTTAAGCGTCAAAAAAAACTTGTGCCACTAGAGAATGTCTTTATGGTTCCAATGAACCCACATATGCCTTGTCCTTTACAATTAACATTTCTTTATAAATAACAAGACATATGCACAAGGATAATAACCGGATGCCCCTAGCCTTCACTCAAGGTTTATACAATACCTTGAGATTTTATCAACATGTATTCAATATAATAACAATACATTCAAAAATATTTTATTGAATGCAAAATTTGATACATATCAAACCGTTACTAAATGTAATGAACACATATGTAAAACAGTAAAACCAAAATAGTTCCCACTAAACAACAGCATCTCATGATACTCTTAAACCCATATTAATGACATGTTCTTAAACCAAAATAGCTTCGGTTTTCGAGGGATGATCATGTTGCCCTGTTTCGGCTAGTAGTGCTTTGTCCATTTTTCTAATTCTTTATTCACAACAAAAGGAGTTCGAGTATCGTTCTCTCACTTGTGAATAAAGGAATGGACAATGCATGGTGGGCAACCACCCTAAGGAGATTCTGTCCGACCATTCCTCTATGAAGAAAGCAACGAGTAAGAATAAGCCAAAAGAAATCTTCAAACACCCCTCTCCTCTCCTCTCACCTCATCAACAAAAAAGGACACAAAAAAGACCCTTGCCCATTGCTCCCAGGTCATGATGTTTACCATTTTCAATGTTGTGATGCAAAAGGAGTTTTGTTTGTTATCTCTTTTATGTCTCCAACCCATTCTTGTTACTAAAAAGGGATTCATCAACTGCCCATGTCATAGGGAGACAATGATGAAAGGAGACCAAGAGAGGGGGAGGGGGTGGGACACAATCCACCATGTACGTCACCATCTCCTAATTAAAGCAAAAAATATGAGATATAAAATAAATAAAAATGAAACATATAATCACCTCACTATCACACAACTCCTTCATTACACTCACTCTATATATAGATCACGATTTGCTTCTGCTCTTCTTTACCCCGGCACACTTCTGTTCTGAATATGGATAATGGTACCCGCCTACTTCAACGATTTAATAAGTTCACTATTGCTCGGCATGCATACGATGAAAATAAATTCAACTTGGCTCTCACGTAAGTAGTGCGATTGTCTTTTTTATTTGCCAAATTTTTTTGGCTCTTATGTATATTTTATTGTCTTCAAATTTCAAGAACGGGAAGGCTATGTGCAAAGACTTGACTAAGCAGAAAATCGTCTGAACCGCATCTTAATAGGATAAGGGAAACGTGTTGGATGCAAACCATGCAATCCCAAGATCTCCATAACCAGAATAAGAGCACCGATGATTGAGTAGAGATATTAATGCACATGATTTGGAATTCATCATTCTTGATGCGAAAGCGGAAAAGCGATGATTCACGCGCAAGTCATTCTCCTCTATTACCATCCGTATCACTGACTCAATAAGACGGCCCCCTTAGCCTTTAGTGCTAGGTAAACGCTCAATATGTGAGGATACTAGTGATAATTAAGGTTAGAAGAGAGACTTGAGCACTATTAATAGAGTTTCCAACCAAGTCCTCTCATTACGAGTCAGGCTGGACTCGGGCCACACTAGCCAATCTCATATTAGACTTATTAAGAAACATTCTATCTCATCTTAGACCAATCCCGTAAAACGGTAAATTACAATATAAATTAATGTAACCCACATCAGGAAAACTCATACATTATCCCACTTGGGCTATATTAATTAAAATTGTACTGTACATGCGCACATTGGTCAAGAGATAATTCTTAATAGTCATTCATATCCCATAAAGTCTCAAACACCGAATCATGGCGGTGACTGCATGTATACACGCAGAGCTTTTCATGGTGACGAGTGCTTTCAACTTTATTGATATGGATTCAATATGATAGTGTGGCAAATGGATAACATCTCTCATAAAGAGATCTCATTTGTCAGTCACCATTCTTTTACCTTAAGCGTCACAAAAAACTTGTGCCACTAGAGAATGTCTTTATGGTTCCAATGAACCCACATATGCCTTGTCCTTTACAGTTAACATTTCCTTATAAATAACAACACATATGCACAAGGATAATAACCGGATGCCTCTAACCTTCACTCAAGGTTTATACAATACCTTGAGACTTTATCAATATTTATTCAACATAATAACAACACATTCAAAAATATTTTATTGAATGCAAAAGTTAATACATATCAAATCGTTAGTAAATGTAATGAACACATATGTAAATTGTGTTACAATAAAACCAAAATAGCTCCCACTATACAACAACATCTCATGATACTCTTAAACCCATATTAATGACATGCTCTTAAACCGAAATAGCTTCGATTTCCGAGAGATGATCATGTTGCCCTATTTCGGCTAATAGTGCTTTGTCTATTCTTCTAATTCTTTATTCACAGCAAAAGGAGTTCGAGTACCGTTCTCTCACTTGTGAATAAAGGAATGGACAATGCTTGGTGGGCAACCACCCTAAGGAGATTCCGTCCGACCATTCCTCTATGAAGAAAGCAACGAGCAATAATAAGCCAAAAGAAATCTTCAAACATCCCTCTCCTCTCCTCTCACCTCATCAACAAAAAAGGACACAAAAAGGACCCCTGCCCATTGCTCCCAGCTCACGACGTCTACCATTTTCAATGTTGTGATGCAAAAAGAATCCTGTTTGTTATCTCTTTTATGTCTCCAACCCATTCTTATTATTTAAAAGGGATTCACCAACTGCCCATGTCATAGGGAGACAATGATGAAAGGAGACCAAGAGAGGGGGAGGGGGTGGGACATAATCCACCATATACGTCACAATCTCCTAATTAAAGCAAAAATATAAGATATAAAATAAATAAAAATGAAATATATAATCACCTCATTATCACACAACTCTTTCATTACACTCACTCTATATATAGCACACAATCTGCTTCTACTCTTCTCTACCCGGCACACTTCTGTTCTGAATAAGGATAATGGTGCCCGCCTACTTCAACGATTTAATAAGTTCACTGCTGCTCGGCATGCATGCGATGAAAATGAATTTAACTTGGCTCTCAAGTAAGTAATGCGATTGTTTTTTTTTTTTATTTGCCAAATTTTTTGGCTCTTATGTATATTTTATTGTCTTCAAACTTCAAGAACGGGAAGGCTATGTGCAAAGACTTAACTAAGCATAAATCGTCTAAACTGCATCCTTAATAGATAAGGGAAACGTGTTGGATGCAAACCATGCAATCCCAAGATCTTCATAACCAGAATAAGATCATAGATGATTGAGTAGAAATATTAACGTACATGATTTGGAATTCATTGTTCTTGATGCGGAAGCGGAAAAACGATGATTCACGCGCAAGTCATTCTTCTATATTGCCTTCCGTATCACTGGCTCAATAAGACGGCCCCCTCAGCCTTTAGCGTTAGGTAAATGCTCATTATGTGAGGATACTAGTGAGAATTAGGGTTAGAGGAGAGACTTGAGCACTATTTATAGAGTTTCCAACTAGGCCCTCTCATTACGGGTCATGCTCGACTCGGGCCACACTAGCCAATCTCATGTTAGACTTATTAAGAAACATTCTATCTCATCTTAGACCAATCCCGTAAAACGGTAAATTACAATATCAATTAATGTAGCTCATATCAGGAAAACTCTTACATTATCCCACTTGGGCTATATTAATTAAAATTATACTGTATATGCGCACATTGGTCTAGAGATAATTCTTAATAGTCATTCATATCCCATAAAGTCTCAAACGCGGAATCATGACGGTAACTGCATGTATACACGTAGAGCTTTCCATGGTGACGAATGCTTTCAACTTTATTGATATTGATTAAATGTGGTAGTGTGGCAAATAGATAACATCTCTCATAAAGAGATCCCATTTGTCAGTCACTATTCTCTTACCTTAAGCATCACAAAAAACTTGTGTCACTAGAGAATGTTTTTATGATTCCAATGAATCCACATTTACCTTGTCCTTTTCGGTTAACCTTTCTTTTTATATAACAAGACATATGCACAAAGCTAATAACCGGATGCTCCTAGCCTTCATTCAATGTTTATACAATACCTTGAGACTTTATCAACATGTATTCAACATAATAACAACACATTAAAAAATATTTTATTGAATGCAAAAGTTGATATATATCAAATCGTTAGAAAATGTAATGAACACAAATGTAAACTTTATTACAGTAAAATCAAAATAGTTCCCACTAAATAACAGCATCTCATGATACTCTTAAACCTATATTAATGACATGCTCTTAAACCAAAATAGTTTCGATTTTCGTGGGATGATCATGTTGCCTTGTTTCGGCTAGTAATGCTTTGTCCATTCTTCTGATTCTTTATTCATAGCAAAAGGAGTTCGAGTACCGTTCTCTCACTTGTGAAGAAAGGAATGGACAATGCTTGGTGGGCAACCACCCTAAGGAGATTTCGTTCTACCATTCCTCTATGAAGAAAGCAACGAGGAAGAATAAACCAAAAGAAATCTTCAAACACCCCTCTTCTCTCCTCTCACCTCATCAACAAAAAGACCTCTACCTATTGCTCCTAGCTCACGACGTCTACCCTTTTCAATGTTGTGATGTAAAAGGAGTCCTATTTGTTATCTCTTTTATGTCTCCAACCCCTTCTTGTTATTAAAAAAGGATTCACCAACTGCCCATGCCGTAGGGAGACAATGATGAAAGGAGACCACTAGAGGGGGGGACATAATCCACCATGTACGTCACCATCTCCTAATTAAAGCAAAAATATGATATATAAAATAAATAAAAATGAAACATATAATCACCTCACTATCACACAATTCCTTCATTACACTCACTCTATATATAGCACACGATCTGCTTCTGTTTTTCTCCACCCCGGCACAATTCTATCCTGAATATGGATAATGGTGCCCGCCTACTTCAACAATTTAATGAGTTCACTGCTGCTCAGTATGCATGTGATGAAAATGAATTCAACTTGGCTCGACATAAGTAGTGCGATTATTTTTTGTTTTTGTTTTTTTTTTGGCCAATTTTTTTTGGCTCTGATGTATATTTTATTGTCTTCAAACTTCAAGAACGGGAAGGTTATGTGCAAAGACTTAAGTAAGCAGAAAATCGTCTGAACCGCGTCCTTAATAGGATAAGGGGAAATGTGTTGGATGCAAACCGTGCAATCCCAAGATCTCTATAACCAGAATAAGAGCGCATATGATTGGGTAGAAAGATTAACGTACATGATTTGGAATTTATCGTTCTTGATGCGGAAGTGGAAAAGCGATGATTCACGCGCAAGTCATTCTCCTCTATTGCCTTTCGTATCACTGGCTCAGTAAGACGGCCCCCTCAGCCTTTACCACTAGGTAAACGCTCATTATGTGAGAATATTAGTGAGAATTAAGATTAGAGAAGAGACTTGAGCACTATTTATAGAGTTTTCAACTAGGCCCTCTCATTACGGCCCAAGCTCAACTCGGGCCACACTAGCCAGTCTCATATTAGACTTATTAAGAAACATTCTATCTCATCTTAAACCAACCACGTAAAACGGTTAATTACAATATCAATTAATGTAGCCCACATCAGGAAAACTCTTACATTATCCCACTTGAGTTATATTAATTAAAATTGTACTGTATGTGCGCACATTGATTTAGAGATAATTCTTAATAGTCATTCCTATCCCATAAAATCTCAAACACCGAATCATGGCGGTAATTGCATGTATACACGTAGAGCTTTCCATGGTGATGAGTGCTTTCAACTTTATTGATATGAATTCAATAAGGTAGTGTGGCAAATGGATAACATTTCTCATAAAGAGATATCATTTGTCAGTCACCATTCTCTTATTTTAAGCGTCACAAAAAACTTGTGCCACTAGAGAATGTTTTTATGGTTCCAATAAACCTACATATGCCTTGTCCTTACAGTTAACCTTTCTTTATATATAACAAGACTAATAACCGGATGCCCCTAGCCTTCACTCAAGATTTATACAATACATTGAGACTTTATCAACATGTATTCAACATAATAACAACACATTCAAAAATATTTTATTGAATGCAAAAGTTGATACATATCAAACCGTTACTAAATGTAGCGAACATAGATGTAAACTTTATTACAGTAAAACCGAAATAGCTCTCACTAAACAACATCATCTCATGATACTCTTAAGCCCATATTAATGACATGTCATTCAAGAACAGAAGATCAAAGTCCCTTAGTTAGTGGATTTGCAACCATATTATTTGTGAAAATATGCTATATTATAACGTTACCTTTTTGTACCTTTTTTTATTATAAAAAATTTTGACTGCTATATATTTAGACCCCTTGAAACCCCTGTTATTAATAAAAATACTACAAATTTATTTTCTCAATACAATCGTATGGGTCAATCCATAAAGTTAAATACAATCAACTCATTAATGAGCCTAATAGCCCAAGTAACAGCCTAAAAAATGTTACTAACACTACTTACATACTAGAAAATGACATAGAACTTTATTTACTGCATTTCCTGTTATCATAAATATGTATTCTGTTATTGATCTCATGTCATTCTAACAGCCAAAAAAGTTTACATCTAAATACCCTATTAGCTGCAAATCCTGAACATGTCTATAAATTAGCATATAATTTCTTGTCCTCTTTAAGTACCTTAAAACTTTCTTGGCAGTCCTGAATTTGACTGATATCTATCTAGAAGTCCCGTCGCAAAAACGATATTTAGTCTAGTGCAAATTCGAGCATATATTATATTTTTAAGTGCACTTACACAAGGTACACCCTTTAATTAGATTTTCTCAATATCTAAATAAGGAAAATATAATAGATTCGGTCCATCACACTTAATGACAAAAGCAATTCCTAGTTTGCAATGATGTATATTGATATTTTCAAAATATGATCAGCAAATGTCCGTTGAGCATTGTAACAATCCAAAAAAGCTAGAAACTATCGAAGAATTGTATGACGAGCATTGTATTTATATTAAGCCTTCGGAAGGAACTCATCCATGACAAACATACTTTCTTTGTAAATATAATGAAGTGTCGACACGTAAATTCAAATGTACATTTTTAAAAAATTTGAATGATATTCCAAACTTTAACATACATTTTCACTTTTTTTTAAGCAAAGTGGCGCCATCACGTGCGCATGCTTGAAGCGCCCCCAGCCCCTAGGATCGATCCCCAACACCGATCACGAGGTATGTGGTTTGTTTACTAAATGCTCGATTTTGCAATTGCGTTAAGCAAAATCTCTCCCAATTCTCCATCGTCAGTAACAAAGCGGTCTTAATTCCTTATTAGTGAGATACGTGTGAGATAGCTTTTGAGTTGGCTAACTTGGTTCGAGCCCTTGTTTTCATCTTTCAATATCATCCCCGACATAAGTAAAGAGGGATGTGATTGACATTTCTGTACGTTCAGAACAGGCTGTGCCTATCTAGGGTGGGATCCTTGCCCTTCCCCTAGTGGGGTTGGGTTTTGACGGAGAGCCCTGCGAGATATACCCCTTTTCAACCCGAAGGAGAACCTATTTAAACGGGGAGCCTTTTAAGGACCTGCTCAGGTCCGAGGTTGTGCCTATCTAAAAGCTGAACACACCCCTCATTTTTCTCAGCGATAATATCCTAAATTACTAATGACT
This sequence comes from Eucalyptus marginata, assembly GCA_014182565.1. Classification (NCBI taxonomy): domain Eukaryota; kingdom Viridiplantae; phylum Streptophyta; class Magnoliopsida; order Myrtales; family Myrtaceae; genus Eucalyptus; species Eucalyptus marginata. Next base: position 29,936,281 of record CM024585.1, read on the forward strand.
CATTTGAATTATTATAGCGTGCATTGTGCCGGATGTTTGAGCTTTAGAGTTATAATGTGACATGAGGATGAAAACCCACCTCACGATTCATCGGTGCTCAAATGTCTAATGAAGAAAGCGAGTAATCGCAAATCTTTTTTAAGGGGGATCAGTCATTATATTTATAGTAAATTCCGTCGCATTGAGACGGAAGAATCACTTTATCACGAGTTTTAGCTGAAGATGAATATGCAATCCATAATATTAATTGGGGTCTCCTCTTTTCTTTCATCCTTTGGGCTCACGTGAGAAAATCTACAATTAAAAAAGAAAAGAAAAACTTGGAAAGGAAAATGTTTTCGCTACCCTATCATTGGGCACGGACTACACACTGCATGCGGCCAAACGTGACGCAACGGAGCAACGAGACAAGCGAGTCACAGAATGCTGCCAAGTCGGTTGCATCGGGGACCGAGTTGCTCACTGAGCCAACCCAACGCGTCCAGCGTCCTGCTCTCCTCCCACTTGCGCATTCTTCTGTCTCTTCTCTTTTCGCTCTCCCAACTGTCCATAATCATGCTTTCGGCAACATTTTGAAGGCAAAAGGGGGCTAGGGTTACAGCACGATGGTCATTTTGCACTCTCCATGCGGGGTATTTGAAATTATTTTGTTTTTTTCATCCAATTTTTGATGAGGTTACGCCTTAACCAATACCAATGCCAAGGATCGGAGGGCTGTCCCCTCGAAAGAGTTGGGGTCCGTCGCTCTCTCAAAGTGTCCTCCTGCCTAGTCTCAGCTGGATGGTCTTGTTTCCATCAAGGACCAAACCCCACTCCCCTTCTGTTTTCCTCTTCCCCTCTCCCATCTGTTCACGAATCCCCGTCTCTCACGTTGCCCACAACCGTTGTCTACCGCCGGTAGATCCATCATCCATCCGCTCACGGACATAGTTTTCTTGACATCCACAAAATTCCTAGATGTAACGAATCGTCCACGAAATAAGCTATGTAACAGAAACAGATAATCTCGATGCTCATAAAAAATGGTCGCATTGTGGTAATAAAGAAGAAGAAAGAATGGAATCTGGGTAATGAAAGCCTGAAGAAATCCGGTGCTACTTGCAGTGCAGATGTAAAGTAAATCACAAAATAGTGCGAGATAATTGGCAGAAACATTCTCTAGAGCACCAAATTGAAGCCGGCAAAGCATAGCAGAGGGAGACAACTGACAACACATCGAGCTGCCTCTAAGATCGCATTAGAAAGTATTTTAAGATACAGAGTCAACATCAATGGCGCGATCAAACCAGTGGCCTTTGAACTCTCAAGAAGAAAAATGCCCCCTTGGATGCCGTTATTGAAATCTAGCATTCATTTATCAACAAGCGAGGCATTGGAATTGAACTACCTAAAATATTCTATTGTAGCCGGATCACATGATTTCTCATTCCTAGTTGGTATAGTACTAGCACGTCATTAAATAATATGGGAGACTGAAAGTGATTTGGTCTTTTGTCAGTATTAACATATCAAAAATGACCTTGAGCACATATCTTCACGTCTGTCCCTCCTCTGTATGCTAGCGTACACCATTCAAAAGCTAATGCCCTTTTGAAGTAGCGTAAGTGGCTTCATCCTACGTATTTCATTTGTTAGTACAGATTGCTCAATAATCTTGAAGTCGATGAATAAGCAAGATGAATGGTGCCACCTCCAGCATGGGAAGGACTTGGAAGTTTCACAAAATCAAGGTCTTTCCCTTGAGAATGTTAACAGCTAAATCAGAACATAAGCCTCTGTTTAGCTTGGATGTACCATCATCAGCAAATTTTTAATCTGAACAGCTTGCTGGATTGTTCTTTCACTTTGCTAGTTCAGGTGGATACCGTGTCTTTGATAGTCCTCATTATGACCTAAAACATGAGTTCCAGTGGAGCTTGCACAAAGTTGATTCTGGTTATTTTGGTAGGACATGGACAGAATAATGCGTTTACCAGTTCATTATTCGAAGATATGTAGTATGTTCATATTCAAGACTCTTTATTCCAAGTGAGTAGCTCTAGAGGCATTGACTCCTTTCTAGCGATAATCCTTATTGAATTCACGAGATATTTGAAGTGAGACATATATAGATGATATTAAGCATTGCCCTCGAAGTTGAGAACTCATGATGTCTAAATCCAACTCCCGCTCTTGCAGGAGGAACATGACATCAAATCTTGAGAGACTAGAGTAGCATCATGGGTTCAAATGGATCATGAAACAAATGAAGAAGACAGAATGCAAAAGTAGAACTAACAGGAAATTGCCGAACATATTTCATCCTCATATATGATAACTGCAGAATGGATATCTAAACCATAGGGACAGTAGGCTTATTTTGAAGCTTGTCTTCAAAATTGGGACTATTTCATACGATACACTCTGTTGAAATATCCTCACTTTCTTCTTTGAGTTTTTATAGCACCAAATAAAACAGCTCCAGGAAAGGAAGAAATTCTAATCTAGACTTTGATCCCTGCAGCAAAGCTGAGTACGTCGTGTACAAGCTTAAAGAGATGGATAAAATAGCGGAAAAGGACATTGTTCCGATCTGCAACCAATTTGGCATTATAGCCAACAGCAACTGCAGCAAAATCACGCTCTCTGATCTCATGGAAAGTGACTGAACCCCACATTGACTAACAATCGACATGGCAAATTTCTACCTTCGCCTTCCTCAAAAGCAATCCCTTGTTCTTTATAACCAGAGCACAGGGAACTGAAGGTTGACCTTTATACATTTAGTGCTACACCAGATGAAGTTGGACAAGGATTACGATTGGAACGATTCCCCCTGTTCTCAGACAAACATGAGCAGAGACCTCGAACTGAAGCCAGCTATTCGATGATTGTTCCAATGGAATCAGCTCTCAGCTCCCCATCCTGATTCAAGATCAACGTATATAGTGTATAGAGTAGGATGAACATTCAATCCATTGTTGATTAGTTGTATATGCAATCAGTTTAGACAATGTAGCACCTGATCTATTAATAGACCACAGAAGCAATGTCTACTGGTAGCTATTCTTTCACACAAGTAACCACACAAGATATATTTTAGAATATCACTGCTGTTTTGATTCTCATGTGATGCTCTCTGAAGTATAGGCTGTACGTGTGGTTTTTACAGATACGTAGAAGGAGAAACTGTCTTGCGTACAAAGACATGTTACCCACTCATGAATTCTCTAGTCACTTTTAAAGAGCAGAACTACGAGTCAAATGATTATGATGAGGTTTGTGCTATATAATAAATAATTATCTCCCTGTCCAGGATGTCACATAGAGGAAACCCCAGTTTCATGAAGCACCTCACTAGATGCAGCAGAGAAGTACAGTCTAGAGACATAATTTTTCCTTATAGAGTGCAATAAGATCTCCATGTTGCTGTTGGACTAAGTGAGGACAAGATCTTCACTCTAATTACATGAAAGCATAGTAATTATGAAGTCCTGTCATCTCTCTGTCACTCTACTATTTTAACTACAGTCTTATTAGAATTTTAATTTGAGTATGATTCGCTAACACAAATTGTTGTTAGATCCATTCACTTTCCCTCTCAGAGTTGCAAGATATGCACATAGTTGGATAGCTTTACCTAAAACAAGTCATTTCTCATTTATTAGTCACTGCATTTTGAAAGATATGATATCCAAACTCATGAACAATCTTTGTACTCACATTTCTTCAAGGCTAAAAGTCCCAGAGTTAAACCTTGCAAATTTAAAGACTGAGCGAAAAACAAGATAGAAGTTGTCAGAGTCTAATGGCATATTTCCATGAATAGGTGTGTCATATGTTCCTCAAAGCACCAAGACAGAGGGTTCTAATAAATGATCCTAAAAGTTGCCCTATAATCTAACTAGACATCAACCTTTCGCAATCTTCGTTTTCAGAACAATGAAAGTACAAGAATAAGCAAGGAAGCAAGAAGAAAGACATGAATTCATGATCCATCGTGAGCAATTACAAAGGCATACCAGCAGAAGCTACAAAGAACTTGTATATGGCTAGATTAAATGAAAATAATTAACAGTAACATTTTTTTCTTCTACAACACAGAATTATGTACTCTTGGCCATTCCCTTGAAGAGTTGCCTGAATACCATTTAATTTATCCTGATTACTACTTTATATTGCTTGAAACATAGAAGTTTATTGGATAGGAGGTGCAAAGTGGCAGCAAAATATGGGTTAAAGAATTCTATTTTCTATTCAATTTCTTATAAAAATAATGCAGCATGAATTTCATAAAACAAGATTCACAACTGGGGCATCATCATCAGTGTTTTCAAAACAGTTACATAGCTTGTGCTTCATAATTCCTCTCTTAATTTACTTCACTACTTCCCGCCGATAATCTACGTAAAAATTTGTCAGGTGACAATGACTAGATAATCAAAGCTTACATATCCAATACACAATCACTCACCGCCAGCTAGAAGATAATCAAACATGATATTTTGCAAACTATGTAGTCTCCACCTTCTGTATCATACCTGAGATCCTGTTGACAGAAAAGAGCGAGACATAAAATACTGTCAGGGATCCAATAACCTACAAGCAGTAAGAAGACGAGACACACTAGATTAATTGATATAAATTCATGCACAGTAGAAAGTACCTCTGATGTCCCTGACGCTCTCAATAAGTTCAATTAATTGTTGCATCCTAATATTTTTTCGATTCTCCTTGATATCTAATATGATAGATGAGACCTTTGAGATGGTCATGAGTTCTTCTTCAATCTTCTTTAGTTGCTCATCAAGCCCCTCCAGAAAATCATTGAAGGAAGAAGTTCTATTCAACCTATCGACCACGTGATTCTCAATATTTACGCTGACACTGATAGGTTCCTCGATATGGTCTGCATTATTGTCAAAAGCTAGATTATCTACAGGACTTAGAGAAGCATCCAAGTCTGTCCTTTCACCATTTTCCGAAATGTCAGGATCTAAACTTTCTTTCTTGTGTACAACTTCCAAAATGTCCTGCTTTGGGGACACTATATGAACTGGATTGGACATATTATTACTGCCAACTTCAAGATCTGCAGCTATATTTCCGATAAGCTGAGACTCTTTAATAGATATTGCCTGCAAAAAAATCGGTTTTCCGATCACGATTCACAATACAGGATTTGGGTTAAGGACCAGAATTTGTACCAACCAACAGATCGATGGAAAACGATAGAATTCATGAAGGAAAAATGAATTTAAAATGTCACGAACCAGAAGAACCAACATATAAGAGTGTTGAAGTCTGATATCAACTACAAAGAGAATACTTAAGTGGCCATGCCAATAGACCAAGAAAGTAAGTGCAAAGAGTAGCATAGCGCGAGAGAAAGTGTGACTCCTTTAGCAAAAAATAAGGATCAGACTTATGTATGCATAACAGTAACATACCTCATTTAGCTTAGCCGAGAGTTCGTCCAGCAACTGAATCCGGCTATTTGACTTCTCCAGAGCCTGCATTATTTTCTTCTTCTGAAACAGCAGTTCCCTCGCATCATTTTCCTTCCCTGTTTGGACATTGATGGATGCCTGTCGCCGAAGCTTCTCTGCAGCCTCCGCTAACCGCAATAGCCGCAATCTCGCATTATTTGCTGAATGAGAAACCATAATCATTCAAGACCTCCAAAGTACTAAAACATTGTATGGATGAGTTTAGAAACGAACTGAGATTATATATTGATGTCAGGATAGCTACATTCACAAGGGGAGGAAGAACATCCTACTTCTTCATCAGGGAAAAGGAAATAGAAAGACAAGAAAGTGAATGATATAGGAGCACATCCTACTACTTCATCAAGTACTCCGATCCAAAACTTGAAAATTACAACAGCGAAACAAACGGATTACATCTACAAGGCAATACACATGATCAACGGATGTATCAATGCCCTACTATTGTGCCTAAACACCCTTGTCGTACTTGTGTCTTAAAATGCAACATTACATTTCCCTTTTGGCAGGATGTTTGAGAACGTTCCTCGAAGTATTCTTCTGGTCCACTGACTACTGACAAGGCCAAAAAGAACAACAGCGATCCGATAACCCATCTCCCCCGTCCAATCAAGCTTCCCTCATAAACCCAAATTCTTAGTGACCATTTAGCCGACGACATCAGAAAAGAAATGGAAAAACAACCCGATTTCGCATAATGGGCAACGAAATTTCCTCGAGGAAGAATGTGAAACAGCCTAGAAGCAAACTCCTTCGCCTTATTGCCCCCACCCCCAGCATAGCAAGTGTACTCACCTAAAGTTATCCCACTTAGCTACCACCAACAAGAAAAAAAAAGGTGGAACTTTTCCAGCAAGTATGATCGCTATCAGTGAACCGCACAACATCGAGGCGACTCTCCTATCAATCGAACTATACACTCCACAAGGGCCGCGACCCAATAAAGAAGTGCTCGAGGGCAATCAATGTGGCCGAATTAAGAGCCAGCCGTCCGTCCACATTCGAAATTGGACATGACAGACACCTTTTGTTCATGTGGGTGTGTGAGAGAGAGAGATAAGAAGAAGGAGATACCTTTGGTACGGGTGGTTTCTGCCTCCGCGTGGAGCTGATCGAGCCGAGCGCGCAGTTGCTCCGTGCCAGTGGCGCGGGCGGAAGCGAAACACACGGGTCTCGACGAAGGCCGACAGGCGACGAGCGGGGGCACGTTTCCGCACCGCAGCATCATCTTCCTCTCTGCTTCGTTCTGGCTCGCCAAATTGGGATTTTCTTGCTTGGGAATGCTCCTAATCCCTTCAGGAGAGCTCCATCAATTATCCCCCCAACAACAAAAAGATTAAAAATGCGAACTTTAGTCGTTTGTCCCAAAAAAGAGATCGACTTGTTTCGTTCGGCAAGAGTCAAAATGGAAAAGCCTTTTCCTCAAGACCAATTCATAAACTATCTTGGACCATGAAAATCGCTCTGCAGTTCAACTGTAAAATACATCGCATGCGGTGTTCGGAAACTGATATTCCTCCTCCTCATTATTTACCACTGTGGTGATTAGCTTAAGTGGGACAAAAATTATTAAGGCGCGTTCCCTTGTCATTCGACTGACATCTTGGCGACGTGTGATCAGGGGGCTCGACGACTCACCGACAACACCGACCAGAGGTGTGACTTTCGAATCGGACGTTTCGTAACATGAATTTCTACAGACAATGTTGCTCATCTTATGTTATTCTGATTATTTCGCCTCGAAAGATCACCATGGGAGGCAGAGATTTACTGTCCTTTAAAATATTGGAAAGAACTGATTTGTTTACTATTTGGACTGATTTGTTCACTTCTAAAAGAAGATATAACAACTAATATAATTTGCCACAAAAGATGCAAACTCGAGGTAGATTCATTCTCTCTTAAAAGAAGGTCAAAGAGGCAAAAGGATTGTCGCCATTTTATGTTATTAGAGGCAAAAATATTTGAAATTAAAATGATTTCATTATTAACAATAATTTATATATAAATATTTATGTAAATGATGGAAGTATTTTTCGTTTATTCATTTTTATGGGTGATACAAGAGATTATTTTTAGAAAAAAATGTTTTCCAAATCATCTATATTCCGCGAAACAAATGGAATTTAGACATATAAATTAGAGATGGACAATAATTTGTCATTAAATACTTTTCACAACTAGAAATAACTACCACTATAAGCTTCAAAGGCAAATTTCGATGTCTCAAATTCTCAGATGTGTTGTAGTGCTACCAACAGTTTATTCACACTTACCTAACTCTTTTATAAGTATTTGCTTATAAAACGTGAGCTCTCCTAAGTCCATACCTCATATGATATTAATTTTCTTAATCTATGTGTTCAAAAGGAGTTGTCACTAGTCATTATTGAAGGTCGGCTAGAAACATAGTTTTCTCGACATCCACAAAATTCTTCGACATAACGAACTATCGTTTTGTCATTGAGTGTCTTTAAATTACTTCTTAAGCAACTAATGATTATCAACGAATTCACTTTTTCTCGAAACCCCATCATTATTTATTAATGCTAAGGAGAGCGGTATAATCTTGCTAAATTATGCATATCGATTCCCCGGAATAGTGCACTTGGCTTGCTCTGGTCCAAAACATGATCAATTGTTTAAGCTCTTGGAGCCGCTACAATCCAGTAGGTCATGAGCAGGAGATTATTCCAAGACCGAACTCTGATAGAAAGACGCATCACTTTCGATGATTGATTGCCAGTATTGCAGAGCAGGCTTCCCACGATATTTCCCCCACTTAAAGACGCCGTTCAATATTAGAATACACACCTTTCGAAGGATCCCGTGCCTCCCTATCTTTTGAGCTTCGGTTTCCGAGGGATGATCATGTTGCCCTGTTTCGGCCAGTGGTGCTTTGTCCATTCTTTTGATTCTTTTTTCACAGCAAAAAGAGTTCGAGTACCGTTCTCTCACTCGTGAAGAAAGGAATGGACAATGCTTGGTGGGCAACCACCCTAAGGAGAATCCGTTCGACCCTTCTTCTATGAAGAAAGCAACGTGCAATAATCAGCCAAAAGAAATCTTCAAACACCCCTCTCCTCTCCTCTCACCTCATCAAGAAAAACGACACGAAACCCATTGCTCCCAGCTCACGACGTCTACCCTTTTCCATGTTGTGATGCAAAAGGAGTCTTGTTTGTTATCTCTTTTATGTCTCCAACCCCTTCTTGTTACCTAAAAGGGATTCACCAACTGCCCACGCCGTAGGGAGACAATGATGAAAGGAGACGATGAGGGGGGATGGGACACCATCCACCATGTATGTCACCATCTCCCAATTAAAACCAAAAATATGAGATATAAAATAAATAAAAATGAAATATATGTTAAATTAACGCCTCGACTTTGAATTCGGATAATGATTTGTTAAATCGAATTTATTGATAAAGATTTCCCAAGAACAGAAAAGTTTTCTGGGGACTATTGAAGATTTACAAAAGAGGAAATAAAGATAAAATAAAGATAAAATAAAGAATTCTTCTTTGGGCACACATATATAAAAGGGAAAAGAAACCCTACGTAGAGGAGTTGCTGTTGAAACCCTACGAGGAGCCGCTGCGGCACAACGTCAAGTGAAGCCACCCACGCGATCAAGTAAAGAAGTTCTTGTTTTTGGCGTTTGGTTTTGAGTTTGAACGCGCAGTAATTTTGTGCAGTGAGTTTATCTCCAAGTGAATTGTTTATTTATAAATACTTTGGGTTTTTGGTTAAATTTAGGTGTGGGAAATACTGAGCGTGCGAGTAATTGTAAATTATGATTCTTTGATTTTAGTAGATTATTTTCGTGGCCGCTTTCCGTGAACGTAAGTACGATACTCGAATCGAACAACGTAAATTTCTAATGTCCTTATTTTTCTCGTTTATTTCTTTTGGTAATTTTACATTGACGTAAATTACGCAAAGATCTTGTCGTTTCCGCGTATTATATCCCAATAATACACATAATCACCTCACTATCACACAGCTCATTTGTTACACTCACTCTATTTATATAGCACACGATCTGCTTCTGCTCTTCTCCACCCCAGCACGTTTATGTCCTGAATATGGATAATGGTGCCCGCCTACTTCAACGATTTAATGAGTTCACTGCTGCCCGGCGTGCATCTTATGAAAATGAATTCAACTTGGCTCTCACGTAAGTAGTGCGATTGTTTTTTTTCTTTTTTTTGCCAAAATTTTTTTTGGCTCTTATATATATTTTATTGTCTTCAGACTTCAAGAACGGCGAGGCTATATGCAAAGACTCAACCAAGCTGAAAATCGTCTGAACCGCGTCCTTAATAGGATAAGGGGAAACGATCTTTTGGTCCTGTCTTCGCTAGCCCAAGCCACAGCATTCTTATCACTGTGGGGAGACTTGTGCAAAATCGCGGTCAGTTGCAACGCGTCCAAATTCGCATCGGCAACGTGGTGGCCCGGGAGGACATACGCCGCCAACTAGAAGATAATGAATTCACGCTTGAGGACACCGACATATATTTCCGCCTACCGCCCCTACAACAACCCCCGCCAGCCCAATAAGGCCAAGAGGCCTCATCGATGTCTAAAATTATTGAATGAAATTTGAATGTCGCTGATTTCGTTGCATGTACGTTTTATTCTCTGTTAAAACTTTTGCGTACGTGAGTGGGTTCTTGGTTAGAGTAGCGATGCACATCGTATGGGAACAAGCCCCACGCGATCAAATGCGTGAACAGATGTACTGCTGCTCAGGAGAGTCCCACCCGCCATCACATGCCGATGAAAGTACTGACATACGGCCTTTACTTAGGAGGAGAACTCACGTCTGTGAAAAGTGAGCGATCGCATTAACAAGCGGCGTCTTAGAAGCTCGTGTAATATTCTCTCTAAAGCGTCCTCATTATGACCTAAAACATGAGTTCCAGTGGAGCTTGCACAAAGTTGATTCTGGTTATTTTGGTTGGACATGGACAGAATAATGGGTTTACCAGTTCATTATTCGAAGATATGTAGTATGTTCATATTCAAGACTCTTTATTCCGAGTGAGTAGCTCTAGAGGCATTGACTCCTTTCTAGCGATAATCCTTATTGAATTCACGAGATATTTGAAGTGAGACATATATAGATGATATTAAGCATTGCCCTCGAAGTTGAGAACTCATGATGTCTAAATCCAACTCCCGCTCTTGCAGGAGGAACATGACATCAAATCTTGAGAGACTAGAGTAGCATCATGGGTTCAAATGGATCACGAAACAAATGAAGAAGACAGAATGCGAAAGTAGAACTAACAGGAAATTGCCGAACATATTTCATCCTCATATATGATAACTGCAGAATGGATATCTAAACCATAGGGACAGTAGGCTTATTTTGAAGCTTGTCTTTGAAATTGGGACTTTTTCATACGATACACTGTTGAAATACATTCCTCACTTTCTTCTTTGAGTTTTTATAGCACCAAATAAAACAGCTCCAAGAAAGGAAGAAATTCTAATCTAGACTTTGATCCCTGCAGCAAAGCTGAGTACGTCATGTACAAGCTTAAAGAGATATATAAAATAGCTGAAAAGGACATTGTTCCGATCTGCAACCAATTTGGCATTATAGACAACAGCAACTGCAGCAAAATCATACTCGCTGATCTCATGGAAAGTGACTGAACCACACATTGACTAATAATCGACATGGGAAATTTCTACCTTCGCCTTCCTCGAAAGCAATCCCTTGCTGTTTATAACCAGAGCGCAGGGAACTGAAGGTTGGGTGACCTTTATACATCAAGTGCTACACCAGATGAAGTTGGACAAGGATTAAGATTGGAGCCATTCCCCCCATTCTCAGACAAACATGAGCAGAGACCTCGAACTGAAGCCAGCTATTCAATGATTGTTCCAATGGAATCAGCTCTCAGCTCCCCATCCAGATTCAAGATCAACGTATATAGCGTATAGAGGAGGATGAACATTCAATCCATTGTTAATTAGTTGTACATGCAATCAGTTTAGACAACTTAGCACCTGATCTATTAATAGACCACAGAAGCAATGTCTACTGGTAGCTATTCTTTCACACAAGGAACCACACAAGATCTATTTTAGAATATCACTGCTGTTTGATTCTCATGCGATGCTCTCTGAAGTATAGGCTGTACGTGTGGTTTTTACAGATATGTAGAAGGAGAAACTGTCTTGCATACAAAGACATGTTACCCGCTCATAAATTCTCTAGTCACTTTTAAAGAGCAGAACTATGAGGCAAATGATTATGAAGAGGTTTGTGCTATATAATACATAATTATCTCTGTACAGGATGTGTCACAAAGAGGAAACCCCAGTTTCATGAAGCACCTCTCTAGATGCAGCAGAGAAGTACAGTCTAGAGACATAATTTTTCCTTATATAGTGCAATAAGATCTCCATTTTGCTGTTGGACTAAGTGAGGACAAGATCTTCACTCTAATTACATGAAAACATAGTAATTATGAAGTCCTGTCATCTCTCTGTCACTCTACCATTTTAACTACAGTCTTATTAGAATTTTAATTTGAGTATGATTCGCTAACACAAATTGTCATTAGATCCATTCTCTTTCCCTCTCAGAATTCCAAGATATGCACATAGTTGGATAGCTTTACCTAAACCAAAGTCATTTATCATTTATTAGTCACTGCATTTTGAAAGATATGATATCCAAACTCAATAACAATCTTCGTCCTCACATTTTTTCAAGGCTAAAAGTCCCAGAGTTAAACATTGCAAATTTAAAGACTGAGCGAAAAACAAGATAGAAGTTGTCAGAATCTAATGGCATATTTCCATGAATAGGCATGCCATATGTTCCTCGAAGCACCGAGACAGAGGGTTCTAATAAATGATCCTAAAAGTTGCCCTATAATCTAACTAGACATCTACCTTTCGCAATCTTTGTTTTCAGAACGATGAAAGTACAAGAATAAGCAAGGAAACAAGAAGAAAGACATGAATTCATGATCCATCGTGAGCAATTACAAAGGCATACCGGCAGAAGCTACAAAGAACTTATATAGGGCTAAATTAAATGAAAATAATTAGCAGTAACACTTTTTCTTCTACAACACAGAATTATGTACACTTGGCCATTTTCTTGAAGAGTTGCCTGAATACCATTTGATTTATCCTGATTACTACTTTATATTGCTTGAAACATAGAAGTTTATTGGATAGGAGGTGCAAAGTGGCAGCAAAACATGGGTTAAAGAATTCTGTTTTCTATTCAATTTCTTATAAAAATAATGCAGCATGAATTTCATAAAACAAGAATCGCAACTGGGGCTTCATCATCTGTGTTTTCAAAACAGTTACATAGCTTGTGCTTCATAATTCCTCTCTTAATTTACTTCACTACTTCCCGCCGACGATCTAAATTTTTCAGGTAACAATGACTAGATAATCAAAGCTTACATATCCAATACACAATCACTTACCGCCAGCTAGAAGATAATCAAACACAATATTTTGCAAACTATGTAGTCTCCACCTTCTGTATCATACCTGAGATCCTGTTGACGGAAAAGAGCGAGACATAAAATACTGTCAGGGATCCAATAACCTACAAGCAGTAAGAAGACGAGACACAATAGATTAATTGATATAAATTCATGTACAGTAGAAAGTACCTCTCTCTGATGTCCCTGACGCTCTCAATAAGTTCAATGAATTGTTGCATCCTAATATTTTTTCGATTCTCCTTGATATCTAATATGATAGATGAGACCTTTGAGATGGTCATGAGTTCTTCTTCAATCTTCTTTAGTTGCTCATCAAGCCCCTCCAGAAAATCATTGAAGGAAGAAATTCTATTCGACCTATCGACCACTTGATTCTCAATATTTGCGCTGGCACTGACAGGTTCCTCGATATGGTCTGCATTATTGTCAAAAGCTAGATTTCCTACAGGACTTAGAGAAGCATCCAAGTCTGTCCTTTCACCCTTTTCTGAAATGTCAGGATCAAAACTTTCTTTCTTGTGTACAACTTGCAAAATGTCCTGCTTTGGGGACACTATATGAACTGGATTGGACATATTATTACTGCCAACTTCAAGATCTGCAGCCACATTTCCGATAAGCTGAGACTCTTTAATAGATATTGCCTGGAAAAAAATCGGTTTTGCAATCACGATTCACAATACAGGATTTGGGTTAAGGACCAGAATATGTACCAACCAACCAATCTATGGAAAAGGATGGCATTCATGAAGGAACAATAACTTTAAAATGGCACGAACCAGAAGAACCAACATATAAGAGTGTCGAAGTCTTATATCAACTACAAAGGGAATACTAAAGTGGCCATGCCAATAGACCAAGAAAGTAAGTGCAAAGAGTAGCATAGCACGAGAGAATGTGTGACTCCTTTAGCAAAAAATAAGGATCAGACTTATGTATGCATAACAGTAACATACCTCATTTAGCTTAGCCGAGAGTTCATCCAGCAACCGAATCCGGCTATTTGACTTCTCCAGAGCCTGCATTATTTTCTTCTTCTGAAACAGCAGTTCCCTCGCATCATTTTCCTTCCCTGTTTGGACATTGATGGATGCCTGTCGCCGAAGCTTCTCTGCGGCCTCGGATAACCGCAATAGCCGCAATCTCGCATTATTTGCTGAATGAGAAACCATAATCATTCAAGACCTCCAAAGTACTAAAACATTGTATGGATGAGTTTAGAAACGAACTGAGACTATATATTGATGTCAGGATAGCTACATTCACAAGGGGAGGAAGAACATCCTACTTCTTCATCAGGGAAAAGGAAATAGAAAGACAAGAAAGTGAATGATATAGGAGCACATCCTACTTCTTCATCAAGTACTCCGATCCAAAACTTGAAAATTACAACGGCGAAACAAACGGATTACATCTACAAGGCAATACACATGATCAACGGATGTATCAATGCCCTACTATTGCACCTAAACACCCTTGTCGTAGTTGTGTCTTAAAATGCAACATTACATTTCCCTTTTGGCAGGATAGTTGAGAACGTTCCTCGAAGTATTCTTATGGTCCACTGACTACTGACAAGGCAAAAAGAACAACAGCGACCCGATAACCCATCTCCTCTGTCCAATCAAGTTCCCTCATAAACCCAAATTCTTACCGACAATTTAGCCGACGACATCAGAAAAGAAATGGAAAAACAACCCGATTTTGCATAATGGGCGACGAAATTTTCTCGAGGAAGAATGTAAAACAGCCTAGAAGCAAACTCCTTCGCCTTATTGCCCCCACCCCCAGCATAGCAAGTATACTCACCTAAAATTATCCCACTTAGCTACCACCACCAAGAAAAAAAAAGGTGGAACTTTTCCAGCAAGTATGATCTCTATCAGCGAACCGCACAACATCGAGGCGACTCTCCTATCAATCGAACTCTACACTCCACAAGGGCCGCGACCCAATAAAGAAGTGCTCGAGGGCAATCAATGTGGCCGAATTAAGAGCCAGCCGTCCGTCCACATTCGAAATTGGACATGACAGACACCTTTTGTTCATGTGGGTGTGTGAGAGAGAGATAAGAAGAAGGAGATACCTTTGGTACGGGTGGTTTCTGCCTCCGCGTGGAGCTGATCGAGCCGAGCGCGCAGTTGCTCCGTGTCAGTGGCGCGGGCGGAAGCGAAACACACGGGTCTCGACGAAGGCCGACAGGCGACGACCGTGGGCACGTTTCAGCACCGCAGCATCATCCTCCTCTCTGCTTCGTTCTGGCTCGCCAAATTGGGATTTCCACGCTTGGGAATGCTCCCAATCTCTTCAGGAGAGCCCCATCAATTATCCCCCCATCAACAAAAAGATAAAAAAAAATGCGAACTTTAGTCGTTTGTCCCAAAAAAGAGATCGACTTGTTTCGTTCGGCAAGAGTCAAAATGGAAAAAGCCTTTTCCTCAAGACCAATTCATAAACTATCTTGGACCATGAAAATCCCTCTGCAGTTCAACTGTACAATACATCGCATGCGGTGTTCGGAAACTGATATTCCTCCTCATTATTTACCACCGTGGTGATTAGCTTAAGTGGACAAAAATTATTAAGGCGCGTTCCCTTGTCATTCGACTGACATCTTGGCGACGTGTCATCAGGGGGCTCGACGACTCACCGACAACACCGACCGGAGGTGTGACTTTCGAATCGGACGTTTCGTAACATGAATTTCTACAGACAATGTTGCTAATCTTATTTTATTCTGATTATTTCGCCTCGAAAGATCACCATGGGAGGCAGAGATTTACTGTCCTTTAAAATATTGGAAAGAACTGATTTGTTCACTTTTGGACTAAAAGAAGATATAACCAACTAATATAATTTGCCACAAAAGATGCAAACTCGAGGTAGATTCATTTTCTCTTAAAAGAAGGTTAAAGAGGCAAAAGGATTGTCGCCATTTTATGTTATTAGAGGCAAAATATTTGAAATTAAAATGATTTCATTATTAACAATAATTTATATATAAATATTTATGTAAATGATGGAAGTATTTTTCGTTTATTCATTTTTATGGTGATACAAGAGATTATTTTTAGAAAAAAACGTTTTCCAAATCATCTATATTCCGTGAAACAAATGGAATTTAGACATATAAATTAGAGATGGACAATAATTTGTCATTAAATACTTTTCACGACTAGAAATAACTACCACCATAAGCTTCAAAGGCAAATTTCGATGTCTCAAATTCTCATATGTGTTGTAGTGCTACCAACAGTTTATTCACACTTACCTAACTAAAGAAGTATTTGCTTATAAATGAGCTCTCCTAAGTTCATACCTCATATGATATTAATTTTCTTAATCTATGTGTTCAAAAGGAGTCATCACTAGTCATTATTGAAGGTCGACTAGAAACATTAGACGTGAGAGTGTGCATGGCAACTAGAGATTTCATAATTGGGGACTTGATTATTGTAGCTATTTAACTAGAGCCCTTTAAGTACCTAATCTCAACCATTTGTTAATCAAAGTGTTAGAACAGCCTATCGAAAATTCTAAGATTCATCCTAATCATTCTAAAAATGAAGATAATAATCAATATATATATAAAATTGTGCAATCAATATATATATATATATATATTAAAATTGTGCAATCAAGTATAATCAGATTGAAATGCACAAGCAACACCCTAGCATCATCTCTAAAAAGAAAATAACACAAAACAACCCTTATAATAAAGTCTTAAAGGCTTGTTCAAATTTGGGCAAAATTTCTTATGAAAGAATTTTCATTTTTTTTTAATAGCTAAAGTAGTTCTAAACTAGATTCAACACTAAAAATCTAATAAAACTAGTTCGAATTTAATTTCTAAGCTTTTTTGCAAATTTTTTGAATTTTCTGAATTTTTAAATATTTCTAATAAAAATATATTTTTAAAATTTATCTAAAATTTCCTAATTTTTTAATCTGAAAATGGGCCTGAGAACGTAGGCTGAACTTGGACTGTCAGGCTTGGGCCGCGGACATGATCAGGCTTGTTTAAAGCTAACCCAATTGGAAAAGAAAACCCATCCAGCCCATTTCATTGAAATTAAGCACACTAAGCCCATCCCGCAAATGCTCAGCCCAAGCATGTCTGAAGATAAAACCAGCCCGAATTTACCAATCCCAGCTCATTAAACCAATTTAAGATCAAAGCCCATTGAGCCTTATTAAAACTAAATAAGCCCAACGTAGTAATTTGCCACTCTCTTTTCAATTTTTTTCTTTTTGTTCTTCTGTCTCCCTCTAGCCTGCATCTTCTTCCCCATTGCAGGTCTCCCTCCGAGGACTTTCCTCACGAGACCTTCACCCGAAGCCTCTCCACCGGTGAACGCCACACAAGAATTTCATCGTACGAACCCCAACGGAAATTTAATCGATCTGACGTCAACTACCTAACGTCGCCAACCATCACCAAGTCATCTTTGCCGGTCACTTCTCCAGCTAACACCGGACTCATTCCGGCGACATTAAGCTCACCGGAAACGTACGTCAAAATACAAACACCGTAGCAACAAAGAAAACACATATATGCACGCCGAGACAAAAAGAAAGGACTGACTATAGCGGTCTCTAACCGCGGGCTTCCGGCGAAGGGGTATGCACACAACCGCTGACTCGAACAATGCGAGACATGCCACCAAAAATGAAAGAAAACGCCGATGTCAGTGTCGAGACAACAATATTAGAACTAATCATGCAGATGACGGAGATCTAAGCTTCAGTTTTAAGGATACGAGTTCGGTTCTTCATTCAAGCATTTTGTCAAACCGTTGATGTGCGATTCTGAATACCAATTCCAGGTTCGGATTTAACGTCGTTCGTGGCGTAACCCCAGCATATTAAGCTCCAAACCAACGTTATTGGCAACAAGTCAGTTTGGGTCTTGTACGGTTTGCTCAAAATCTCGTCGGTTTGGTCTCACCTTCTCGAACTTAATGAGCTAGGGAGAAGCGGAGAGTTTCCGGGTGTTACCTGGTTCGGGAGCTTGCTGCGACGGATGGCGACGGGCGAGTTGGCTTCCGCAGAAGGTCGAGAGGATTCAGACATAAAAATTCCTATTACTATTAATGCAAATGCTCTTAATATTTGCATGTCGTGCAATTTAATAAAAATTATTTTTTCTAGAGTCTAAAAATCAATCTCTAATTTTTTGTACAATTAATAAATGATTAAACGAATCACTAAAATTTATATATCAGTATGCTACCAACAGTTTATTCACCCTTACCTAACTCTTTTTAAAATCTGATAAAATAGAGAAAATATTTATTCTTCTTTTTTCACCAGTTAAGTCATCCATCATAATGATTTTTTGCCAGAATTGCTACCAATAATTTCTTTTGAAAGACTCCATCAATTATCCCCCAACTAAAGGTGAACTTTAGTTGTTTGTCCCAACTAATGAACAAAGTCAAAAGAGAAAGAGAAGAGGATCAAAAGCTTACTTTGCCATTATAAACCAAATGTATCGACAATAATGTGGGACTTCATTCATCGTTATCAAACCTATTCCTATGTACATTGTCCCTAGAGTTTATTCACACTTCTTTTTCCCTCTTCAATTTAATTACAAAAGAAAGAGAAAAAAACCATGAGACACTCTAAATTATATTTATTGTGATATATTTATTTTAAATCTTTTTTGTGATAAAAAAAAATCTAAATTTTTATAATGTGACACATTTATGTTCCGTTAAGTTTTTGTTAAAGAATGTTTCTGTAAAATAACATCCTTTTTATTTGAAAAAAATAGTAGAATTGTCCTTCCAATTCATAAGGGATCTGAAACCATTAAAGGTTGCCATCGCAATGAACATTAAGGCCTGTTTGGTAACCATCCAAATAGTCTTAGATTTTGATTTTTATTCTCGAAATCGGTTTGGGATGAGAATCGCATTTGGTAAAATTTTTGTTTTCCCGAAACAAATTTGTTCCCAAATCGGTTTGGGACGAAAATTAAGAATAAAAAAGTTGATTATTGTTCTAACAAAATTGAAAATCAAAACTCTTCTTTTTCTTTTTCTTCTTCTTCATCGACCGTCGCCCGCCGCCATCCGCCGCCGGCGGCCACTAGTCGCGCGCCCGCCGCCGCCTTCGCGGGGGGCAACCGGCCTGAAAAGAATTAGAATAGGAGAAAAAAAAAAAAAAAAAAAAAAAAAAAAGGAAAAAAAAAAAAAAAAAAAAAAAAGGGAAAAAATAAATTAAAATAAATTAAAATAAATTAATTTGGAACAAAATCAACGAACACGCATCAAACGCATTTTTTAATCGAAATTTTGTACGATTATCAAACGCATTTTTTACTCGAATCAATTCCCGCGAAAATAAAAATAATCATTTCGATCGAATTTGTTAAAAAAATCGTTACCAAACGCGCCCTAACAAACTCATCCTCTATGAGATTAGAAGGTCAATAAGAGACGTGAATGGTTTACTGAACCCAATATCTTTCGGAAAAAGAATCCACCGATCCTTTCATCTGATGGCAACGTCGTACAGCACAATGAATCTCAGTTTGTACTTTTGTGCACGTGTCTTTCGAGAGCTTTTAGTTTTGTACTCTGCCAATTGCGACGACCCTTTTTGCACCACTCGCGAATGGGACCAAAATCATCAATCAATCGTGCCCAAAGGATTGCGTGCGCTTCCGTCCTGTCATTCTTGAGTTGATTTTGCGCGAGTGGGAAGTGAGCAAAATCTGGAATCCGAGGGCAGTAGCGTTGTGGAACAAGGTCGAACGTATATATTACTCGAGTCCCAAGTACCTTAACTTTGGTATGTTAGGCAGGTAACAAGGTGGGCGAAGGATTGAACTGCTTGATTAAGGCGAAAAAAAGACACTGTTAAAAAATCATCATTAGAAAAGAGCAAATCATGGGATTGGAAAAAATACCCTCATATGCATAAGATAACATATAAGGTGTGTTTGATTTGACATTTTAAAAGCTCTTTAGAGTCTCAAAGGTTATAAGGGAAAGTTTAGGATGTTTGATAATCATTCCCAAGGGGTTTTAAGATGAAAGTTAGTATTGGGAAAGCTGAAAACTCAGGACTGATGGGAATTACTTTGGATTTTTAGTATTTTCGGAATGTTGAAATAATGATTAAAATATCTTCTTCTTTTTTCATTCCAAAACTACACTCACTAATTTTTTAGTTTTTGATTTTGCCCTTTGTTAATACTATTCTTTTTTTTTTTTTTTTGCAAAGGGTGGTTGGTGAGAGAATGGTGAGTAGTCGATGAGGTTGCGCGACCCATGCAATGGTTGCTTGAGGTCGTGTGACCGACTAGGTGACAATTGCTGGGGTCGTATGGCTTTGATGAGGGCCGCCTGTGCAACCCTTGCCAGCTTGCCAGGCGTTGCCATTGTGCAACCTTGGCCAATGGCCACTAACGCCAGATCTGGCTCATCAGTGGTTGAGTCGACGAAATGTATGATTTCTTTTTAATTGAAAAAGAAAATTACAGCAAAAAATTTGCAAAAAATAAAAATAAAAATTACTGCTACTTCATCAAAAGTTGTTTTACAAAGAGGTCTTCAAAATGCCGAACTAATCTATCATTATACTGTCCCCATTATACATGGAGAGTTTGAGTTTTACTTAGGGTTTAGCTGGCTGGCAAAACATGACAAATGCATCCTTTGGGAAAATTATGTCTTCAAGATCCTTTTTCCACAAGATGATCTCAGATAATACATACCCAAAAAAATAAAATAAGAAGTAATTACGATCGTTTGCTTGGATCATGGAAAAGAGGATGCAATTCGTTTGACTATCTGTCATTACATGGTCGATTGAGTTGACGAGAATGTCAACAAACTCGTGCTTCAGCTCACTCAAGTCCTGCAAGCGATGATGATTCCACTGAAAAATCGTCAGACTGATTTAACAACAATACTCGCCTTTTCGCAGTCTCTAGGGTTCACACATTATGCGATGAGAAGAGATACAAACTACCCTTCATCGGAGAGGATAATCACAGAACAAGTTTTGCTTTGTATTTTTATGTTGTTTGAGATATTTCATATTGTGTCTGACTATGAAATTTATGTGCTTTTTTTTTTTTTATATATATATATATTATTTGATTTTCTCTTCACTTATCGATTTAAACTTACAAAATAAGTATTTTATCATGGCACTCTATCATATATGTTAACGAGGGAGAATCGAAGAGGGGGATTTATGTGGAGCTTCCACCGGAGATGCTGCACGAGAATCTCTCGATACCCGCGGGGTTGATTGATGGGACAAGGCGTCATCATCTTCCACAGATCCCAGATCGATCGATGATTCATGGGCGAGATGTGGGGCGCGAAGGAGGCGTGACAGAGAAATAGGACGGAGAGTGAAGGACGGACGCCACGTGAGTGACGTGCGGTCAAATGGCGGTGCCCACCTCGATCGACGCTCGCACCAGCCGCAATCTTGGAATCCCACTCGGCCCCGCACTCGCCGGTCGTAACGTGCGACATCATCTTTCTGCTGTTGTTTTGTATCGCCCTGAAACCCTAAATTTGTGTATTCCAGCTTCGAATACTCCCCCATCCCTGCACGCGAAAGGGAGAAAAAAGAAAAAAAGAAAAAGAAACATGTTTGAAGTTTCAACATACATTTGCATCGGCATATAGGAAGATACAAGACAGACACGCATACACGTTTCAGAGGCAATAGTAATCAGACGCATGAACTAATTCGGGGCTATGCTAAATTGCAAAATGTACGTATGTGTTGTCCTCTGCTTAGACCACCGGAATAATGCTAAAGTTACGATGCTAAACTTCTCTAAACAGTGTTCCGATTGACGGATTATAAAAATATGAACATCAGCCATTCTTGTATTAGTTAGGTTTGCATGTAGTGAGTGTTTATAACCTATCAATTGAAGGCTTTGGAGAAAGTCTCTCCTCCATATGTGATCCAGAAATATAGCCCATTAGCAATATACTCCGCTTGCCTTTTGCTCAAGCCGCTAAAATAATGTTAAAGATACAAAAATTATCTATAGAAATAATTTATAAAATAATGTAACAAGATATAGTCGCGTATTTAAAAAGTAGGTTGTGTTCAAACACTCAATGATAATCAGGCACATCACTGTTTCAATTAATTTGAAATTCTCTTATACCATTCCAGCGATCACTTGCTTTAGACCAATTATTTGCCCCTCCACCTCTCTCTCTCTCTCTCTCTCTCTCTCTCTCTTTCTCTCTCTGCCATCCTTTTCACTGAACAAAGGCAACCTCAGCCAAAGCTCCCATCTGATACTTCTTTCAACACCATTGCAGCTTCAACACACACCTTCTCTCTCTCTCTCTCTCTCTCTCTCTTCTTCAAATTCAACTCATAATTTCCAGCTCCTGTCTTTCCACCATGTCTGAAGGCAAGAGCAATCCTTATAATATTTTTGATCCTTTCAACGACAGCTTCTCACCTTTCCGTACCTCTAATGATGGTAACTATCCCTTCTTCCACAATAATCATCCTCAGCAACAACACCTACTAGAAGCTACACAAGATCATTCATCAGCGCCCTTGAACTCTACCTTCAGAGCCTTCTTAGATGGTTCCATGGATTACAACACTCTCTCAAGAGCCTTTGACATGTCTTGTTGCTCATCCTCTGAAGTAATTAGCACTGACGATTCGAGAAAGGGTGCATCGATCTTGAGCAAGAATAACAACCAGTCAACCCCTAAAAATTCTTCATCGGCCCTGTCTTCATCGTCTGAAGAGATAGCAACCGTCGGATCGGAAGACAAAGACAAGGGCAAGATCATCCAAGATGAGCAATCAACAGGATGTCATGAAGATCATGACCGAGAAGAGAAGTCTAAAAATGGGTAAGTTTCGAGTCGGGTCCATTTCATACTTGCTTTTCTTTAGCAGATCTAGTCCCAATTTGATTCTGGGTGTGAGAAAATTTTGTGCAATTTTTCAAAGCAAGAAATGCCTAATTTTTCCATCAGAGTCAGAATATCTATTCACTAATTTTTTTCATGTGTGTTTTCGAATGGTTTTGGTCGGTAATACATGTTCACAACATCCAAGTGAAACGAAGTTGAAGGCTGATCTTGATTTTGTCTCTTTATTGACCATTTCATTAAAAATAATGAAAGAATCAATCCAATGTACGGATGCCCATCAATTTCTGCGGATCTCAAGGTGGAGATGGACGGAAGCTATAGAAACCCTAGTTTAGATGCTCAAGCTGCTGTTTAATGACAGCGAAAGCTACAAGGAGAATTCCATCAAGAAATATACAGAACTTGGTTAATATATCTCAGCAAAATGCAACACTGGGTAGATCTGATCATTTAGTTTGCCTGATAAACTCTGCAGGGACAAATCAAAAAAGAAAGAGAAGCGTCCGAGGCAGCCTCGGTTTGCTTTCTTGACGAAAAGCGAGATTGATAATCTTGAAGACGGATATAGGTGGAGAAAATATGGACAAAAAGCAGTTAAAAATAGCGCTTACCCAAGGTATGATTTCCGGTCCAATTCATTTGCTTTCTTTCATTATGCAAAGATGTTAGAAGTTATATTTCTACATTAACATTTATACACAGATCTTCATGAACACTCGTATCTCCAACTTCATTCTTGAAAAAAAAAAAACAACTTCTTTACCTTCAGATCATAGTCCATCGTTCCTTTTGTACTTAGTTTCTGGGAAATACAGTTAAATTTCAAAAAGTGACAATGGTTTGGCAAGTTAGTAATCTTTAATACGTTTGCAAATTCCGTGCTTCTTGGTCAAAAATCATCTTTGAAATCTAGTTATCTACTGCATCTTTTCGGCAATTCATGATCACAATCTAGCATTCAAGTATGTTTATTTTCTGCCTTGCTAGAGTAGGGATCTTGAAGCAAATTATATTATATCTTAAGGTACTTCTTGTTTACATGGTTTCTACGTTCTCACGTTCTTTATAAAAGCTGTAATCTGAATAATTAGTGCTTCTTTGGATCAATACTTGATTGCCATTTTGAAGCCATTTAGGAGTATTTGAATTGATTATTCCTATCATGACGGGATATGACCTACCTTTTGCTGTGATCGAAACCATTGCCCTATGATTGGAAATAACCATAAACTACATGAGAGGGAATTTAAGGATTGATCGTTGAACAGCGATGTACGAGAGGGCATGAGCCTCTTTGCTGGTACTCTTTTGTATTGACTCGTTCATTGGCTTTAAATCCAAAAAACTGTGTGAGAACTAAGGTGCATGGCTAGATACATCAGCACAAGACAGTCTAAAACTATATCACTTGTTGGGAAATGATTAGACTGAGATTTTATAAATAAATACTATTATTCATCATGACCCCACAATAATCTCTTTGAATTCTTCAACAATTGCAGAAGTTACTACAGGTGCACTAGCCAAGGATGCATGGTGAAGAAGCGAGTCGAGAGATCGTACCAAGACCCCTCGATAGTGGTCACAACATATGAAGGCCAACATAATCATCATAGCCCAGCAACTCTTCGGGCCAGCAACTTTGCCGGGATGTTAATGCCTCCGAATCTCCGATCAACATGTCTTATGGAGCCTCCTTACTTTCAACAAGAGCTATTGGCTCAGTTACTCCAAATGGAAAACAATCGCCAAGACAACCCAATGTCCAAACTCTACCAAAACATGGACCCCGATCTCCAGTTCCGACTTCCTTGAGAATCTATGTTTTTTGTAGCAAGGCGCAAGTGCACCAGTCGCAGAGAGAGCACCTTTGAGGACTCCCAATCTCATGTTGCTTTTGTAATTGTATTGCATCATTACGGACATGCTAATGTGCCTATCTTATTCCTATGTAAAGGAGTCCATTGTTGTATGTTCTTGAGCTGCACTTGACATGGTGAAAAACCAGCTTCTGATGCTGTGGAGAAAATAGCGGAACATCGTGTTGTCTCTTACAAAGGAGAGAAAGAAGCTAGTCGGACTTTTCTCGTTCTTGAATTATGTTTGTTATGAATATATCTGTTGCTTGCTCTTTACCCTTGAAATGCACAGCTTTTCCAGGTATCCTGTCATATGAATAAACAATGATTGTTTCATCTATATGTTCCAACTCGTACGAAATCTTTTTTCACTCAATTACGCCTTGATATGCTGAGGCCCCACTAATCATAGACTGGCCAAAGCATGTGGAAAAATTGCAATGGCTAGACTACTGTTGACACGATACAGACAAACATATACACAAGAAAAAGCTGTGCATAAACAGAAAAATTGTTAGCGATTAGCGTTACGTGGATAATTTAAGGCAATTTATAGAAAAATTTAAGGTAACAATCGAAGCTCACATTTCATATGGAGCTATTCATTAGCGCTGATCGATGGATCATCGACCGCGTTATTGCAATATATGGTCTTCTAATAATCATGCTTCATGGACATGGAAATTCATTGATCACCTTGATCAATCGCTCGTTAACTGGTCCATCGGCGACGTCTCAAGTTCATATCATTTGGCAGAGGTTCACGAGTCAGTATCAACCCTCAGATAGTCAATACCTTGTATAGTTGCTTATGATAGCATTTTAAGAACTCGATCCTCTTGAAACGGGTCGAGTCGCTATGCTGTCTTAGATAGAAAAAGGAAAGTGGTCTATTATAGAGAACTTTTTGTCAACAAAAATGCCTAACTTTATCGGTAAAGCGACATGAGCCAACCAATCCGTATGCATATACATGTATGTGCATGTTATATATGCTGCCAAAAAGTCAACGGATTAACTTCTATGCAACGCTAGCAAAGTGAAAAAAGCGCGTGCTCTATTTGTGCGTGGAAAATGGGAAAGTATCGTGAGGGCGATTTGATGTGCTATCGGAAAGGAAAATCAAAATTTTATAGGATGAGCAACACTGATTTATTCGTAGAATTTACCAGAATGATATGATTGTTATATTGGCTTTCTATTAAATTATCATTTTGTCTATTGCCTGATAATAGAATATTCCAAATAAAAAAATTGTATATCGAGAGTAATTCAAGTCGAAGTTTCATCTTCGTATAATCATATTCAACAAAAATGACTCTGTTTTCCCATATTATATTTAAAAAAAAAACAGACTCCAGCTACTTCATCTTCGCCTGTTGTTAATCTTAATTATAAGACGAAAGAAATAATGCCCCACGTCAAACAAGCGCTTCACGAGCACCATGTTATCCAACAGCAAGGTCGGGATCGCATTGCCGTCCCCCGTCGCGAACCTCCGGAATGCATATGTGCACGACATCAAGCTTGGCCTTGAGTTCCTCATATTCTCAAATGCATCCTTGTACTCCTATCCCTCCATCATCGAGAGCGCCTCGCTGAGGTTGTTCGACGCCGTGAAGAGCGTGTTCCTGCAGACCTTGAGCGCTTGCTTTACTCCTGGGGACGTGGCGGTCTGCGAGAGCTCGTCAGCATGTTCATGGCTGTAAACGGCCCCAGTGTACATGCAGAAGAGGACCAAGTACGTGAGCCTCGGGATGTCCTGGGTGGGTGCTGACGACACGCAGTTCTGGCAGGCATCGGGCTCTAGGGTTTGGCTGCATAGCTTCTGAATGAAAGACGTAGTAGCGTCAGCTTCCACGAAAGCCGAGGGCCGCCGCGAGGGATGGAGGGAAAACAGGAGGAGGCCGAGTGCGGTGAAGAGACGAGTAGAGTTGAAGGACGTCATCGTTTCTTCCGCTTGGATACCGTTTTGAGTTGATGATTCTGTATATCTATCCATGTTGGAGATGGAGATCGTCTTTATGAGGGAGGAGATCGGATTTTGTCTATAATAATTAGACCGTGCGATTGCTTCTTTCCAGTTTAGAGCGGTGCGTGAGGGGGGACTGCTTTGCTTGATCATAACATGAAACAGCTCGTGTGCTTTTTAAGATGGCACGATACAAAAAAAGAAAAAATGAAAAAAGGGTTCTTCACTTTATATTATAAGATTGGAAAGTGCCTTGTACAGATGGTTTAAACATAGGGTCAAACTAGGGTACAGACAATCATGTTCTGTTTAAGATAATCACATTCGTCAAGTGCAAAACCTCATTCCTAGCCTAATATCAAAACATTTCACGAATTACTTTGTCTTTTAGGAAGTCCACAGATGTATGCACAGAAATGGACAACAAAAGTAATGAAGGTAAAATGCGACCTGCGCCATTTCAATTAGAAAATGGAGAATTTTTTTTTTCCCTTGGCTGAGCTAAATGGAATTGAATTTGCTGAATGGGAAAAGATGAATTTAAATGTAACACGATATAATTTCCAATGATTTATTCCTTTTTCTCACGAAAATTTTCCGACCTAAATTTTATGCTATTGGACCTAAGAGTTCGAATTTCATAGTTTCTCTGCCCATATATTATCCAATCCAATCGCAAGTTTTTTTTTTTTTTTCCAGATGTTATTACATGACTTGAATTATAATTGCTAGTATTAGCGGCCACTTCCGGCTACTTTTCCCCCCCAAATAACATAATTAAAATTTTTAAAACTTGGAATTATGGAGCGGGCAAGCAGGGTGGGGATGAGGGCGTAGCCCCAACCTGCCCTACCCTGTTGCCATCCTTAACTAAAACTAACTTTGAGCGCACTTAATGTGTAGATGTTTATCAATAAAAAGTCCCTTTTTCTTGCTAGGAAATTTAATAAAGAACATTTGAAATATTAAATTTAAATATACATGTCTAAATCTATATTATTACATATATTATAATGCATTGGGGGAGAATTTTATCTAATTTCGTTTTTTGTATAAGCACAAATACAATGCATAAGTCTTTTCTTTAAAAATTATATTAGTGTTAGATGTTTAAGAGAAGATAATTTACTATTACCTCTGCTATATACAATAGTATATGTTACACTATCTTCATACCGGTTGAATATATCTTGCACGAAATGCTTGTAAAATTTTATAAATTTATCTATATTTTTTTGACTTTGTATGGTCAACATTTAAACAAATCAATATCCACTGGAGCTTAATTCACAAAGATGATGAGAATGAAAAAATTATGAGAACGAATGACTTTAGCCATAATATATTTTTGTAAGCAATACAATCTCTCTCTAAAGTTAAATTACTAATTACCCCCTTTCATATGCAATTTTTGGTTCATATTCTTTATTGAGTGGAAGTCTTTGGTTAATATTATGAACTTTTTATAATTATAAATCAGAGCTTATGATTGATAATGCTGAATCTACTTTCTTTAAGATATGAAAAGATTATGAGCTTTTATTTTGAGTTCAAAGTGCAACATAATTTTGGGAAAAAAGATCGCAGCTTGCTAATTTTGAAACGGATAAGCGCTTGACCATAAGATTTTTTCATTGCCTCCTAGAAAGTTACTTCATATTTTATTAGATGATAAAATAGGGATAGGAAATTTACGATGTTAAACTTTTGTATTTGGCTTTAACCCTTTTATCATAATAAAAATAGATATGTTAATCAACAAATATACCAATACAAATTTATTGCAGAAAAATCCTTCATAGAATTCCGCTTAAGCACATTAACACAAGTATAAGAGAGAGAACCAAATTTGCATAAAAACGAAGACGGAAAGTAGCACAACGTGGCGGAATAAAACGGCACCGTTTTCAATCAATCCAAACGGTCTTACATCTTCCCGACAATGCGTGGCTCTTGCATTTCTGATAAACAACAACTTCCACCATTTTCGACTTTGGGTTGCCCAGAATTTCAGTCGGAAGTCAAATATCGCAGGCAACGCTTGCCGAGCATCGCCTTAGTCCGAGAGCCCGAAAGGGACGCCCCAAAAATGACGTCATAAATGGTTAATTCCGAGGTCGGAGCTGCTGCCCAGCTCCGATCCAACTCAGTCAATGGCGTCTCACGCGGCCGACCAGTCGCCTTTTTCCCATGCTTCCCCACCACCAATAATTCCGCCAGGAAGATTCCCGTCTCACGTGGGCGTGATGCCAGCATTCGGCAAGGCCCCCCCTCTCTCTCTCTCTTCCTATTTAGGGCAATTATTCTGTACATTATTCCTCTTCCGTAACCAAAAACTCACAAATAAAAAAAGAAAAGACGACCGTTCTCGTTAGATAGATGCCGCAGAACGATCCCGAGAGTCAAAAGCCGACACCACCCCGTCTCTGATTTCAACCTTTGCGGCCACGTTCCACTTCTGCAATCCCCAGGAGAAAAGGGAGCGGGGAAAAGAGAAGCGTCTGGAGCCGTTTCAGTCCTCTGGTTTTTCCTAAGAAACGTGCCTCAGATGGAGCTTTGAGACTGAACAATAGCCTGGAATGCACCGATTTCACCCCTACCTGTCGCGCAAGAGCAGAACCATGTCCCAAAGTCCACACCAAGTTCCCAAGAATCGCAGGTTGTTCTTTCGCGATGAACATCAAGCGAGCGTTGTTGCACGAGCATGAGCGATCGTGCATGATCCACGGAAACAACCGTGCGAGGGCCCCTCTTGAACGAACGCGGAAAACTTGGGTTTGCACATGTGTGATCTCTGTTCGTTACAAAGACGTGCATAAATTCTGAGCCACACGATACTACCACTAAATTATGTAAGCCGCCGGTCAAAGCTGAAATGAGTGGTTTAAAAGTCGGATTGCTTGCCCTTCACGATATGGGATATCAAATGGGTGTTGTTTTGAATGTGAATTCCATCTTTTGTGACCCGATGAAAGCAAGGACGAATCTTGAAGGGCCCCTCTTCCAATTCCAATTCCAATTCTTGCTCATGTGTATATTAACTCCGGTTGTATCTGTACTCTCTTGTTTTTCCAAGTTGCTCCGCTGGGATATACTCATGAATCGAATTACTCCATTAACGTTCTTCATTCTACTATGAAGTATCACATAGGATGGAAATTAAGGAACACCGATGAAATTTACCACATTGAAAAAATCAGAATTTAATTGTCATTCTAGTCCTCTAGCATCACTGGCAATACTTTTACACCTTCCGCGGAAAAAAAGAAAAAGTAAGGTAAATACATTATGAGCTAAGACACCAAGAGTCTAACTGTGGAGGCATCGTAGGTTCGAAAGGTGGTATGACTGCCCACTCGGCCTAAATCCAGCATCTATCAATGTGCAGCGCATTGTCCGCTGAGTTCGCTTGCCGGCGGTGGTAAATATCTCGATCCGTTTTTTTTTTTTTTGATAATTGAGGACTCCACCGTGGGCCCTCCGTGCCTGGACGGCACCGGATCTCACTTGCTATGCGTTGAATTGTGCCGGGTGGCTAAAATGAAATTTTCTTTTATTAGAAGAACACTGTATTACATTATTGGCACAATGGGATTTCTCTATAAACTCTCTTCACTATTATGCTTTTCCTTTTCCTCTCTGCACAACCACACACTCTCCATTTTGACTCTTTGCTCACACTACTCACTGCACAACACCAACACATTACCCAACACTCTATACAATTACTCCATTCTCTAAAACTTTTCAGTCACTCTACTTGGGAAGGGGGCGCTGCCTATTTCTCTTTTGTCTTTCACCTATATACTTTTCTAACAATGGTAAGAGACATAATCAACATGTCCTCACTTTATTCCACAACTCTAAGACAATATTATGCAAGATATTTTGTTGCTTTTTATTCTAAGCCACGCCCTTCACCTAATCACCAACAAGCTAGAGTCTTGTAGCCATTGTTAGAAAATCCTAGAAAGAGGAGAGAGAGAAAGGCAGTGCTCTTCGACACTTTGGAATATTAAGAACGAACATCTCTACTCCTTGGAGCAATGGAACCACCTCGTTCAAAGCCATTTCAGCCGTATTGCGCACTGCCGTGGCGTCTTTGAATTTGTTTCACCTGAAAACAGAAAAGTAGATAGACATGAGAGCAAAACAGGATAAAAAGATTTTGGACTAAAGATTCGTAAATACTCACTTGCGCTGTTGTTTTCTTAGGGCAGCTTGATATTCACCGTCCACTGCCCGGAATGTGTCAAGCGCCTCTTGAAGGCCTACGGCCAAATTTTTGTTCACTGTGGTGGAAAAGATGGGTGGAATGTATTTGCTAGAATGAGTTTAAAAGGACGGTAAATTGATTTAAATAGAGGCTTTTGTTTTCAGAAATGTGATTTGCCTAACTTCCTCTCTTAGAATCATGTCAAAAAGGATAGTAAACTAAACTCCCTCATGAAATTCCTGTTTCGATTTTCGATGGTGCCGTGCACTTATTTTGATTATTTCTCAATAGGTCCTTTTCTTTTTGTTGGAAGTTTTTTTCGTAAAACAAACAAAAATGAATTGTCCCGCATAGAAAGTTTGGAGTATGTGCGCCAATATTTAAGTGTGAGAGTCTTCTAATATTACAAGTGAAGAAAATGGCTAAATTAACTTGATCCTACAATACCAGCATGAGGCCCATGTGCAATATGTTTAGGATTTTTTTTAGCAATTTTCCCTGTAGACTAACAAATAAATTGTTAGATATTAGCATTACATGGATAGTTTAAGGCAATTTATAGAAAAATTTAAGGTCACAACTGAAGCTCGCATTCATATGGAGCTATTCATCGTTGATTGACGGATCATTGACAGCGTTATTGCAATATATGCGCTTCTTATAGTCGTGATTGACGTGGAGTCTTCAATTTATTGCCTAATTAATGGCCTGTTAACTGGCAGCAACATTAATTCTTGAACACATAAGAAAGTATAAACGGCTGAGGTTTGGTATTAGGAAATTTTGACTTCGCATGATTTTGTTTGAATGCATCTTCGCAGCTCTAAAAATTATAGACCGACCCCCTTAAAGGAAAAACTTCTAATTGGTCAATTTGTACCATCCCAAATTTCTAAATCAGTATCCACTCTCAAATGGTCACCATCTTGTATGATTGTTCTGAGTCATTTTTTAAGTGCGTGATTCATGTAAAACATGACAAATCATTGCACTATCTTAGCAAATAAAACATAAATTGATTTATTGTAGAGAACTTTTGTCAACAAAAATGCCTAACTTTATCAGGAAAGCGAGATAAGCCAACAAATCCATATGCATATGTATGCTGCCAAGAAGTCAACGGACTAACTCTTATTCAACGCCAATTGAGAAAAGCGTGTAGCCCTATATGAGCGTGGACAATGGGAAAATATTTGTAAGCGCGATATGCTTAAATTATCATTTCGTCTATGGTCTAATAAAATATGGTTATTACTCATTTTAGGAGCCATCTACATTATTGGAAACTTTCCAATAAAAAAATCGAGGTTAAACTGAAAGTTGTTTTGGGATAGCTACAGAGCTGCAATGCATTCCGCCATGATTGAAAACATTCAAAATTGCATATCGACAGTAGCTAAAGTTGAAGTAGTGTTATCTCGATCCTGCATTGCTCTTTTATGTCATTTGTCCATATAATCATATTCTACGAATTTGAGTGTCTTTTCCTACATTACTAAACAAGAACCGACTCCACCTAGTTCATCTTCATCTAGTGTTAATCTTAATTATAAGGAATGAGAAATGATGCCCCGCATCAAACAAGCGTTTCACGAGCACCATGTCATCCACTAGCGAGGCATGCCTCCGGAACGCATCGGCGCACGACATCAAGCTCCGCCTCGAGCTCTTCATATTCTCGAACGCATCCTCGTACTTTGATCCCTTCACCATCCCGAGCCCGTCGCTGATGTTGTTCGGCGCCGCGAAGAGAGTGTCACTGCATTTGAAAAATATTAGAAAGGACCGGTTTACTCAACTTTATTTCAAAGGAAGGAATTCGTTTAATGACAGTTTAATCGATGGAAGTTGTGTTATTGCAGACATTGAAATATATTATTCAATTGTAGATACTAGTAATCCATGAAGGGGATTGTGATATTAGCACACGTCAAATATGCGTCCACTTAATGCGTGTTATAGAGTCCATTAACTTATATAATGAGATTTAAATTTTTTATTAAAGTAATTTCTAAGATGGCCTGAGAAGGAGAAACTAATAAAGAAAAATAGCTAAGAAATTTTTTCTATAGCTCTTTTTTGTGGCCATCAGGTATAAAATTACAAATAAATAAATTTTATACACACCAGAAAAAATAAAATATAGCTTTTGATCATGCTTATTTTACAATTTCTCATATAAATTCAATTGGATTGATAGTATAAAAAGTAATCAAGCTAAATTATGATGCCAAATTGGAATAAATAAATCATCTCGTGCTTCTATATATTTAAATTGTGGTTATTTTCTTTCTTTTCTTTTTTTCTTATTTTTATTGCTGCCAACCTTTTCTAAATTTAAAGAAGTTCAAAGAATAGAACTCAGTGGGGATTATCAAAAAGAAATATTGCATCAAGTGAGATTCAAAATTTCATAAGGAAACCGAGTATACCATGCAACCATGTAATTTTTACACATCAAGATTTCAAGCCTAGCACTAAGGTCACCAGCCAAGCTTCCCTAGTTTGGGTGAGGGCGTTGCGAACCTTGCTGGTCACGGGCAAGATGTCAAGCCTAGCACTAAGGTCCAAAGTTCTGAAATTTACAGCCAATGAAGGTTGACAATATAGGAAAATTTAATCATCTCTCTTAAAAATAATTTCTTTAAAAAAAATACTTTCTAGCAATGTCCAATATTTGATGTAACAAAGTGACTCAAAGCGAGAGGATAAGAACTTTAGAATGACTTATTGTGTTTAAGCTGAATGATATGTGTGTCCCTTTTTCTCTTATCTTCTGCCTTAATGCTTGGGAACCAATTAAACTTGTTAACTAGTTATTTCAAGGGAAATTAGTGGTGCCGAAGGCTCCGTCGTTCTTTGAAAAGTAACAGATCGTCACCTAAGCATTATTCTTTTTTAATTTACTTGTGATATTAACAAATTAGAAAATGTCATATATGGATGGTTTAAGGAGAGGTTCAACAATCTAGGGTACAGACAATTATGTTCTGTTTAAGATTATTATATATCAAAACAAGAATTTCTGCCATACGTGAGCTACGGTCCGAAGTTTTCAAGAGGAGGTCAAAACCTCATTGGCCAAAACCCAAATCCCAGAACATTTTCGCAAATTACTTTGTCCTTTCGGAAGTTCATTCTCACGGATGCATGCCCAGAAATTGGATAAAAAAGTAATGAAGGAAAGTAAAATGCGACTCTGGGTCATTTCAATTAGAAAATGGATTTTTTTTTTTTGCTAAGCAAAACTGGATTTGAATTTGCAGGATGGAAAAGACTAATTTAAAATAATAACTTATGAGAAATATATGGAATGAGATGGGAGCCATGTTAGTCCTTTACCCTTTTATTGTTCATTTTAGTAAACATGGGCTATACTATACGTTTGAGCAAAAGGATGCTATTATGCAACTGAAGTTGTCAATTATATTGTTTACAGAAATGGCAAATCAATTCGGGGAATTTCTAATACAAGTATACAATTAGTTTGGACTTGTTTAAATTTGAATTGGGATCGAGACAAAAAAAAAGTCTTTCTATTGAAGAGGCTCATACTTCCTTTGTTGAACTAAGTACGAATGGTCTGATTTGAGATTTCTTAAGAATTGACTTAGTGGAATCCTTATTTCGTATCTCGAAAAATAGAATGATCCCTCATACTCACGATTGATCTCATATTCAAAAAATATGCCAGATAAAGATTGTCCCCAAGAAAAGGATGTCCATGTGCCTTGGATCTTTTGTGTCTTCCGCTTTTATGTACTCAGGGAACTATTGCCAAAGTCATTGGTTCTCATGGTTTGTTCATTCTCATCGTTTTTGCGACATAAGCCCCAGTCTATTTAGATTTGTTGAAATGCGAAACATATGTTAGATTAAATCTTGTCATAATCACGTACTAATATAGCTCGTTCAATGTGGTTAACGAGGGATTTTGCTAATCAAGCTAGAAGATCCAGGAGACAAAATCTCGATATTCGGAAGCGTCGTTAATTAGTTTTCTTTATTCATTGAATTTTTCCAAAGACTAAAAAAAAAAAAAAATCGCGCCATGTCCATCCCTCAAATAACTTTAGTTACATCCCATAATTTAAATGGTCCAGAATATCTCTCACGGGATCTCATTGATGGTAAGATTGATGACAGAGGAAAAACATACATTTAATGAGGATCAATCGATCTTGGGATTTTTATTCCTCTTTCCTTAACTGTTGTTTATTCTTCTTTTGTGTCAAATAAGAAAAGTTTACAGTTTAATTTTTTCACGAGAATCTTTCAAAGTTTGGATTATTTTAATAAACATGGTAATTGACATTCTATTTTAAAAGAATGTTAATAAATTTATTATGTCAAGCAATTAATTAAAATATGCTCTCTAAATTTTCTTCTAATGTGTAATATCATCATTGGACTTTTAATTTATTCAATGTGGTCATTAAAATTTTAATCTAGTCCCTAAACTATATAAGAATATCCAATGACATCATTCTATTATTTTTAGTCAACAAAATGGCGGACAAAAGAATAACGTCACATGTGGATTATCCACGTAAGATAGTCAACTCGAATCATGATATTTAATCATCTATGTAATTAAATAACATGAAATTTCAATTTTTTTCAAATTGAATAAATTAAAAAAATCTAAAGAAAAACTGTCGTTTAATTTGAATTGAATATTTTACATAAACAATTCACATGTAACTCTTTTTTGTCAATTGTTCAAACGTTCTGAATTGGAAGCCAAATTAGCAGATTCTGTTAACTTGAATTAGTGAAAGAACAACATTGAACATTTTTACATAATTTAGGGACTAAATTGAGCATATATCAAAAGTTCATTAGCCACACTGAACAAATTAAAAATTTAGAATCGACATTACATATTTCGCCGAAGTTTTAAGACTATTTGTGTCATTATCTCCATTTTTAATAAATAATAACATTCACCATTTCGATCGGTCATCCCAATTGATCAATCCTCTTGAGGTTGCTCTCGTCAACTCAAAAAGCCAGGGCATGTTGCAGCCATTCTAAGACGTGGAAATACTGCGGGCCAAATGAAAATATTAACTCAGCTTCAGTACAGACTTTGGTAATAATATTAGCGGCGAAAATAGTTGCTCCCCTCTAATTGCTGAATTTTAAAATAAAATAATTTAAAAAAACCCACGAAAAACGCAACGTCGCATCAGCTTCCCGTTGCAGATGTCTCGCTCGGCCAAAACCCAAAGCTTATATAAAAAAAATTAAACTAATTCGAGTCAATTAATCAATAATCACGCTAATCTCTCCGAACGTAATTCTTGATCTTCATTTGTGCTTTTTTCTTTTTTATCAATTCATTCAATTTCTGGTGCCCAGAATTAATTTCGGTCAGAGGTCAAAGTATCGCAAGCGTCGATCTCCGTCCAGAACGCTGAAAGGGACCGCCGAAATTCGACCCCATAAATGGTTAAAATTCCGAGGGAGGAGCGGCCCAGCTCCGGTCCAGCTCAGCCGACGGTGTCAGACGACGCGGACCGGTCGCCCTCGCCCTTTTTCCCCCATGCTTTCCCCCCACGAGTCACGACCGATAATTGCGCCAGGAAAGATTCCCGTCGCCCGTAGGCGTGACGCCAGCAAGGGGGGCCCTTCCTATTTATGGGAATTTTCCTTGTACATTATTCTTCTTTCGTACGCCAGAACATATTATATATATATTAAATATATATAAATAATACGAAAATACGACCGTTAGATGTCGCAGAGCGATGTGGAGAGTCAAAAGCTGACACCGATCCCTCCCTCCGATTTCAACTTTTGCGGCCACGTTCCCCTCCTGCAATCCCCCACTTCGTGCTGCCCCCCCGAAGAAAGGAAGCAGAGAAAGGTGGAGCGTTTGGAGGAGCCGTTTCAATCCACTGGTTTCAAGAAAAGAAGCGTGCCTAGTCAAGAGAAAGACGTAGCTTTAAGACTGATAGAGACTGAGCCAAAGATAAAGGGTAGTGTAAACGTTTAGGCTTTATACTCGCCATGAAGTGATCCAGAATTTATTCCCCGGTTCTGATTTTACGTTCGTATGATTCGACCCGATCCGTCTAGAACCAGATCAAGACTAGGGGCTGCAGAATAATAAGGAAGCTTCACCTACAGGAGGAGGAGATAGAGCCATGCATGTCGTCGCGTGCTAGTCATGACCAGATAGGAATGGGGGTACTTGACATAAACAGACATTACATGAGGGAGGGAGGGAAGGAGGATTGTCTATTAAGGGGAAAGAGGGAAAACATGTATGTATATTTCATACTTTGCCAATGCGCGGACTTGGATGTTACACCAGTGCCCAAGAAAACCATTTTTGTGATCCGAAAACCAGAAAGAAACACTTTCGACAAAAAAGGCACTACTATGATCGCCATCTGTACAATCTCTTTCTCTCGCTTGTCTCTGTCGGGAGTCGGAGGCAAAATACTTTTCAATCATTTCATAACTGTGTCGGAAGGAAGTAGCGAACAAAACCAAAGTAGAAATCTCAGCTTCATCAACCGAATGAACTATCTCCACCATTGTCGTGTAGGAGGAGCTCGAGGGCTGCAAAGAAGGGTTTTCGATGTCTACGTATCGATGTGTCGGAAGGCCTTTCATCTAACCTGGTCAATAAGCAATTAGGAATCCACACTGTCAGCTCTCTACGCCTGAGTTATCTCGACTTTATGGCTCTCCGGATTAGCTTGGCTCTCCACCTCAGCTGAGCTAGCAACTTCTTTTGTCAACTCCATGTCCATGCTGGCTGTGCGGCTCTTTTTGTTTCTTCGGTCCTGAGAAGAAGGAAAAGAAGTGACATCATGCTCTTAGGCCACACTTCGGGATAAAATGCTGAAGGATAGGGAATATAAATGCAGTCAAGAAGTAGAAGACTTCCAAAAAACTACACACCTCGCGAAATGGATACTCATCGGCT
This sequence comes from Eucalyptus marginata, assembly GCA_014182565.1. Classification (NCBI taxonomy): domain Eukaryota; kingdom Viridiplantae; phylum Streptophyta; class Magnoliopsida; order Myrtales; family Myrtaceae; genus Eucalyptus; species Eucalyptus marginata. Next base: position 29,974,158 of record CM024585.1, read on the forward strand.
TCGAGCATTCGCACGACCTGAGTCATTTTTGGTCTCTTATCTGCTTCAGGATCAACACATCTGAGTGCAACCAACAGGGAACGCTTCAAAGCACGCGTTGCTGGTTTAACTTCAAGGGTCAGGTCCACGACTTCTTCTGCTCTCCTGGTTCCTACCATCACCTTCAGCCACTCAACTAGATTTACCTGCCATGAGCAGTAGTGAATTTGAAGAGCTTATAAGTTTTCACAATGAGAGCTCTATAACATTAACTTGACAATCACAGGAAACCATCGCGGTGGCGAACTCCAATGAAGTCTATCAAACTTATACAGCACCAGATTTCAGCATCTATACTTGCAGTTAACCAGAGAAGGCAGAGAGCTTTGGCAGAGACATGGCAATTAAATTTTTGTTTAAGATCCAGTACCTCATTAGCTGGTCGACCATAGTCCACTGGGTCCCTTCCAGTGATGGCTTCAAGCAAGAGGACACCGAAGCTGTAAATGTCGCTCTTCTCATTCAACATTCCTGTGTTGGCATACTCTGGAGCCACATATCTGTAATTCATATGAAAGGTACGAGGTCAAAGGACAGATTCCTGGGCTGTACCCTCATACGGGATAAACTCCACAAGGCAGACAAGACACGATCAAGACATACCCAAATGTTCCCATCACTCGGGTTGTAATGTGACTTTCTCCTGATCCCAACAGCTTAGCCAATCCAAAGTCAGACACCTTGGCATTGAATTCATCGTCCATCAAAATGTTGCTCGACTTGATGTCCCGGTGAACAACCTTGGGTTCTATTGCTTCATGCAAATACGCAAGCCTGAAAGGCAGTACAATTTCTTTCAGTCTTCAAGTAAATATTAGGCATAAATAAGCCCACAGAAATGAGTTAAAGCATCTATTATTGTTGAAAATTGGAGCAACTTAATGGAGGATCAATGTTCCTGACAACTGACAAATCAACTTTGTCCTCGCTGCGGAGGTCGATAAAAAAGGTGTTGCAAACCATGAAACGAATTGGCGGAAGAGAGATGATTTTGCGTCCTATACTTACGCCTTCGCAGTTCCGAGGATAACCTTCATGCGGGCCTCCCAAGTGAGGACACCACGTTCATGCATAGCTCCATGCAGCCATTGTTCCAAGTTTCCGTTGTTCACGTACTCATAAACAAGCATCCTGTAGTATAGCAAATCAAATATCAAATAAGTATTAGAAGCATGAGCAGTCAGATAAAGGTAATCCCAAGAACACAATGCACCAATCCAGCAGATCAAGTATTGAGTACAAGCACTAAGGACAAAGAACAATCTCCATCATGCAGTACAATGACAAAAAGGGAAAAGGCGCCATCAGCAAATAAGCAAATAAATCTTGCCTGTGAACTCCTTCAATACAATATCCCAATAGTCGTACAAGATTTTTATGTCGAACGTGGCCAATTGCTTCCACTTCAACCCTGAATTCTTTCTCAGCTTGTCCTCTGTATATCCAGATCACAGTAAAGTTGATGACATGTCTTCGGAAAAAAAACTTGGGAAATTGCAGGTCATCTAATTGGAAGTATACTTACAAGTTATTGAGAAGCTTTTTGACAGCTACCTCAGTTCCATTAATTAGTTTTCCCTTATAAACAACTCCATAACCACCCTCACCAAGCACGTTCTGTGGCGAAAAACGATTAGTCGCAAGCTCTAGATCCCTGAGAGTAAACCAGTGACCCCATCCAAGGTGCGAAATTTCTGGTAAGCCAATTAGAGGAGAGGCGGTAACAAGTCCAGCATAAGGCAATGATGGATTCTTTCTAACATTCCCAGAGCTTCCTTCTTCTCCCGATTGTGAACTAAATCCCCTTTCCGGGTTGTAAATAGAGCTGCACTGACTCAGGTTATCCGGATCGCTTGATTTGCTTGTGGTCAAGTGGACGACCATCTTCTCCGAGTTCTTCTCGACCGATTTGTCATTAACTGCAAAGGACACACTTTCTGGGTGATTAGGGAAATTCTGGCCGCCCACTCTGTCGACTCTGATATCCTTCGACACGTTCGGTATCTGGGAAAGGGAGAACACGTCCGTCCGTTTCGATTTTCTCCTCACTGAAACCCAAATGCCTAAGGCGCAGAGAATCAAAACTATGAATGCGCCTACAGAGATGCCAATCCAAACCCACAACTTCACACCCAGGAAAGTTTCCGACAACTTCGAGTTCAAAGAACCCCCAGATGACATCTCTGATGCTCCAATGCCAATGTCCTAGAAACTGCTCGGTTCCCTTTTTTGACCCTCTGCCACAGAATTGGAAAAAATTTGCTGCGTTAGGTGATTGGCACGGCAAATAGGTTCTTTAACATTAAATGGTTCAACAAGTTCCCTAGCTCCTCTCATTTGCAATAAAGAAGTCAAAAATTCATACTTAATCAACACGGAGTAAAAGGCAAAACGAAACGGATAAGGACAGAACCTGATGAGAAAGAACCGTTTTTCAGGCATTTAACACCGAAAGAAGAAGCGTGCAGCAGCAGAACATCTTATATTCATGGACAAGCAAAGGGCGTTGCGAAAGTCGGTTGAAAAGGACCGAATGCCGGAGAAGAAACACATGGCAATTCCAAATCATGGAGAGAAGAAGGAATGAATATAACAAAGGCATCGCTTATGATCCAAGTAAGACACCACAAAATAAAAAGTAAAAAAGGAAAAAAAAACTGGGAAAAACCATCTGAAGAAAGTGAAGTGATTCAAGGGGCGGCAGAGAAAAAAGAAAAAGCAAATACCTTGGATGTGATCCGAGCTAACCCTTTTGATCTTCCTCCTCGAAGGGCCAAAAGAAGAAATAAAAAAGTCTTCTTTTTTTAGAACCAAAACGGAGATTCAACGAGCGCGCAGACGCGATGCGCCTCCCGTGCAGACCCGAAATCACAGACCCAATTTGGCAATGTCGCAGCAGGAGGATGGAGTAGGTCGGAAGCAGCAGCAGCAGCAGCAGCAGCAGGATGGAGTCGCCCCGAGTGGGCCAAAAAGGAGAGAGCTTTCGCAGGAACGGGGAAAAGGGGCAAGTAGCGACGGGAGGCCCAGACGAAAATCCAATCTCCAAGGCAAAATCATGAGACGGGGGAGGGCGCGCGGAGTATTGGCGAGATGGGAATTTTCCGGGGGAAGAAAGGAAAAGGCGGAAGGTGGGTGAAGTGAAATGGGGTTGGTGCGTGTAATGCTTGAGAGAGAGAGAGAGAGAGAGAGAGAGAGAGTGCCTGCCTCCTATCAGAGAGAGCTGGAAAGGACTGAAAGCTTGGTTTGCAATGGAGGAAACGAGAGAGAGAGAGTAAAGCGAAAGCAAGGAAAAAAAAGAAGAGAGGTGAACAGAGCAGGAATTTATTGTTGGTGTGTGATGGCTATAAAGGTAAGAAAAGAGAGAGAGAGAGAGAGAGAGAGAGAGAGATCAAAATGAGGATGAAGAGATATGCGTGTGGGAGAGAGAGCGAGAGAGTCAACCCAACCGGGGGCAAAGTTAAAACCAGTCGAAACCCTCTCTATCATGAGCCAGAGCCTCCTTTCTTTTTTCTTTTTTGGTTGAGTTGTTACAAAAGTAACTCCTTGAATTGAGGGGAAGTTTAAGATTAAAAAAAAAAAATTATTGAGGGGAAACAATGAATTTGACCCTTTGTCTTCCTAATTATCGAGTTCTCCATTTAACAAATAATGAATTTTATTTTCCTTTTTTTCTTTTATTAGTAAAAGAATGGACAATCAAAATTATTAATTTTGGTTTAAATCTCTATATATTCAAATGTTCGGTTTAAATCATTGATATTTCATGCAACTCGCTTATTTGAAGGTTTGTGATTGGTGGTTTGTTGCCCTTGCCCCATCGAGACATCGGGAGGAGGTAGGAAGTCTCTCCATAATACTCTTTATTAGTAAATCAATAATATGGTCCCATTTGCTATGCAAGGGTGGGGCTTTAGGATAGTCACTACGGCTTCCATCTAATTTTGACTTCCGGGATTGGTTGCACCTTCAAAAGTTGAAATGACGCCCATTTCCTCTCCTTCTACACACTGAAATCATATTAGTCCTTGTTTTTTCTCTTTTATATATATTTGATGATTGAATGTCTACTGTTTCGGCAATCAATCACATAATTGACTTGACAAATATAAACTGACTTAGTTTGCACACAAATTCTTGTAACGGTAAGTCTATTTTATTTTTTGAGATTTTAAAATGATCAAATCATTATATTTGACTAGTTATATTGTTTATGGTTACTATTGCTCATAGTGCAATTTCATGAGTAAAATTCAAGAAAAGAGTTAACTCCACTGTTTTTTTAATGATTTTTATCTAATAGTGTTGGCTAGATTATTTTATAGTTCCCGGTGCAATATAATGTGCCATAATAAAAGTACTCTCCACAATAAATAAAACTACATTATTACTATATTCAATGTAATAGATTTTTATGAGTAATCTCTCTAACTCTCTAGAACCCGTTCCTAATTTGTAACTTAGAAAAAAAGTATTTTGAGCGTGTATGGATGCTCGAGTGGGAAGCTTTCAAAAGGATCAACACCTTTTCAAGGTATTTTTCAGTTTTTTTGTTTTTTTTTTTTTTTTTTTTGGTGAAAAAGACAATTTGACAAAACAAAGGTATAAAAATTGACAAAAAGATAACGTGTGTTGTCACTTGCAAGCTTTCCATCACTATTTGCCTTGGAATGCATGTTTGCTTCCGTTTAAACTTTTTCAAACATCGTGTCAAAAAAAAAAAAAAAAACTTTTTTAAACATGACAACTTGGAATGGAGAACAATACATGATTGACTTGCTAATCAAGTACTCGGCATCGATTTAATGATTACATTTATAAAAATTCAATTTTCCATGCATTGTTGCATGGAGCAATATCAGCATATCATCCGCAATCTTTAATTTCTTGATCCATTTGATCCTCAATGAAAATAGAAAAAATCCACATTTGATCTGGTTCATGTAAATCATGTTTGGCCATTTTGTCTATAATTTGTTTTTACCCCTCAAAAAAGAAAAGAGCTTGGGACACCACTAGAGGACAAATCAATTGAATATTTTTTTTTTGCTTTTTTTTTTCTTTTTTAATGCTGGGAGTCACTATTTTTGTGTAGTTTCCATTTTCTATATCGAGGAAGGTCCGTCTAGCCAAGTACGTTTCCAATACGTGAAATACCTCATTAATATTATGGTATAGGTAAAATCCAAATTGCCGATTGAGTGATGAACCAAACATACAAATCGCTTGATGTTGGCTCGTTAACCTCTTGTGGCCAAGGTAAAGACTGGAAATACATATCAATTGGTGAATTGAACCGCCGTCGCATGTCTAATCTACAAGTATAATATGTCGGCTCCCTTACAATTGAGCCAATTTTTCAAATGGTTAATCTCGCACAATTTGTGAAATGTTATTTTTTTTTTTCACTTGAAAAGTATATTTAAGTAAACTAAACATGCATCTAGAAAAGAGAGTGGCACTAATTAGGAATTAACAGTAACCCACTATCACACTCAATACAACTTTCCGTTCCTTTTTTTTTTTTCCTAATTTTAATTTTTTATGTTCCTTTTCTTGCATGAAATTCAACATGATGATCGATGGATTCCCTTCATGAGGCGATCTGACCAAGTCTCCAAAAATAAAATCAGTGTTCAAAATGCGTGAATTCTGATAGTGATGGCCAACGTAATTTACAAATTCGCCCCAACGGTTGTTTAGGGATAATCATGTCGGATGCAATTTGACTAAACCTAACCTTCCTATGCTTTAATTAAAAGTTAAACCTTAACCTTTTAATATAAATTTAAACTAAGAAAAGACGTGCCTTTCTTAGTTATCATTATTACTATTCCTTTTTTTAATCTTTTCAAAAAAATAAAGTGAAAAGGAGATAATGGAAAAGCCACCAATTAGGGAGAGTGAAGAAGTCTTTGGCTTTTGTCCGAAGCATAACTTTTGCATCACAACAAAGAAATTCTTCCCATTTTTCCTGATTTCCATTATTTTTTTATAATATCTTTTCTTTCTTGATAAGTATTATTTTATTATGGAATTTGCAAGATGTTGTGCCCCTGGAAAGCTGCTAATCTGTTGCCTAACATAAGCAAGCAGCAGCTGATCTGGCACCACTCATATGGTCCCGTTCGGTAGGATTGGCAAAGATGCAATCTAATTGAGATATTGTATATTTTCACAAATAGCGTTAAAAAACAATAAATATAGTTATTATTTTTCTTGCGAACTATGTAAGCAAATTTCACATAATTTGCAAATCCTAAAAGAGCCTACTTTCACATGAACTGTGAAGTTAGGAAATGATTGTGATAAGTAAGTAGCAAATAAGCATTCACTCTCAATTGTTAACCCCTTGTTAATTATCTAAAAGATTTGAGGGTTATGAATTTAAGTTGGACATTCTCAATGAAATGGTAGTGAATTCACTAGTCGAATGTACTACATATGAGAACGTTTTAAAATATTGTTTATTCAACATATCATGAGAGAAAGTCCATGTATAGAATATGTGGCATCTTTTTATTTGATAACCTTAAACTCTCGTAATTATTTCTTTGCTCATATGCGCTTTAATCCAACGAGGCGGGGCCTCCTAAATTGCTTCATTTTACAAGCATATCTCTGACCGGTTCGGATGGTAAAAATGGATTAGATTCAATGTATCAAACCTTCTTAAAATGAATTTAGGCTCGAGAGATTAGTTTTGAGAAATAAAATTTTATTAACAAGTATTTTCTAAACAATTATTTAATGATCCAATAAAGCAAGTTTAATGTTTCCAATACACTAATTCTTGTATAATTATAGTAAAATCATCACAGATGTTTAGAGAATTTTGTTTAAATGGTATTATCGAGCTGTGCTTTCGACAACAATTACCAATGCAAGTGCGCAGGCTTCTATGAACATCTTCCTAAACAAATGACTGACGATGTATGCACTTTATTCACGTGAGCGGCACGTGGAAATGCACTTTTCTTGCAAATTACAATTTAAGTTAATTCATTAATTTGTTGACTTAATTATCTCTAACCCTGAAATTTCACTTTGTTTGGACTTTTCATGGCCAATTGAGCTAATCCATTTAGTGAAATTCAAAAGTGACATCTTTGTTTATTCGGGCTCGTGAGGCCTTTGAGAACGAGATTGTTTGGTCAATACGAAAATCACCTAGAAAAGACACCTGGAAAAGGTGACATTGGAAGTTTAATTCTTACTTCATGTAGGAAAAAGGGTTTGGAAAAGGGACAATATTCGAGATTATTACTTGTATTTATTTATGTTTCTTTTGTAAAGTTTGTCTCGGCCTAAGATAAAGTGAACAACGTCATTTACGCAACAATCATGCATGTCCGAAACCAAAAGGACCCATTAGTTCTTTGCTGAGGAAGGATTGTTCTTACATGGACTTTTGATTGTGAGCGAGAAGGAACAATATTTCTTTATTTCTCTTTTCTGGGATAATTGGTAATTGAACATTCCTGGAGAATGATACATGATATTATCAAATGCGTATATAATCGGTATATTCGAAGGTATATGAATTATGTGTGGAATATGCATATGACTCCGTTTATTGAATGTCTAGTCAAAGAAAGTCGCATCTATTGGTTACATAGGTTAATTGTAGTATTCACACTACTCTTTCCCAAATGTTTTTATAGCAGATGAAGATGTTCTATCGCCTTATGAAACGACTTTTACTACCAACTTAGTTTTATACCTTCTGCTTTTAATATTTTAAAATTGGAATTTATCTAACAATGAACACATTATAATAGTTTGAACAGTTTAGGTGATTTAAATTCATAAAAAAATTATCTTGTAATATAATGATTAACATAACCGTTATATTTTAAATATTGGAAGTTTCAAGAAGTTGCCCCTTCTGTAGAAGTTTATTTTGAAGAAACATTGTTTGATCCGATGAATATGCTGTAACTCTATGAGCAGAAAGTACATCAAGTGCCAAGCATATACACTAGGAATCAACAATAGATATCGCTTCAAATTGTCCGCTGACTGTTTCTCTCAAAGCTATTCATGAATGTAGAGAACAGCATAGTCAAAACAATAAAATGTGTTTTTGAGTTCCTTTGAATGGAGAGAGAGAGAGAGAAAGAGAGGACGCACAGCTGTAATGGGATATTTGAGAGATAAAAGAATGATTTGGAATTGAAGGAAATGATTCTGTGAGCATCATGCCCTCAGGAAACTGGTTTGACAGATAATAGATAGAGTAGAATTGGAACTATCAAAGAGCATCCAATGCCCATTATCTAAACACAAAAAGGACAAGACTTTTTTCTGATCCTCATATGGTCACTTGCAGACATTCATATGTACAAATTATAAAATGCTTCCAACTTGGTGGTTCAGCTACTATTAAAATATTTGCTAGCTAATTCCCTCTTTTTCCTGAACAAATTGATGCTGCTTCTATAATTCGCCTTTTTTATTCTGTTCTCACTTTGAGGGTGTCATCAGTATGGTTCCAAAGAGAAACAATTAGATCTTTCAGGCATTATAATATGCTTGGCAGGAATTTGTTATTTTGTTGGTTTCTCAGTGTCTGTGTTGATGGTCCAAAGAGATGCTCCAACATTACATGCTTCGCAACAGATGGTCTGAGAGTGTCATTCCAAAGTTCCCCCACTACACACACACCATTATATAAAAGGCTTAGTTGTTAATGGTCATGATAACATATCGTAATCACTCAAGTTGATGATGATGATGACTGATGTCTGAGATATGCAGTAAAATATTGTCTTTGGCAGGGAAAAAATAGGCTATTTAAGGAGGGGTGTTTTGTTTTTCTTATTTTTCTTATTTTTAAGGGGAAGATTCTTCATTTAGGGACAGTTAGGTATGGTTTGCAGTGTTAGGGCAATAGGAGACAGGTTGTTTTACACGTTTTAAAAGGTTTCACAGATCAGTCTCATCAATTAACAAGAACATGGTGGCATGATTTTAATTTTTCACCTTTGTCTTCTCTTCCTGGATCTTAAATAACTAGAAGGGATCAAGACAAAGACCATATAAAAGCTATTACCATGATCTCTCTCTCTCTCAATGGATGTTCAAAATTCACAATGCCTTTATTTCACATACACTATATAATTTGATGAGACATAGGTTTGTATTCTTAAGTGAGTCTAAGAAATTATACAAGTGTAGTGACTAAAAATCAATTCTTAAACAAGGAAAATGAGCATGTTTACTCCATGAAAAACTCTAGCAATAGCAAATCAATCACTAGCAAGTTCAGGCTGTTGTTAAATTGAGCCAACCTAAAAGATCAAACCCACGTGCTTTCTTGAGCAGATGTTCAATTTCATGTCGAAACATGAGGCTCAGTTTAAGTACACTAGATTCTTTGAACAATCAGATCATATACAGTGCTTAACTCTCATGTTTGCTTGTCACTTGACCTCCCTCCTTTGGAAGGACATGATCCTTTTGTTAGCACGGGTTGGATTGTGTTTGCCTTGTCAGTATTTCGAAAGACATAAGTTTCTTTGCTCTCCTTGTGGATGATCATTTCTCATAATTTACCTTCTCAGTTCCTTTATGTGGAATAACTCCCTTCCTGAGCTAAGATAACATTTCTTCTTTTTTGTTCAAAAGAGTAACTTGAGAATATCAATTAATTATAGATTATCGTCCGATGTGAGGAAAATTTTTTAGTAAGCTTGATGTGTACGTGTAAAGTGCACGTCTTATTGGAAAAGCCTCCTCATATTTAGTGCAGTCATTCCTTGTCATTGTAATCATACTCATATTGATGAATATGGCAAGTACTCACAATCTTTTAGATTTACCATTTCCATGGGAATTAATTCTTTCTTGAAAAGTATCTATAAATATGGTTCCATTCTCAAAGTTTCAAGAGTGAAACTATTGCCAGGGGAATTAAAGATTTTGGCCACTGTTCAGTGAGATTTTCAAGAACTATCTCAAATTCAATCACCTGTCAAAAAGTTGAAAACGGATGTGATTCGATCACTCCAAATCCCACGCGTTTGCACTGCGTTAATTCGTCGCGCACTTCACTTTCCAGGCACAAAGTTGGTGGCGTAAGCCTAGGCATTGTTGTTGACGGGGTCAGCAAGGCAGGTTCTCCAATGGGCAAGATGGCCTAGACAAAGAACCCAAACATAGAGAATATGGTCAACCCCCCCTTTTTTCTTTTTTTAATCTCCTTCACCTTCAGCTCCGCGAAATCCTCGAGATCGTCCACAAGGCCCAACGGATGGAAGCTCCCCCGGGGTAGATCGGGGCAGTTTGCTCTCAGAATGGCCGCTAGCGACTTCCACTGCACCCATTAGGATCACCTATGTGGCGTAGATGGCTAGGATGCTCTGTGCATGGATCAGGCTTGGGTTCCCCAAGTAATCCAACCCGCCCTCACTGAATATATGTGCACCAGCCTTAAACCAAACCCCCTCACCGAACTTGACCCCATTGCGGGACAAGAGCTCGGGGAAGACGCACCTGCAGGCGCCGAGCGTAGCTCACCTCGCATGGATGACCTCCAGCTCATGGTTCTTAGCAAAGGTCTCCAGGTCAGATGACAGGCTGGCGGTATCCCATCCGTGGTCGCCGGGAAATTTGCCAGTGATGTAGGATGGTGCCTCCCAGAGAATGGGCCCAAGTACTTGACGCAGTCCGGCACATGCCATGGGCTGCCGGAGGTGACATGCCTCGGTTTGGCCACAGATTTGCGCATGCTATTGTCCTTTGCCGAGAAGGTCCAAAGCAGAGGGTGTGATTTTGCTTGATGGCATAACAAAGATGGCATCAATCAGGAAAAGTTGTTCGACTTCACATGTGAATTTTGGGTTTTGATGGGGTTTAGGATTTTGCTTCCATATCATAAGTCATCATCCTGAGCATCAAAATGACATAGCAGGTAGCTTGCTTTCCTCTCATGAGCTGCATAGCCATCCACGTCGATAATGTCTCCAATATGAGTGTCCCGGCTTAGGTTGCATTTCTTATGCTAAATCCATCAACAAAATCAACAACAATGCCACCAAGCACAGTTGGCGGAAATTGAAGAACAAAACCTAGGAACTCCTAGGTATGCTGCTGAGGGGACATGACTATCAGCTCGAGCTCACCTTTGTGCTGTACGAACATGTGAATCTTAAGAGGAGATGTCATTGACTGAATTATGCATGTCCTTTAAAATTGAGAAATGAAAATGACAGTCCAGCAAATCAATCTTCTTTTCTTGCCCCTCAACAAACGAAAATACCAACAGAAGAAACAGACAGATGAAAAAACATGATAGTGAGTGAAGTACCTCAACAATTGATAATTGACATTTAAAGACAAATGAGCAACATTTCGTTTGAGCATTTTACATCCAACTGTGGTAATTAAGAAGTCAATCACTTACATTATGGTTTTTGAGCATCCCTCAGATTAAACTTAATCATCAATCCATCCCCTTGGCAGTGAAGATTGAAAAATGTTAAGCATCAGTGATTTCTCTTTCTTGCCTATCTTATGAGCACGGTGGCTCATAAAAACACCCAGTTTGAGTGCCTCCCTTCCTTCTTCAAGGGCTCTTTTTCTCATAGCTGTCAGCAAACTAGCCCCCCGGAGAGTGGAATCACTGTTCTCTTGCTCACCTTCAGGTTTCTTTTCGGCATTGGAACCATCATCTGCCACATCGTCGCACTTTGGTCTGCATTCTCTACCAGTCTCAGTTGCATCTATGTACTCAAAATCTCCTGGGCTGCCACTTCCCCACCACTTATTTGAGGCGACTGATAAGCCATTCGATGGAAATCCATACTTGAATTCATCTAAGACTGTCAGACTTTTTATCAAGCTTCCACTAATTGCACTTTGGATCTGCCCGCTTTGACCTTGCTTACTTTCCAGCTGCTGCAAGTTACGTGGCAGTACCATCCCCTGCACTTTTGATGTGTTGCTGCTACTTTGGTGGTCAGACTTGCTGCATCAACAATAAATTAATATGAATACATTTTTAAATAAATATCCACAAAAATTGTGTCTTGCATTGTGATTCAGAACAATAAACAATCTAAGGTGGGTACATTGCACCCTGTGACGGGTAATCTGCGTCTGCTTCAGAATAAAATATGGATCAAGTTGCCAACCCAATACCTACCTTTGTTTACTTATCTTCGACATTAAAGCAATGTCTCAAATTCTATATCTAGCAGCTAGATACCCAATATGTTTGACATCCCCTGACAAAGAATCTGCAACACAAGTCAGAATTGCATGATCAGCATGCGCAGAGGCAAAACATGCCTGGTATGGCCATCATCACCATACACACAGAGAGAGAGAGAGAGAGAGATGGTGGAATGGGATACCAAAATACAACAGACTGGAAAGGTCAGTAAACCAAGTTACAGTGCGCAACAATACAGTCTTTAAGGCAAGTAACAATGTGCAACAGTACCATTCAGTTGTATAAACACGCCAAAAGTCCTCAGCTCTACTTCCATCTATAAATGACATAACGCAAAACCCATTGAGCTGAACACTTTAAAAGAAGTGCTTGATGTTGACAATTAGAGAAAAAAACCAACTTATTTATCAAGTCAAAAAACCTCTCAAACTCTAGATGGGACTAGAACTTTTCATAGGACTGGGGAAATCAAAACATCATTTTCTTGGTTCTTTACCCAGAGCTATAAGAAATTAGTTGCACTCTTAGGAAGTGCGAAAAATTCCCAGATGCATTTATTTGATGCATCCAGCTCCAGCACATACTCAAATTTTTGCTTTGGAATTTACTATCAACAAATTTTTGGCTTTTATGCTCATATCATTGGAACATCTTTGCATTTTCGCATACATGTTGTTAGAATATTTAAATATTAGTCTTCATTTAACAGTTCCGACTTTTGGATTAGACTTTCTACTTAATATCAAAGCAAGTTCAAATATTTCCAAACCCCCTATTTGCTTCCCCAATGGGGCCTAAGTCCATACTACATGTAAGGAGAAGTGTTAATATATCTAGGATATTAAACTACGCAATCATCTAATGGCTAAAGCTTTTGGATTGGACAAAAAAAAATTCCATCAAAAAATACTTCGCAAGTATTTCCCTTCAATCAGAAATTACAATCGAGATAGAATCAAAAAAATTTCTCCTAATACAGCAAGAAATTGAATAATACCATTTGCAACTAAATCATAGTTCAATGATCAACATCACCACTTCCATAGTTTTGAAAAAATGCCTGTAGGCCAATGGTCACACTTGGAGAAACTTTCTTTACCACGACAATTGGCACAGAGGAAGTAACTGTTGTCAATGAATTTATTGGCTTGTCTGAATATTTTTCAGAAAGTTTTCTCTTTTTGAGAGTATTGCTCACTGGTTCGTCATTCCTAGTAGAAGGTCATGTCAAATCTTTCTTGTCCTTAGAATCTTCATCTTCGATCCCATGGATAAAATAATTTGGATGTATGAAATACGATTGATTTGAGAAGCACTTCATCCTTTTCCTCCAGCTTCTTTTCCTTTGTTGCAGATGTACCTTGTAGAACCTTCAATATTGCATATACATCCACAGTTGCATGTCTAGACTTCATTGATTTCAATTCATCAAGTCCAGCAAGAATATCCATCTCTCTCTTGCTACCGTGTGTCTTATTCTCCAAGGACTTGATCGCATCACCCATCTCTTCAGCCTCCCTCTCCCATTTCTCATTCTCCACCACCTCACCCTTCTAACACCAGAGCTCAAAATTTCTCGTCACCCCTAACTCCACAACATAATCCGAATTCTGCAGATCAGTTTTGATTGTGAGCTCAGCAGAGCAGTTGGTGCATTTGAAGTAAAATCTGAATATCTGAATCCCCAAATTCGTCTCGCTTACACAACCTCCTTCCTGGAATTGGATTTGGTCCCCTTGTAGATGTAATTCCCGCAGGTGTCGCATCAGATGCTCATCGAAAGCATCATCCGAACCTTAATATGCCGACGTTTGGGCGTCCCAAACCTAGGCAGCTCGGAGGGGTCGAAGCCCGGCTGGTAATATCTGTTCAACACCTTTCGTTCCCCCATCTCCTTCTTCTCTCAACTCCAAACCAAGACGAAGAATGCAAATGATGATGCCGCAAAATCTCTGCCCCTCTCTCTCTGATTATTGATTTTTAAGAAAAAACGGGCGAATTGATTTCACTACCTTGATATATAAATTCTGGTCTCTAACCCACTAGTTCTAAATTAGGGTTCCATGCTCGGACCAAACCTTAAACCCCACGAAACTATCCGAAACAAACGGAAGAGCAGGAGGAAAAGGAGGAAACAAAAACTAACAGAGACTGCTGGAGTGCGTACCTAGTGTCGGGCCAAACAACGTAGGAGATGACGAGCGTCCGAGGAAAAAATGGAGAATTTCACTCATCTCGCGATGCCGCCTCTTGCGCGGTCCATTCCCTCTCGCCGCAGATCAAACGGCGGCGCAAGAACGTTCCAAGGGCGGCCGGCGGTCGGCGGTCGGCGGTGGCGACTCAGGCGATCGGAGCGAGGGCCGGGGAGGGATGACGGAGGGGGAAAATATACAGGGTGAGCAAAAGCGGGCCGAAGAATTTCAATTTATACATATTTATAGCACCTGTCTAAATTAGGAAACAGAAATTAGACATTTGAGTATTTTTCCTTGTGTAATTAGTAAATATGCAGATAAATTAATAACATACTTACCTTAATTTTTACAAAACTGCAATGACTTTTTTAACGATTTTGTATGGGTCGGTTTTAGCCGATAACAGGAGCTTCGAAATTTCATTCGTTTTTTTTTAGCTCATGACACCGAGTAAATTATGTGTATGATAGCTTTCTAGATTGCTTAAGGATTCATTTACCATTGATTAATAGTCGCTTACAAATGACTTAAACATTGTTGTTGAGTTTTTGACTTGTTTATAGATGAACGTAATCAATGATGAATTTAAAATGTATGTTATAATTTACAAATTAGTTTACGTGGCAATTCAACTATCTTGAGAAATTACTGGTGAGGAAAATCTAGGTCTTTAGAATTTATTGATGACAGTTTTAAGTGAAATAAGATCATGGTTATTATATTATGTAAAGTTCCGCAAAAGGTCTAATGTACCCAACGACGGTACCTAAGATGGATTTGAACAAAATATTGATAGCAAAAATGTATAATACATACATTCTTGATATGACAGAGTTCAAAAAAACAAATTCAGCGGAACAAAAAATCTTGCTGAAAATACAGCATTTAACCGAAGAACATGGAAAGAGGAGGTGTCAAGGTGAAAGTATACACAATGAAACGACCTCCTTGTGCAAGTTCATGCAGCACAAAGGAGGGGAAAAATCACATCTGAAGACAGTAGCGAGGGACGTGAGCTATCTGAGATGCCATCCTAATGAGGGGGCGTTATGCTGTCTTCTCTTTCCTTCCGGCCAGAATCATCGAAATCTGAAGGCCTCTGCTGAATGCTTGGTTGAAGAGGAGGCGGGTTTGGAACTCCGAAACGAAGGGGAACCATGACAGAATGGCGATCGGCAGGAACAGCAACGTCCCCATTATGTATTCGTATGCCCTCGCCAGCTCCTTCAATGAATCCCACGGTCCTAACCCTTCAACCAATGGCCTGCATGCTTGCCCAATCTGTCGAGAGAAAGAGAAGATTGATGTCGTTAGTTTCGTGGTACTATAGAAATCGCGTGGAGAGGTCACACTGCTTGAAAATTTACGGAGGAGGACTAATCACAATATGAACGTGAGGAGTGCTTTGTGCAAAATTAGGTAGTTTGACTTGGGCAAGTCGAGAACAACCCACTTGATACATGATGCTTCTTTTAAGATTGTACTAGTCCAGACTTACCAGAATGAGAGCCCAGCCGGAAGGTAAAAACGCAAGGATGGCAGCAAATATATCAGATACAACGAGTCCACACATGACGAATAAGACGGTCATAACCGACACGAATCCGAGGAAAAGAAGTGCTTTCAGGATCCTAAACGTGAGCTGGAAGTCCGTACAGAATCTTCGTCTTCCCATGGATACCATCTGAAAACATTAAGGCAATAATAATTTGCAAAGGAGAACACGTTTGTTGCAGTTTGATTTAAATAAGGTAACAGAAAAGCAGCAGAAAGTAAAAATGATCAACTGGACTTTACTCATGATAATGCGTGTGGTTAACATGCAGATCTAGGAACAAAACCTCCATATATCATACTGCGTACCTTTAAAACTAGCAGAGTGGTTAGCAACACCACCCAAGAAATTCCATAAATCTACAAAAGTAAAGAAGTGCCTTAGAGAATGATCCTGTGAGAACAAATCAGCAACAGAAGGAGGAAAGAGAAAATTGCAGTGAAATTTATAGATTACCAGTATAGTCTTGCTGTGGCGAACTATTTGAAGATGGTACACAATCCCATACTGGTAAATAAAGAAGCGAAATGCAAGTATTATCTCAAGGATTGTTCCCCTCGGGTTTGTATGCTTCAGATGTTCCTGTTCTTCCTCCCACCATGATTCCCAACTTTTATCAGGTTGTATCCCAATTCCACCACGATTACCCATCCACCTCTTCCAGTCTGCCCAATCATCTACAGTCTTTTGCCAGTCAAAATCAGATGGATTGAATATGAACGGTGCAAACAACCATGAACCAGCCAAGAACCACATGGAGAAAGTGATGAACAAGTAGAGATTTGAAGAGCGGTACGACTCCCCATAAACTCCATAGACAATCAACAGTATAAACAGCTCCAGCCCTTTCACAAAGTGACTTCGTGAATAAAGCCTGTAATTATCACTGAATTTTGCATGAAAAACAACAAACCCACGACCCGTTGTTCGATATCTGAATCCTCCATGTAAGAGTGCTCTTCCATAAAAATGAGCCTTTGTTCCAAGTTGAAATGTGAAAAACACAGAAGCTAGCTGCAGTTGCATAATGACAAAATCACCGAGGGCAGTCCGAAACCCTTTTTCCAGGCCAGTTTCCATGAGCATGGGCAGCATCAGTACCAATCCTAACTGAAACACAGACTGGCTAGCCAAGGCCTCTTCGAGGGCCTTTGTGTGACGTATGTGAGGATTTCGAACGATCTCGCTTTCCAACCCACTCATAACCATGTACAACCGTCCATACAAGAAAACATACACCGTAAGCACGGTAACCTGAATGAAACAAGTCCAAAACGGTAAGAAGGAAAGCTACCATGAGTGATCAATGCAAAGAGAAAAAGAACGAAATAGAAGTCTAGTTGCCTCCCAACCAACATAGTTCCCCCCTCCCTATCTCCATCCATGGAACAAATTACAGCCCAGAAAATGAAGTACTATTCCAAATCTTGGAACTGATTTAGCCAAACTGATATTTTTGTACCATTTCATTAACGAAGTAGAAATGACATGTTCATGTTTCACCCACCAGAACTAGACATCCAAGGAGGAACTGTGACCCCTTGGTTAAGGGAACACCCATTAATTGTACTGACTCTCAGAAAGACAAATTGGACCTAGAATTAACCCGAAGATTCACAAGATTATATTGCTTTGATTACCAAGCATTTTACCATGTGACAGAAAATTGCAATTACAAATTAGGAACCAAAAGTTCCATCATTCTTTCAACACCAAATTAGAAAGAATTAGGAGAGTTGCTGCAAAACGGGTAGAGAGGAGTGGTTGATTTACCGTACTACTAAAGTAGAAACCGACAGTCGTAAAATAGAATGACAGCATTCTGTAGAAGCCAAATTGCTGCCCCAGCCGATAAACGTCACGACTAAGCGTCTGCTCACCATTTCCGTTTGCAACCTTCGCCTCAAAAAGGGATATCTGGTTCATCCCTACATCTCGCCCTTTTCCCACTTGGATATATTCATGATGTGTTATAAATCCCCCACGGAGAGTTGAATTAAACCCTGCAGCGAGAAATGGTCGGATTCTGTCCCCGTGAAATATCATATAAATATGCTAGGATTACCAGAAAAATATTTTCACTCATGTTGATTATTTTTGAAGCTTTGCTTATGCCCCCCCGTGTTATGTGGAATATCCTGTCAAATATATCAGGATGGCCATAATGGAAACGGACCCTGCAACAAGAGAATGAGAAACACAATTGTCTTTAGATCATTATTGGAACAAGCCGATCTGAACTCTCAGTTATTGAATCAGAGTCTCGCTGTGAATGCGCAGATAAGTTATTGCTTAAAGTGTGAAGAAATGGGGAGAAGTGCCAAAAAAAAAGTTCTAAACTCGCCATACGCATTTGATTTCTTTAGTGGTCCTACTTTTTTTTTAGTGCAGGGTCGGTCTAAACCTTTTTACGTTGTCCGATTAAGTTTCTTTCCGGCCATTTGGCCGGATTTTGCCGAGCCGGACCTTGGCTGGCGTGACGCGAATAACTTTTTAATAATATTTTAATATTTTCGAATTTTTTTTTTTTTTATTTTTTTTTTTTTTTATTTTTTTTTATTATTTTTCGTCTTTTTCCTCCGGCCGGTCACCGAGGTCCGGCGACCGGCCAGAGCCGAAGGCCGGCGAGGGCGAGGCTGACCTCGCCGGCCACCTCGCGGGCGAGGGTCGAGCCTCGCCGGCCATGGGCGAGGCTCCCCCTCGCCGGATCTGGCGAGGGGAGCCTCGCCCATGGCCGGCGAGCCTCGACCTCGCCAGATCCGGCCATGGGCGAGGCCCCCCCCTCGCCGGATCTGGCGAGGGGGGCCTCGCCGGCCATGGGCGAGGCTCGACCTCGCCAGATCCGGCGAGGGGGGCCTCGCCCATGGCCGGATCTGGCGAGGTCGAGGCTCGCCGGCCATGGGCGAGGCTCCCCCTCGCCAGATCCGGCGAGGGGGAGCCTCGCCCATGGCCGGCGAGGCTCGACCTCGCCAGATCCGTTCCCTCGCCGGATCTGGCGAGGTCGAGCCTCGCCGGCCATGGGCGAGGCTCCCCCTCGTCGGATCTGGCGAGGGGGAGCCTCGCCCATGGCCGGCGAGCCTCGACCTCGCCAGATCCGGCCATGGGCGAGGCCCCCTCGCCGGATCTGGCGAGGTCGAGCCTCGCCCATGGCCGGCGAGGCTCCCCCTCGCCAGATCCGGCGAGGGGGGCCTCGCCCATGGCCGGCGAGGGGGAGCCTCGCCCATGGCCGGCGAGGCTCGACCCTCGCCCGCGAGGTGGCCGGCGAGGTCAGCCTCGCCCTCGCCGGCCTTCGGCTCTGGCCGGTCGCCGGACCTCGGTGACCGGCCGGAGGAAAAAGACGAAAAATAAAAAATAAAAAAAAAAAAAAAAAAAAAAATTTGAAAATTTGAAAATATTATTAAAAGTTGTCCACGTCATGTGGAATATCCTGTCAAATATATCAGGAAAATGGCCATAATGGAAACGGACCCTGCAACAAGAGAATGGCAAACAACGTAAAAGGTTTAGGATCATTATTGGAAAAAGCCGACTGAACTCTCAAGACAAAGAATCAGAGTCTCACTGTGACTTTTATTGCTAAAAGTCTCCCCAAAAGAAATGGCTTAGTGATTACCACAAACATCATATCGGTACATAGTATAAAACTCAGACTCTATCAATACCTATTTTCTTCCTTCCTTCCTTCTTTTGTTTTAGTTACTAACAAGGAGTCGAGAACATTAGTCCATCAACTACACGCTTTCCAGGATACTTCCGTAGCCAATTTTTGCATTGATTAGCCTCCTGATATATCTTATCAAGCCCTAAAGATACAGGTTCCAACATCTCCTACACTTAAGTTCTTAAGGGTACAAAGAATGTTGTACGACAGAATCAATCCCACCTAAATGCTACAAAAGCATAGACAAAGAGAGATTATTGAATCTACTAGAAATGAAGAAAGGCGAAGATTTTAAGTGACATTTTACTAAAATGATGGTGAAGTGTTTGTTAGATTAATGGTCATACGGTACAATGTTCACAGTTATATCCCACGAAAGCAACTTTGATATTTAGAGTTATGCGGGATGCCATAAGATATAAGAAAAAGTCCACATGTCCATATGCATTCATTCTACATTGTGAATCTCGCTTTAAATCAAGAAAACTCTTTGCTTCACATGCATAGATAATAAACAATCCCTTGCATATTGAAATGTTTGCCACCACTTATTTCTGAATATGTATGTAGCTGCACTATAGTCCTTAATTGATAGTAGTAAGCAATAATTCCATAATCGACAGGGCTAATTAATAGGAAGTCGTCAACCTTAACAATATATATGAGACTTTTTTCCCGTGCATGGCACAAGATTGTCCGCAAGCACTTTTAGAAATTTTTTCTTCAGAGCCTAAAATGAAGAAAAGTAGTAGTTCATTTGCTTTTCGAAAAATAATGAACTTATCAAATTGTAAGACGTCAAATAAAATTCGAAACACCGGAAGAATTAAAAAAAAAAAAAAATCATTTTGCTAGTTGCTAGAGACACTGATATCGTACCGTAATTTTTGCTTAAAGAGGTTGAATTTATAATACATTCATACAAATCACCAAACCTACCATAATGTGGTTTTTGAAACTCCATATTTGCTAAAAGTATACTCCCAGACAGAGGCTTGAAACCATCCAAAAAGATAAAGATTTATAATCATAATGATTCCCTTCGTTTTCAATGACCAGGCTTCTGATTCAAAAGTTCTTTATGCTGGACTAATGCAATGCCCTAGCTGCAATTGTGGAAGTCAGTGAAAGTTCTTGAGCTTCTCGAAGAAACAAAGAAGAATTCGCACATGTGATACTTTATGTTCAGATTCAAGAAGGAACAAATAACATAGTCCTACACAAAAATTCACGTTTTATGAGAAAATCTGCCTTTTGCCCAAAGATGAATCTTAAGAAAAGAAAAATCAATGTATCTGGAGAATTTCTGCATGAAGCCACTAATTCTTGGCTTACCTTAGGGGATTTGCCAAGATTCGCTGGCCAATAGTGACAAAGCTGGTCACGTGATTGGACATGAACCAAGCCAGGGATGAAACACTGTAAAAAAAGTGAAAAAAATAATCATCTAACCATTCGCATTCGACAAATCTGCTCTTATCTCTTTCAGACCAGATCCTTTGAACTGGATAAAGCAGCAAATAACAGAAGATTTCTGCACATATATTTATTCCAAGGTTCACCTTCCGGTAAAAATATGCTCCCGCAGGCCCAAAATAGTAGGTTTTCTCTGCCCACGATGCTCCTTTTGGAATTCCTCCAATACATTTCTAATCTTGAAAACTTCTTCAAAGTAGTTATCCTAGAAGTAAGGAAAGCAAAAAAAATCTGAGATAATTTATCCTCCTGCATATTCCATGAAAAGACATGATAAAGCTACCTGATTCATTTCTATAGTCTGTAGTGCCTCCCCACGAGTAAAGATGATAGCATGATTTTGATTTTCTGGTTTTCCTTCACCAATTTCCATTGGAGGGCCTGGAAGCTTGATACGGTATATTTCCTACAAATTAAATACATAATCCATTTGCAGAAAAAGGTCCCCAGAAATCCCATCAATCAAGATTGCACCACATCGCTGTTTCTCAATAATGTGGCCACCATATTGAAATTTGTATCCTCACGTTAGAAGAGATGAGTAAATGTTATAATTCATGTACTTCTTAAAGGTCAGTATCGTTATTGGACTGATTGACGTAATGAATACTGATATAATCCCCATTAATACATCCAAGATGGTTGCTTCTTTAAGATAAACCAATAGCTCCCAACAGGAACTCCTCTCAAATAATTGACAGACGGAATTCCACGTATGTTTGACAAAGAGCTTATATTACACTAAATTCTCTTTACAACCAGAAGTCAATTACTGGGCTTAGCATTTCCAAAATTTGCAAACGAGGCCGCTTCAATTTTGCTCTTGTTGTAGATAGCCCTAGCTTGATCCAGCTATAATTCTCAAGGTTTCAGTAATAAATGGACAGAAAGTAGATGGAAGACAGTAGAGTAGCTTCCCAAAATCTCCAAAATTAGAGTCGGTGCAAAAGGTAGACAGGAATTAGTCCTTCAGCCCCATGACAGCATTATGTGAAGAAAACAGTAAGGTAAAACCATCACATTTTGAAAATAGAAAGAATTATCCATTGAAAGAAGAATATAAGAACTTGATAACAGATATTTTGGGGGTATAAGACTGTTATGAATGAAATTTTCCAATTGCCAGTTTAAAAATAATCCGAATTAGCATGAGCAGGATTTTCGGTTGAAGAACAATAAATCAACTTTGGAAGTACCAAAAAACTCAGGAAGAAAAAAAAAAGGAAAATGCAAAGTTCTGATGAAAATGGATGTTGATTGAAGGGTCTGGAAAAATTTTCAAACGCTCTGGTTTAAAAGTGTTAGATAATCCTAGCTAAAGATTTTTTTTTTCTTTTTAAAGATATTGTTCAACAATGCGTAAAATTAACCAAGAAGGAGCCCCACACACGATATAAGACCTAGGGCAGAACATGTTAGAAATTTCCACCCAAAAGCTCAAGCTGTTAGGTTAAGAAAGAGCACATATATATGAAGCCCATACAAACCTTATAAACAAAAGAAGTAGAATGCTTTGACAGAAAGTGCAGGAACATGCCAACAGTATTCGCCATATATTTGCATATTAGCTTTAGATGTGTCACAAATTATT
This sequence comes from Eucalyptus marginata, assembly GCA_014182565.1. Classification (NCBI taxonomy): domain Eukaryota; kingdom Viridiplantae; phylum Streptophyta; class Magnoliopsida; order Myrtales; family Myrtaceae; genus Eucalyptus; species Eucalyptus marginata. The sequence continues at coordinate 29,996,850 of CM024585.1, forward strand.
GTTTAAATTAATGCCCTACAGCCAATTGCACAGACTATGAAAATTATACAGCGTTCTGAATGGAAAACCAAAGATGTAGAATCAAACGATACCAAAGCAAGAAGCAAAGATTAGAGGAGTCATATAGATTATACCCAATAAGCGAATTGATCTCTACCCCACTTGATACCTAATATTCGACCATGAGGAAGACTAAATTCTAACTTACCTCATCAAGTGTATCACCTCCCTTCACAAGAACAGAGTAACAACACTTCTGAAATTTCCCATTCACTATCTCCCGTCTTTCGTCCATGTAAGCAACCCGTAGAGAAGGATACCTAGAATATTTTAGTATCATTGATATCCATCAGCCACTTTGGAACTTTCTGTTGATTACTATTGAAGTGACATCCTTAAAACTCACATCAACATGAGGTTCAACACGTTAATGTGACAGCTTCTCTCTCTAGCATCACTGGACTTCTTTTGATTCCCATAAAGTTGGCAAGAGACAACATAGGTGAACTTCAAATCAGCCAGAGCCTGTGCATATTCTGTGATTTCCTTGTCATCATCATCATTTAGAGCTGCAACAGAGACATTGAGTCTTGATTAGTATCTGGATGCCACTTCTTATAGCAACTTTCAAACAAGGACAAATCAAAAGCTGTAAATCTGCATTTCTTTCTTTCATGTTAAATGACTAACCGTTGTCTCCAGCTAATTCAAGATGGCATTGAAGTTCTAGAGCTTCCCTGTAGTACATCATCCCTCTCACTAGCAGCAAATGCACATAGTAAGAACAGTCGCAAAGCAAGAATAAATATGACTTACAAGCATAGTATATGCTTCCAGATATATAAATTCTCAACCTGTCCTAGCCAGAGTCTGCCCTCTGTAAGTGACCCAAAAACGTGTCTCCCGTTCCATCTTGTCCTTCTCTACTTTTCCAGATTTTGGATCTTTTATCCGTTCATTAAAATTGATCCAATCATCTAGATTGCATGGCACAAGGCATCAGTCAAATTGTATCAAGTGAACAAGTGAATTATAACATACCAAAGGGCAAACTTGCCTGGATAGATCTTCTGCAGGTAGAACAAAGTTGTGATTCCATCCTCATTTTCCTTATTAAGCTCGTCCGTGGAATAGATGACATCTTCTTTGTAATATGGAGTCAAGACACTGACCAAGACGTAAAAGCAGAGGAGAGCCCAAAAGAAAATGATAAATAGGTATCTATTAAACAACCATCTGGGACACACGGACATATATATCGCGCGCCCATGCGTATATACATAAAAATGGTAAAATGGAGCTTGGAGGTTGAGGAGCTTCAATCCCTATAATCTTTACATAAATTAGAGAAAATATCATAATGCCACCAAGTCGAACCTAGGATATCTCTTTATTACTATGAGTAATTAATTAAACTGGATGTGCTTTAATAAAGTAGCTAATAAAACTAAATAGATCCATTTAATTTTTATTTGATTTCTCATTCAGTAGTCATACATGATGGAAATGCAGCGTCACCATCAATTAAAAATTTGTATATGGTCATATCTAGTATTTTCGAGTCACCAATTAATCTATAAATATTTGTAAGCACGAACATGATTTCACCTCAAAACAATTACACATTTTTAGAAGATATGAAATTAGAAATGTCATATGATAGTTTTTTAACTATGCCGATAAGAAGCACAAAAACTGCATGAATAGTTATTGGATTTCCAACTTTCTTTTTTAATCTATAACGGCATCATTGTTAATATACCACACAAAAACTCCATCTATTGCATAACCAGATCATTCTATCATCATTTATTATCAATGAGACTAAATTATAAACTTAATGCGATTTCCAGAAATTGAATTGAACAAACAAGGTTGTCTTTTTTGATGAAGCATAGTCTTTATTCATGTAAAAACAGACCTAAAGGGCAGCATTTTGCGCACTGTCGGAGCACCTGGCATTTTCATGAATAAAGAATTAGCAAAGAAAGTGATGCGTCGACGAGCTTCCAAGTTCGAAGGCGCGTTGATGGCAGATTCCTTGACTGTCAGGAGTAAATACAGCCGAACGACCTAGAAGTCAAAGAACGAGATTTCAGTTAGTACTTAATTATTTGTGGTTTCTCAAACGAAAATGAGTCAAGCACACCTTCTCTCTGTAGATTTTGTGTTGTGCAAAGCCAGTGTTGATCTTCTCAAACATCTGCTCCTTTCCATCATTTTTCTTATGGAGGAAATAAACGTTTGCTTTTTCCAGGATCCTACAAGCAGCACAGTCAAGGACACAAACATTTTGCACCAACAGAAACAAGCATGTTTGTCAGAACTTACTCATGCCCATTCTGCATGACGTCCTCGATAATGATCTCCATGATGTCCTGGAGGACCTCGATTATCTGGGATTTGTACACTGTTGGGTCGTCATGCTCACTTAGCTGCCAAAATAACAAAAGATGTTAAGAAGTGAGATATTCTTGAAACTGAGCCAATTGGAGGGAAGAAGAGAAAATGATTCAACGGTCAGTCTTCCAAGAAAAATTTTATATTCATGTATCTATTGAGATTGAAGTTAGATATAGGGGACAAAAACACCTACCAAGATGGTCAAGAATTTCTCCAACTTAGTACTGAGCAAACGCAATTCACTTGCTTTAAATTCTTTCAGAAGTCTCTGGTGTTTTATGCTCATTTCTACTTCATAACAGATTTGCCTTATGATCCTGTAAAAATTGAGAAAAGCATGGTTTCTCAAGCCTCAACGGAAGAAAAATTCCCACCAGTATGATATGGCATATTAAATATGGAGTTACAGGCTAAAATATATATAAGTTTTCTTGCTTACATTCTGTCAACTTCATTTTCCAGAAGACCATATATAATGTCCCGGAGAGTCTCATAACATTCAATCACTGCTGAAAGCATATAAGGATCGCTCTTTATCTTCTTGAACAGGTCATCATCCTCCTTGCCCTTAAATTCTTTTGCCATGTCTAATGCTATGGGAATCTTTTGTATGAAAGAATAACGACAAGAAGCCTGAATTAGAGCAGATATATGAGTAGAAATTAACTTGTGAAACTACGCATACCTTGCTAGCAAGCAAGAAAGGAGGCCATTGCACAGCAGAGACATCAATTGAAGAAGATGGTATGAGGAGCAAATCTCTGTCTCTGGATCAATCGGCCAATGGAAGTGTCAGAATATCTGTTTGAGGCAGAAGACTGAAGCTAAAATGAGGAAGTGGAATTCTTCATTATACCTGTCGCTAATTAGGTCTTCCTCTCTCATAGTCTGAATAAATTTGTTCCACATTCTTGAAAAGTTCGCAATATTTTTCCTCAGTGTGGACTCATCCTGCAATGGAAAAGTAGAAACGCATCATTAACATGATTTTTTAAGAAATGCTGCCCCTAAATCTTTGAAGTGGCCAACAAAAAAGGAACTTATTGAATAAAGATTCCATGAATAAACATGGAACATTAGATCAACCAACAATTGGATATACCTGTTGCCTCCTCCTGGCTTTCTTAGCATCCAATGATGATGATGATGATGGCAAAAGATGTTCACTAAAAGCTTTGGGCAGAGTGTCAAATCTGGACCGCAACATCCCAAGTGTTCGTATCTTGAGAAAAGCAAGAAGGTATTATAAGCAAGGAGAAATATATAGTATCCTTAAGCATAAACCTAAGAGCTAAAGTGTCTATGTCATGAAAATTTGGAACGCTTGAGGCATTCTATTTATGCATGAAGAAAGAATCGTCACTCACCTCGCCTAAATGGCTAAAAGCACCATGAATGCCACCAAAAAGACTAGAGAATATGGTATACCAAATTTGTGTATCCATAAAATAGACCTGAGAACATATCACACAGGGCATAGTGTCATCAAATATGGCATACCGCAAGTGGGGATCATGACAAAACTATCCAGTCTGCTTACAAGAACTATAGGGGCCCATATTGCAATAACAACACCAATGTTATGTGTCACTGCAGCAGCAGATGAATATTAGCACAGGCTCTTTCCTCCAGTTAGAAAATACTAGAAACATCACAAGCGTAGAGAAAAAAAACTTACAATGAGGAAAAAATTCATGCCATTGATAATTATCCAGATGCATCTCCAAGATTGATTGTGTTGGTCCAATGAATGGCAGAATCTATGCACAAAATAAACATGTTTGAATCTTTTAATGAGAAAGTGGAGAGCAGAATGCTGCAGAGTAGCTACATCTCCTGAACCGCTAAACGTAACAACATCCACAATCAAAAAAGCTCAGCAAACAACAACCCCAGAATCAACTGACTGGGTAAAATTTCCCTTCACTCTATGGACATGCTCAAAACTATCTTGACAGAGTATTGAGGTGACAGTTATTCCACCAAAAGGGCAAGCCTTGAAACAAGACTTGGAACCTCTTTCAGCAAGCAGCTAATATAAATTTCTAGATGACACATTAAAGTTTATATGGCTTTGGAGCAAGACTTGCTGATTAGTCAACGCACTTATGTACTTACATCTCCCCATATGTGACTATTCAAGATTTTTCTTCACCTATTCTGCCATTGATGTTGTCCTTCAAGTCAAAATGTCACAGTAAATTTGTGATAACTATCAAGGAAAGCAGCATCATCCGTGAGGACAACTCTCCAATCTGTAACCTCTTTAAGGTGATTATTTGGGTATTCTACACTAAACTTCTAACATTAGAAAATAAACTTTCAACATTAGAAAGGTTAAATGATGTGACAAGAGAATTGATTCTAGCTCAATTGCATCAATTTTCTTCAAGCAAGTTTCACTGTTCATTTTTAGTGAGATAACAAAGCCAGGAGTTATAGATTTATATGATCTTTAAGTAGAAAGGATGATAATTATAGTACACACATTTATTTGGTTTTAGATATGGGAAGTTGCTCCAACTTTTATGTACCAGTAGTAAACACAGGAAATCCCCAATTTCAGCAGTAAGAGAAAGCAAACCCCACATAATCAAAAAACGACAACTTGATAAAAGATGATAACACCTCAACATAGTAGCTGAAAGCCAGCTTGCAAACAAGCAGCATGATCCAAAACATGGTGTACCTAAGACACAAATAAAACAATGTACGATTAGCAAAGTCACTCATATAAATACAAAGCAGCGTATATCTTTTTACTTAGGGTGATGGGTCTATGCTTGAGTACTGCACTTAAGCACAAACTCAAGAACTAGCCACGAAGGTTCATCCTTGAAAATAAGAAAAAGAAGACAGTTCTGACATAGCAAACATTGTTTTCAAAATACACCAATCAAAGCATAGATACACAACATATTAATCAGAGCAATTATCTTCTTACTTCAGCAGTGAAAATATGTCCTCATGCATGCCTCTCCCCACATAAAGCTTTGGCTGCATAATGTGAACATACAATTCAGGGGAAGGAAACAAGATAATGCAAACAGGTGATTAAGGCCCCTAGTATCAAAGTGGTAGTCTAATCCATCTACTTGCCTGAGCCCACCACATAAGAACAGTAATAGGGAACATACTTGAATGCTCCATGGTGCTCCTTAAGTAAGGAACGAAGAAAAGTATAGCAGCTAAGACATTTGGAACCATATAAATTGAAATGGCATGATAAAAGAATGACTGGCTCCTCCAATTTCGACCCCTGCTTCTGAGAAATTTCGGGACTCCTTTTGGATACTGCACTAAACTAGAGTAACTAGTTGGCAGAACCACGGCCCAAACAGCTGCCATTACGAATTTCAGAATGTATCGGAGAATCTGCGTATATCTCATGCTTTTCCAGGCATTTAGACTTAGAATTATATCCAGACTTGCTGCAGAAGAGGAAAGGAAGAAGGCGGTGTCAGTAATGATTTTATGCTAAGTGGCTCTTATAAAATTTGCCAATACATATGCAAGTAGTCAAAATGGGTCGAGGATGACATAATTACACGGTAACTATAGAGATATATTATAACAAGGTCTTTCCTAAGGATTGCCTCTAAGATTGACATATAAAACTTGAGATAGCTACAAACGCCTTCTCCTTATCACAACGATTGGATTTGCTGCATTCTCTATAAAGAAGGCTGCAAGGCTAAGCAAATATTCTCCTTCCTAAGGCTGAACCGGTTTTGGAAAGTCCTAATGATATGTAGATTGCAATATAATGAATTTTCCATTGGACATGCCCACATAGTAAAATCTTTCATAAAGAAGTGGACCATTATCTTCTTTTTTCATATTACTCTGATAATACCTTCTTGAATTCTGCTCGATGACTTTGATGGCTTGATGGAATGGAGATTCCCTCGAATGTTACACAATTATGTGAGTATTCTCGCCATCTTTTTCTATTTCTTACACTATCTATTACAAACTTTCGGTTACAGACAAATCAATCCCTCTTATATATTGGGCTTATTCTGTTTCTCTCTTGATTATTTTAATTCTTCTGTTTCTCATGCAGTTTTGTCGGAGATGATAGAGATTGGAGAGGCATCAAACAGGAAATCACTCTACAAATGGTCAAAGGTACTCCTCGATTCTCTTCTATATACTTTATATTATGCAAAAATAAATTTGATATGAATTGGCTCCTAAAACTTTATGTCAATGAAAATTTACATTCTAAATCATACAAAACATGATTCAAGGTAATATATGATGCCCACTGGGGATGCCAAGGCATGTCTATAGTACGCACTGACATTAATCATGACAATATATTGTCCCCTTTTGGGTATATGAAGCATGACATTTTCCCTTTTCTTAATTTGAGAAATATGAATTTGAATATGATATGTTTTTTTCTCTGGCAAAGGAAATGTTGGTATTTTTTCACTTACTATCACAAAAGATAGGATATTAAAATCACTTTGTCTAATTAAAATGCCAGTCACATTTGACTAGTGATTTCTGATTTTAAGTGTTTTTACCTTTTGTATAGTGAACCTATGCTCTACTCCAAAACAACATTATTGTGAAAGAAGAGACAGATTTTTGTGCCTCATATTTTTTTTTATAATTATTTGTATTTAACTAACAAGTTTCTACTTCTTTTTCAATTTACAAAGTTGTGGCCTGTATAAATAAATGGGTTTGATAACCTCATATACGATGAGAAAAGATGATGAGAGTTTGTCTGAACTTTTCCTTCCCATCTTCGCCTTCCCCTGATATTAAATTTTTATGCTCATTTGCATACTTAAATATATATCTTCTTTAATCTTATTCATTTAATTATCACTCCATTTGTTTCTAATTTTTTTTTTTTTTGCAAATGCCCACTCCTATGTTGCTGAGAGAATCAAGACATTTATGTTTTGTTGATGTCCACATGTGATGTGGACGTATCTTTATTGGTATGTATCTACTTTACAGGACAAATGAATTATTAGGTCTTCGTAATTAAGAATTTGTTCTACTCCACCTTTTTTCTCAATAATAAGATTACCTATAACTACGTCTTGGACATATTATAAAGATATAGTAATGAGTTCTACACATTTCTATTTAACTTAGGTCAACTTTTATATTGGTTATTTCCTTGATATTTCAATTAAACATGATTTTTATCATATCATGGTTATCCTGCACAAAGCGCTGGCTAATGTCTAGCCTTATTTTATATGTAGCATAAACTAGTACAGTCAGTCTACGGTAATAATGGGGAAAGATACATAATGTACAAACATCACCATACCCCTCAGAAAGTTCAGGAAAGCATGAGTTATGAAGATGGTCAAAACTTGTCTGAAAACATTCTCATGGAAGAGAGCAGTGACAGACCCGGTCCATGCAACAATTACCATGGCCTGAACCAAGAAAATGGAGCTTGGTTAATTTCTTGAAGAGAAAGTCTACAACATTACGCTGCTCAACGTCAAGGCTACCTGGAATGCCAATATAAGGAATATCCACATCCGATCAAAACTTCTGTAGAGGTGCAAAAAGGTGCGAACTTCCACAAAATTAGTTTTGGGTTGCTTCTTCCGGGTAGGACGCTGGCTGACATGCTGCAATAATATAAGTATATACATCACCATGGGTTCTTTCTTTTTATTGACCAGGATCAACATGGGTTCGTAGACATGCCAATCAGAGAAAAAGATCAATTTTGTGGTATTTCGTTGTGCTCCATCCCCTAATTTTTCGATTTCCTCATATAATTTGATAAACCACGAAACTTCTAGATGTTTTCTTTTAGAAAAACGTCGTGATTAGCCATTATATCCATGTACGTTGTCAAAGAAGCTAGCTTACTATTCGCACTAGTAAGATTGCTCCTGATAGCTACAGTGCTGAAAAAGCAAAAGACTCAGACGTATGGTGCACAAGGAAGTGCAAAATGAGCTCAGACTTTATAATTCGAAATTCACTACATCCCTGGAGAGAAGAAGCTACTGAAATCTATTTATAGCTTCATCACTACCTATTTGATAAAAAATTTAAGGCATTCGAATCAAACAAGCTGTTATATTCTGACGATGCTATGTTCCCCTTTTGAAATTGGGAGTTTAAAACACAGAACCAATGCTTAAAGGAGTCAAACACAGTGCCTGTTGGTGAATGCCCATAAACTAGAGTAGTGATGCAATCACTTTCCTGAACTATAATTTTCAAATTCACCCAGTCAATGGAGAGAAGGAGCTATTAAAATCTGTGTAGAGATTTTCTTGAAGCCAATTTTATCCGATATACAGGGATTCCTATCAGACAAGCATTTTAAATTCTAACAATGCTGTGTTGGCCTTTTGGAAACGGGAAGGACACAGAACCACCGCTTAAAGGAGTTAAGCAATGCTTATTGCTGAATGGCCATAATCTGGCCAAGAGATGTAATCACTTTCCTGAGCTAACCTTTTAAGAAAATGGAAACGGGGAGAAAAATCTGATGAGAAAGGTATCAATGGCACTGCTAAACAAAGCCAAGGTTCCAGAAAAGAAAAATTCTTTGAAAGCTTGACTGCTCGGCCAATTATCATTGTGTTATCTAACAGGTTAACCAAATTGGAAAGTGGTTTCTGGTAACATTTTCCTTGTTTAGCTAGTAAGTCATATATATATTAGTGGACAATGAAGAGTCGCAAAATTGAGTGGCATCCAATCTCCCATGGCCATAAGTTGGACACAGAATTGACGCAAAGAGCTGCACACAGCATGCATGCACGCACGCAAGCACACACGCAGAGGGAGAAAAAGGAGTACAGCATTTGCAGTTTGAGGTTCGTCTGGCCCAAAGAAATCAGCTTTCGTATTCAACGGCCATTCTAGATCAAAACACTTGTCGGACCTGAGGAAATTGAAATGTTAATTAACTGACTTGCTTCTGCCAGAGTCATAAAGCTATTCATGCTCAAAAGATATTACCAGAAGTACTCGTTTAGGTCATCATAATTTCTCCATCTTGAATGGCTTGCCTTGCCTCCTTTGTTTCTCTTAGCTTCCTTTAACCATGATACTCAATTTTCAGATCTCAACATGGCAAACAAAAATTTGAGGCATCAACTGACAAGGAACATACCTTGCGAAGGACCTCATAGAAAGGGGTTATTACATCCCTCAAAAATGACTCGTCATCAGGTGCTGCCAATTTATATGTTTTTCCAGTAACTGCATGAACATTACCTTCCAAGATGACAGAAACATCATCCGCCATCTTGTTCCATTGGACAAAACGGAGGTTAATATCACATAACCAACAAGGAAAAAAAACTTGCTAGTAAATGCATCATATACAAGAAAGATAGGCTTGACTTTCAATTGCAACACTTTTCAACAGAAGAATCAACTCCATTAAGAAAAGTTATGCCTTGTCTTTACTCCATAGGAAAAGCTACTTGGTTTCTTTGCTGATCAAAATGTAAGATCTGCCGCATTCTTCTCCAGTAGTAAGTGATACGTCAATTCAAAGATGTGATCAACAAGAAGAAAATCGATGACATGTTATTAGAATGCGATTAAAATACAAACAAAAATTTCCAAGGTTGCAATTTTGCTCTTGACAGGTTCATTTCAATGGCTGATTAAGCAGATTTTGCTTCAGCAAGGAAGAGATTATCGAAGTTGGGCACGATGATGGATGAGCACCATATTGAACGACCCGATTATCCCAAAGAAAATTGTCTAGTAGTTAGATGGAACAAAATCAGCTTTTACTCTAGCTGATTAAGCAGATTTCTTCCTTTAATAGCAAACTCTAAATATGTTTGAGATGACTTCTATTCATAAAAAGTAAACATAATATGTGCCTTTGGATGACTAGAAAGGACATAGATATTGAGATAACCATAGTACGCACCCTGTGAAAGATATAGCAGAGACATTCAGGCATAAATCGAACATTTGAAGCTTCACCCCATATTAGAAGATAGAGCGCGATGTAGAGAAGTTGCAACTGTTGTCTGTCACGATTTGGGGGAAACCTGGAGGAAAAATTGTGGTTTGCCAAAACATTGAGCAAACTTGCAAATCGGTTATCCCATGGCATATCAGAGGGTGATTGTTCCTTCTCAATTTTCATATGAAAGATATATGTGATAGTAGGGCAGAAAAGCTTACTCAAGATTGTTCTTCCGATGAAGACAATTACACCAAGATCGATAGTTCTTGAGAATTTTTTCCATCAGCTGCTCTACAGTGTGATCATTCAACTGCAGGAGGCATATGTCCAAGATTCAATCACACCTCATTTTCAAGTGAACTCTGCTATTTCTATATATACCTATGCAGATAAATGATGTACATACCTCAGTGAAATTTTCATCATCATATCTATCCCTTATCTCCATGTTGGCAAGTAAAAGAATTAAATGCTCCCTCTGATTTGCCACATTTCCTTTCTTCAGCAACAGGATGAGGATCCATAATTTAGTCAGATGATATATAATTTCCTTCATTAGAGATTCCAGAAAGCAAAGGTGAAGTGATAAAACTCTTTTCACCTTTGAGAACCCACGGAAGGCTAAGTCCACTACATAGTGTTGACTAGGCTATATAGGTAAAAATGCACCTTTCCACATGAGACATGTTATTACTTCGTGTATTCAAAACACAAATGCTAGAAAAGCCATAAGATCCTTGACATCGTAGTTAGCCAAAATCAAATTCAAAGCCCAACGTCGCCACTGTCATTTGCAATCTCAACATCAATAACTGTTGGTTTGCGGAAGCTAATGGTGATGGTTTCAGGCGAGAATGTGAGATTGCACTTGGCAAGGGGACAAGAGAGGATGTGTAGATGAAAGTGGACTCTCACGGCAAGGGAAGCTCAAGGGAACAATAAGAAGGCTCATATTAGTTGGTAGGTAATACAAAGGAATGAGTTTGCTAGTTGCTCAGTGAGTAAGATTGGACGTCCACCAAGCCTATTTATAGGCCTACATCACCGACTTACTCGTGCAAAAATCTCTGCTCAAGTCAGAGATTTTCTTATCCTTAGTCAACTCTGTTATTGAGCTTGTGAACCCACTTTCAAGGGGAAATATCTCTGCAAGTTGCAAAGATAATGTTGCGGTCTATTCTAGATAAATGTAGTGTACTCTAGAGATTTACTTTGCCGCCAAAGTCTGGATTTTTTTTTGTAGTATTCTCTGGTTGATTATAGAAATTGGATCAGTAATTTAACAATATCTTGTGTTGTGAAAACATTCCTTTATTGGTTTTGATGATTAACAAAATTCACTGACTTTGAAATTTGATTATAAGTATTTTTTCAGGAAGGAAAGTCTGATGATTACGATCAAAATTAAAGTCGTTGATAATACTTTCTTATTTAGATAATCAATCAACCGGCTAGGAAAGAATATATTACATACAACAGCTAAATTGACTGGATAAATATGCCATCTCTTTGGAGGAATTTGAAAATGAAGGTTTTCATAAAAAATCCTCACGTTTCCAATCTTTCCTCAATCTTCGACGACGAGCTACTCTTTATAAACATAGACACTCAACTTTTGGAAACCCGACTTGCTATATGTGCGGCAAATCTTACGAGAAGCTTTAATCTCGGCAATCTTCACACCATCAGATCTTCTCAACCAAATCCAAGACCAATGGGTGGAATAGCTGGATGATCCTCTTGATGACGCGTTCAACGATCAGCTTGGATTAGAAGGGATATAAGAGGAGATCTCATAGCAGAAGGACAACAATTTGCTTTCATGAGTATTGGAGCTTTTAATTCTAAAAGTCTAAAGGGTGTTTGTGATCATTTTGCATTTGATTCAGTGAGCAAAATTATATAACTTTTTAGAGGTTAAGAGCATGTGAGAAAGCTATACACACAAGCTTGAGTGTTGGAGCTCAGATCTTGTAACTTCGATCGGTTCTCATCAGTGGATTCCAGTCAATTGGCTGTAGTGCGGTATGATAGACGTAGGCTTACAAAAGCCGAACCACTATAAACTTGAGTGTGCAATTCTTTATCCCTTACACTTTTAATTTTCTATAATAGAATTGTGCATCAGTAATATCTGACCACTTCATCAGAAGTTGTCTCGCTAGAATTTTGGATTAACTTATTTCATTTCTGCACAATCACCTATTCACCCACTTATAGGTGATAGTTTTGCCATAACACCCTGGACCAAACTAGGATGTCGAGGTTCATATGTTTCAAGAGATACAATTAGCAAGAAATTTTTCTTGGAAGCAAACGGTAATGTGTAGCAAAACGTTAGATTGGTAATTCCCACATACAAGTTTGTGAAACCACTTATCATGATTCAACTGCAAAGGAATGGGCCAGTTAATTCAGGTGATTCAAGTTGTTAGCAATGTTTTCAAACCAAACTGGTATAAAACCGAGAGGCTGGCAATTCGCAATTTAGCCAGTGAGACCATTTGAACCGTTCAGTTCAGTTAAAGTCAAATATGTAATATGGTGAAGTAATCCCACAATCGATTTAGGTCAGAGTGCGTGCACTTTTAGCTCTTAGAGATCGTGGATTCAATCTCCGCTGTGGGCATTCTTTCTCTGAAGGGGTTCAGTTCTTTTGGTCTAAAATTATCCACACAAAAAAGTTGGATGTGCAGCTGGATCTGGGCTCAAATCAATGGCAAGGCGGGGTTCAAACCCCAGCCCAGCCGCATGTCCTTTACTTTCAAAAAGTACTCGAGCCTCATCCATCGTCAAGTCACCAGTTCAACCGGACCAGTCCGATTCGGTTTCCCAAACACTGGTAGTTGGCCAAACTTGCCACATGGAAAGGTTGGTCGATATCATTTGATGATGATATTATGTTCTACTATTTCCAACATTACTTGAGCACCAACAAAAATTTTCTTTATCATTTTGAATGGTGCATAAGCCACCTCTTCTCTTGTAAAATATAAACAAGTGAAGAGTACTTTCAGCGCACTATGGGGTCAGAGATTATGCGCAGCCCTAGAAGCAGGTCGCTAAAGGAGGACCTGAAGCAATATCAAGGCACAATAGTGGATTCAAATTATAATAGGACATTCAAGAAAAGTTTTACCTGGAACCCAAAAACAGATGAAAGCCAGTCAAGTATATCAGTGATGGACTGGCTGCTCTCCTTTCGCATTACCAAACTATCATCCTCAACTTTTGGCTCTCCATAAACTTGGGGCATTGGAAGATTGTCCACATTGCGTATGGCATGAAGGGCAGCCTTAATCTAGATTTTTCATAAAACTTGATGAGTAATACAGCCCACTGTTGAGAAAATCCAACGCAAACCTTTCATAAATTGAAATTTTACCTCAGGAAGTTCCATAAGTGCAGGTTTAACCTCAATCGCATGTAATGGTAAAATGTTATAGGGTATAGACCGCACTCTGTTTCTCTCAACTTTTACAGCATACCATTTCGTCTGTAGAGCAAAAGCCATTTGCAGATACCATTATTCAGTGCTTGCCACAGAAAAGAACACAAAGATGAACGCAGGCAAGGAAACTAAAACTCTTTCACTGGAACCTGATCATCAATCTTTGAGGGATGCACCACGCTTTTCAGAACATCATATAATACTGTGGCAATCTGATATATCTTGGCCATTTCTTCCCTTCAAGAGTTAACAGCAAAAGGAAGAATCAATAAAGGGAAGAGGTCCTTCGGCAGTCAATCAAATAACAGTAAAGCCTTACGGCTTTCTGGTGTATCGGGCATCTCTGATATTTTTTTCATAGAACATCTGGTAAAACGTCTGGATTTCTGTAGGACCATATATGGCACGCTGAAAATGCATATCTTCTTCTTCCTACAGAATTAGAATTTCAGACATTAAACGGTTTGCATACAAGTTACAACCCAGTCCATCTGCTGGTTTTTCCCCCACCAAGGCTAAATTCTGCGACATATTGTGCATATAATACAAACAAGGAAATAGGAAGAAAATAATAAAAACAATTTTCCTTACAAACTATAACAAGAAATGGTGACGGATGACAAGAATGCAATATCATTATCAGCAGGCAATATGCCTAACAGCGTTGGAGCAACAGCAGGGCCATAGACAAATAAAGACATTTCAAGCTATCAAGAATAGTGACATTTAGATGCTCTTTATATCCAAATGCCATGTTAGGATGATACCCCTACATCCTCCCTTTTCCTAACCTTCAGGTTGAGTGATAAATGGCACTAACATATGAGGTCATTTATAAGTTGGCATCCCATGAACTTGAACTTCCAGTTGCAAGATTTAGGTTAATTATATTTAATATCATATGATTTGTCAAGATTCCAAGGAAAACTTCAAATGTGAAGACATAGAAGTACATAACATTTCAGGAAAAAAAATATTGATCTCAAAGGATCAAGCACCAAATACTGCTTACAAACTCTGGTCTGAGTAGTTCAATCCCCCATATGAGAGATCAGCTAACTATAAGTCGAGAAACTCTTCAAGTCACTGAGTCTGTAAGCTTTGGACAAGAATGGCCTAGGGACCAAGAATGGTGCCCCTATGGATTATGATTGTTGGATAAGTGGTCAGGGAGGTTTCCTGATGAAAATGATAGCCCTCGATAACTGATTGCTACTCTACATACATACATACATATATGTATGTATGTATGTATGTATGTATGTATGTATGTATGTATGTATGTGTTTGCAATTTCAAGGGGCTTTTTATAGTCTATGGTCCCTCATGTTGGGATGCACGTATGAGTGAATTGTGTTAGAAAAATTATACATAAGAGAATTAATGTGGTGTAGAGCAATTTAAATATCATAGTTGGCCCATAACTCATTAACTTAAGCTTTCGAATGAAGGTGGGTCCAATTGAATATATTACGGGCTCGAACTTAGGCTCCCTTTGGACAATCTTCTTGGTGAAGGTATCAGGCTTTTGTTGCGTGCTCCCAACAAATAGTATTAGAGCCCATGGTTGCGGTTGCCGGACAGATGGGTGTCGTGGTGTATCAATACGGGCCCATAAGAAATTGACAACAAATAGTATCAAAGCCCATGGTTGCTATTTCCAGACAGGTGGGTGTTATGGTGCATCAATGCAGGCCCATAAAAAGTTGATGCAGAAGGATGCTTGAATTAAGGGGGAGCACATGCGGGAGAAATTGTTAGGATGCACGTGTGAGTGGTTTGTACTAAAGAAATCCCATATCGAAGAATTGATGTGGTGTAGAATAATTTATATATCTTAATTGGCCCATACTTATTGGTTTAAGCTTTTGAGTAAATGTGAGTCCAACTGGATATATTGACGAGCTCAGACTTAGGTTCCCTCTTGATTATCTCCCCAAGTGAACTCCCAACCCCTCAAAGAATCAATCCTTGAGAATTGGAAGCTATTAGATCCCAAATGAATAGATCTTGTTTGTTCATTGAAAACCCTTTTAAGAGTTTATGCATTACAATACATTGTACGGGAATTATGCCAAAGTACACTTTGGCATCACCGTGGACAGTTCCTCAAGGGGACCATGGAAGCCCCCATAATTTCAGATATGGCTTAATTAACTCTAATGCCGCACGGTACTTGAGAATAAGTCTTAGAAAGTGTATCGGTAAGGGTTGCAACGCAACAGCTTCATCTCTAAATCTGTCACATTCGATGTTGAAGAGATTCAAACTGCAAAGTCCTGATGGATGTCTGGAGTGATGATTAACTTTTTCTACTGATCTTTAATGTTTGTTCTCTATTGCAAAGAGTCTGAAAAATTAGTGCTGGTTTTCACTAGAGATCTAAGTCAAGAAGCCCTTGAGAAGCATGGGAGATTAAGAGCGCGTTTGGTAACGCTTCTGTTTCCGAGAACAATTTCTAATAAAAATGATTTTTTTTTATTCTATTCCCGATAACAATTTCCAAATATTTTAAATCATTTGGTAACTATCCAAAATTTCAATTCTCGGAAGAGAATTACGTTTTGCACCGTTCTCAAAATTTCTACTTCAAATCATTTTCTTTTAATTTTTAAATAATTTTATTACATTTTTTTTTTTTTTTTCTTCTTTCCTTTCTCCTCTTATTCTTCTAGGGTTGCCAATCGCTGGTCTTGGGATGACTAGCAATCGGCCAAACGAGGGTTGGCGACATCGCCGGAGCGTCATTGGCCCTCGTCGAGGCTGCACCTCATCAGCCGAGCCTTGCTGGTAGCTAGGCGAGGCTCAGCCGACCCTTGGCTAGGCGAGCGGCCTCGCCCAGATGAGGCGAGGCTGAGCTCACCCAGCTGCCGGCGGGGCTCGACCTCGTCGGGCCACCGCAAACTCGGCCTCACCTTGGCCGGGCGAGGCCCGCCTTGCCTATGATGGCTCGGCGATGCGTAGGGAGGAGGGATGGCAATGCGTTCACGCCTCGGTCCCCGGACGTGCGTAGGGAGGGGGCACGTCTCTTGTCCCACATCACCTAGAGATGGAGTTTTGGGCTGCCTTATAAGGCAATGGGCTTTCTAATTGTACACACGCATTTTCTTGGGGTGGTATGTGCTGCTCTAAAAAGAACAAAACCGTGAGGATTTAATGTATAAAGTGGATAATATGTGTACAGTGAAGACGCAGAGTGTTACAAGTGATATTAGACTCGACTCTTGACTGCGTGTGGGGCCACAGCGAGGATGATGTGCTCCTAAGGGGTGGAGAGTGTGATGGCCCAGGCGGCGGTGCGAGAGGAGGAAGGATGGCGGTGCATCCACGCCTCAGTCCCTGGACGTGCGTAGGGGTGGTGCACGGGGGGAAGGATGGCAGTGCATCCACGCCTCGGTCCCTGGATGTGCGTAGGGGTGGTGCGCGGGGAGGATGGATGGCAGTGCGTCCACGCCTCGGTCCCCGGACGTGCGCAGGGGTGGTGCACGGGGAGGAAGGATGGCGGTGCATCCACACCTCAGTCCTCGGACGTGCGCAGGGGTGGTGCGTGGGGAGGAGGGATAGCGGTGCGTCCATGCCTCGGTCCCTAGACGTGCGCAGGGAGGGGTGCGTCTCTTGTCCCACATTGCCTAGGGAGGGAGTTCCAAGTTGCCTTATAAGGCAATGGGGCCTCTAATTGTACACATGCATTTTCTTGGAGTAGTATGAGCTGCCTTGAGAAGAACAAAACCGTGAGCATTTAGTGTCCAAAGCGGACAATATGTGTACAATGGAGATCCAAGGTGTTACATTGCCGATGGCTAGGCGAGGCTCTGGCGAGATTAGGGGTGTGCATGGTTCGGGTGGGCGGTTCTTGACCTAGAACCGAGAACTGCCTACTAAGAACTAGTTCCGAAAAATTGGAACCGGGAACCGCCCACTAGTTGCATGGATCCACCCGGGAAACGAACTGCTGATCCGGTCCGGTTCCCGGGTGGATCCATAGAACCGGTCCAACCTCCGTGCCTTCCCCTTTTCGCCCTCCCCACATCTACTTATTCTAGCTCTCCCGATCATGGTAGCTTTACTCTCCTCAAGTACTAGCACCACGGCGGCGGTGGTCGTGACCCTCGCGCCGCTTCCGTCCCAACCACCACCACCGTATTTGCCACCGCCTCCGCCGTCTCCTACTCCTCCCTCAAGACTGACAATGAGGAGGACAATGGGGACGATGAGCCATTCTTAGACTTGGAGTTCGCCCTTGTCCTCGAAAATGAGGACGATGGGGGGAGGCTTGAGGAGGGGGAGGAGGAAGAGGGCAGGTAGAAGTGGGACGAGCCCAACAACGAAGAGGACGATAGTGACAGTGAATGCGGAGGTGGCAACGAGAATGGTGACGACGTAGAGAGAGAGTTTAAGTTCGAGGGAGGAAAATAGAATCAACTCATTGTTTCACCGAGTTCATACTAGGACTCGAAGGGAGATGAGTAGATCTTGAGGTGAATTGGAGAGGAAGAGGGAGCTCGAGATTTTGAACTAAGAGAGATGAGATAGAATAGGAGAGTAGGGAATTGAGACAAGATGGTGATTGGAGCCCTAAATTTTAAATTTGCTAATTTTGAATTTTTTTAATATTAAAAATTAATATATTATTATAATATAACTAGTCCGGTCCGGGTGGCGGGTGGGCGGATCTGCCCATGGAACCGGGAATCGGACCGGTACCCACTGATTCCCATAAATTGGAATCGGGAACCGGGTGATTCCCTTAGGAACCATCGGTTCGGCGGTTCTGGTCCGGTTTTGAGCAATCCCGGGTGAATCCTAGTTCTTTTGCACACCCCTAGGCGAGATCATTGGACTAGTAGCCAGCGACTGGCGGCGATGGCGGTCAAAGAAGAGAAAAGAGAGAAGAAAAACAAGAAGAAAGAAGAGAAAAAAGAAAAAAAAAATGGGTTGGCTTGATTATAAAATTGTTACTTTTTGATTCTCGTTCCAAATCTACTTCTAAGAACAAAAAAATATAAATTTGCTCCCGGAAATAAAAATTTTACCAAACGAACTTCTGTTCCAAATCTACTCTCAAAACAAAAGAATGGAATTTGTTACCGTTTAGCAAGTTGCCAAATAGAGCCTAAAAGACCCATTTCATTCTTGGAAGGACCAATTCCCCATGCAGAAGATATGGGGATGATAAAACTTTATAAAACCTCACAAAGGACAAAATATTGAATGGGACTCTTAAGAGTATGAATAACACAATCTCTTTCCATGGAAACATAAGGAATGCTAAAGCTCCATCAAAGGTCAGTTCTTTTTTCTTTTTTAAATTCTGAACTGCGATTCTAGATAACAAGAAAGAAAAATGACAACCTGAAGCTTAGGAAAATTGTAACGGTCAATTGGTTTTCTCTGCCAAAACAATTGGTATATCTGCTTATTCAGTGGTTGCTGACATTTATCACATTGTTGGATCTTTTGGCAGGGATATCTTGGGTCATGCCCTACTGTAATAAGTGCAATTGGAAGCCAGAAGGCATATCAGTCAGTTTTGACAGAGACCGTGGAACTCAGTGCCATCTTGTGTATCATGGAAGATCTAGTTGGAGAGAGAGAACATAAAGGTTTTCCAAAGCTGATTGCCATTGCTGACAAGTCAGCTGTGGAGTGATATTCTGCTTGAAGTTGCTGATCTCTTATCTATTCATGTCTTAATTGTATAGCTTCTTTTTTATTTTCTGATACTGTCCTATGTATACATCCAGTCCAATAGCATACTCCTTGTTTATGTCTGAGTCAACTCAAACAATCTACAACTGCAAATCCATGGTAATATCGCTCAACATGATTTTCTCACATCTTGATACTTAGTAAATGTGAAAATGCAGTCTCCGGCCATCAGATCTAACAAGCAGAGTCACTTTTGTTAATTTAGCCATCACAGCATGAAAAGATAAAATGCATCACTGCTAGTGACATGATGTGTAAATGAACTGCATTGATGTTTCATATTCAGCAATGCCGCCACAACAGGCCAAGAGGCCTCGTGAACTAGGAAAGATACCTTCTCAAGCCTGTGTAGGAGATAAGTGTTAAACTGGAGAACACCCTGTCCAGCTTCCGTTGGATCAATCTTATGAGCCTTCTCAAATGCATGAAAGCGACCTAATAGGAGAGATAAAGCAAGGAAAAGGAGAAGTTTTGCTGCAGATTAGGAAGAGAACCATGTTTGAAGTCCAGCTGATGCAATTTCAACCTTGCCATGCAACATCATAATATTTGTAAAGAAGGCACTAAGAATAAGATAGACCACTGAGAGAGATCAATGAGCATGCAGGAAAAGCATTTATTATTTGCTCCACTCTTACAACTGATAAGACCCAAAGACGGACAGAAGTGAACAGCATAGACAGAATTTTCACAAAAGAAAGATGACACCATCACTGATCTCTTATTAACGAACCATAAGGGCTTCCACAGTGACTCAAACCAAGTCATGTTACAACTTCAAATTTATTTCTCCATCTATTACAATGTTCATATCGACCATATGCTTTAGACACTCATCGTGGCTACTTTGGTGTTTGAATAGTAATCATCTGTGGCTCTAACATAGAATTCTTGTTTTGATGGTAAAGAGAATTCAAAGAGTAGCGCACGCACACAGACAGCTAGGGGTGTGCAACTAGACTGGGTATATCTAGGAACCGATTCCTGTTGAAACAGGTCCGGCAACCGGTTCCCAAAATTTGGAACCAGTTTAAACCGGTCCAGGAACTGGTTCTAGAGAACTGGTTCCCGGACCAGTTTTGAAACCGGTTCTCAGACTGGTTTTGTAAGTAAATGTCAAAAACCTTATTTTTTCCCCTGATTTCTATTCTTACTCCCATAATTACATGACATTTTTTCTCTTAGCTCTCTCAAACACGCATGGCACTCCTCCTTCATCATTCCTCTTCCTCACTTACTTCCCTCCTTCACTGTCTCCCTCTCGCACCGTCCAACAAACGGACGATGTTCGTCGCCGCCAAATTCTTATGTACCACGTGGATTGGCTCGCCTAATTTTTCTTTTGTAGGAAGAATTATGCTTGCATAAATGAGTAACTTCATGTAGTAATTGTGAGAATAAGACTAATATTAGGCCCATGTTTGTTGCTAATTCTTTGCCTTATGATTTTATTTATTATTTCTGTGGATCTTTAATTTTTCATTTAGTCAAAAAGTTCATGTATTTACTTATTACAAGTGCTTAATATTTTGATAGAAATTATGAGGATTACATAATTTTCTCACATATTAATATAAAATTTGAAGTCGTATAGGATATCGAGAGATTGCAAAACAGGTTTTAGTGAAAATAGGGTTGACCCTAGAACCGGACCAGAAAAATAAGGTGGGTTGGATACAGTGTCCAATACAAACAGAATCGAATATAGGGTCCAAAAAAGGGGAAACCGGTTATAACAGGATCGGGAATAGGGTCAGTCTAAATCCTACTCACCCTATGTTTAAGCAAACTATAATGCCACTTGACCTATAATTGGAACGGGATTCCTTTTTATGAGCTCTTAAGATGACATCGTGAGCATAGACTTTGAAATGACTTTCTTCCAAACCTATATTAGATAGATTCAGTTAGATAATCAGACATTAGATTAGAAACCAGACACTGGATGTCAAATTAAATTATAAGAGAGTTCTATTTTAAGAATACTCAACCTATTTTCTTGTCATTGTCTCCACCGAGTCGCCTATGAAAATTTTGCTGTAGAACGAACCAAACAACGGGAAACAGGGAAATAAAGCGAATCAAACAGAAATGAGAGAGAGAGAGAGAGAGAGAGAGAGAGAGAGGAGGAGCTCACACAAATGCGCAACCCTCGGGTTCTCCTCCTCGACCTCGTTCGCCACACGGAGGATCGGTTGGATGGCGGCAAGTGAAGAGGGCACCAGCTCGCTGTCCACGGCGGAGGTGTCCTCGTTCGGCAAGACGTCCATCATCATAGGCGCCCTCGGCAAGTCGTCCATCATCATAGGCGCCCTCGTCATCTCCTCCGACAGCGACAGGGGCGGGCTGGAGCCCGGCTCCGGCTTGCTCCCGCTTGAGCTCGCCATCCGCAGCAGCGGCGGTGGTGGCAGTTCCCCCCTCAGACAGGCCCCCTCTTCTCTGGTATCACCCCGCTCCTGCTCCTCCGGTGGCCGCAGTAGTTCGGGTCTCTATAGTGCCAGAAGCATCCAGCGATCGGCCGGCGTCATTGTCGTCGTCGCCCTCGGCTTGCGCGTGTCTCGAAGAAAGATGTGGACTGCACCCATCGCCATCTTTTCCGCGCACTTACATACGCGCAGAGGGAGGGGGAGAGATACTTTGGGTGGTGAGTGGGGAAAAGGGAGTTGCTCCTGGAGCAAGGAAAGAATGAGAGAATGTGTCGCGCGGGGAGGACTGTTGGTTTTCGTTTGTGTGCTTTGCGCTTTCGTCCGGTCGAGTGAAGAAATGCGGCTCTTTTTGCTTTGTTGCGCGCGAAAGTGCGACTGCGAACGAGGAAGGAAACGCTCCCCCGATTTCAGTTTTCGGTTTATTTCGGTTTTGTTCTCTCTTCTTGTCCTTGGGCTCCCTCGTGTGTTGGGTTTGGGCCTGAGCAGTGAGCGGTGGATTTGATGCCTCGATGCCCATTCTCCACATAGAAGAGAATGTCCTCCGCGGAACTCATTCAATATTTTCAATTCATAAGTATATAGTTGGGAAAATGATGGAGATGGTCCTTGAATTTTGGTCCGATGTGTAATGTCCTCTCAAACCTTTAATTTATTCAATATGATCAATGAATTTTTTATACATCTTCAATTTAATCCCCAGACTAATATTTGTAGATTTGGCATCCAATTTGATACGTTTGAACGATGGACCAAAAAAAAGTTCCACCTTAGACATTTAACTTGAATTAGAGTATAATGATCATTTTAAGTTGTTTCAATTTGGAAAAATAATTATTTATGTTATCTGATGACGTTGATTATTATATTTTGATTTAAGTTAAATATATTACGCAGATAATCTCCGTATAACGTCATTTTTGTCTCTACCATTCAAACTAACCAGATTAGATGCCAAATTAGCAAATTCCATTAACTTGAATTAATAGAAAAATAACATTTGAATATTAGGAATTGTATTGAACATCTATTAAAAATTGAGGGCTAAATTGAATAAATTAAAATTTTAAGGACGACATTGCACATCTAGCCAAAATTTAAGGGTTATTTGTGAAATTATTTCTGCAATAGTTCGATTTGAGAATAGGTTCTCTTATTCAGCTAATTAATCGATGATAATCGAATAAGGAATTATCTAAGATACCTAGATCTCCACTATCACACCTCAAATTCTATAGGGATGAGGGAGTGACACGATCGTCCTTTCTCCAAAGTACACAACCTCAATTATATCCAAAATATCCCGCTTCCAAAAGTTCCCATGATAATATTTTCATTCTAATGGCCACTAATTGAGATACCTAAAAAGCATAATAATAAAAAGGAATGAGCTACCACTACCCAATGAGAAATACATTTTTTTTAAGTAGATTAAACAATCACTATGTACATTTATAAAACCAAATCCAAAATATATCAAACTTACAATCTTATCAAAACACAAGTCGATAGTCCATTCCATCAACTGAACTTAAGCTTAAGTATCTAGTCATGGTCATGAATAATGCCCCGTGATAAGGCGACCAAGATTCCTCTTTTGTTAGGTCTCCATCTATTATAAACTGGAGACTTGGCCTACACCGAGCATAATCTATCAACCTCAATCTCCAGAAATCCACAATCAAAATCAAAAACCATCTCACAACTCAAGCTTAATAACCAAATCATAACTTTTCACTATTGATTATATATATCACAATCCATTTCATAAACCAATTGACAAACCAATATATAACATTCCATTAACCATATTTAAAATCAAGAACTTCTCAAGCAATTAGTTTAGACTATAGTCAAAAGATAACATCGTCACATATAAAACACAAATATAGTAAATGCTCGATTAAATTTATGTAAGAAATATGCTCATGCTTAACTCATAATATAACTAAACCATTTCACTTTTGAAATATGAGCTTACAAACTCAAAGAATATACGGTATCACTCACCTGGGAAAAGCCGAAAATCAACTTACAATAGTTACTTGAGCCGACGCACTTGCAATCCTATCAATTATTTGAAAAGCAAAATTAAAAACTGAGTAATACACAACTCTAACGAACGACTTGACTAGCCACGTTCAACCGTTCAATGTATTGACTTCTAAGCATTTCGAAGAAGCTCATTTAGGATGTACATTTGTCTTTTGCCGTAATGCATATTATCCATTACGCATAACTTGCAAGCAAAATTTTGAAATTTCTTTCCAAACAAACCATACTTCGAAATCAAGTTTCGTCAAACCCCACCGCTTCACAATGCCCTAAACTACTATTTTCACAAAAATTGCAGCTCCAAAAACTCCTTAATCGAACCTCATAGTTGCAAAATTTACATAACTCCAAATTTGTGCCATAACTTCCAAAATTACTTCAATTAGATGGATAATTGGCTTTGAATACTTACCAAGTGTTGTGATTTGTAGTTGATTCAGCTGGTCGAGGTGTCCTAGTCAGCTACGCATGAAAATTTTCCTTCTTTTCTCTTCTTCCCCTTATTTTACTTCTTCACGATCAAGCTTCTCGTTCTTCTTCTTTTGCTTCTTCTGTCTACTGCCTTGACTTCACATGAGATAAGTGGAGAAAGATTAATGAAGATGGGCTGAGTTTGTCTATTAAAAACATGGGTTTGGGCTTGATGGGCCCATGTATTACATTCACATCATAACGAGAAACGCACTCTCACGCTGGTGTGTGTGGTAGCATTTGCCAATAAGAGAACCTAAACTAAATATCTCCTGCACATGTTGTTAGGCGGTTAGTTTTAATGTGAATACCCTAGAAACTATTTTATCAGGGTTGGTTTTCAATTTTTGACCCTGAAATCGTCTCTCTAGACCCTAAAATAGGCTTAGAATCAACCAGTTGGTTTCAGAATTTACCTAGAAATTGGCCGAGCCGTTTTTTCTCTCGTTTTATTATACATACAATATGCATGTGCCAAGCACGAATATGATTCTTTCTGTTGGATGATAAAATGTCAAATGTATTCTATTTCAATAAATATTTTCTGTCTTAAAAGGGAGTATAATTACTAAGGGTAAATAAGTTCAATTATAGGTTCTTCCCCATAACCAACCTTACAAATTCCAGGTTTCCATGTACAACTGGCCTATTTAAAGCATGGAACTTGAAACCGAACCAATCAAGGCCAGTTCTCGATTGAACTTAACACCTAACCAATTAAGGCCAATTCTCGGGTTGAACCGGTCTAATTGCTCACCCCTAGCATGTTGCACTACTGAATTTGGTTGCTAGCGTAGCTTGAAGCTGAAATGCAAGTCGAAACCTCCCGTCTTGCAGAGAAGCCAACAATTTTTTGGTATTGGAAATGCCATTACCGAGTGAAGACTGCATTTTCCAACGCTGTAGAGTTGTTAGTACAATGCTCGATTTATATTACGATCACCATAATCTCGCTAATCACATTATCTACTCGAATTCTACGTTGTTTGCTTTTGCCTCCATTTCTAGTCCAGGTTTACATGTTGGGCACAACAATTACAACACAACAATCGAAGGTGACCCTGCGAGTTCTTTGTGGCAACCTTGCTGTTGTTTCTCCAATTTGCAAACCACATGCTAAGCCAAATATCCGAGGACAGACCCTCCTCATTCGTCTGTTGCACAATGCCTCAACTATCGAGCCACTGTATTCCCCAAAGGGGGAAAGTGATCTATTCCTCTTCAATTGGAACACGAGCAATTACCAAGCTGATGGCATGTTCCTCCAATGCAAGAGGTCTTCCATCTCCAACTGTGTTTGAGTAGCTACAGTGCCTTCACCAATCTAGCAGGCCTTGCCATGCTTGTGAAGCTAGCATGCATCCCTCGCGTCCCATATCATACAGTTCACGGAAGGCTTCTTTAATTGCCTATAGCAACCTATTACTTTCCATCAACCATGAGCAAATGCCCCATTGTAGTTCATACAAAATGATCTAGTAATGGTTCATATTAGAGGAGGAGCGGGATATAGGTAATGTGAAAAGTGCATGAAAGTCATATATATGCGACTGGGCCATCATACTTGATACAATCAAATTGCTTTTGTCCAGTAGCTTTTACATAGTTCCACGAGTACCATCAGTCCATAGTCCCATTCTCTAAATAAGATTGAAGTCAGGAAATAGTGTTAGGATAATAGGAGACAGGTTGTTTTACACGTTTTAAAAGGTTTCACATATCAATCTCATCAATTAGCAAGAACATGGAGGACATAGAGGCATGATCTTAATTTTTCACCATTGTCTTCTCTTGCTGTATCTTCAAAAACTAGAAATGATCAAAACAAAAGACCATATAAAAGCTCTTATCATGATCTCTCTCTCTTTTACAGATCAATCTATCATAATCTCTCTCTCTCTCTCAATGGATGTTCAAATTTCTTAGATCACTCAACTAATTAGCATTTGTTACTGCAGTGCCTCTATTTTTCATACACTATATAATTAGATGAGACACGGGTTTGTATTCTTAGGTGAGTCTAAGAGATTACACATTTGTGGTGATTAAAACTCAAACCTTAAACAAGAAAGACGAGCATGCCTATTCCATGAAAAACTTTCGCAATAGCAGATTAATTACAAGCAAGCTTAGGCTATTGTTAGACTCAACCAACCTAAAAGATCATACCGAAGTGCTTTCTCGAGCCGATATTCAATTTCATGCCGAAACATGAGGCTCAATTTAAGTACACCGGATTCTTTGAACAATTAGATCATCCACAATGCTTTAAATATGAGGGGGCTATTCCAACAAGACATGCGCTTTACACGCATACATCAAGCTTAAGTACACTGGATTCTTTGAACAATTAGATCATCCACAATGCTTTTAATATGAGGAGGCTATTCCAACAAGACATGCACTTTACACGCATACATCAAGCTTACTAGAAACTTTTCTCACATTCCACGTACGTTGATAATCTAAAATTAATTGATGTTCTTCAATTACTCTTTTGAACAAAACAGAAGACATATCTTCTAGCTCAGGAGGGAAATGAGTCCCATAGAAAGGAACTGAGAAGGTAAATTCTCAAAACTGATCATCCGCGAGGAGTGCGGAGAAACTTATGTCCTTCTACCTACTAACAAGGGAAACACAATCCGACCCGTGCTAGCAGAAGAATTATGTCCCTCCAAAGGAGATTGAAGGAGGGAAGTCAAGTGACAAGCAAACATGAAAGTTAGTGCAGTCATTCCTTGTCGTTGTAATCACTCATATTGCAAGTACTCACAATCCTTTAGATTTACCATTTCTATGGGAATCGATAAATCCAATTCCATTCTTAAAGTTTCAAGAGTGAAACTATTGCTAAGGGAATTAAAGATTTTGGCCACTAATCACTGAGATTTGCAAGAACTATCTCAAATTCAATCACCTGTCAGAAAGTTAAAAAAGATGTAATTCGATCACTCCAAATCCCACGCATCTGCACCGTGATAATTCGTCGCGCACTTCACTTTCCAGGCACAAAGTTGGTGGCATAAGCCCTGGCATTGTTGTTGGCAGGGTCAGCAAGGTGATCAGCCAGGTTCTCCAATGGGCCTTTCCCTGTCACAATGGCCTGGACAAAGAACCCAGACATGGAGAACATGGCCGACCTCCCATTTGTTTTTCTCCTTCACCTTCAGCCCTGCGAAAGCCTCCATGCGTGAGGCCCAACGGATCGAAGCTAAGAGGGTCAGTCGGTCGGTCGCCTCCTCGAGTGGGTCCCCCCCCACGAACCTGTATCCTTCCACTGCACCCATTAGGATTACCTGTGTGGCCCAGATTTCCAAGATGTTGTGCATCGATCAGGCTCGTGTTCCCCAAATAGTCCAACCCGCCCTCACTAAATATTTGTACACCAGCCTTACACCAAACCGCCTCACCAAACTAGACCCCATTGTGGGACAAGCGCTCGCGGAAGATGCACCCAAGGACGCCAAGCATGGCCCACCTCACATGGATGACCTCGAGCTCGTGGTTCTTGCCAGAGATCTCTGGATCAGCTCGAGCACACCTTTGAGCCGTGCGAACTGCAAACATGCGAATCTTAGGAGGAGATGTCGTCTTATGAGGATTGAGAAATGTAAATCCCATTCCAGCAAATCAATCTTCTTTTCTTGCTGCTCAACAAATGAAAATACCAACAGAAGCAACAGACGGATGAAAAGAATATAATTCTGAATGGAGTACCTCAACACTTGAGAGTCAGAATTAGAGAGAAATGAGCAACATTTCTTTCAAGCATTATGTGCAACTGCAGTATAAGCAGAGAGGCAAAACCTGCCTGGTATGGCCATGATCACCATACAGAGAGAGAGAGAGAGAGAGAGAGAGAGATGGCAGGATGGGATACCACAATACAACAGACTGAAAGGGTCAGTAAGCCAAGTTACAGTGTGCAACAGTACAGTCTGTAAGGCAAGTAACATTGTGCAACAGCACCATTCAGTTGCATAAACACCCCAAAAGTCCTCTACTCTACTTCCATCTATAAATGACATAACATAAAACCAGTTGAGCTGAACACTTTAAAAGGAGTGTTTGATGTTGACAATTAGAGAAAAATACCAACTTATTTATCAAGTCGAAAGTCTTTCCAACTCTAGATAGGACTAGAACTTTTCATAGGACCAGGGAAATCAAAATACCATTTCCTCAGCTCTTTGACCTGAACTATAGGAAATTAGTTATTCTTAGGACAAGTGCGAAATATTCCCGGATGCATTTATTTGATGCATCCAGCTCCAGCACGTACTCAAATTCATCGTTTTAGAATTCACTATCAACAAATTTTTGGCTTTTTATGCTCAAGTCATTGGAACATCTTTGCATTTTCACATACACATTGTTAGAATATTTAAATATTAGTTTTCATATAATATTATAAACTTTTGCGTAAAACTTTCTATATGGTATCAAAGCGAGTTCAAATCTTTCCAAACCCTCTATTTGCCTCTCCAATTAGGCCTAAGTCCACACTTGTTGGGTGTTTGCGGAAGCGTGTGTTGGATATGTGTGCAAGCGTGTTTTGTGTGTGAACTTTCAAGAGGGCTAAGGAAAGAACAATATGGGGAAGAAAATAATTTGCAGCAAGGGAACACAAGGGAACAAAATAAAACCTTTTATTTATTTATTTGTAGTACAAAGTACAAAGGAGGGGGAGGAGCTTACCTTTTTGCTCTGCTAATGCTGCGCTCCCCCTTCCCTATTTATAGTGGTGTTCCACCGACTTTGCCCATTTTCTAGTACTTTCTTTTTACAATTTTTTTTTTTTTTCCTTGAACAATAGACTTTTTAAGGCAAATATCTCTGCCATTTGCAGAGATAATTCCATAGACTCTTCTAGATTTGTTCTTGAATTTTCTAGCTCAAGTCTTTCATGAAATTTCTAGAAATTGGATCAATAATTTAACACTCCTCCTTGATCCAATTTCGTGTTACTCCAAGCATTTCCCGCAATGTCTCGAACTTGGCTAGCGGTAGTGCTTTAGTGAAAATGTCCGCTACTTGTTCTTCGGTTTTGCAATATTTCAGCTCGATCTCTTTGTTATTTTGCGCTTCTCGTATGAAGTGATATTTGATGTCTATATGTTTGGTTCTTCCATGGAATACTGGATTTTTGATATAGCGATTGCGGACTTATTGTCGCAAAGTATCGGAGTTGATTCCATCTGTGCTTCTCCAATGTCTTCCAAAATTCTTCGAAGCCATATTGCTTGACTGGTAGTTGTGGCAGCCGCAACATATTCCTCGCTTCTGCAGTGGATTGTGCCACCGAGTCTTGTTTTTTAGATGCCCATGAGAATATTCCGGAGCCCAATGTGAAGGCGTAGCCGGTAGTACTTCTCCTATCATCAGCTGAACCTGCCCAGTCGCTATCAGTGTAGCCAATGAGCTTGGCATTTGCACTTGGCCGATACCAAATGCCGTAATCTATAGTTCCTCGTAAATATCTGAGAATCCTCTTGGCAGCTCCAAAGTGAATTTGACTCGGACTTTGCATGAATCGTGATAGTAGACTTGTCGCATGCATAATATCCTGGTCGTGTAGCAGAGATATAGCAGACCAATCAAACTTCTATAGAGGGAGGCATCGGCTTTTTCTGCTCCATCTTCTTTCAATAGTTTCTCATTTGTCATGAGCGGAGTTGAAACCGTTTGCAATAGTTCATCTTGAATTTCTTTAGAGGTTTTCAGTATATTTCTTTTTGCGAGATGAAAATTCCTTCATCTTGATTGACTTCAATACCGAGGGAAATAGTTCATCAAGCCCAAGTCCGTCATTTCAAATGTCTTCATCATTTCTTCTTTAAATTCTCGGATCATTGTCTCATTGTTTCCCGTATATATGAGATCATCTACATATAGAGAGACAATGAGAGTGTCGGACTTACCTTGGGTCTTGATGTAGAGTGTCGGCTCACTCATACTCCTCCTGAATCCTTGCTTGATGAAGTACTCATCGATTCTACTATACCACGCACGTGGTGCTTGTTTTAAGCCGTATAGGGCCTTCTTAAGCCTTAAGACTTTTTCTTCATTGCCTTTGACAAGAAAGCCTTCAAGTTGAGCTACATAAATTTCTTCTTGAAGATATCCATTTAGGAATGCTGATTTTACATCTAGTTGATGGATCTTCCATTCTTTTTTGTGCTGCTAGAGCTATGAAAGCCCGGATAGTATCAAGGCGAGCAACAGGAGCGAAAGTTTCAGTATAGTCAATACCTGGTTGTTGCAAGTATCCTTTCGCTACAAGCCTTGCTTTATGCTTCTGGATGGATCCATCCGCGTTGAGCTTCGTCTTGTAGACCCACTTGACGCCAATGATCTCTTTGTCTTCGGGTCGATCGACAAGCTCCCAAGTTTCATTTTTCTCGATCATCTTGATCTCTTCCTCCATGGCTTGTATCCGCACTTCATCTTTGGATGCTTGTTCATAGTTTTCTGGTTCCAAAATAGCAAAGTTGCATGTGTCGTAAATTCTTCTAAGGGCTTTTACCCTTAGTACCGAGACTCGGAGTAGAATCTTCTTTAGGTCACTCTTGGAGAGCTTGGTGGAGTTATGTCATGAGTGGTGGAATCCGATACTTCACCTTCTTCTTGTGACGTTGACTCCTCTTGAGCAGGTGGTATGTCTGGCAAGGTGATGTACTTCTTCTCGATCTTCTCGTCTTCCCAATTCCAGGCAGCATTCTCGTCGAACTCGACGTCTCTACTAATCATAAGCTTCTTGGTTCTTAGGTTGTAAACCCGATAGCCTTTTGATTGGTCACTATAGCCAAGGAATATTCCCTTTTCTGTCTTTTCATCTAGCTTACTCCTTTTTTGAGCAGGGATGTGGACGTAGCAAATGCATCCAAACACTTTGAGATGCTTTGCTGAAGGCTTCCGTCCACTCCATGCTTCGACTGGTGTTTTATTTTGAACAGCTTTAGTTGGACACACCTGTTTAACAGTATACTGCAGTATAAACCGCTTCGCCCAAAAAGTGTTGGGAAGGCCTTTCTCCTTTAGCATAGACCTTGCCATCTCCATGACGGTTCTATTTTTTTCTTTCAGCTACTCCATTTTGTTCTGGGGGCGTAGCCAACAGTTAGTTGATGGTGGACTCCTTCATCTTCACAAAATTTATTAAACTCTTTTTGAATTGTATTCTGTGCCTCTGTCACTCCTTAGGACTTTAATTCTTTGGCCACTTTGATTCTCGACGTGGTTTTTGAATTTTCTGAAGATAGAGAAAACCTCAGATTTTTCTCGAAGAAAGTATACCCACGTCATTCTTGTGTAATCACAATGAATAGGATGAAATATTTATTTTGACTGGGTGTAGGTGTCCTCATCGGACCGCACACGTCCGTGGGACAAGTTCCAATGGCTCCTTAGCTTTCCATGCAACTCCAGATGGGAAGGATTGTCTCTGTTGTTTTCCAAGAAGACAACCTTCACAAACATCTGAAATTTCTGTGATGGCTGGAAAATCTCTCATCATATTTTTCTGATGGAGAATTTTTAGCCCAGCAAAATTGAAGTGGCCAAATCTTGATGCCATAGCCATGAATCATCAAGTTGAGCTTTCATGGCTATATCTTTGACATATTTCCATTGAATAGGAAAATTGTTATTTTTCATCTTAACAGAGGCAATGATATTTTTATATTTATCATAGATAATGCAGGCATCTCTATTAAAATATAGAGAATACCCACTTTGTATCATTTGGCCCACACTCAAGAGATTTTGTGCAAGACGAGGGACTAGATATACATTATGTATATATTTTGGGCCTTTATTTGTTTCCACGGCGATGGTGCCTTTTCCTTTGACATCTACTAATGCACCATTCCCCAGCTTTACTTGGGATTTCACCGACTTATCAATATCGGTAAATATAGATTCGTCCCCGTCATGTGATTGCTACACCCACTATCGATGTACCATGTTTCACTTTTATTGTTATTTGCCGCTTGGCCTACGTAAAATGTATTCTCTTCACTTTCTTTTTTTCTACATAGTTTGCTCGATTATTTGTTTTCGAGCGACAATCTTTTCTACGTGGCCATATCTTTTACAAAAGCGGCATTGTTTTTTATTTTTAAACCAACAATCCTTCTCCAAATGATTTGTTTTCTTGCAAATACCACAAGGTGGATAGTTTTCCTTTTTTATAATTTCTCCTCCCTCTTTGTTTTTCCATGAGCTCCTTCCATCATTTTTAGTTTGATGAGACCGTATATTTACTTTTAGACTGAAAGGCACTTTCAACTGAATCTTCCTCTTGTGCCATTAGTCTTTTCTCATATGCTTCTAGAGAGCCAATTAATTCACTTATCGATAGGGTCGTCAAGTCTTTAGTTCCTTCTATAGTTGTAACTATGGAGTTGTATTTTTGGTAAGTGACACCAATATTTTCTCAACAACCCTTTGATCAGTTATCCCATCTCCATAGGCTCTCATTTGATTAACGAGTTCCTTTAATTTTCCACAATATTCTTGTACGGTCTCATAATTTTTCATTTTAGAATTCTCAAAATCTCTTCTCAGAGTTTGAAGGCGAATAGTGCGTACCTTTTCCGATCCTTGAAATTCTTCTCGTAGTATATCCCAAGCCTCTTTTGCAGTCCTTGCTCCAATTATTCTCGAAATACGGTTTCCGAGAGTGCTTGCTGGATAAAATATAGCGCCCTTGCGTCCTTTTTTGTAGTTGATCCTTAGAAACACTTGCACCTTCTTGCGGAGCCTCGCAACCTTTTTCCACGATGTCCCATAAGTCTTGGGCCATCAAGAATGTAGTCATTTTTATGCTCCAAAAGTCATAGTTGTTTCCATCAAAAATGGGGATGGGAAATGAGGATGAGGTAGAGTTGGCCATGGTTTAGTTAGTGGGTATTTGGAATGGGTAGTTTTAGGAATGGGTAGGTAGGACAAACGCCCAATACCAACCAAAGACGTGGCTCTGATACCACTGTTGGTGTTTGCGGAAGCGTGTGTTGATATGTGTGCAAGCGTGTTTTGTGTGTGAACTTTCAAGAGGGCTAAGGAAAGAACAATATGGGGAAGAAAATAATTTGCAGCAAGGGAACACAAGGGAACAAAATAAAACCTTTTATTTATTTATTTGTAGTACAAAGTACAAAGGAGGGGGAGGAGCTTACCTTTTGCTCTGCTAATGCTGCGCTCCCCCTTCCCTATTTATAGTGGTGTTCCACCGACTTTGCCCATTTTCTAGTACTTTCTTTTACAATTTTTTTTTTCCTTGAACAATAGACTTTTAAGGCAAATATCTCTGCCATTTGCAGAGATA
Source organism: Eucalyptus marginata (assembly GCA_014182565.1). NCBI lineage: Eukaryota > Viridiplantae > Streptophyta > Magnoliopsida > Myrtales > Myrtaceae > Eucalyptus > Eucalyptus marginata. Next base: position 30,030,635 of record CM024585.1, read on the forward strand.
ATTCCATAGACTCTTCTAGATTTGTTCTTAAATTTTCTAGCTCAAGTCTTTCATGAAATTTCTAGAAATTGGATCAATAATTTAACAACACTACGTATGAGGGAGGAGTGTTAAAATATTTAGATATTAAACTACATAGTTATCTAATTGCTAAAGCTTTTGGGTTAAACAAAAAAAAAAAAATCCATCAAAAAATACTTCGTATGTATGTCCTTTCAGTCAAAAATTACAATTGAGAGAGAATTGAAAAGTTTTCTCCTAATACAGGGAGATATTGAATAATACCATTTGCGACTAATCCATATTCCAATCATCATCATCATCACCACTTCCATAGTTTTGAAGTAGTGACTGTAGGCCAATGCTCACAATTGGAGCAACTTTCTTTACCACAACAATTGGCACAGAGGAAGTAGCTGTCGTCAATGAATCTGTTGGCTTGTCTGAAAATTTCTCAGAAAATTTCCTCTTTTTGAGAGTATTGCTCATTGATTCATCATTACTAGTTGAAGGTCGAGTCAAGTCTTCCTCCTCCTTAAAATCTTCATCTTTGATCCTACAAACAAAATCTTTGGGTGTATGGAGTACAATTGATTTGAGAAGCGCTTCATCCTCTTCCTCCAGCTTATTTTCCTTTGCTGCAGATGTACCTTGTAGAACCTCCAATATTGCATCTACATCCACAGTCGCATGTGTAGACTTCATTGATTTCAATTCATCAAGTCTAGCGAGAATATCTATCTCTCTCTTGCAATCATGTGTCTTATTCTCCGAGCACTTCATCGCCTAGCCCATCTCATTGGCCTCCCTCCTCCTTTTCTCATTCTCCATTTGCCGGGGCTCGAAATTTCTCATCACTCCTAACTCCACAATGTAAACCGAATTCTGCGGATCGGTTTTGATCGTGAGCTCAGCAGAGCAGTTGGTGCATTTGAAGTAAAATCCGAATATCTGAATCCCCAAATACGTCTTCCTGGAATTGAACTTGGTCCCCTCGTAGATTTAATTCCCGCAGGTGTTGCATCCGAACCTTAACCTGCCCACTTTTGGGCCTCCCAAACCTAGGCAGCTCCAAGGGGTCGAAGCCAGGCGGGTAATATTTATTCAACACCTTTCGTTCTCCCATTTCTTCTTCTCTCAACTCCAAACCAAGACAACGAACGCTGACGCCATAAAATCTCTGCCCCTCTCTCTGATCGACTAATTTTTAAACAGAACGGTCGAATTGATTCCACTACCAGAATGGTGTCGAACCCACAAGTTCTCGATCTACTAACCTCGGTTAAGGTTCTATGCTCGGATCAAACCTTAAACCCCACGAAACTATCCGAAACAAGCTGAAGAGCAGGAGAAAAAGGAGGAAACGAAAACTAACAGAGTCTGCTAAGGCGCGTAGGAGATGACGAGCGTCTAAGGAAAAAGAGGAAAAATCAGTCGAAGCTTCACTCACCTCGCGATGCCGCCTCTTGCGCAGTACATTCAATCTCGCCAGAGATCAAACGGCGGCGCAAGAATGTTCTAAGCGTGGCCGGAGGCCGGCTGATCGGAGCAAGGGACAGGGGGATGACGACGGAGTTGGGGGCAAAAACACAGAGGGAGAGAAAAAGCGGGCCGGAGAAATTTCAATTTTGGGATATTTATAGCACCTGTCTAAATTTGGAAACAAATATTAGACGTTTGAGTATTTAGTAATTTCTCTGTCTAATTGGTAATTTTCAATTAATAACTTCCTCCTCTAATAAGTAAATATGCAGATAATAATGTGGCTCGAAATTAATAACATATGTGCACAGTGAAAATTATATTTTTTACAAAATTACAATGACTTTTTTAGCACCACCGTTTGCGGTGGCCCAGTTGGATAACGCTCTCCAATGAAGCTAACGAAAGTGGAGGGGGTTGGAATCCCGCTGGCCGCACGGAGTTTTAAGCGCGACGTCGGGGTGATGGGTCCTCCGTTAGTGTCGCCCTGGGTTTACCCGCCGACTACCGGCTGTACGGGTTCCCTGGGTATCAAAAAAAAAAATGACTTTTTTAGCTGATAACACGAGTGTTGAAATTTCTTTCATTTTTTGAACTCATAATACCAAATAAATTACTCGTAAATAAATTTAAATAATAATATATAATGACTTTTTGAGCTGTTTAAGAATTCATTTACCATTTATAAACGGTCACATATATATAACTTGTTACATGAACATCGTTCTCGAGTTTCTAACTTATTTATAAATAAATCTAATTAAGATGCCAATGAGTTATCTTGAGGGCGTGTTACAATCTATGAATTAGTGCACATGACAATTCGAATAACTTGAGAAAATTGCTAGTGTGGAAAATCTGGGTATCCAGAATTTATTGACAGTTATTCGAGAGAAATAAGGTCATGGGCTCTTAAATTACGTAAAGATTCGCAGAAGGTCTAATGCACCCAACGACAATACATAAAGATTCGCGGAGGGTCTAATGCACCCAACAACAATACATAAGACAGATTAGAACAAAAAATTGAAAGCAGAGTGTATAATACATACCTTCTTGATATTACAACGTTCAAAAGATCAAATTCAGCAGAACAAAAAATCTTGGTGAAATACAGCATTCGACAGGGAAAGAGAAGAGGCGACAAGGTGACAAGCCTCAGAGAAAGATGTAAGAGTTTTCTTTATGTGGACTACATTAATTGATATTGTAATTTACCGTTTAACGTTTACCGTTTTACGGGGTTTGGTCTATGGTGAGATAGAATGTTTCTTAATTAGTTTAATATGGGGGCTGGCTAGTGTGGGCGAGTTGAGCCCCGCCCCGTAATGAGGCTGGCCAATTTAAACTACATAAATAGCGTAAGTCTCTCCTCTAACCCTAATCGATTCACACATATCCTCACATAAGGGGGCGTTAACCTAACGCTAAGGGGGGTGAGGGGCTGTCTCATTGAGCCAGTGATAAGGAGGGCAATAGAGGAGAAGGACTTGCGCGTGGAACATCGTGTTTCCGCTTCCGCTTCGAACGATGGATCCCAAGACAAAAGCGTTAATCTTTCTTATTAATTATGCATGTTCTTGTTCTGGTTATGGCGATCAAAGGGATTGCATAATTTGCATCCAACATGTGGTATCAGAGCCTCCATAACCCTAGAACTCGAACGCATAGAATTTTGCCCTAATTTGTGATTTTCGAGATTTTTAAATACAGTAAAAGTAAAATTAAATCACATATTCGGACTGGGCTCGACGAGGCGAGGAAAATCGTGGGTGGCGCGTCGCCGGGAGGCCCCACGCGCCCCACGCGCGGCCACGCGCCGCCCGGGCGTCGAAGACGCGCGCCCACACGCGTTCACGCGCCCTCACGCGCTCCCACGCGCGGGCGCTACTCGCGCGTCGGCGCACGCGGGACGCGACGCCGACCCGTTTCGATCCGACCCGCTGACGTCAGCAATGGGACCCGACCCGACCCGGATGGCGACCGACCCGACCCGGGACCCGACCGACCCGTTGACCCGACCCGACCCGGTCAACCGTTGACCGAACCGGTCAACCGGTCGGACCGGTTTGACCGGCCCTTTGACGCCCGCGCGTGGGCTCCACGCGCCGCGCACTCGGGAGGCGTGAGGGCGCGTGGATGCTCCCGTTTGCGCGTGGATGGTGGCGATGAACTCGTGTGGTGATTTCCTACGTCGTGGTGTATTTATTTTAATTTTTTGATGATTTTATGGATGTTAAAATACATACAAAGCCCTAAATACGTGTATTTTTAGTGTATTTTTGCGTATTTTTCTTGTATTTTTCTGTAATTTTGGAAATACAGGTGCTGGGTTACTGGTATGTTATAACATGAATTTTATGAGTGTTATTCATCAATAATTTACAATAAAGTTTATTTTTATTAATGAATGAAGAAAGGTGTCATTAGCATGATATGTGATTTTAGTGATTTCTTGCGCCCTGTCACTAAAGTTAAAATCACATATGTGTGGTTTATGTGAGATGTGAATTTTATATCCCCTCGGTATGAGAGAGTTTCAATAATTCAATTGAGTTGTGACCGCCAAAGTGGCACACTTAATTGGGTTTGAGAAATTTCGGTCTCGTATATTGATTGGGATGTCTCCTGGTCTAATGTGTAGTCATACTCCCAAAGGGGGTGATTATATATTAGTTTCATGGAGGGATACATGATTATGTGGTGAAGGAGTGACTGATCCTAGTGGTTCATCTGCCCAAAGGTGATGAATTCACGAAGATTGGAATATATTCTTATAACTACTATCATGTGGGGAATTTACAACTGCTTGTCATGTATTCTGCCCAAAGGTGATTATGTGATTTTGCATGTAACTTTCTGGATGTGTACTTGTGTGTCAAGTTACACATTGCTCACATGATGCTAATTATATACATTGCTTGGTTTTTCAGTCACTTTTTCTGTAATTGGTAACTCCGTCACTATTGAGGTTCTTGCTGGTTCGAATTTTAAGAAATGGAGAGAGGATTTTCTGTTTGCTATGGAGATGGCAGATGTTCATATGGCTCTTACCGCATCGGGCGGCGATCGATCGCGAGAGTACGAGGCTCGAAAGCAAATTTTGTTGCATGGGAAAGAGCAATAGAATTTGCTTGCTGTCCATGAAGCGTTCCATTCAGGAACACTTGAAAAGTGGTTTGCCCGTGCACGCAATGCAAGGCAAATGATGGAAGCTTTGATGGCTAGAAACCGTGTGTCGCCTAATGCCGAGATAGGGACACATCTACAAACACTTTTACAATGAAGTATGATAGTTCTGTGGAGTTAGAGATTATGTTATGAGGATGGTTGATTTGCGGACAAAGCTTCGGGCTCTCAATGTTGAAATTCCTACCGCTTGTATCATCCATCAAGCTCTAAATACTCCTCCCGATTTTGGGATTATCAAGACCAATTATAGTTCCCAAGATGAAACCCGGTCTCATTAATGACCTAATTGCTAGGTTGGTGGCAGAGGAAGAGAAATTGAAGAAAGATAAAGGGCACACTTGCTCTTTATGCTTCAAGTTCTGCTAGTGACAAGGGTAAGAAGTTGAAGAACTATACCCACAAAGGCAATTACAAGCCGGGTCCTTCCAACAACAAAGGAAATTCTGATGGTGCAGGCCCATCTAACACTCTAGGTCCTAAGAGAGCATTCACCAAGAACAATGGTGTTCTTTGCCATTTTTGTAAAGAGAGAGGACACGTGAAGAAACGTTGCAATAAGTTTAAGGTTTGGTTGTCCAAGAGAACTAAGAATGAGCCTAAAGGTAATAATTCTTTGGCGTTTGTTTGTGAATCCAATCTATCTGAAACCCCAACCAATTCTTGGTGGCTAGATAGTGGTGCAACTAATCATGTTGCGTTTACCATACAGGGGTTCATAAACAGAAGGACGCCAAATCAGGATGAATTAAAGCTTACTGTGGGAAACAACATTGGAGTTGACGTCGAGTTCGTGGGAGATGTCCTTTTGATTTTAGATTCTGGTTTTAGGATGATGCTTAAAAACACTTTTTACGTACCTTCTTTTAGGCGGAATTTAGTTTCCGTGTCTTGTTTGGACATGTGTGGATACTCATTTGAGATAAAGAGTAATACCATTTCCATGTTTTATGATTCAAATAAGATTGGGTGTTGCAATTTATCCAATGGATTGTATCGATTGAGCTTATCTCCCAACGACATGTACGTTGCTTATTCAGCTGAAAATGTTGTTTCCAAAAAGGCCTCTACCTAAGGAACATCTTATGCATTATGGCATAAACGTCTTGGTCACATCTCTAAAGAAAGAGTAGAAAGGCTTATAAAGACTAACATCTTGCCTACTCTTAAATGTGATCTAGAGACTTTGCGTGGACTTTGTAGAGGTAAGATGACAAAGATAAAGAAGAAATCCGCCTGACGAAGTTCGACTTGTTGGAGGTTATTCACACCGATATTAGTGGACCGTACACGGCTACCTTGTGCAGAAATTTTTATTTCATCACATTTATTGACGACTTTTCCCGATATGGATACTTATACTTGATTAAAGAACAGTCCGAGTCTCTTGACAAATTCAAGATTTTTCGAACCGAAGTGGAGAAACAGTTGGGAAAAGTTATAAAGATTGTCGATCTGATCGTGGTGGTGAGTATTTTGGTAGGCACGGTGATGCTGGACAACTCAAAGGGCCGTTTGCTAAATACTTAGAAGATTCTCAGGGATAATAGGTCGGTTTACTATGCCCGGAAGTCCCGAACAAAATGGTGTGGCTGAAAGGCGGAATCGCACTCTTATGGACATGATGAGAAGTATGATTAGTAGGACTAATTTACCTAATTTTCTATGGGGTGAAGCCTTGAAAACAGCCCTTTATATTCTAAATCGTGTTCCTACTAAATCGGTTCCATTAACTCCTTTTGAGTTTTGGACCGGACGTAAGCCTAGCTTGAATCACTTTAGAGTTTGGGGATGTCCCGCAGAGGTGAAGTTATACAATCCGACATTGAGTAAGTTGGATTCCAAAACTACTCGATGTTACTTTGTATCTTACCCAGATCATTCAAAGGGGTATCGGTTTTATAACCCTAATGGAGGTACAAGAATTGTGGAGTCTCAGACTGCAAAATTTCTGGAATTTGATATAGCTGAAAATGGTAGTTGCTCTCAAACTATTGAAGATGATAGGATGGTGGGGATTACTGGATCACTGTCTCATCCTCTGCAGACAATTATGGAGCATCCCCGCGCCACAAAATGAGCCCGATGTGGCCCAGATCCTACCGTTGAGGCAGTTCATGAAGAAATTCCACAAGCTTCTCGATTCGAATGAGGATGAAGTAGCTCCTCTCGAAGATCAACTAGGGAAAGACGCTCTGCTATACCACCAGATTATCTAGTCTACCTAGGAGAGCATGATTATGATATTGGTTGTGTTGTCGATCCGTGACTTATACGGATGCCATCTCATCTCCTCAATCGATTTGTGGTTAGATGCGATGAATGATGAGATGCAATCTATGAAACACAATGGTGTTTGGGAGCTTGTTGAATTGCCCGAAGGTTGTAAACCTATTGGCTGCAAATGGGTATACAAGACTAAAAGGGATTCCAAAGGGAAGATTGAAAAATTTAAAGCCGATTGGTAGCTAAGGGTTTCACTCAAAGAGAAGGAATAGATTATGAAGCAACATTTTCTCTAGTTTCTTCTAAAGATTCCTTTAGAGTGATATTGGCACCGGTAGCTCATTTTGATATGGAGTTACACCAGATGGATGTTAAGACCGCTTTTCTAAATGGAGACCTTAATGAGGAGGTTTACATGGTGCAGCCCGAAGGTTTTGCAGCAGATGATTCAGGTAAGCTTGTTTGTAGATTGAAAAAGTCTATTTATGGCCTTAAACAAGCTTCTAGACAGTGGTATTTGAAGTTTCATAGCATTGTTACTTCATTTGGATTTATTGAGAACAAAGTAGATCAGTGTATATACACCAAGGTCAGTGGGAGGAAATATATTTTTCTCATACTTTATGTGGATGATATCTTGCTTGCTAGTAGTGACATTGGTTTATTGCATGAGACAAAGCGGATGTTATCGAAAAATTTTGACATGAAAGACCTTGGTGAGGCGTCTTTTGTTCTTGGTGTTGAGATCCATAGGGATCGCTCTCGCCCGTTCATTGAGTTTGTCTCGAGAGGGCATATATTGATCGCATTTTAGAAAGATTCAATATGCATCATTGCAAACCAGGAATTGCTCCTGTTATTAAGGGTGATAAATTGAGTCTTTCACAATGCCCTAATTCAGATTTTGAGAAAGCTCAAATGAAGGATTTACCTTATGCTAGTGTACTTGGAAGTATTATGTATGCTCAAGTTTGCACTAGGCCAGATATTGCTTTTGCAACAGGTCTTCTAGGCAGATATCGCCTAATCCGGACATGATCACCGGGTTGCTGCCAAGAAGGTTTTAAGGTACTTGAAGAGAACAAGAGATTATATGTTGATTTACGACATGTTCCGACTTGCAGCTAGTAGGATATTCAGATGCAGATTTTGCTGGCTGTCAAGATGATAAGAAGTCAACAACCGGACACATATTTATGTTGGCGGAGGTGCAAGATCATGGAAGAGCGAGAAACAAGTCCATATCCTCTTCAACCATGCAAGCGGAGTTTGTAGCATGTTTTTCAGCTGCTACTCAAGCTATTTGGCCCGAACCTCATTAGGGAGTTATCGCTTTATGATTTTGTGACTAGGCCCATATAGTTGCATTGTGACAATAACTCGCAAAGTATTGTTTATTAATAACAATAGAAGTCTCAAGGGATCTAAACACATGGAGGTCAAATTTTTGACTATAAAGGAATCAGTGCGAATGGTGACGTTGCGGTAGATCATATTTCTACGAGATGATATGGTTGCAGATCCACTAACTAAAGACCTACGCCCATGTGTATTTGAGCGACATGTCATAAGCATGGGCTTAGGAGCATCTTGGGATGCTGTCATTTAGTGGGAGTTGTGTTTTATTTTTCTTTGAATAAAGTTTACATCTGTATTTGTTACAATTTAGTAACATTTCGATATATATATGTCAACTTTTGCATTCAATAAAATATTTTGAATGGTTTGTTATTATGTTGAATATATATATTGTTAAAGTCTCAAGGTATTGCTTAAACCTTGAGTGAAGGCTAGGGGCATACGATTATTAGCCTTGTCCATATGTCTTGTTATATATAAAGAAAAGGTTAACCATAAGAACAAGACATATGTGGGTTCATGGAACCATAAAGACATTCTCTAGTGGCACAATTTTTGACGCTTAAAGTAAGAGAATGGTGACTGACAAATGAGATATCTCTATGAGAGATGTTGTCCATTTGACACACTACCATATTGGATCCATATCAATAGAGTTGAGAACATTCGTGACCATGGAAGGCTCTGTGTGTGTATACATGCGATTCTGCCATGATTCGGTGTTTAGACTTTATGGGATAGGATTGACTATTAGAAATCTCAGACCAAAAGTGCGCACATACTGTACGATTTCAATTAATATAGTCCAAGTGGGAGAATGTAAGAGTTTTCTTTATGTGGACTACATTAATTGATATTGTAATTTACCGTTTAACGTTTACCGTTTTACGGGGTTTGGTCCTATGGTGAGATAGAATGTTTCTTACCAGTTTAATATGGGTTAGTGTGGGCCGGTTGAGCTGGCCCCGTAATGAGCTGGCCCAGGCTCATAAATAGTGCTAAGTCTCTCCTCTAGCCTAATCGATTCACACATATCCTCACATAGGGCGTTAACCTAACGCTAAGGGGTGAGGGCCGTCTCGAGCCGGTGATAAGGAGGCAATGGGAGAGGACTTGCGCGTGGAACACTCGTGTTTCCTTCCGCTTCAACGATGGATCCCAAGACAGGTGCGTTAATCTTTCTTATTAATTATGCATGTTCTTGTTCGGTTATGGCGATCAAAGGGATTGCATAATTTGCATCCAACATGAGCGGGTCGAACCGGGTCGCTCATGTTGGATGCAAATTATGCAATCCCTTTGATCGCCATAACCAGAACAAGAACATGCATAATTAATAAGAAAGATTAACGCACCTGTCTTTGGGATCCATCGTTCTTGAAGCGGAAGCGGAAACACGATGTTCCACGCGCAAGTCCTTCTCCTCTATTGCCCTCCTTATCACCGGGCTCAATGAGACGGCCCTCACCCCTTAGCTAGGTTAACGCCCTTATGTGAGGATATGTGTGAATCGATTAGGTTGGGAGGAGAGACTTAGCACTATTTATAGAGTTTCCAGCCCCCCATTACGGGGCTGCTCAACTGCCCACACTAGCGCCCCCCCATATTAAACTAATTAAGAAACATTCTATCTCACCATAGACCAAACCCCGTAAAACGGTAAACGTTAAACGGTAAATTACAATATCAATTAATGTAGTCCACATAAAGAAAACTCTTACATTCTCCCACTTGGACTATATTAATTGAAATCGTATCAGATGTGCACTTTGGTCTAGAGATAATTCTTAATAGTCAATCCTATCCCATAAAGTCTTAAACACCGAATCATGGCGAACCGCATGTATACACACGAGCCTTCCATGGTCACGAATGTTCTCAACTCTATTGATATGGATCCAATATGGTAGTGTGTCAAATGGACAACATCTCTCATAGAGATATCTCATTTGTCGGGCCACCATTCTCTTACTTTAAGCGTCACAAAATTGTGCCACTAGAGAATGTCTTTATGGTTCCATGAACCCACATATGTCTTGTTCTTATGGTTAACCTTTCTTTATATATAACAAGACATATGGACAAGGCTAATAATCGTATGCCCCTAGCCTTCACTCAAGGTTTAAGCAATACCTTGAGACTTTAACAATATATATATTCAACAAAAGATCCTGTGAGAACAAATCAACAACAGAAGGAGGAAAGAGAAAATCGCAGTGAAATTTATAGATTACCAGTATTCTCTTGCTGTGGTGAACTATTTGAAGATGTTACACAATTCCATACTGGAAAATAAAGAAGCGAAATGCAAGTATTATCTCAAGGATTCTTCCCCTTATGTTTGTATTCTTCAACTGTTCCTGTTCTTCCTCCCACCATGATTCCCAACTTTTATCAGGTTGTATCCCAATTCCACCACGATTACCCATCCACCTCTTCCAGTCTGCCCAATCATCTACGGTCTTTTGCCAGTCAAAACCAGATGGATTGAATATGAATGGTGCAAACAACCATGAAGCAACCAAGAACCACATGGAGAAAGTGATGAACAAGTAGAGATTTGAACTGCGGTACGACTCCCCATAAACTTCATAGACAATCAACAGGATAAATAGCTCCAGCCCTTTCACAAAGTGACTTCGTGAATAAAGCCTGTAATTGTAACTGAATTTTGCACGAAAAACAACAGACCCACGCCCCATTGCTCCATATATGGACTGTCCATGTAAGATCGTTCTTCCGTAAAAATGAGCCTTCGTTCCAAGTTGAAATGTGAAAAACACGGAAGCTAGCTGCAGCTGCATAATGACAAAATCAACGAGGGCAGTCCGAAACCCTTTTTTCAGGCCAGTTTCCATGAGCATGGGCAGCATCGGTACCAATCCTAACTGAAACACAGATCTGGCTAGCCAAGGCCTCTTCGAGGGCCTTTGTGTGACGTATGTGAGGATTCCGAACGATCTCGCTTTCTGTTAAATTATTGATCCAATTTCTAGAAATTTCATGAAAGACTTGAGCTAGAAAATTCAAGAACAAATCTAGAAGAGTCTATGGAATTATCTCTGCAAATGGCAGAGATATTTGCCTTAAAAAGTCTACTGTTCAAGAAAAAAATTGTAAAAGAAAGTACTAGAAAATGGGCAAAGTCGGTGGAACACCACTATAAATAGGGAAGGGGGGGAGCGCAGCACTAGCAGAGCAAAAAGGTAAGCTCCTCCCCTTCCTTTGTACTTTGTACTACAAATAAATAAATAAAAGGTTTTATTTTGTTCCCTTGTGTTCCCTTGCTGCAAATTATTTTCTTCCCCATATTGTTCTTTCCTTAGCCCTCTTGAAAGTTCACACACAAAACACGCTTGCACACATATCAAACACACGCTTCCAAACACCCAACAGTGGTATCGAGCCACGTCTTTGGTTGGTATTAGGCGTTTGTCCTACCTACCCATTCCTAAAACTACCCTTTCCAAATACCCACTAACTAAACCATGTCCAACTCTACCTCATCCTCATTTCCCATTCCTATTTTTGATGGGAACAACTATGATTTTTGGAGCATAAAAATGACTACATTCTTGATGGCCCAAGACTTATGGGACATCGTGGAAAAAGGTTGCGAGGCTCCGCCAGAAGGTGCAAGTGTTTCAAGGATCAACTACAAAAGGATGCAAGGGCGCTATATTTTATCCAGCAAGCACTCTCGAAACCGTATTTCCAAGAATAATTGGAGCAAGGACTGCAAAAGAGGCTTGGGATATACTACGAGAAGAATTTCAAGGATCGGAAAAGGTACGCACTATTCGCCTTCAAACTCTGAGAAGAGATTTTGAGAATTCTAAAATGAAAAATTATGAGACCGTACAAGAATATTGTGGAAAATTAAAGGAACTCGTTAATCAAATGAGAGCCTATGGAGATGGGATAACTGATCAAAGGGTTGTTGAGAAAATATTGGTGTCACTTACCAAAAAATACAACTCCATAGTTACAACTATAGAAGGAACTAAAGACTTGACGACCCTATCGATAAGTGAATTAATTGGCTCTCTAGAAGCATATGAGAAAAGACTAATGGCACAAGAGGAAGATTCAGTTGAAAGTGCCTTTCAGTCTAAAGTAAATATACGGTCTCATCAAACTAAAAATGATGGAAGGAGCTCATGGAAAAACAAAAGAGGAGGAGAAATTATAAAAAAGGAAAACTATCCACCTTGTGGTATTTGCAAGAAAACAAATCATTTGGAGAAGGATTGTTGGTTTAAAAATAAAAAACAATGCCGCTTTTGTAAAAGATATGGCCACGTAGAAAAAGATTGTCGCTCGAAAACAAATAATCGAGCAAACTATGTAGAAAAAAAAGAAAGTGAAGAGAATACATTTTACGTAGGCCAAGCGGCAAATAACAATAAAAGTGAAACATGGTACATCGATAGTGGGTGTAGCAATCACATGACGGGGGACGAATCTATATTTACTGATATTGATAAGTCGGTGAAATCCCAAGTAAAGCTGGGGAATGGTGCATTAGTAGATGTCAAAGGAAAAGGCACCATCGCCGTGGAAACAAATAAAGGCCCAAAATATATACATAATGTATATCTAGTCCCTCGTCTTGCACAAAATCTCTTGAGTGTGGGCCAAATGATACAAAGTGGGTATTCTCTATATTTTAATAGAGATGCCTGCATTATCTATGATAAATATAAAAATATCATTGCCTCTTAAGATGAAAAATAACAATTTTCCTATTCAATGGAAATATGTCAAAGATATAGCCATGAAAGCTCAACTTGATGATTCATGGCTATGGCATCGAAGATTTGGCCACTTCAATTTGCTGGGCTAAAAATTCTCCATCAGAAAAATATGATGAGAGATTTTCCAGCCATCACAGAAATTTCAGATGTTTGTGAAGGTTGTCTTCTTGGAAAACAACAGAGACAATCCTTCCCATCTGAGGTGCATGGAAAGCTAAGAAGCCATTAGAACTTGTCCACACGGACGTGTGCGGTCCGATGAGGACACCTACACCTAGTCAAAATAAATATTTCATCCTATTCATTGACGATTACACAAGAATGACGTGGGTATACTTTCTTCGAGAAAATCTGAGGTTTTCTCTATCTTCAGAAAATTCAAAACCACGTCGAGAATCAAAGTGGCCAAAAAAATTAAAGTCCTAAGGAGTGACAGAGGCACAGAATACAATTCAAAAGAGTTTAATAAATTCTGTGAAGATGAAGGAGTCCACCATCAACTAACTGTTGGCTACGCCCCAAACAAAATGGAGTAGCTGAAAGAAAAATAGAACCGTCATGGAGATGGCAAGGTCTATGCTAAAGGAGAAAGGCCTTCCCAACACTTTTTGGGCAGAAGCAGTTTATACTGCAAAGATACCTGTTAAATAGATGTCCAACTAAAGTCTGTTCAAAATAAAACACCAGTCGAAGCATGGAGTGGACGGAAGCCTTCAGCAAAGCATCTCAAAGTGTTTGGATGCATTTGCTACGTCCACATCCCTGCTCAGAAAAGGAGTAAGCTAGATGAAAAGACAGAAAAAGGAATATTCCTCGGCTACGTGACCAATCAAAGGCTATCGGGTTTACAACCTAAGAACCAAGAAGCTTATGATTAGTCGAGACGTCGAGTTCCGACGAGAATGCTGCCTGGGAATTGGGAGGACGAGAAGATCGAGAAGAAGTATATCACCTTGCCAGACATACCACCTGCTCAAGAGGAGTCAACGTCACAAGAAGAAGGAGAAGTACCGGATTCCACCACTCATGACATAACTCCACCAAGCTCTCCAAGAGTGACGCAAGAAGATTCTACCCGTCAGTCTCCGGTACTAAGGGTAAAAGCCCTTAGAAGAATTTACGACACATGCAACTTTGCTATTTTGGAACCAGAAAACTATGAACAAGCATCCAAAGATGAAGTCTGGATAAAAGCCATGGAGGAAGAGATCAAGATGATCGAGAAAAATGAAACTTGGGAGCTTGTCGATCGACCCGAAGACAAAGAGATCATTGGCGTCAAGTGGGTCTACAAGACGAAGCTCAACGCGGATGGATCAATCCAGAAGCATAAAGCAAGGCTTGTGGCGAAAGGATACTTGCAACAACCAGGTATTGACTATACTGAAACTTTCGCTCCCGTTGCTCGCCTTGATACTATTCGGGCTTTCATAGCTCTTAGCAAAGACAAAAGAATGGAAGATCCATCAACTAGATGTAAAATCAGCATTCCTAAATGGATATCTCCAAGAATAAATTTATGTAGCTCAACCAGAAGGCTTTACTGTCAAAGGCAATGAAGAAAAAGTCTTAAGGCTTAAGAAGGCCCTATACGGCTTAAAACAAGCACCACGTGCGTGGTATAATAGAATCGATGAGTACTTCATCAAGCAAGGATTCGTGGAGGAGTATGAGTGAGCCGACACTCTACATCAAGACCCAAGGTAAGTCCGACACTCTCATTGTCTCTCTATATGTAGATGATCTCATATATACAGAAACAATGAGACAATGATCCAAGAATTTAAAGAAGAAATGATGAAGACATTCGAGATGACGGACTTGGGCTTGATGAACTATTTCCTCGGTATTGAAGTCAATCAAGATGAAGGAATTTTCATCTCGCAAAAGAAATATACCGAAACCTCCTAAAGAAATTCAAGATGAACTATTGCAAAGCGCTTCAACCCCGCTCATGACAAATGAAAAACTATTGAAGGAAGATGGAGTAGAAAAAGCCGATGCCTCCCTCTACAAGTCTGATTGGCAGCCTCGCTATATCTCACCGCTACACGACCGGATATTATGTATGCAACAAGTTTACTATCACGATTCATGCAAAGTCCGAGTCAAATTCACTTTGAGCCGCCAAGAGGATCCTCGAGATATTTACGAGGAACTATAGATTACGGCATTTGGTATCGGCCAAGTGCAAATGCCAAGCTCATTGGCTACACTGATAGCGACTGGGCTGGTTCAGCTGATGATAGGAAAAGTACAACTGGCTATGCATTCACATTGGGCTCCAGAATATTCTCATGGGCATCTAAAAACAAGACTCAGTAAGACAATCCACCGCAGAAGCAGAATATTTAAGGCTGCCACAACTACCAGTCAAGCAATATGGGTTCAAGAATTTTGAAAGACATTGGAGAAGCACAAATGGAATCAACTCCGATACTTTGCGACAATAAGTCCGCAATCGCTATATCAAAAAATCCAGTATTCCATGGAAGAACCAAACATATAGACATCAAATATCACTTCATACGAGAGGCGCAAAATAACAAAGAGATCGAGCTGAAATATTGCAAAACCGAGGAACAAGTAGCGGACATTTTCACTAAAGCACTACCGCTAGCCAAGTTCGAGACATTGCGGGAAATGCTTGAGTAACACGAAATTGGATCAAGGAGGAGTGTTAAATTATTGATCCAATTTCTAGAAATTTCATGAAAGACTTGAGCTAGAAAATTCAAGAACAAATCTAGAAGAGTCTATGGAATTATCTCTGCAAATGGCAAAGATATTTGCCTTAAAAGTCTATTGTTCAAGAAAAAAAATTGTAAAAGAAAGTACTAGAAAATGGGCAAAGTCGGTGGAACACCACTATAAATAGGGAAGGGGGGAGCGCAGCACTAGCAGAGCAAAAAGGTAAGCTCCTCCCCTTCCTTTTGTACTTTGTACTACAAATAAATAAATAAAAGGTTTTATTTTGTTCCCTTGTGTTCCCTTGCTGCAAATTATTTTCTTCCCCATATTGTTCTTTCCTTAGCCCTCTTGAAAGTTCACACACAAAACACGCTTGCACACATATCAAACACACGCTTCCGCAAACACCCAACACTTTCCAACCCACTCATAACCATGTACAACCGTCCATACAAGAAAACATACACCGTAAGCACGGTAACCTGAATGAAACGAGTCCAAAACGGTAAGAAAGAAAGCTACCATGAGTAATCAATGCAAAGAGAAAAAGAACGAAATAGAAGTCTAGTTGCCTACCAACCAACATAATTCCCCCCTCCCTATCTCCATCCATGGAACAAATCACAGCCCAGAAAATGAAGTACCATGCCAAATCTTAGAACTGATTTAGCCAAACTGATATTTTTGTACCATACATTAACGAAGTAGAAATGACATGTTCATGTTTCACCCACCAGAACTAGACATCCAAGGAGGAACTGTGACCCCTTGGTTAAGGGAACACCCGTTAATTATACCGACTCTCAGAAAGAAAGACTGGACCTAGAATTACCCTGAAGATTCACAAGATTTAACTGCTTTGATTACCAAGCATTTTACCATGTGACAGCAAATTGCAATTACAAATTACGAACCAAAAGTTCCATCATTCTTTCAACACCAAATTAGAAAGAATTAGGAGAGTTGCTGCAAAACGAGTAGAGAGGAGTGGCTGATTTACCATACTACTGAAGTAGAAACCGACAGTCGTAAAATAGAATGACAGCATTCTGTAGAAGTCAAATTGCTGCCCCAGCCGATAAACGTCACGACTAAGCGTCTGCTCACCATTTCCGTTTGCAACCTTTGCCTCAAAAAGGGATATCTGGTTCATCCCTACATCTCGCCCTTTTCCCACTTGGATATACTCATGATGTGTTATAAATCCCCCACGGAGAGTTGAATTAAACCCTGCAGCGAGAAATGGTCAGATTCTGTCCCTGTGAAATATCATATAAATATGCTAGGGTTACCAGAAAAAATATCTTCGCTCAAGTTGATTATTTTTGAAGCTTTGCTCATGCCTCCCCGTGTTATGTGGAATATCCTGTCAAATATATCAGGATGGCCATAATGGAAACGGACCCTGCAACAAGAGAATGAGAAACACGATTGTCTTTAGATCATTATTGGAACAAGCCAATCTGAACTCTCAGTTATTGAATCAGACTCTTGCTGCAAATGCGCAGATAAGTTATTGCTTGAAGGGTGCGAGCACAGAGAAATGGATTAGTGGTTACCACAAACATCAGACCAGTACATAGTATAAAACTCAGACTCTATCCATACCTATTTTCTTCCTTCCTTCCTTCTTTTGTTTAAGATATTAACAAAGAACCTATGCTCTTCCTTCTTTCTTTTGTTTAAGTTACTAACAAGGAGTCGAGAACATTAGTCCATTAACTGCACGCTTTCCAGGATACTTCCGTAGTCAATTTTTGCATTGATTAGCCTCCTGATATATCTTATCATGCCCTAAAAATACAGGTTCCAATAGCTCCTACACTTAAGTTCTTAAGGGTGCAAAGAATGTTGTACGACAGAATCAATCCCACCTAAATGCTACAAAAGCATAGACAGAGAGATTACTGAATCTACTAGAAATGAAGAAAGGCGAAGATTTTAAGTGACATTTTACTAAAATGATGGTGAAGTGTTTGTTAGATTAATGGTCATACGGTACAATGTTCACAGTTATATCCCACGAAAGCAACTCTGATATTTAGAGTTATGCAGGACGCCATAAGATATAAGAAAAAGTCCACATGTCCATATGCACTCATTCTACAATGTGAATCTCGCTTTAAATCAAGAAAACTCTTTGCTTCACATGCATAGATAATAAACAATCCCTTGCATATTGAAATGTTTGCCACCACTTATTTCTAAATATGTATGTAGCTGCACTATAGTCCTTAATTGATAGTGGTAAGCAATAATTCCATAATCGACAGGGCTAATTAATAGGAAGTCATCAACCTTAACAATATATATGGGAATTTTTTCCCGTGCATGGCACAAGATTGTCCGCAAGCACTTTTAGAAAATTTTTCTTCAAAGCCTAAAATGGAGAAAAGTTGTAGTTCATTTGTTTTTTGAGAAAAATAATGAACTTATCAAATTGGAAGACGTCAAATGATATTCAAAACACATCAATAATCAGAATTTTTTAAGTATACTATTTGCTAGAGACACCGATATTGTATAGCAATTTATGTTTAAAGATGTTGAATTTATAATACACTCATGCAAATCACCAAACCTACCATACTGTGGTTTCCTGTATTTGCTAAAATTGTACTCACAGACAGTGGCTAGAGACAATCCAAAAAACTAACGATTTATAATCATAAATATTCCCATTGTTTTCAATGACCACGCTTCTGGTCCAAAAGTTCTTCCTGCTAACTGCAATTGTGGAAGTCACTGAAAGTTTTTGAGCTTCTCTAAGAAACAAAAAAGAATTCGTACAAGTCCACTGAGATGTCTCTCACATCAGTAAATGAAGTAGACATGTAAATGTTCAGGCTCAAGAAAGAACAAATAACATAGTCCTACGCAAATTTCAGGTTTTATGAGAAATTCTGCCTTTCGCCCAAAGATAAATCTTAAGAAAAGAAAAATAGACGTGGACCCCGGGGGCTATAAAGATCGAGTAGACAGAAATGCATGAAGCCACAAATACTTGGCTTACCTTAGGGGATCTGCCAAGATTCGTTGGCTGATAGTGACAAAGCTGGCCTGCTGATTGGACATGAACCGAGCTAGTGATGATCCACTGTTAAAAAAAAAAAGTGAAAAAAATGATGATCTAACCATTCACATTGACGAATCTGCTCTGATCTCTTTCAAACCAGATCTTTTGAACTGGAAAAGGCAGCAAATAATAGAAAATTTCTGCACATATATGTATTCCAAGATTCACCTTCCGGTAAAAATGTGCTCCCGCAGGCCCAAAATAGTAGGTTTTCTCTGGCCGTGACAATCCTTCTGGAATTCCTCCAATACATTTCTCATCTTGAAAGCTTCTTCAAAGTAGTTATCCTAGAAGTAAGGAAAGGAAAAAAAAGCCTGAGATACTTTATCCTCCTGCATATTCAACGAAAAGACATAACTACCTGATTCATGTCTATAGTCTGCAGTGCCTCCCCACGAGTAAAGATGATAGCATGATTTTGATTTTCTGGTTTCCCTTCACCAATTTCCGTCGGAGGGCCTGGAAGCTTGATACAGTATATTTCCTACAATTAAATAGATTATCCATTTGCAGAAAAAGGTCAGCAGAAATCCCACCAATCAAGATTGCACCACATCCTCGTTACTCAGAAACGTGACCACCATATTGAAATCTGCATCCTCACATTAGAAGAGACGACTAAATGTTATAATCCATGTACTTCTTAAAGGTTAATATCGTTATTGGACTGATTGACGTATTGCATACCGATACAATCCCCATTAATATATCCAAAATAGTTGCTTCTTTAAGGTAGACCAATAGCTCTCAATAGGAACTCCTCTCAAATAATTGACAGACGGAATTCCATATAAGCTTGACAAAGAGCTTATATTTCACTAAATTTTCTTCGCGATAGAAGTAGCTGATCAGATAAATTCATCCTTCTGAGATAAAAAGTAAACAAATGCATTTCAGACACTCTAGAGTTGCTTGACTTCAACAAACATCATCATGCATCCCGAAACTAGTTAATTTAAAAGGTGACTAGCTGCGTAATTCAATTGTCAAACATGTTCAGGCCCCAAAAAACGTTTATCATTGAGATTCAGCCAAATCGAAATATATCACCATCGGAGAAAAATTACCAGAAGTCAATTACTGGACTTAGCAATTCCAAAATTTGCAAACAAGACCGCTTCAATTTAGCTATAGTAGTAGGTAGCCCTAGCTTGATCCAGCGATAATTCCAAAGGTTTCAGTGATAAACGGACAGAAAGTAGATGGAAGACAGTAGAGTAGCTTTCCAATATCTCCAAAATTGGAGTTGGGGCAGGAGGTAGACAGGAATTAGTCCTTCAGCTCCAAGACAGCATTATGTGAAGAAAACAGTAAGGTAAAACCATCACATTTTGAAATTAGAAAGAATTAACCATTGCGAGAAGAATATAAGAGCTTGATAACAGATATATTGGGGGTATAAGACTGTTACGAATGAAATTTTCCAATTGTTAGAATGAGCAGGATTTCAGTTGAAGAACAATAAATCACCTTTGGAAGTACCAATAAACTCAGGAAGAAGAAAATAGGAATGTGAGATTACATGGGACCATTGCCAACTATTATAAAAACTTAAGCTGTTAGATGAAGACATGGTTTGATATTTAATTATTCTAACAAGGAAAATGCAAACTTCTGATGAAAATGGATGTTGACTGAAGGGTCTGGAAAATTTTTCAAACACTTTGGTTTAGAAGTGTTAGATAATCCTACCTAAAGATACTGTTTTTTTTTTTTAAATATTGTTTAATAATACATAGAATTAACAAAGAAGGAGCCCCACACACAATAAAAGACCTAAGGCAGAACATGTTAGAAATTTCCACCCGAAGCTGTTAAGTTGGGAAAAAAAACATATATATGAAGTCGAAACAAACCCTATAAACAAAGACATAGAATGCGACGGAAAGTGCAGGAACGTGCCGACGGTATTCCGCCAGACTAAGAAAATTATACGGCGTTCTGACTAGAAAACCAAAGATGTAGAATCAAACGATAGCCAAAGCAAGAAGCAAAGATTAGAGGAGTCATCTAGATTATACCCAATAAGCAGATTGATTTCTACCCCACTTGATACCTAATATTCAACCATGAGGAAGACTAAATTCTAACTTACCTCATCAAGTGTATCACCTCCCTTCACAAGAACAGAGTAACAACACTTCTGAGATCTCCCTTTCACCGTCTCCTCTCTTTCGTCTATGTAAGCAACCCGTAGAGAAGGATACCTAGAATATTTTAGTATCATTGATATCCATCAGCCACTTTGGAACTTTCTGTTGATTACTATTGAAGTGACATCCTTAAAACTTACATCAACATGAGCTGCAACACGTTACTGTAACAGCTTCTCTCTCTAGCATCACTGGACTTCTTTTGATTCCCATAAAGTTGGCAAGAGACAACATAGGTGAACTTCAAATCAGCCAGAGCCTGTGCATATTCTGTGATTGCCTCATCATTTAGAGCTGCAACAGAGACATTGAGTCTTGATTAGTATCTGGATGCCACTTCTTATAGCAACTTTCAAACAAAAACAGATCAAAAGCTGTAAATCTGCATTTCTTTCTTTCATGTTAAATGACTAACCGTTATCTCCAGCTAATTCAAGATGGCATTGAAGTTCTAGAGCTTGCCTGTAGTACATCATCCCTCTCACTAGAGCAAATGCACATAGTAAGAACAGTCGCAATGCAAGGATAAATATGACTTTCAAGCATAGCGTATGGTTCCAGATATAAAAATTCTCAACCTGTCCTAGCCAGAGTCTGGCCTCTGTAAGAGACCCAAAAACGTGTCTCCTGTTCCATCTTTTCCTTCTCTACTTCTCCAGATTTTGGATCTTTTATCCGTTCATTAAAATTGGTCCAATCATCTAGATTGCATGGCACAAGGCATCAGTCAAATTGTATCAAGTGAACAAGTGAATTATAACATACCAAAGGGCAAACTTGCCTGGATAGATCTTCTGCAGGTAGAACAAAGTTGTGATTCCATCCTCATTTTCCTTATTAAGCTCGTCCGTGGAATAGATGACATCTTCTTTGTAATATGGAGTCAAGACACTGACCAAGACGTAAAAGCAGAGGAGAGCCCAAAAGAAAATGATAAATAGGTATCTATTAAACAACCATCTGGGACACACGCACATATATATCGCGCCCATGCATATATACAGAAAAATGGTAAAATGGAGCTTGGAGGTTGAGGAGCTTCAATCCCTATAATCTTTACATAAATTAGAGAAAATATCATAATGCCACCAAGTCGAACCTAGGATATCTCTTTATTACCATGAGTAATTAATTAAACTGGATGTGTTTTGATAAAATAGCTAATAAAAGTAAATAGATCCATTTAATTTTTATTTGATTTCTCAATCAGTAGTCATACATGATTGAAATGTTAGCATCACCATCTATTAAAAAATTGTATATGGTCATATCTAGTCTTTTCAAGTCATCAATTTATCTCTAAATATCTGTAAGCACGACCATGATTTCACCTCAAAACAACTACATTTTTAGAAGATATGAAATTAAAAATGTCATGATTCTTTTTAACTATGCCAATGAGAAGCACAAAAACTGCATGAATAGTGATTGGATTTCCAACTTTCTTTTTAATCTATAATGGCAGCAGTGTTAATATACTGCATAAAAACTCCGTCTATTGCAAAAGCAAATCATTCTATCATCATTTATTATCAATGAGACTAAATTGTTAACTTAATGCGATTTCCAGCAACTGAATCGAACAAACAAGGTTGTCTCTTTCGATGAAGCATTATCTATTCATGTAAAAACAGACCTGAAGGGCAGCATTTTGCGCACTGTCGGAGCACCTGGCATTTTCATGAATAAAGAATTAGCAAAGAAAGTGATGCGCCGACGAGCTTCCAAGTTTGAAGGCACGTTGATGGCAGATTCCTTGACTGTTAGAAGCAAATGGAGCCGAACGACCTAGAAGTCAAAGAATTAGATTTTACTTACTACGTAATTATTTGTGGTTTCTCAGACAAAAATGAGTCAAGCACACCTTTTCTTTGTAGTTTTCCGTTGTACAAAGCCAATGTTGATCTTCTCAAACCTCTGCTCCTTTCTATCATTTTTCGTATGGTGGGGGGTATCAATATCCAGGATCCTACAAGCAGCACAGTCAAGGACAAACGTTTTGCATCAACATAAACAAGCATGTTTGTCAGAACTTACCCATGCCCATGCTCCATGACATCCTCGGTAATTATCTCCATGATGTCTTGGAGGATATTGATTATCTGGGATTTGTACGCTGTTGGGTCGTCATGTTCACTTAGCTGCCAAAATAACAAAAGATGTTAAGAAGTGAGATATTCTTGAAACTGAGCCAATTGGACGGAAGAAGAGAAAATGATTCAACGGTCAGTCCTCCAAGAATAATTTTATATTCATGTATTTATTGAGATTAAAAACTGAAGTTAGATATGGGGGACAAAAACACTTACCAAGATGGTCAAGAATTTCTCCAACTTAGTACTGAGCAAAGGCAATTCACTTGTTTTAAATTCATGCAAAAATCTGCGCTGTTGTATGCTCATATCTACTCCATAACAGATTTCCCTTATGATTCTGTAAAAATTGAGAAAAGCAGGGTTTCTCAATAGCCTTAACAGAAGAAAAATTGCCACCAGTATGATACGACATATTAAATATGGAGTTACTGGCTAAAGTAAATGTAAGTTTTCTCACTTACACTCTGTCAGCTTCATTTTCCAGGAGGTTAGATATGATGTCCCGGAGAGTCTCATAACATTCGATAACTGCTGAATGCATATAAGGATCGTTCTTTATCCTCTTAAACAAGTCATCGTCCTCCTTGCCCTTAAAATCTTTTGCCATGTCTAATGCTATGGGAATCTTTTGTATGAAAGAATAATAACAAGAGGCCTGAATTAGAGCAAATAGATGAGTAGAAATCAACTTGTGAAACTATGCATACCTTGCTAGCAAGCAAGAAAGGAGGCCATTGCACAACAGACACATCAGTTGAAGAAGATGGTACGAGGAGCAAATCTCTTTCTCTGGATTAATCAGCCAATGGAAGTGTCAGAGTATCCGTTTGACGCAGAAGACTGAAGCTAAAATTGAGGAAGTGGAATTCCTCATTATACCTGTCGCTAATTAGGTCTTCCTCTCTCATAGTCTGAATAAATTTGTTCCACATTCTTGAAAAGTTTGCAATATTTTTCCTCGGTGTGGATTCATCCTGCCATGGAAAAGTAGAAACGCATCATAAACATGATTTTATGAGAAATGCCACCCCTAAATCTACGAAGTGGCCAACAAAAAAGGAAATTATTGAATAAAGATTCTATGAATAAACATGGAACATTAGATCAACCAACAATTGGATATACCTGTTGCCTCCTCCTGGCTTTCTTAGCATCCGATGATGATGATGTTGATGGCAAAAGATGTTCGCTAAAAGCTTTGGGCACGGTGTCAAATCTGGACCGCAACATCCCTAGTGTTCGTATCTTGAGAAAAGCAACAAGGTATTATAAGCAAGGAGAAGTATATAGTATCCTTAACCATAAACCTAAGAGCTAAACTGTCTGTGTCATGAAAATTTGAAACGCTTCAGGCATTCTATTTATCATGAAGAAAGAATTGTCACTCACCTCGCCTAAATGGCTAAAAGCACCATGAATGCCACCAAAAACACTAGAGAATATGGCATACCAAATTTGTGTATCCATAAAATAGACCTGAGAACATATCAACAGGGCATATTGTCATTAAATACGGCATACCGCTAGATCGGGATCATGACAAAACTACCCAGTCTGCTTACAAGAACTACAGGGGCCCATATTGCAATAACAACTCCAATGTTATGTGTCACTGCAGCTGCAGAGGAATATTAGCACAGGCTTTTTCCTCCAGTCAGAAAATACTAGAAACATCACAAGAGGAGAAAAAAAAAACTTACAATGAGGAAAAACATCGTGCCATTGATAACTATCCAGGTGCATCTCCAAGATTGATTGTGTTGGTCCAACAAGTGGCAGAATCTACGCACAAAATACACATGTTTGAAATCTTTTAAAGAGAAAGTGGAGAGCAGAACGCTGCAGAGTAGCTACATCTCCTGAACCACTAAAGCTGACAACATCCACAAGCACAAAAGCTCGACAAACAACAACCCCACAATCAACTGACTGGATAAAATTTCCCTTTACTTTATGGACATGCTCAAACAATCTTGACAGAGTATCGAGGCAACACGCAGTTATTCCACCAACAACGCAAGCCTTGAAACAAGACTTGGAACCTCTTTCAGCAAGCAACTAATATGAATTTCTAGATGACACGTTAAAGTTTATATAGCTTTGGAGCAAGACTTGCTAATTAGTCAACACACTTATGTACTTACATCTCCCTGTAAGTGATTATTCAAGATTTATTGATCTCCTATTCTTCCATTTATGTCGTCCTTCAAGTCAAAATGTCATATTAAATTTACGATCACTTATTCTAAAGGAAAGCAGCATCATCCATGAGGACAAGATTGCCAGTACTTCCATCATGCGGGCCATTCTACACTAAACTTCTAACATTATTTGGGTAAGAGAATTGATTCTAGCTCAACTGCATCAAGTTTCTTCAAGCAAGTTTCACTGTTCATTTTTACTGAAATAACAAGCCAGGAGTTATAGAACTTATATGATCTTTAAGTAGAAAGAATGATAATAATAGTATACACATTTATTTGGTTTTAGATTTGCGAAGTTGCTCCAACTGTTGTGTACCGGTAAACACAAGAAATCCCCGATTTCAACAGTAAGAAAATGCAAACCCCACATAATCCAAACAACTATAACTTGATAGAAGATAATAACACCTCAAAATAGTAGCCGAAAGCCAGCTTGCAGACAAGCAGCATGATCCAAAACACGGTGTACCTAAGACACAAACAAAACAATGTACGATTAGTAAAGTCACTCATATAAAATGTAAAGCAGCGCATATCTTTTTGCTTAGGGTGATGGGTCTATGTCCAAAACCGCACTTAAGCACAAACTCAAGAACTAGCCGCGAAGGTTCGTCCTAGAAAATAAGAAAAAGAAGACAGTGCTGACATAGCAAACATTGTTTTCAAAATTAACACCAATCAGAGCATAAATACACAACATATTAATCAGAGCAATTATCTTCTTACTTCAGCAGTGAAAATATGTCCTCATGCATGCCTCTTCCCACATAAAGCTTCGGCTGCATAGTGTGACCATACAATTCAGGGGAAGGAAACGAGATAATGCAAAGAAGTGATTAGCGAAGTCTAATCCATCTACTTGCCTGAGCCCACCACATAAGAGCAGTAATAGCGAACATACTTGAACGCTCCATGGTCCTCCTTAAGTGAGGAACGAAGAAAAGTACAGCAGCTAAGACATTTGGAATCATATAAATTGCAATGGCATAATAGAAGAATGACTGGTTCCTCCAATCTCGACCCCTGGTGCTGAAAAATTTCAGGACTCCTGTTGGATACTGCACTAAACTAGAGTAACTAATTGGCAGAACCACAGCCCAAACAGCTGCCATTACAAATTTCAGAATGTATCGGAGAATCTGCATATGTCTCATGCTTTTCCAGGCATTTAGACTTAGAATTATATCCAGACTTGCTGCAGAAGAGGAAAGGAAGAAGGCAGTGTCAGAAATGATAATATGCTATGTGGCTCTTATAAAATTTGCCAATACATATGCAAGTAGTCATAACTCGTCCAGGATAACATATTACACAGTAACTATAGAGATACATTACAACAAGGTCTTTCCTAAGGATTGCCACTAAGATTCACAAATAAAACTTGAGATAGCTAGAAATGCCTTCTCCTTATCACAACAATTGGATTTGCTGCATTCTCCATAAAGAAGGCTGCAAGGCTAAGCAAATATTCTCCTTCCTAAGGCTCAACTGGTTTTGGAAAGTCCTAATGATATGTAGATTGCAGAATAATGAATTTTTCGGAATGTTGCACATGCAACTACACAAGCACTAGCTCTCTTTTATAAGATATTAATATTCGTTGACTCATAATTTCCAAATAGACTTGCCAGCGTAATACAATCTTTCAGAAAGAAGTTGACCACTATCTTCTTTTTTCATATTACTCTGATAATACCTTCTTGGGTAATGCTCAATGCCTTCGATGGCTTGATGCAACGGAGACTCCCTCAAATGTTACACAATTATGTGAGTATTCTCGCCCATCTTTTCTTATTTCTTATACTATCTATTACAACTTTCGGTCACAGACATATCAATCCCTCTTATATATTGGGCTTATTCTGTTTCTCTCTTGATTATTTTAATTCTTCCGTTTCTCATGCAGTTTTGTCGGAGATGATAGAGATTGGAGAGGCGTCAAACGGAAAATTACTCTACAAATGGTCAAAGGTACTCCCATTCTTTTCTGTATACTTTATATTCTGCAAAAATAAATTTGATATGAATTGGCTTCTAAAACTTATGTCAATGAAAATTTACATTCTAAATCATGACGAATATGATTCGAGGTAATGTGTGATGCCCACTGGAGATGCTGATGCATGTCTATAGTACACACAGACATTAATCATGACAATATGTTGTCCCCTTTTGAATGTATGAAGCGTGACATTATCCCTTTTCTCAATTTGAGACATATGAACTTGAATATGATATTTTCTTTTCTGGCAAAGGAAATGTTGGAATTTTTTTGCTTACTATTACAAAAGATACGATGTTAAAATGACTTCATCTCATTAAAATGCCGGTCACATTTGACTAGTGATTTCTGATTTAAGTTATTCTTACTTTTTGCATAATGAACCTATGCTCTACGGTAGGTCATGTGTGGCACCAACACAACATTATTGTAAGAGAAGAGAAGGATGCCTCATATTTTCTTTTTTCTAAGTATTTGTATTTAACTAACATGTTTCTGCTTCTTTTTCAATTTACTAAGTTGTGGCTTTTATAAATGAATGGACTTGATAACCTCATGTACGATGAGAAAAGATTATGAGTGTTTGTCTGAACTTTTCCTTCCCATGTTCGCCTTCCCCAGATATCAGCTTTTTGTATGCTCATTTACATCCTTAAATATATATCTTCTTTAATCTTGTTCATTTAATTATCACTCCATTTGTTTCTAATTTATTTTTTCCTTTTAGCAATTGCCCACTCCTGCATTGTTGAGAGAATCAAGATATTTATGTTTTGTCGATGTCCATACGTGATGTAGACGTATCTTTATTGGTATGTACCTTCTTAGGTCTTTGTATTTAAGAATTTGTTCTATTCCCACCTTTTTCTTCAATAATGAGATTGGCTCTAACTACGTCTTGGACAAATTATAAAGATATGGTAATGAGTTCTACACATTTCTATTTAACTAAGGTCAACTTTTATATTGGTTATTTTCTTGATATTTCAATTAAACATGACTTTTATCATGTTGTGGTTATCCCACAAAGCGCTGGCTAATGTCTAGTCTTATTTTATATGTAGCATAAATTAGCACATTGAGTCTACGGTAATAATGGGGAAAGATACATAAAGTACCATCACCATACCCCTCAGAAAGTTCAGGAAACCATGAGTTATGAAGATGGTCAAAACTTGTCTGAAAACATGCTCGTGGAAGAGAGCAGTGACAGACCCAGATGGAGTCCAGGCAACAATTACCATGGCCTGAACCAAGAAAATGGAGCCCATTTAATTTCTTGCAGAGAAAGTCTACCACATAATGCTGCTCAACATCAAGGCTACCTGGAATGCCAATATAAAGAATATCCACATCCGATCAAAACTTCTGTAGAGGTGCAAAAAGGTACGAACTTCCACAAAATTAGTTTTGGGTTGCGTCTTCCCGGTAGTACCCTGACTGACATGCTGCAATAATATAAGTATATACATCACCATGGTTTCTTCTTTTTATTGATCAGGATCAACATGGGTTCACAGACATGCCAATCAAAGAAAAAGATCAATTTGTAGGATTTCGTTGTGCTCCGTCCCCCAATTGTTCGATTTCCTCATATAATTTGATAAACCACAAAACTTCTAGATGTTTTATTTTAGGAAAAACATCGTGATTTTGATAATCTTGGTTAGCCATTATATCCATGTATGTTGTCAAAGAAGCTAGCTTACTATTCAAACTAGTAAGGATGCTCCTGATAGCTACAGTGCCCAAAAAGCTCACAGACGTATGGTGCACAGAGAAGTGCAAAATGGACTCAGACTTTATAATTTCGAAATTCACTACATCACTGGAGAGAAGAAGCTACTAAAATCTATTTAGAGTTTCATCACTACCTATTTGATAAAAAATAAAGGCATTCGAATCAAACAAGCGTGTTATATTCTGATGACGCTATGTTCCCCTTTCGAAATTGGGAGTTTAAAACACAAACAATGATTAAAGGAGTAAACAATGCCTATCGATGAATGCCCATAAACTAGAGTAGAGATGCAATCACTCTCCTGAACTATAATTTTAAAATTCACCCGGTCAATGGAGAGAAGGAGCTACTAAAATCTGTGTAGAGGTTTTTTTTAATGTCAATTTGATCAAATACACAGGGATTCCTCTCAGACAAGCATTTTAAATTCTAAAAATGCCGTGCTGCCCTTTTGGAAACGGAAAGAACACAGAGCCAGTGCGATGCTTATTGCTGAATGGTCATAATCTGGCCTAGAGATGTAATCACTTTCCTGAGCTAACCTTTTAAGAAATGGGAAAAGGGGGACAAAATCTGACGACAAAGGTATCAAGCGCGCTGCTAAACAAAGCTTGACTGCTTGGCCAATTATCATTGCCTTGTCTAACGGGTTAACCAAAAGGGAAAGTGGTTTCTGGTAACGTTTTCCTTAGTTAACTTTTAAGTCATTTATATACATTTCTAGACAATGAAGAGTCACAAAATTGAGTGGCATCTAATCTCCGATGGCCATAAGTTGGACAAAGAATTGACGCAAAGAGCTGCGCGTGCACACTCAGAGGGAGAGCAAGCACTACTGCATTTGCAGGCGGAGGATCGTCTGGTTGCACAAAGAAATCAGCTCTCTTATTCAATGGCCACCCTAGATCAAAACACTTGTCGGACCTGAGGAAATTGAAATGTGAATTAACTGACTTGCTTCTGCCAGAGTCATAAAGCTATTCATGCTCAAAAGATCTTACCAGAAGTACTCGTTTAGGTCATCATAATTTCTCCATCTTGAATGGCTTGCCTTGCCTCCTCTGTTTCTCTTAGCTTCCTTTAACCATGTTACTCAATTTTCAGATCTCGACATGGCAAACAAGAATTTGAGGCATCAACTGAGAAGGAACATACCTTGCGAAGGACCTTATAGAAAGGGGTTATTACATCCCTCAAAAATGACTCGTCATCAGGTGCTGCCGATTTACATGTATCTCCACTAACTGCATGAACATCTCCATCCAAGATGACAGAAACTTCATCCGCCATCTTGTTCCATTGGATAAAAACGAGGTTAATATCACATAACCAACAACGAAAAAAAACTTACTAGTAAATGCATCATACACAAGATAGATAGGCTTGACTTTCAATTGCAACACTTAGGAAAAGCTACTTGGTTTCTTTGCTGATCAAAATGTAAGATCTGCCGCGTTCTTCTCCAGTAGTAAGTAATACATCAATTCAAAGATGTGATCGACAAGAAGAAAATCGATGACATGTTATTAGAATGCGATTAAAATACAAACAAAAATTTCCAAGGTTGCAATTTTGCTCTTGACAGGTTCATTTCAATGGCTGATTAAGCAGATTTTGCTTCAGCAAGGAAGAGATTATCGAAGTTGGGCACGATGATGGATAAGCACCATATTGAACGACCCGATTATCCCAAAGAAAATTGTCTAGTAGTTAGATGGAACATAATCAGCTTTTACTCTAGCTGATTAAGCAGATTTCTTCCTTTAATAGCAAACTCTAAATATGTTTGAGATGACTTCTATTCATAAAAAGTAAACATAATATGTGCCTTTGGATGACTAGAAAGGACATAGATATTGAGATAACCATAGTACGCACCCTGTGAAAGATATAGCAGAGACATTCAGGCATAAATCGAACATTTGAAGCTTCACCCCATATTAGAAGATAGAGCGCGATGTAGAGAAGTTGCAACTGTTGTCTGTCACGATTTGGGGGAAACCTGGAGGAAAAATTGTGGTTTGCCAAAACATTGAGCAGACTTGCAAATCGGTTATCCCATGGCATATCAGATGGTGATTGTTCCTTCTCAATTTTCATATGAAAGATTTATGTGATAGTAGGGCAGAAAAGCTTACTCAAGATTGTGCTTCTGATGAAGATAATTACACCAGGATCGATAGTTCCTGAGAATTTTTTCCATCAGCTGATCAACAGTGTGATCATTCAACTGCAGGAGGCACATGTCCAAGATTGAATCACACCTCATTTTTAAGTGAACTCTGCTCTTTCTATATAAACCTATGCAGATAAATGATGTACATACCTCAGTGAAATCGTTATCTTGTCTATCCCTCATCTCCGGGTTGGCAAGTAAAAGAATTAAATGCTCCCTCTGATTT
Source organism: Eucalyptus marginata (assembly GCA_014182565.1). Classification (NCBI taxonomy): domain Eukaryota; kingdom Viridiplantae; phylum Streptophyta; class Magnoliopsida; order Myrtales; family Myrtaceae; genus Eucalyptus; species Eucalyptus marginata. The sequence continues at coordinate 30,062,013 of CM024585.1, forward strand.
GCCACATTTCCTTTCTTCAGCAACAAGATGAGGATCCATATTTAGTCAGATGATGTATAATTTCCTTCATTAGAGATTCCAGAAAGCAAAGGTGACCTATGAAACTAATTAGAAAGGTCAAAAAGTGATAAAACTCTATTCACCTTTGAGAACCCACGGAAGGCAAAGTCCACTACATAGTGTTGACTAGGCTATATAGGTAAAAATGCACCTTTCCACATGAGACATGTTATTACTTCGTGTATCCAAAACACAAATGCTAGTAAAGCAATAAGATCCTTGACATAGTAGTTAGCCAAAATCAAATTTAAAGCCCAACGTTGCCAGTGTCATTTGCAATATCAATGTCAATAACCTAGGCCAAACTAGGATGTCGAGGTTCATATGTTTCAAGGGATACAATCAGCAAGACAATTTTGTCAGAAGCATACTATAATGTGTAACAAAATGTTAGATTGGTAATTCTCACATATAAGTTTGTGAAACCACTTATCATGATTCAACTGCAAAGGAATGGGCTAGATAATTCAGGCGATTCAAGTTCTTAGAAATTTTTTCAAAACCAAACAGGTGCGAAACCAAGAGGTTGGCAATTCGCCAGATAGACAGTGAGATCATCTGAACCGTTCAGTTTAGTTAAACTGAGTCAAATATGTGATATAGTGAAGTAATCACACAACTAATTTAGGTCAGAGTGCGAGCACTTTTAGCTCTTAGAGATCGAGGATTCAGTCTCCGCAACACCTGTGGGCATTCTTTCTCTGAAGGGGTTCAGCTTTTTTGGTCTAAAATTATCCACACAAATAAGTTGCATGTGCAGCTGGATAAGATCTGGGCTCAAATCAATGGCAGGGCGCGGTTCAAACCCCAGCTCAGCCACATGTCCTTTACTTTCCAAAAGTACTCGAGCCTCACTCATCGTCAAGTGACCAGTTCAAACTGACCGGTCCGGTCCGGTTTCCCAAAACTTGGTAGTAGGCCAAACTTGCCGCATGGAAAGGTTGTTAGACATCATTTAATTATGACACTGCGTTCTACTATTTCCAGCATTACTTGAGCACCAACAAAAATTTTCTTTATCATTGTGAATGGTGCATAAGCCACCTTTTCACTGAAAAATTAGAGTTGGTTTTCACTGGTGTTCTAAATCAAGAAGCTCTCAAAAAGCATGGGAGATTAAGAGACCCATTTCATTCTTTGAAAGACCATTATCCCAAGCAGAAGATATGGGGATGATAAAGCTTTATAAAGCCTTACAAAGGACAGAATATTGATGTGGAATTTAATAATGGAGCTCTCAAGAGTAAGAATATCATAATCACTTTCCATGGACACATGAGGAATGCAGAAGCTCCATCAAAGGCCCGTTCTTTTCTTCTTCTTCTTTTTTTTCATTTTTTTCAATTCTGAACTGTGATTCTAGAAAACAATAAGGAAAAATGACAACCTGAAGCTTAGGAAAATTGTAACGGTCAATTGGTTTTCTCTGCAAAAACAATTGGTACATCTGCTTATTCATTGGTTGCTGAAAATCATTACATTGTTGGATCTTTTGGCAGGGATATCTTGGGTCATGCCCTACCGTAATAAATGCAATCGGAAGCTGGAAGGCATATCAGTCGGTTTTGACAGAGACCATGGAACTCTGTGCCATCGTGCATAACATGGAAGATCTAGTTGGAGAAAACACAAAGGTTTTCCAAAGCTGATTGCTATTGCTGACAAGTCAGCTGTGGAGTGATATTCTGCTTGAATTTGCTGATCTCTTATATATTCATATGTCTAAATTGTATAGCTTCTTTTTTATTTTCTGATACTGTCCTATGTATACATCCAGTCTATTAGGATACTCCTTGTTTATGTCTGAGTCAACTTAAACAATCTACAACTGCAAATCCATGGTAATATCGCTCGACATGATTTTCTCACATCTCGATAGCTTAGTAAATGTGAAAATGCAGTCTCCGGCCATCAGATCTAACAACCAGAGTCACTTTTTTTAGTTTAGCTGTCACAGCATGAATAGACAAAATGCATCACTGCTAGTGACATGATGTATAAATGAACTGCATTAATGTTTCATCATTCAGCAATGCAGCCACAACAGACCAAGAAACCTTGTGAACTAGGAAAGATACCTTCTCGAGCCTGTGTAAGAGATAAGTCTTAAACTGGCGAACACCCTGTCCAGCTGTTGTTGGATCAATCATATGAGCCTTCTCAAATGCATGAAAGCGACTTAATAGGAGAGATAAAGCAAGGAAAAGGAGAAGTTTTGCTGCAGATTAGGAAGAGAATTATGTTTGAAGTCCAACTGATGCAATTTCAACCTTGCCATGCAACATCATAATATTTGTAAAGAAGGCACTAAGAATAAGGTAGACCACTGAGAAAGATTAATGAGCATGCAGGAAAAGCATTTAATATCCACTCCACTTTTGCACTGATAAGACCCAGCTTCTAACAACGGACGGAAGTGAACAGCATAGACAGAATTTTCATAAAAGAAAGATGACACAATTGCTGTTCTCTTATTAACAAACCATTAGGGCTTCTACAGTGACTCAAACCAAGTCATGTTACAACTTCACAATTATTTCCCCATCACTTACAATGTCTATATCCACCATATGCTTTAGACACTCATCTTGGCTACTTTGGTGTTTGAGTAGTAAACATCTGTGGCTCTAACATAGAATTCCCTGTTTTGATGGTAAAGAGAATTCGAAGAGTAGCCCACGCGCAGAGAGCTATTGTCGTTAATTAAGTTTAAGCAAACTATAATGTCACTTGACCTATAGTTGTAACGAGGAATCCTTTTTATGAGCTCTTAAGAAGACATATCTTGAGCATAGACTTTAAAATGATTTTCTTCCAAACTTATCAAACTTATATTAGATAGATTCAGTTAGATAACCAGACATTAGATAAGAAACTAGACACCGGATGTTAGATTAAATTATGAGAGGGTTCTATTTTAAGAATACTCAGCCTATTTTCTCTGTTGAACTCCATTATTTCAATACGTTAGATAGCATATAAATGGGAAGAAACATATAGGTAATGATCATTGAGTATATTAAGAAATATAACCGTGGAATTACGTCCTCCTTCCACTTCTTCACTTTGCATATCTATTCAATCCCTTTCATCTAGAAGTAAACCCTTCAGTTAACAGCTGTTACATGGTTCGGGTTAAATTTCAAGTTATTTGCTGGAAAGGTCGACAATTGAAGTCGCTTGATAAATGACAAGGGAAGAAGAAAATCAAGCACGCGCGAGGTGTGAACAACGATAGAGACATAATCAAAATTCGGCCACCTCGACTTGGACAGTGACTTGTCCTGCAAGAATGTTCATTGCCTAAGACGGTCGTGAAAAAAGATTGAACTTTTACCGTAGAAAAACGACTACATGGCATGGCATTCATGTCATTGTCTCCACCGAGTCGCCTACGAAAATTTTGCCATAGAACGAACCGAACAACGGGAAACAGGGGAAATAAAGCGAACCAAACAGAAATGAGACGCGAGAGAGGGAGGAGGAGAAGCTCACACAAATACGCGACCCTCGGATTCTCCTTCTTGACCTCGTTGGCCACACGGAGGATCGGCGCGATGGCAGCGAGGGAAGAGGGCACCAGCTCACTGTCCACGGCAGAGGTGTCTTCGTTCGGCAAGTCGACCATCGTCGTCTTCGCCCTCGTCACCTTCTTCGACAGCAACTGCAGCAGGCTGAAGCCCGGCTCTGGCTTACTCCCCCTGAGGTGGCGGCGGTTCGGTTCTCCACAGGAGCCGGCCGGCGTCCAGCGACTGGCCGCCTTCGTCGCCCCCGGCTTACGTGGGTCTCGAAGAGTGATGTGGACTGCACCCATCGCCATTTCTTTCGCCGCTTATATACGCACAGGAAGAGACAGAGAGGGAGAGAGATACTTTGGGAGGTGAGTGGGGAAAAGGAGTTGCTCTGGGAGGAAGGACAGAATGAGAGAAATGTGTTGCGCGGGGAGGACTGTTCGGGTTTCGTTTGAGTGCTTTGTGCTTATGCCGAGTCGAGTGAGGAAATGCGTCTCTTTTTGCTTTGTCGCGCGCGAAAGTGCAACTGCGAACGAGGAAGGAAACGCTCCCCGATTTCAGTTTTCGGTTTATTTCGGTTGTGTTCTCTCTTCTTGTCCCTGGGCTCCCTCGTGTGTCTGGTTTGGGCCTGGGCATTGGATTTAGAGCCTCCAGGCCCATTTTTCCTCGGCAGCAAGAGGGGGATATGAAAATGACCTCCGCAGGACTCATTCGATTGATGAGTAGATAGTTGGAAAAACGACACAAATGGCTCTTGATAAGTCAAACCAGCCTGATCACTCTACCTTAGCATGTTGCGCTGTTATCGAATTTGATTGCTCGAGTAGCTTGAAGATGAAACGTAATTTGAAACCTCACATGTCTTCTAAAGAAGCCAACAGTTGTGTGAATCATTTGGTATTGGAAATGCCATTATTGAGCATAGACTGCATTTTCCAATGCTGTAGGCTTGTTTGTACAATTCTCGATTAATGCTGCGATCACCATAATCTCACTAATCACATTGTCTACTCGGATTCTGAGTTGTTTGCTTTTGCCTCCGTTTCTAGTCCAAGTTTACATGTTGAGCACTACAATTACATATCAACAATCGAAGGTGAACCTACAAGTTCTTTGTGGCAACCTTGCTGTTCTTTCTCCGATCTCCAAACAACATGCTAAGCCAAATATCCGAGGACAGACCATCCCCATTCGTCTGTTGCGCAGTGCCTCGACCATCGAGGCAATGTAATCCCCAAAGGGGGAATACTAATCGATTCCTCTTCAATTGGAACACGAGCAATTACCAAGCTGATGGCATGTTCTTCCATGCAAGAGGCCTTCCATCTCCAACTGTGTTTGAGTAGCTATAGCGCCCTCACCAATCTAGCAGGCCTTGCTGCGCTTGTGAAGCTAGCATGCATCCCTCACGTCCCATATCATACAATTCACAAAAAGTTTTAAGAGAATTCGTTTAAAAAAAGTTGCTCTATAGAAACAGGTTGTCTCTTTTGACCAGTCCAAACCCCACACTCCAGATTGATGGCACGCCAATTTAGCCCAACATCTTCTGGAATATGTTTCCCCTTGAGTTTGAATTTGAATGCCAGGTTGGGGGAGGACTTGACTCACAAGAAAACTTAATTCTTAAAGGAAAAAGGGGGCATAATCACATTCTGAGCAAAAGGGAGATTCTTTGGTCCAGCTGTTAGTATATACGTGTTTCCGTTGTACTCATTAAAGAAGGGGCATCGTTTTTCGGTTCTTAGTGCTTGCGTGGTAATGTTTCGTTTCTTCCAATTTATGTTCTTTTGTTAGAAATAAAAAAAAGAATAAAAATCTGTTTAGTATCAAACTTATTTTTTTTATTCCCCAAATATAAAAGTAGCCGGAAATAGATTTGGAAAGAAATAAGAAACAAAAAAAAAAAGTAACTTCTTGTTCCCAGAACAATTTCGAGAAATAAGCTAATTTTTTTCTTTTACTTTTTTTCTTTTGTTCTTCTTGCTTGTTGCAGCCCTAGGTGGCGGCACGCCAACCGCCGACCACCTCCCGGCCGGCCGCAACCAACGTCGGCCGACCACCGGCCGCCGCCCGACCGGGCAACCATCATCGCCGGACTGCCGCCCACAACCCACCACCCACCCCCGACGGCCGACGACCACCACCGACCGCCGCCGATTGCCGCCATCGCCACCACCGCCGCACGACCGCCGGCCGCTGATCGTCATCGCCAACCACTGCCGCCACGCCCACCACCGGCCGTCCCTCTCGCAGCCGATGGGCTGTGGGTGGTGGTTGGCGTGACGATCGGCGGCTGGAGGTCGTCTTGGGGCGCGGCGGCAACAAGCGGCGGTTGGCGATCCGTGAACAAGAATAAAAAATGAATAAATACAAAAAATAAAAAATTGTACCAAATGCATTTCTATTTTTTTTTCTATTATCTATTTCAAGAATAGAAATTTTGTCTAATTACCAAATATCTTATTTTACTTAGAAATTGTTTCTCGAATAGAAATAGAAAAAAATATTTAAAAAAAAAAAACTATTCTCCAAGTAAAAGCGTTACCATGCACACCCTTGAACTTGGAGAACCGTCCTGAATATGTTTGGTCTTGACGCTCCGCATCAAAGCCAGAATCATGGCAGAACCCAATTCTTGGTCACCTGGCATTTCCTTCTCGGAATTTGTCAAGGCAGTGCAAAAGCAAATACCATGCCCACGTGGAACTTCCTTCCGGTTCCTGTGGCATGCGGTCAACTAATCTCCTACGTCCCGTCAGCAATGCTCACCATGAAATGGGTACCCTATTCAACATAGAGCACTTAAGAGGAAGAAAAAGAAGATCGACTGGTGACTTAGGGTGCATGACAAACCAAAATTTCTATTCCGAAATAATTTTTCTATTCTAGACTTAATTTTGGAATAGAAATACGTTTGATAAAATTATTTCATTTTTCTATTTCAAATAGATTTTGTTTTGAAATAGATTTGGAATATAAACCAAATAATTTTTTTTTTACTTTTCTATTTTGGAACAAAAATGAAAAATAAAAATTCTTCTCATCGTTTGTTCTTACTATGAATCGGTCGTCCATCCGTCGCCATCGATCACCGTCCGCCGATCGCCGCCCACCGCCGATCGCCGGCCGCTGCCGCCACTGGTCACCGACGGTGATTGCCGCCGACCACCATCGGTCACCACCGTCCGAAAGGGAAAAATTTTGTGTCGTTATCAAACGGGTAATTTTGCTTAGAAACTCATATAAAAATAGAAATAAAAAATCTTTTTCTCTTTCAAGGATCAATTTCTAACCAAAATAATTATAATTCGCGCCTTACCTTCCACATATCACCTGAAGCACTCTCGGACCGTACTTTACTCAATTTTAAGAACAAAGTGATGCCGAAATATAAATAGAGCATTGACACAAAAGGGTCCAGATCCCACAATACTGAAACAGTTAATCTTGGACTTAAGCAGGCTATACCCAAAATATGCAAACAAAATGGGTGCACTCAACACATGTGGAATGCTCCAAAAATATGCAAGATACAACTCAAACCACTATCTCATAGGGGCGGAGACGAGGTTTAGTTTTATGAGTATTTTAAGAACTATTCTTATCTAACTAATCAGCGCTTGATAGATTATCTAACTCCGAGTAAATTAATGGCAAATAAGGGCAAGCATATGCTGGTGGAATTAGTCAAAGTAACCCAAAAAACAGAGTAGAGGTTAAAATTTTTTTTTTTTTTTTGGTGAAGGATAATAGTATATTGAGCTTTAAACCAATAAATACACAAGATTCGGCGCAACAAAACTTGCACTCAACAAGACAACAAGTCAGAGTGAGTGGAATGCGTTTGGTACGATTTTCGCAATAGCAGATTGATCATAAGGTGTTTCTCGAAATTACAACAGATGTGTTTGACATGCGGAGAGGTTAGATTAGTGTCATATCCCACATTATTTTATTCTTTTTGTCCTCAATTTCTATCGAGCAATATTTACGAGATGAATAGGTAGTGCAATGTTTACCTGTAGTAGAAGCGGTAATGTCCTGTATCTTCTTCTAATAGCAAACGTCTGCTGTAAATTTTGTAGCTGAGAGCATTAAAACAACGTAAATGAGAGAAATTTACTGGTAGATGATTAAGCATGGTTTCTTGTTATTCTAACTACTTGGTGACCAATCGTTACCCCAATCCTGAAGCACGAGATTAAGAGCAACATTCTAATATTGACCCGACACCAAGGCTTCTTTAATTGCCTATAGCAGCCTATTACTTAGCATCAACCATGAGCAAATGCCCTATTTTAGTTTATACAAAATGATCCAGTAATGGTTCATATCAGAGGAGAAGCGGAAGATAGATACTGTGAAAAGTGCATGAAAGTCATACATGTGCGACTAGGCCATCGTACTTGATACAGTCAAATTGCTTTTGTCCAGTAGCTTTTAGATAGTTTCGCGAGTACCATTTGTCCATAGTCCCATTCTCTAAATAAGACTGAAGTGAGGAAGTAGTGTTAGGGTAATAGGAGACAGGTTGCTTTACACGTTTTAAAAGGTTTCACAAATCAGTCTCATCAATTAGCAAGAACATGGAGGCATGATTTTAATTTTTCACCATTGTCTTCTCTTACTGTACCTTCTAAAATTAGAAGTGATCAAAACACAAAGACCATATAAAAGCTATTATCATGATCTCTCTCTCTCATGCACACTATATAATTACATGAGATACGGGTTTGTATTCTTTGGTGAGTCTAAGAGATTACACAAGTGTGGTGATTATAACTCAAACCTTAAACGAGAAAGACGAGCATGCCTATTCCATGAAATAACTTTCGCAATAGCAGATTGATCACAAGCAAGCTTAGGCTGCTGTTAGACTCAGCCAACCTAAAAGATCAGACCGAAGTGCTTTCTCAAGATGACATTCAATTTCATGCCGAAACATAAGGTTCCATTTAAGTACATCGGATTCTTTGAACAATTAGATCATCCACGGTGCTTTAAATATGAGGGGGCTATTCCAACAAGACATGCACTTTACACGCATACATCAAGCTTAAGCACACCGGATTCTTTGAACAATTTGATCATCCACAATGCTTTAAATATGAGGAGGCTATTCCAACAAGACATGCACTTTACACACATACATCAAGCTTACTAGAAACTTTTCCGCACATTTCACATATGTTGATAATCTAAAATTAATTGATGTTCTTCAGTTACTCTTCTAAACAAAACAGAAGACATGCTATCTTCTAGCTCAGGAGGGAAATGAGTCCCACAGAAAGGAACTGAGAAGGTAAATTCTCATAAATGATCATCTACGAGGAGTGCAGAGAAACTTATGTCTTTCCACATACTAACAAGAGAAACACAATCTGACCCGTGCTAGGCTGCTAGCAGAAGAATTATGTCCTTCCAAAGGAGAGTGAAGGAGGGAAGTCAAGTGACAAGCAAACATGAGAGTTAGTGTAGTCAGTTCCTTGTTGCTGTAGTCACACTTATATTGCAAGTACCCATAATCCTTTAGATTTACCATATCTATGGGAATGGATACTTTCTCGAAAAGTGTAGATAAATCCAATTTCGTTCTTAAAGTCTCGAGAGTGAAACTATTGCCAAGGGAATTAAAGATTTTGGCCACTAATCACTGAGATTTGCAAGAACTATCTCAAATTCAATCACCTGTCAAAAAGTTAAAAACAGATGTAATTCGATCACTCCAAATCCCATGCATCTGCACTGTGATAATCCGTCACGCACTTCACTTTCCGGGCACAAAGGTGGTGGCGCAAGCCCAGGCATTGTTGTTGGCAGGGTCACCAAGGTGATCAGCCAGGTTCTCCAATGGGCCTTTCCCTATCACAATGGCCAGGATGAAGAACCCAGACATGGAGAACATGGCCAACCTCCCATTTGTTTATCTCCTTCACCTTCAGCCCTGCGAAAGCCTCCATCCGTGAGGCCCAACGGATCGAAGTTGCAGGTAGATCGGTCGGTCAGCTCTTCAATTGGGCCCCCTGCGAACCTGTATCCTTCCACTGCACCCATTAGGATTACCTATGTGGCCCAGATGGCCAAGATGTTGTGCATCGATCAGGCTCGTGTTCCCCAAATAGTCCAGCCCGCCCTCACTGAATATCTGTACACCAGCCTTAAACCAAACCGCCTCGCCAAACTTGACCCCATGGCAGGACAAGCGCTCGGGGAAGATGCACCCAAGGACGCTGAGCATGGCGCACCTCGCATGGATGACCTCGAGCTCGCGGTTCTTGCCAGAGGTCTCCGGATCAGCTCGAGCACACCTTTGAGCTGTGCGAACTGCGAACATGCGAATCTTAGGAGGAGATGTCGTCTTATGAGGATTGAGAAATGTAAATCCCATTCCAGCAAATCAATCTTCTTTTCTTGCTGCTCAACAGATGAAAATACCAACAGAAGCAACAGATGGATGAAAAGAATATAATACTGAATGGAGTACCTCAACACTTGAGAGTCAGAATTAGAGAGAAATGAGCAACATATCTTTCGAGAATTATGTCCAACTGCAGTAATTAAGAAGTCAATCACTTACATTACAGTTTTTGAGTATCCCTCAGATTGAACTTAATCATTGATCCATCCCTTTGGCAGTGAACATCAAAAAATATTGAGCATCAGTGATTTCTCTTCCTTGCCTATCTTATGAGCACGGTGGCTCATAAAAACACCACACTTGAGTGCCTCCCTTCCTTCTTCAAGGGCTCTTTCTCTTATAGCCGTTGGCAAACTAGCACCCCGGAGAGTGGCATCGCTGGTCTCTTTCTCACCTTCAGTTTCTTTTCAGCATTGGATCCATCATCTGCCACATTGTCGCCACTTCGGTCTGCATTCTCTACCAGTTTCAGCTGCATCTATGTACTCAAAATCTCCTGGACTGCCGCTTCCCCACCACTTATTTGAGGTGATGGACAAGCCATTCGATGGAAATCCATACTTGAATTCATCCAAGACTGTCAGACTTTTCATCAAGCTTCCACTAATTACACTTTGGATCTGCCCGCTTTGACCTTGCTTACTTTCCGGCTGCGGTGAGTTACGAGGCAGTATCATCCCCTGCACTTTCAATGTGTTGCTGCTACTTTGGTGGTCAGACTTGCTGCATCAACGATAAATTAATATGAATACATCTTTATATAAATATCCACAAAAATTGCAGCTCCAGAATTTTCGTTGTGATTCAGAACGATAATCAATCTAAGTTGGGTATATTGTACACGGGCAATCTGGGCCTGCTTCAGAATAAAATATGGATCAAGTTGCCAAACCATTACCTACCTTTGTTTACTTATCTTCGACATTAAAGCAAGGTCTCAGATTCTATATCTAGCAGCTAGATTCCCAATATGTTTGACATCCCCTGACAAAGAATCTGCAACACAAGCCAGAATTGAATCATCAGCATAAGCAGAGAGGCAAAACCTGCCTGGTATGGCCATGATCACCATACACAGAGAGAGAGATGGCAGGACGGGATACCACAATACAACAGACTGAAAGGGTCAGTAAGCCAAGTTACAGTGCGCAACAGTACAGTCAGTAAGGCAAGTAACACTGTGCAACAGAACCATTCAGTTGTATGAACACGTCAAAAGTCCTCTGCTCTACTTCCATCTATAAAAGACATAACATAAAACCAGTTGAGCTGAACACTTTAAAAGGAGTGTTTGATGTTGACAATTAGAGAAAAATACCAACTTATTTATCAAGTTGAAAAGCCTTTCCAACTCTAGATGGGACTAGAACTTTTCATAGGACCAGGGATATCAAAATACCATTTCCTCGTCTCTTCAGCCTCAGCTATAAGAAATTAATTGCATTCTTAGGATAAGTGCGAAATATTCCTGGATGTGTTTATTTGATGCATCCAGCTCCAGCACGTACTCAAATTCATTGTTTTAGAATTTACTAACAACAAATTTTTGGCTTTTTATGCTCAAGTCATTGCAACATCTTTACATTTTCGCATACACATTGTTAGAATATTTAAATATTAGTTTTCATCTAATATTATAAACTTTTGGGTTAGACTTTCTATATGGTATCAAAGCAAGTTCAAATCTTTCCAAACCCTCTATTTGCCTCCCCAATTAGGCCTAAGTCCATACTACGTATGAGGGAGGAGTGTTAAAATATTTAGATATTAAACTGTACAATTATCTAACTGCTAAAGCTTTTGGATTGGATTGGACCAAAAAAAAAAAGAAATCCATCAAAAAATACTTCACATGCATTTCCTTTCAGTCAAAAATTACAATTGAGATGGAATCAAAAGTTTTCTCCTAATACAGTGAGAAACTGAATAATACCATTTGCGACTAAACCATATTCCAATCATCATCATCATCATCATCACCACTTCCATAGTTTTGAAGTAGTGACCGCAGGCCAATGCTCACACTTGAAGCAACTTTCTTTACCACAACAATTGGCACAGAGGAAGTAGCTGTCGTAAATGAATCTGTTGGCTTGTCTGAAAATTTCTCAGAAAATTTCCTCTTTTTGAGAGTATTGCTCATTGATTCATCATTACTAGTTGAAGGTCGAGTCAAATCTTCCTCCCACTTAAAATCTTCATCTTCGATCCTACGAACAAAATCTTTGGATGTATGGAGTACAATTGATTTGAGAAGCACTTCATCCTCTTCCTCCAGCTTATTTTCCTTTGCTGCAGATGTACCTTGTAGAACCTCCAATATTGCATCTACGTCCACAGTTGCATGTCTAGACTTCATTGATTTCAATTCATCGAGTCTAGCGAGAATATCTATCTCTCTCTTGCTATCATGTGTCTTATTCTCCAAGCACTTCATCGCATCCCCCATCTCTTTGGCCTCCCTCCTCCCTTTCTCATTCTCAATTACCTCATCCTGCGTACGCCGGGGCTCGAAATTTCTCATCACTCCTAACTCCACAATGTAAACCAAATTCTGCGGATCGGTTTTGATCGTGAGCTCAGCAGAGCAGTTGGTGCATTTGAAGTAAAATCTGAATATCTGAATCCCCAAATACATCTCGCTTATGACGACCTCCTTCCTGGAATTGAACTCGGTCCCCTCGTAGATTTATTTCCCGCAGGTGTTGCATCCGATGCTCATCGAAAGCATCATCCGAACCTTAATCTGCCCACTTTTGGGCCTCCCAAACCCAGGCAACTCCACGGGGTCGAACGAACGCTGACGCCACAAAATCTCTGCTCCTCTCTCTGATCGACTAATTTTTAAACAGAACGGTCGAATTGATTCCACTACCAGAATGGTGTCGAACCCGCAAGTTAACCTCGATTAAGGTTCTATGCTCGGATCAAACCTTAAACCCCACGAAACCATCCGAAACAAGCTGAAGAGAAGGAGAAAAGGGAGGAAACGAAAACTAACAGAGTCTGCTAAGGCGCGTAGGAGATGACGAGCGTCCGTGGAAACAAGGGGAAAAATCAGTCGAAGCTTCACTCGCCTCGCGATGCCGCCTCTTGCGCAGTACATTCAATCTCGCCGGAGATCGAACGGCGGCGCAAGGATGTTCCAAGCGTGGCCGGAGGTCGGCGGTGGCGTGGCGTCTCAGGTGATCGGATTCGGGGAGGGATGACGGAGTTGGACACCTTAATTTTTACAAAATTGCAATGACAAGTCCTGAAATTCATCCCTTTTTAAACTCATGATGTGAAATGAATTATCCATAAATAATTTAAATAACAATGTGAAATGACCTTTTGAGCTGTTTAAAGATTCATTATATAACTTATTACATGAATATTGTTCTTGAGCTTTTAACTTATTTATAAATAAATCTAATTAACATATCAATGAGTTAATTTGAGGATGTATTACAATCTATGAATTAATATATATGACAATTCACATAACTCGAGAAACTTGTTAGTAGTGTTCAGAATTTATTGACAATTATTCGAGGAAACAAGATTATGAGTTCTTAAATAACGTAAAGATTCGCAGAAGGTCTGATGCACCTAGCGGCAATACATAAGACAAATTTGAACAAAATAATAAAAGCAAAATGTATAATACATACCTTCTTGATATTACAAAGTTCAAAAAATCAAATTCAGCAGAACAAAAAAATCTTATACAGCATTTGACAGGGAAAGAGAAGAGGTGTCAAGTTGACAGTATAGACAATGAACGACCTTCTTGTGCAAGTTCATGCAGCACAAAGGAGCGAGGGACGTGAACTATCTGAGATCCTATCCTAATGAGGGGGCGTTATGCTGTCTTCTCTTTCCTTCCGGCCAGAATCATCGAAATCTGAAGGCCTCTGCTGAATGCTTGGTTGAAGAGGAGGCGGGTTTGGAACTCCGAAACGAAGGGGAACCACGACAGAACCGCGATCGGCATGAACAGCAACAACCCCATTGTGTATTCGTACGCCCTCGCCAGCTCCTTCAACGAATCCCAGAGTCCTACCTTTTTAAGCAACGACCTGCATGCTTGCCCCATCTGTCGAGAGCAAGAGAAGATCGATCTCATTAGTTTTGCGGTCCTATAGAAAGCGCTTGGAAATTTACGGAGGAGGACTAATCACGATATGAACGTGAGGAGTGGTTTGTGCAAAATTAGGTAGTTGTGACTTGGGCAAGTCGAGAACAACCCACTTGATACATGAAGCTTCTTTTAAGATTGCACTAGTCCAGACTTACCAGAATGAGAGCCCAGCCGGAAGGTAAAAACGCAAGGATGGCAGCAAATATATCAGCTACAACGAGTCCACACACGACGAATAAGACGGTCATAACCGACACGAATCCGAGGAAAAGAAGTGCTTTCAGGATCCTAAACGTGAGCTGGAAGTCCGTACTGAATCTTCGTCTTCCCATGGATACCATCTGAAAACATTAAGGCAATAATAATTTGCAAAGGAGAACACGTTTGTTGCAGTTTGATTTAAATAAGGTAACAGAAAAGCAGCAGAAAGTAAAAATGATCAACTGGACTTTACTCATGATAATGCGTGTGGTTAACATGCAGATCTAGGAACAAAACCTCCATATATCATACTGCGTACCTTTAAAACTAGCAGAGTGGTTAGCAACACCACCCAAGAAATTCCATAAATCTACAAAAGTAAAGAAGTGCCTTAGAGAATGATCCTGTGAGAACAAATCAGCAACAGAAGGAGGAAAGAGAAAATTGCAGTGAAATTTATAGATTACCAGTATACTCTTGCTGTGGCGAACTATTTGAAGATGGTACACAATCCCATACTGGTAAATAAAGAAGCGAAATGCAAGTATTATCTCAAGGATTGTTCCCCTCGGGTTTGTATGCTTCAGATGTTCCTGTTCTTCCTCCCACCATGATTCCCAACTTTTATCAGGTTGTATCCCAATTCCACCACGATTACCCATCCACCTCTTCCAGTCTGCCCAATCATCTACAGTCTTTTGCCAGTCAAAACCAGATGGATTGAATATGAACGGTGCAAACAACCATGAACCAACCAAGAACCACATGGAGAAAGTGATGAACAAGTAGAGATTTGAACTGCGGTACGACTCCCCATAAACTCCATAGACAATCAACAGTATACACAGCTCCAGCCCTTTCACAAAGTGACTTCGTGAATAAAGCCTGTAATTATCACTGAATTTTGCATGAAAAACAACAAACCCACGACCCGTTGCTCGATATTTGGATCCCCCATGTAAGAGTGTTCTTCCATAAAAATGAGCCTTTGTTCCAAGTTGAAATGTGAAAAACACAGAAGCTAGCTGCAGTTGCATAATGACAAAATCACCGAGGGCAGTCCGAAACCCTTTTTCCAGGCCAGTTTCCATGACCATGGGCAGCACCAGTAATAATCCTAACTGAAAGACAGACTGGCTAGCCAAGGCCTCTTCGAGAGCCTTTGTGTGACGTATGCTAGGATTTTGAAGGATCTCGCTTTCCAACCCACTCATAACCATGTACAACCGTCCATACAGGAAAACATACACCGTAAGCACGGTAACCTGAATGAAACAAGTCCAAAACGGTAAAAAAGAAAGCTACCATGAGTAATCAATGCAAAATTCAGAAGAAAAAGAACGAGATAAAAGTCTTGTTGCCTACCAACCAACATAATTCCCCCCCTTCCTATCTCCATCCATGGAATAAATTACAGCCCAGAAAATGAAGTACTATTCCAAATCTTGGAACTGTTTTAGCCAAACTGATATTTTTGTAACATTTCATTAACGAAGTAGAAATGACATATTCATGGATCACCCACTAGAACGAGACATCCAAGGAGGAATTGTGACCCCTTTGTTAAGGGACCACCCATTAATTGTACTGACTCTCAGAAAGACAGACTGGACCTAGAATTACCCCCAAGATTCACAAGATTTAACTGCTTTGATTACCAAGCATTTTACCATGTGACAGGAAACTGCAATTACAAATTATGAACCAAAAGTTCCGTCATTCTTCTAATACCAAATTAGAAAGAACTAGGAGAGTTGCTGCAAGACGAGTAGAGAGGAGTGGTTGATTTACCATACTACTGAAGTAGAAACCGACAGTTGTAAAATAGAATGACAGCATTCTGTAGAAGTCAAATCGCCGCCCGAGCCGATAAACATCCCGACTAAGCGTCTGCTCACCATTTCCATTTGCAACCTTTGCCTCAAAAGGGATATCTGGTTCATCCCTACATCTCGCCCTTTTCCCACTTGGATATACTCATGATGTGTAATAAATCCCCCACGGAGAGTTGAATTAAACCCTGCAGCGAGAAATGGTCAGATTCTGTCCCTGTGAAATATCATATAAATATGCTAGGATTACCAGAAAAAATATCCTCGCTCAAGTTGATTGTTTTTGAAGCTTTGCTTATGCCCCCCCGTGTTATGTGGAATAACCTGTCAAATATATCAGGATGGCCATAATGGAAACGGACCCTGCAACAAGAGAATGAGAAACACAATTGCCTTTAGATCATTATTGGAACAAGCTGATCTGAACTCTCAGTTATTGAATCAGAGTCTCGCTGCGAATGCAGAGATAAATTATTGCTTGAAATGTGATAGTTAGTGGTTACCACAAACATCAGATCGGTACTTAGTATAAAACTCAGACTCTATACATACCTTTTTATTTCCTTCCTTCTTTCTTTTGTTTAAGATATTAACAAGGAACCTATGCTCTTCCTTCCTCGTTTCTTTTGTTTGAGTTACTAACAAGGAGTCGGGAACATTAGTCCATTAACTGCACGCTTTCCAGGATACTTTCGTAGCCAATTTTTGCATTGATTAGCCTCCTGATATATCTTATCATGCCCTATAAATACAGGTTCCAATAGCTCCTACACTAAAGTTCTTAAGGGTACAAAGAATGTTGTACGACAGAATCAATCCCACCTAAATGCTACAAAAGCATAGACAGAGAAATTATAGAATCTACTAGAAATAAAGAAACGCAAAGATTTTAAGTGACATTTTACTAAAATAATGGTGAAGTGTTTGTTAGATTAATGGTCATACAGTACAATGTTCACAGTTATATCCCACAAAAGCAACCCTGATATTGGAGTTACGTGGGTTGCTATAAGATACAAGAAAAAGTCCACATGTCCATATGCACTCATTCTACAATGTGAATCTCTTTAAATCAAGAAAACTCTTTGCTTCACATGCATAGATAATAAACAATTCCTTCCATATTGAAATGTCTGCCACTACTTATTTCTGAATATGCATGTAGCTGCATTACAGTCCTTAATTGATTGTTGTAAGTAATGACTCATATTCGATAGGGCTAAATAATAAGATTCATCAACTTTATCAATATATATATGAGACTTCTTTCCTGTGCATGGCAGTGGCAAAAGATAATCTGCAAGCAATTCTAGAAATTTTATCGTAAGAGCCTAAAATGAAGATAGTTCATTTGCTTTTCGAAAAATAATGGACTCATCAAATTGGAAGGGGTCAAATATTATTTGAACCACCAGAAGAATAAAAAGAAAATTTTCATTTTACTGGTTGCTAGAGACACCGATATCGTACTATAATTTTTGTTTAAAGATGTTGAATTTACAATACAATCATGCAAATTACCAAACCTACCATTACTGTGGTTTTTGAAACTCCATATTTGCTAATATTATACTCGCAGACAGTGGCTCAAAACAATCCAAAAAACTAAAGATTATAATCATAAATGATTCCCATCGTTTTCAATGACCAGGCTTCTGATCCAAAAGTTCTTTCTGCTAGACTAATGCAATGCCCTAGCTGCAATTGTGGAAGTCAGTGGAAGTTTTGAGGTTCTCTAAGAAACAAAGAAGAATTCGCACAAGTCCACTGAGATGTCTCTCTCATCAGCAAATGAAGTAAATATGTAAGGCCATCAAAAAGAGTATGTGAATGTTCATGTTCAGGCGCAAGAAGGAGCAAATAACATAGTCCCACACAAAAATTCAGGTTTCATGAGAAAATCTTCCTTTCGCCCAAAGATAAAAGAAAAATCAATGTGTCCGGAGTGCAGACTCCGGTGACTACAAAGATTGAGTTGACAGAAATACATGAAGCCACAAATTCTTGGCTTACCTTAGGGGATTTGCCAAGATTCGCTGGCCAATAGTGACAAAGCTGGTCTCCTGATTGGACATGAACCAAGCTAGCGATGAAACACTGTAAAAAAAGTGAAAAAATAATGATCTAACCATTCGCATTGGACAAATCTGCTCTGATCTCTTTCAAACCAGATCCTTTGAACTAGATAAAGCAGCCAATAACAGAAGATTTCTGCACATATTAGTATTCCAAGGTTCACCTTCCGGTAAAAATGTGCTCTCGCAGGCCCAAAATAGTAGGTTTTCTCTGCCCACGACGCAGCTTTGGAAATTCCTCCAATACATTTCTAATCTTGAAAGCTTCTTCAAAGTAGTTATCCTAGAAGTAAGGAAAGAAAAAAATTCTGAGATACTTCATCCTCCTGCATATTCCATGAAAAGACACAATAAAGCTACCTGATTCATGTCTATAGTCTGCAGTGCCTCCCCACGAGTAAAGATGATAGCATGATTTTGATTTTCTGGTTTTCCTTCACCAATTTCCGTCGGAGGGCCTGGAAGCTTGATACGGTATATTTCCTACAGATTGAATAGATTATCCATTTGCAGAAAAAGACCCGCAGAAATATCAGCGATCAAGATTGCACGGCATTCTTGTTACTCAGAAATGTGGCCACCATATTGAAATTTGTATCCTCACATTAGAAGAGATGAGTAAATGTTATAATTCATGTATTTCTTAAAGGTTAATAGCATTATCGGACTGATTGACGTATTGAATACTGATATAATCCCCATTAATACATCCAAGGCAGTTGCTTCTATAAGGTAGACCAATAGCTCCCAATAGCAACTCCTGTCAAATAATTAACAGACGAAATTCCACATAGGCTTGACAAAGAGCTTATATTTCACTAAATTTTCTTCACGATAGAAGTAACTGATCAGATAAATTCATCCTTCTAAGATAAAAAGTAAACTAATGCATTTCAGACACTCTAAAGTTGCTTGACACATTATCATGCATCCCAAAACTAGTTGATTTACAAGGTGACTAGTTGCATATTTCAATTGTCGAACATGTTCAGGCTGCGAAAAGGGTTTATCATTGACATTCAGTCAAATCTACATACACCACCGTCAGAGAAAAATTACCATAAGTCAATTACTGGGCTTAGCATTTCCAAAATTTGCAAACAAGACCGCTTCAATTTAGCACTAGTAGTTCCCAAGGTTCAGTGATAAACGGACAGAAAGTAGATGGAAGACCGTAGAGAAGCTTTCCAAAATCTCCAAAATTAGAGGCGGTGCAAAAGGTAGACAGGAATTAGTACTTCAGCCCCGTGAAAGCATTATGTGAAGAAAACAGTAAGGTAAAACCATCAAATTTTGAAATTAGAAAGAATTAACCATTGAGAGAAGAATATAAGAGCTATAAGAGCTTGATAACAGATAATTTGGGGGTATAAGACTGTTATGAATGAAATTTTCCAATTGTGAGAATGAGCAGGATTTTTAGTTGAAGAACAATAAATCAACTTTGGAAGTACCAATAAACTCAGGAAGAAGAAAATACGAAAATGCCAACTTCTGATGAAAATGGATGTTGATTGAAGGGTCTGGAAAATTTTTCAAACACTCTAATTTAAAAGTGTTAGATAATCCTACTTAAATATATATATATTAAGATATTGTTTAGCAATACATATAATTGAAAAAACCACCAAAAATCCTAAACTTTGCCCACAATGATAAATTTACCCAAAACTTTTTTTGTGAAATAAAAAATCTAAACTTTTCGGCTTGTGGCAGCATTTATCACAGCTACGTGGCAGGCATTTTCATATTTTAATTTTTTTCTTTCCTTTTTCTTGTCTTTTTTTTTCTTGTTTCCCCTTATTCTCTCTTCCCCCCGCCACCCATGGCGGAGGGAAGCCCGAGTCGGGGAGGACCGCCATCATCGTCATCGGGCGAGGTCACCCTCGCACAGGCGGGCAAGGGTGGCCCTCACCTAGATCACGACAAGAACAGCCCTCACCAACCAAAGCGAGGAGAGCCCTCATCAAATCCGGCGAGGGCAACCCTCACCTACATAGGGCGAGGGCAGCCCCGCCTGGGCCGGATTTGGCGAGGAATGCCCTCGCCCAATGCTGCGAGGGCGGCGCTGACCAGTCCGGCTTCCCTCCACCGCCATGGGGAGGGAAGAGAGCAAAAGAAAAAAAGGAAAAAAAGAAAAGAAAAAGAAAAAAATTATAAAAAGTAAAAGAAGAAAATGCCTTCGGGGTAAATGTGTCGCGCACACAGAATCTGAAGTTTTGGGTTTTTAGTATCACGAAAAAAAATTTGGGATAAATGTGTCACGGTTGGCAAAGTTTGAAATTTTTGTGTTGCAAAATAAAATTTAGGTGAATTTATCACCTTTGGGTAAAATTTGGTGTTTTTGTGGATTTTTCCCTACATATAATTAACAAAAAAGGAGCCCCACACGCGATATAAGACCTAGGGCAGAACATGTTAGAAATTTACACCCAAAAGCTCAAGCTATTAAGTTGGGAAAGAGGACGTATATATGAAGTCGAAACAGACCCTATAAACAAAGACATAGAATGCGACAGAAAGTGCAGGAACGTGCCGATAGTATTCGCCATATATTTGCATGTTAGCTTTAGATGTGCCTCAAATTATTGTGTAAATTAATACCCTACAGCCACCTGCACAGACTTAGAAAATTATACAGCGTTCTGACTAGAAAACCAAAGATGTAGAATCAAACGATAGCCAAAGCAAGAAGCAAAGATTAGAGGAGTCATCTAGATTATACCCAATAAGCAGATTGATTTCTACCCCACTTGATACCTAATATTCAACCATGAGGAAGACTAAATTCTAACTTACCTCATCAAGTGTATCACCTCCCTTCACAAGAACAGAGTAACAACACTTCTGAGATCTCCCATTCACCGTCTCCTCTCTTTCGTCTATGTAAGCAACCCGTAGAGAAGGATACCTAGAATATTTTAGTATCATTGATATCCATCAGCCACTTTGGAACTTTCTGTTGATTACTATTGAAGTGACATCCTTAAAACTTACATCAACATGAGCTGCAACACGTTACTGTAACAGCTTCTCTCTCTAGCATCACTGGACTTCTTTTGATTCCCATAAAGTTGGCAGAGACAACATAGGTGAACTTCAAATCAGCCAGAGCCTGTGCATGTTCTGTGATTGCCTCATCATTTAGAGCTGCAACAGAGACATTGAGTCTTGATTAGTATCTGGATGCCACTTCTTGTAGCAACTTTCAAACAAGGACAAATAAAAGCTGTAAATCTGCATTTCTTTCTTTCATGTTAGATGACTAACCGTTATCTCCAGCTAATTCAAGATGGCATTGAAGTTCTAGAGCTTCCTGTAGTACATCATCCCTCTCACTAGCAGCAAATGCACATAGTAAGAACAGTCGCCAAGCAAGAATAAATATGACTTACAAGCATAGTATATGCTTCCAGATATATAAATTCTCAACCTGTCCTAGCCAGAGTCTGCCCTCTGTAAGAGACCCAAAAAACGTGTCTCCCGTTCCATTTTCTCCTTCTCTACTTTTCCAGATTTTTGATCTTTTATCCGTTCATTAAAATTGGTCCAATCATCTAGATTGCATGGCACAAGGCATCAGTCAAATTGTATCAAGTGAACAAGTGAATTATAACATACCAAAGGGCAAACTTGCCTGGATAGATCTTCTGCAGGTAGAACAAAGTTGTGATTCCATCCTCATTTTCCTTATTAAGCTCGTCCGTGGAATAGATGACATCTTCTTTGTAATATGGAGTCAAGACACTGACCAAGACGTAAAAGCAGAGGAGAGCCCAAAAGAAAATGATAAATAGGTATCTATTAAACAATCATCTGGGACACACGCACATATATATCGCGCGCCCATGCATATATACAGAAAAAATGGTAAAATGGAGCTTGGAGGTTGAGGAGCTTCGATCCCTATAATCTTTACATAAATTAGAGAAAATATCATAATGCCACCAAGTCGAACCTAGGATATCTCTTTATTACCATGAGTAATTAATTAAACTGGATGTGTTTTGATAAAATAGCTAATAAAAGTAAATAGATCCATTTAATTTTTATTTGATTTCTCAATCAGTAGTCATACATGATTGAAATGTTAGCATCACCATCTATTAAAAAATTGTATATGGTCATATCTAGTCTTTTCAAGTCATCAATTTATCTCTAAATATCTGTAAGCACGACCATGATTTCACCTCAAAACAACTACACATTTTTAGAAGATATGAAATTAAAAATGTCATGATTCTTTTTAACTATGCCAATGAGAAGCACAAAAACTGCACGAATAGTGATTGGATTTCCAACTTTCTTTTTAATCTATAATGGCAGCAGTGTTAATATACTGCATAAAAACTCCGTCTATTGCAAAAGCAAATCATTCTATCATCATTTATTATCAATGAGACTAAATTGTTAACTTAATGCGATTTCCAGCAACTGAATTGAACAAACAAGGTTGTCTCTTTCGATGAAGCATAGTATCTATTCATGTAAAAACAGACCTGAAGGGCAGCATTTTGCGCACTGTCGGAGCACCTGGCATTTTCATGAATAAAGAATTAGCAAAGAAAGTGATGCGCCGACGAGCTTCCAAGTTTGAAGGCACGTTGATGGCAGATTCCTTGACTGTTAGAAGCAAATGGAGCCGAACGACCTAGAAGTCAAAGAATTAGATTTTACTTACTACGTAATTATTTGTGGTTTCTCAGACAAAAATGAGTCAAGCACACCTTTTCTTTGTAGTTTTTCCGTTGTACAAAGCCAATGTTGATCTTCTCAAACCTCTGCTCCTTTCTATCATTTTTCGTATGGTGGGGGGTATCAATATCCAGGATCCTACAAGCAGCACAGTCAAGGACAAACGTTTTGCATCAACATAAACAAGCATGTTTGTCAGAACTTACCCATGCCCATGCTCCATGACATCCTCGGTAATTATCTCCATGATGTCTTGGAGGATATTGATTATCTGGGATTTGTACACTGTTGGGTCGTCATGCTCACTTAGCTGCCAAAATAACAAATGATGTTAAGAAGTGAGATATTGTTGAAACTGAGCCAATTGGAGGTAAGAAGAGAAAATTATTCAACGGTCAGTCCTCCAAGAATAATTTTATATTCATGTATTTATTGAGATTAAAAAACTGAAGTTAGATATGGGGGACAAAAACACTTACCAAGATGGTCAAGAATTTCTCCAACTTAGTACTGAGCAAAGGCAATTCACTTGTTTTAAATTCATGCAAAAATCTGCGCTGTTGTATGCTCATATCTACTCCATAACAGATTTCCCTTATGATTCTGTAAAAATTGAGAAAAGCACGGTTTCTCAATAGCCTTAACAGAAGAAAAATTGCCACCAGTATGATACGACATATTTAATATGGAGTTACAGGCTAAAGTAAATGTAAGTTTTCTCACTTACACTCTGTCAGCTTCAGTTTCCAGGAGGCCATATATGATGTCCCGGAGAGTCTCATAACATTCAATCACTGCTGACTTCATATAAGGATCGTTCTTTATCCTCTTAAACAAGTCATCATCCTCCTTGCCCTTAAAATCTTTTGCCATGTCCAATGCTATCGGAATCTTTTGTATGAAAGAATAATGACAAGAAGCCTGAATTAGAGCAAATAGATGAGTAGAAATCAACTTGTGAAACTATGCATACCTTGCTAGCAAGCAAGAAAGGAGGCCATTGCACAACAGACACATCAGTTGAAGAAGATGGTACGAGGAGCAAATCTCTTTCTCTGGATTAATCAGCCAATGGAAGTGTCAGAGTATCCGTTTGACGCAGAAGACTGAAACTAAAATTGAGGAAGTGGAATTAATTCCTAATTATACCTGTCGCTAATTAGGTCTTCCTCTCTCATAGTCTGAATAAATTTGTTCCACATTCTTGAAAAGTTTGCAATATTTTCCTCATTATGGCGTCATCCTACCATGGAAAAGTAGAAACGCATCATAAACATGATTTTATGAGAAATGCCACCCCTAAATCTATGAAGTGGCCAACAAAAAAGGAACTTATTGAATAAAGATTCTATGAATAAACATGGAACATTAGATCAACCAACAATTGGATATACCTGTGGCCTCCTCCTGGCTTTCTTATCATCCGATGATGATGGCAAAAGATGTTCACTAAAAGCTTTGGGCACGGTGTCAAATCTGGACCGCAACATCCCTAGTGTTCGTATCTTAAGAAAAGCAAGAAGGTATCATAAGCAAGGAGAAGTATATAGTATCCTTAAGCATAAACCTAAGAGCTAAACTGTCTGTGTCATAAAAATTGGAAATGCTTCAGGCATTCTATTTTTGCAGGAAGAAAGAATTGTCACTCACCTCGCCTAAATGGCTAAAAGCACCATGAATGCCACCAAAAAGACTAGAGAATATGGCATACCAAATTTGTGTATCCATAAAATAGACCTGAGAACATATCGCACAGGGCATATTGTCATTAAATACGGCATACCGCTAGATCGGGATCATGACAAAACTACCCAGTCTGCTTACAAGAACTATAGGGGCCCATATTGCAATAACAACTCCAACGTTATGTGTCACTGCAGCTGCAGATGAATATTAGCAAAGGCTCTTTCCCCCAGTTAGAAAATACTAGAAACATCGCAAGAGTTAAAAGAAAACTTACAATGTGGAAAAAACTCGTGCCATTGATAATTATCCAGATGCATCTCCAAGATTAATTGTGTTGGTCCAACAAGTGGTGAAATCTATGCACAAAATACGTATGGTTAAATCTTTTAAAGAGAAAAGTGGAGAGCAGAATGCTGCAGAGTAGCTACATCTCCTGAACCACTAGAGCTAACAACATCCACAATCACAAACGCTCCACAAACAACGACCCCACAATCAACTAACTGGATAAAATTTCCCTTTATTCTATGGACATGCTCAAAACTATCTTGACACGGTATCAAGGCAACACTCAGTTATTCCACCAACGATGCATGCCTTGAAACAAGACTTGGAACCTCTTTCAGCAAGCAACTAATATGAATTTCTAGATGACACATTAAAGTTTATATAGCTTTGAGCAAGACTGGTGTTTAGTTAACATACTTATGTACTTATATCTCCCTGTATGTGATTATTCAAGATTTATTCATCACCTATTCTGCCATTTATGTCGTCCTTCAAGTCAAAATGTCATACTAAATCTGTGATAACTTATTCTCAAGGAAAGCAGCATCATCTGTGAAGACAAGATTGCCAGTACTTCCATCAGGTGGGTATCTCTCCAATCTGTGACCTATTTAAGGTGATCGTTTGTGTATTATACACTAAACTTCTAACATCAGAAAGGTTAAATGATGTGATAAGAGAATTGATTCTAGCTCAATTGCATCAACTTTCTTCAAGCAAGTTTCACTGTTCAATTTTACCGAGATAACAAAGCCAGGAGTTATAGAACTTATATGATCTTTAAGTAAGAAAAGCAAACCCCACATAATCCAAACAACTATAACTTGATAAAAGATGATAACACCTCAACATAGTAGCTGAAAGCCAGCTTGCAGACAAGCAGCATGATCCAAAACATGGTGTACCTAAGACACAAACAAAACAATGTACGATCAGCAAAGACACTCAATATAAAATATAAAGCAGCACATATCTTTTTACTTAGGGTGATAGGTCTATGTCCGAATACTGCACTTAAGCACAAACTCAAGAACTAGCCAAGAAGGTTTGTCCTTGAAAATAAGAAAAAGAAGACAGTGCTGACATAGCAAACATTGTTTTCAAAATTAAAACAAATCAAAGCATAAATACACAACATATTAATCAGAGCAATTATCTTCTTACTTCAGCAGTGAAAATATGTCCTCATGCATGCCTCTCCCCACATAAAGCTTTGGCTGCATAGTATGAACATTCATTTCAGGGGAAGAAAACAAGATAATGCAAACAAGTGAGTAAGGCCCTTAGTAGCGAAGTGGTAGTCTAATCCATCTACTTGCCTGAGCCCACCACATAAGAACAGTAATAGGGAACATACTTGAACGCTCCATGGTCCTCCTTAAGTAAGGAACGAAGAAAAGTATAGCAGCTAACACATTTGGAATCATATAAATTGCAATGGCATAATAAAAGAGCGACTGGTTCCTCCAATCTTGACCCCAGGTGCTGAAAAATTTCAGGACTCCTGTTGGATACTGCACTAGACTAGAGTAACTAATTGGCAGAACCACAGCCCAAACAGCTGCCATTACAAATTTCAGAATGTATCGGAGAATCTGCGTATATCTCATGCTTTTCCAGGCATTTAGACTTAGAATTATATCCAGACTTGCTGCAGAAGAGGAAAGGAAGAAGGCGGTGTCAGTAATGATTGTATGCTACGTGGCTCTAATAAAATTTGCCAATACATATGCAAGCAGTCATAACGGGTCCAGGATAACATATTACACGGTAACTATAGAGATATATTATAACAGGGTCTTTCCTAAAGATTGCCTCTAAGATTGACATATAAAACTTGAGATAGCTAGAAATGCCTTCTCCTTATCACAACAATTGGATTCGCTGCATTCTCTATAAAGAAGGTTGCAAGGCTAAGCAAATATTCTCCCTCCTAAGGCTCAACCGGTTTTGGAAAGTCCTAATGATATGTAGATTGCAATGTAATGAATTTTCAAATGGACTTGCCCACATAGTAAAATCTTTCATAAAGAAGTGGACCATTATCTTCTTTTTTTCGTAATACTCTGATAATACCTTCTTGAATTCTGCTCGATGACTTTGATGGCTTGATGGAATGGAGATTCCCTCAAATGTTACACAATTATGTGAGTATTCTCGCCATCTTTTTCTATTTCTTACACTATCTATTACAAAATTTTGGTTACAGACTTATCAATCCCTCTTATATATTGAGCTTATTCTGTTTCTCTCTTGATTATTTTAATTCTTCTGTTTCTCATGCAGTTTTGTCGGAGATGATAGAGATTGGAGAGGCATCAAACAGGAAATCACTCTACAAATGGTCAAAGGTACTCCTCGATTCTCTTCTATATACTTTATATTATGCAAAAATAAATTTGATATGAATCGGCTCCTAAAACTTTATGTCAATGAAAATTTACATTCTAAATCATAAAGAACATGATTCGAGGTAACGTATGATGCCCACTGGGGATGCCGAGGCATGTCTATAGTACGCGCTGACATTAATCATGACAATATATTGTCCCCTTTTGGGTATATGAAGCATGACATTTTCCCTTTTTTCTCAATTTGAGAAATATGAATTTGAATATGATATTTTTTTCTGGCAAAGGAAATGTTGGTATTTTTTTCACTTACTATCACAAAAGATAGGATATTAAAATCACTTTGTCTCATTAAAATGCCAGTCACATTTGACTAGTGATTTCTGATTTAAGTGTTTTTACTTTTTGTATAGTGAACCTATGCTCTACTCCAAAACAACATTATTGTGAAAGAAGAGAAAGATTTGTGTGCCTCATATTTTTTTTTTAATTATTTGTATTTAACTAACAAGTTTTTGCTTCTTTTTCAATTTACAAAGTTGTGGCCTGTATAAATAAATGGGTTTGATAACCTCATATACGATGAGAAAAATGATGAGAGTTTGTCTGAACTTTTCCTTCCCATCTTCGCCTTCCCTGATATTAAATTTTTTATGCTCATTTACGTACTTAAATATATATCTTCTTTAATCTTATTCATTTAATTATCACTCCATTTGTTTCTAATTTTTTTTTCTTTTTGCAAATGCCCACTCCTATGTTGCTGAAAGAATCGAGATATTTATGTTTTGTCGATGTCCACATGTGATGTGGACGGATCTTTATTGGTATGTATCTACTTTATAGGACAAATGAATTATTAGGTCTTCGTATTTAAGAATTTGTTCTACTCCCACCTTTTTCCTCAATAATAAGATTACCTCTAACTACGTCTTGGACATATTATAAAGATATAGTAATGAGTTCTACACATTTCTATTTAACTTAGGTCAACTTTTATATTGGTCATTTCCTTGATATTTCAATTAAACATGATTTTTATCATATCATGGTTATCCTGCACAAAGCGCTGGCTAATGTCTAGCCTTATTTTATATGTAGCATAAACTAGCACAGTCAGTCTACGGTAATAATGGGGAAAGATACATAATGTACAAACATCACCATACCCCTCAGAAAGTTCAGGAAAGCATGAGTTATGAAGATGGTCAAAACTTGTCTGTAAACATTCTCGTCGAAGAGAGCAGTGACAGACCCGCTAAATGCAACAATTACCATGGCCTGAACCAAGAAAATGGAGCTTGGTTAATTTCTTGCAGAGAAAGTCTACAACATTATGCTGCTCAACGTCAAGGCTACCTGGAGTGCCAATATAAGGAATATCCACATCCGATCAAAACTTCTGTAGAGGTGCAAAAAGGTCCGAACTTCCACAAAATTAGTTTTGGGTTGCTTCTTCCGAGGAGGACGCTGGCTGACACGCTGCAATAATATAAGTATATACATCACCATGGGTTCTTTCTTTTTATTGACCAGGATCAACATGGGTTCGTAGACATGCCAATCAGAGAAAAAGATCAATTTGTGGTATTTCGTTGTGCTCCATCCCCTAATTTTTCGATTTCCTCATATAATTTGATAAACCACGAAACTTCTAGATGTTTTCTTTTAGAAAAACGTCGTCATTTGGATAATCTTGGTTAGCCATTATATCCATGTACGTTGTCAAAGAAGCTAGCTTACTATTCGCACTAGTAAGATTGCTCCTGATAGCTACAGTGCTGAAAAAGCAAAAGACTCAGACGTATGGTGCACAAAGAAGTGCAAACTGGGCTCAGACTTTATAATTCGAAATTCACTACATCCCTGGAGAGAAGAAGCTACTGAAATCTATTTATAGCTTCATCACTACCTATTTGATAAAAAAATTTAAGGCATTCGAATCAAACAAGCTTTTATATTCTGACGATGCTATGTTCCCCTTTTGAAATTGGGAGTTTAAAACACAGAACCAATGCTTAAAGGAGTCAACACAGTGCCTATTGGTGAATGCCCATAAACTAGAGTAGTGATGCAATCACTTTCCTGAACTATAATTTTCAAATTCACCCAGTCAATGGAGAGAAGGAGCTATTAAAATCTGTGTAGAGATTTTCTTGAAGCCAATTTTATCCAATATACAGGGATTCCTATCAGACAAGCATTTTAAATTCTAACAATGCTGTGTTGGCCTTTTGGAAACGGGAAGGACACAGAACCACCACTTAAAGGAGTTAAAGCAATGCTTATTGCTGAATGGCCATAATCTGGCAAAGAGATGTAATCACTTTCCTGAGCTAACCTTTTAAGAAAATGGAAACGGGGAGAAAAATCTGATGAGAAAGGTATCAATGGCACTGCTAAACAAAGCCAAGGTTCCAGAAAAGAAAAATTCTTTGAAAGCTTGACTGCTCGGCCAATTATCATTGTGTTATCTAACAGGTTAACCAAATTGGAAAGTGGTTTCTGGTAACATTTTCCTTGTTTAGCTAGTAAGTCATATATATATATATTAGTGGACAATGAAGAGTCACAAAATTGAGTGGCATCCAATCTCCCATGGCCATAAGTTGGACACAGAATTGACGCAAAGAGCTGCACACAGCATGCATGCACGCACGCAAGCACACACACGCAGAGGGAGAAAAAGGAGTACAGCATTTGCAGTTTGAGGTTCGTCTGGCCCAAAGAAATCAGCTTTCGTATTCAACGGCCATCCTAGATCAAAACACTTGTCGGACCTGAGGAAATTGAAATGTGAATTAACTGACTTGCTTCTGCCAGAGTCATAAAGCTATTCATGCTCAAAAGATATTACCAGAAGTACTCGTTTAGGTCATCATAATTTCTCCATCTTGAATGGCTTGCCTTGCCTCCTTTGTTTCTCTTAGCTTCCTTTAACCATGATACTCAATTTTCAGATCTCAACATGGCAAACAAAAATTTGAGGCATCAACTGACAAGGAACATACCTTGCGAAGGACCTCATAGAAAGGGGTTATTACATCCCTCAAAAATGACTCGTCATCAGGTGCTGCCAATTTATATGTTTTTCCAGTAACTGCATGAACATTACCTTCCAAGATGACAGAAACATCATCCGCCATCTTGTTCCATTGGACAAAACGGAGGTTAATATCACATAACCAACAAGGGAAAAAAACTTGCTAGTAAATGCATCATATACAAGAAAGATAGGCTTGACTTTCAATTGCAACACTTTTCAATAAAAGAATCAACTCCATTAAGAAAAGTTATGCCTTGTCTTTACTCCATAGGAAAAGCTACGTGGTTTCTTTGCTGATCAAAATGTAAGATCTGCCGCATTCTTCTCCAGTAGTATGTAATACATCAATTCAAAGATGTGATCGACAAGAAGAAAATCGGTGACATGTTATTAGAATGCGATTGAAATACAAACAAAAATTTCCAAGGTTGCAATTTTGCTCTTGACAGGTTCATTTCAATGGCTGATTAAGCAGATTTTGCTTCAGCAAGGAAGAGATTATCGAAGTTGGGCACGATGATGGATAAGCACCATATTGAACGACCCGATTATCCCAAAGAAAATTGTCTAGTAGTTAGATGGAACATAATCAGCTTTTACTCTAGCTGATTAAGCAGATTTCTTCCTTTAATAGTAAACTCTAAATATGTTTGAGATGACTTCTATTCATAAAAAGTAAACATAATATGTGCCTTTGGATGACTAGAAAGGACATAGATATTGAGATAACCATAGTACGCACCCTGTGAAAGATATAGCAGAGACATTCAGGCATAAATCGAACATTTGAAGCTTCACCCCATATTAGAAGATAGAGCGCGATGTAGATAAGTTGCAACTGTTGCAACCGTTGTCTCTCTTCACTGTCCTGTTGCTGTTGTCTGTCACGATCTGGGGGGGGAAACCTGGAGGAAAAATTGTGGCTTGCCAAAACATTGAGCAGACTTGCAAATCGGTTATCCCATGGCATATCAGACGGTGATTGTTACTTCTCAATTTTCAAATGAAAGATTTATGTGATAGTACAGCAGAACAGCTTACTGGAGATTTTGCTTCAGATGAAGATAATTACACCAAGATCGATAGTTCTTGAGAAGTTTTTCCATCAGCTGCTCTACAGTGTGATCATTCAACTGCAGGAGGCATATGTCCAAGATTCAATCACACCTCATTTTCAAGTGAACTCTGCTATTTCTATATATACCTATGCAGATAAATGATGTACATACCTCAGTGAAGTTTTCATCATCATCATCTCTATCCCTTATGTCCATGTTGGCAAGTAAAAGAATTAAATGCTCCCTCTGATTTGCCACATTTCCTTTCTTCAGCAACAAGATGAGGATCCACATTTAGTCAGATGATGTATAATTTCCTTCATTAGAGATTCCAGAAAGCAAAGGTGACCTATGAAACTAATTAGAAAGGTCAAAAAGTGATAAAACTCTATTCACCTTGAGAACCCACGGAAGGCTAAGTCCACTACATAGTGTTGACTAGGCTATATAGGTAAAAATCCACCTTTCCACATGAGACATGTTATTACTTCGTGTATTCAAAACACAAATGCTAGAAAAGCAATAAGATCCTTGACATCGTAGTTAGCCAAAATCAAATTTAAAGCCCAACGTTGCCGGTGTCATTTGCAATATCAACGTCCATAACCTAGACCAAACTAGGATGTCAAGGTTCATATGTTTCAAGTAAAACAAACAGCAAGACAATTTTGTCAGAAACATACTGTAATGTGTAACAAAATGTTAGATTGGTAATTCTCACGTATAAGTTTGTGAAACCACTTATCATGATTCAACTGCAAAGGAATGGGCCAGATAATTCAGGCGATTCAAGTTCTTAGAAATGTTTTCAAAACCAAACAGGTTTGAAACCGAGAGGTTGGCAATTCGCAAGATAAACAGTGAGATCATCTGAACCGTTCAGTTTAGTTAAACTGAGTCAAATATGTGATATAGTGAAGTAATCACACAACTGATTTAGGTCAGAGCGCGTGCACTTTTAGCTCTTAGAGATCGAGGATTCAGTCTCCGCAACACCAGTGGGCATTCTTTCTCTGAAGGGGTTCAGTTTTTTTGGTCTAAAATTATCCACACAAATAAGTTGCATGTGCAGCTGGAGAAGATCTGGGCTCAAATCAATGGCAGGGCGCGGTTCAAACCCCAGCTCAGCCACATGTCCTTTACTTTCCAAAAGTACTCGAGCCTCACCCATCGTCAAGTGACCAGTTCAAACGGACCAGTCCAGTCCGGTTTCCCAAAATTTGTTAGTAGGCCAAACTTGCCACATGGAAAGGTTGTTAGACATCATTTAATTATGATATTGCATTCTACTATTTCCAGCATTACTTGAGCAATAACAAAAATTTTCTTTATCATTGTGAATGGTGGATAAGCCACCTTTTCTCTTGTACAATATAAACAAGTGAGAGTACTTTCGGCGCACTATGGGGTCGGAGATTATGCGCAGCCCTAGAATCAGCTTGCTAAAGGAGGACCCGAAGCAATATCAAGGCACAATAGTGGATTCAAATTATAATAGGACGTTCAAGACAAGTTTTACCTGGAACCCAAAAACAGATGAAAGCCAATCAAGTATATCAGTGATGGGCTGGCTGCTCTCCTTTGGCATTTCCAAATTATCATCCTCAACGTTTGGCCCTTCATGAGTTGGGAGAATCGGAAGAAGTTGCACATCGTTGCGTATGGCCTGAAGGGCAGCCTTAATCTAGACTTTTCATAAAACTTGATGAGTAATACAGCCCATTGTTGAGAAAATCCAATGCAAAACCTTTCATAAATTGAAAATTTACCTCAGGAAGTTCCATAATTGCAGGTTTAACCCCAATTGCATGTAATGGCAAAATGTTATAGTGTACAGATTGCTCTTTTTTTCTCTCAACTTCTTCAGCATACCTTTTTGTCTGTAGAGCAAAAGCCAATTGCAGATACCATTATTCAGTGCTTGCCACAGAGAAGAACACAAAGATGAATGCAGGCTAGGAAACTAAAACTCTTTCACTGGAACCTGATCATCAAGCTTTGAGGGATGCACCACGGTTGTCAAAACATCATATAATACTGTAGCAATCTGATATATCTTTGCCATTTCTTCCCTTCAAGAATTAAGAGCAAAAAGAAGAATCAATAAAGTGAAGAGATTCGTTGGCAGTCAATCAAATAACAGTAGAGCCTTACGGCTTTTTGGTGTATTGGGCATCTTTGATATTGTTTTCATAGAACATCTGGTAATACAACTGGATTTCTTTAGGATCATTTCTGGCAAGCTGAAAATGCGTCTCTTCTTCTTCCTACAGAATTAGAATGTCAGACATTAAACAGTTTGCATACAAGTTACAACCCAGTCCCTCTGCTGGTTTTTCCCCCACCAAGGCTAAATTCTGTGACATATTGTGCACATAATACAAACAAGAAATAGGAAGAAAATAATATAAACAATTTTCCCTACAAACTATAAGAAGAAATGGTGACTGATGACGAGAATGTAATATCATTATCAACAGCCAATATGCCTAACAGCATTGGAGCAACAGCAGGGCCATAGACAAGTAAAAGACATTTCAAGCTACCAAGAATAGTGACATCTGGATGCTCTTTACATTCAAATGCCTTGTTAGGCTGATACCACTACATCCTCCCTTTTTCTAACCGTCAACTTGAATGATAAATGGCACCAACATATGAGGTTATTTATAAGTCAGCATCCCATGAAATTGGCCTTCCAGTTGCAAGATTTAGGTTAGATATATCCAACATCATATGACTTGTCAGGATTTCCAAGAAAACTTCAAATGAGAAGACATAGAAGTACATAACATTTCAGGAAAAAAATTACAAAAAAAAATTTATCTCAAAGGATCATGCACCAATTAATGCTGACAAACTTTGGTCTCAGTAGTTCAATCCCCTGATTCAGGGATCAACTAACCATAAGTCGAGCAACTCTGACGTCAGATCAAGTCATTGAGTCCGTAGTGCTTAGGACAAGAGTGGCCTAGGGACTAAAAATGGTGCAACTGTGGGTTATGATTGTTGTACAAGTGGTCAGGGAGGTTTCCGGACGAAAATGATAGCCCTCGAGCACCGATTGCTACTCTATGTATATGCAGTTTCAGGGGCCTTTCTATAGTCTATGGTCCATTGAAGAGCTAATTTTCCAGAATTGGAAGCTGTTAGATCCAAATGAATAGGTCTTGGTTGATCATTTTACGAATTTACGCATTACAACACATTGTATGGGAATTACAACATAATACACTTGGGCATGACGGTGGACAGGTCCTCAAGGGGAACATGGAAGCCCCAACGACTTCAGATATGGCTTGGTTAACTCAAATACCGCACAGTACTTGAGAATAAGTCTTGGGGAGTGTATCAGTAAGGGTTGCAATGCCACAGTTTCATTTCTAAATCTGTCACATTCAATAACGAAGATATTCAAAGGGCAAATTCCTGATAAATGTCTGGAGTGATTGATTAACTTCTTCTATTGATCTACGATGTTTGTTCTCTATTGCAAAGCTACTTCTCTCTATCTGGAAAATTAGTACCAGTTTTCACTGGTGTTCTAAATCAGAAGCCATCAAAAAGCATGGGAGATTAAGAGACCCATTTTGTTCTTTGAAAGATCATTTTCCCAAGCAGACGATATGAGGATGATAAAGCTTTATAAAACCTCACAAAGGGCAAATATTGATGTGGAATTTTATTATGGGGCTCTCAATAATATGTGAATATTGTAATCACTTTCCATGGAAACATAAAGAATGCTAAAGCTCCATCAAAGGTCTGTTTTTTTTTTTTTTTTTTTTTCAATTCTGAACTGTGATTCTAGGTAACAATAAAGAAAAAAATACAACCTGAAGCTTAGGAAAATTGCAACGGTCAATTGGTTTTCTCTGCAAAAACAATTGGTACATCTGCTTATTCAGTGGTTGCTGACATTTATCACATTGTTGGATCTTTTGGCAGGGATATCTTGAGTCATGCCCTACTGTAATAAATGCAATCTGAAGTTGGCAGGCATATCAGTCGGTTTGGGCAGAGACCGTGGAATTCAGTGCCATCTTGTGTAACATGGAAGATCTAGTTGGAGAAAACAGAAAGGTTTTCCAAAGCTGATTGCTGTTGCTGACAAGTCAGCTGTGGAGTGATATTCTGCTTGATTGTATAGCTTATTTTATATTTTCTGATACCGTCCTATGTATATACATCCAGTCTAATGGGATACTCCTTGTTTATGTCTGACTCAACTCAAACAATCTACAACTACAAATCCATGGTAATATCGCTCAACGTGATTTTCTCACATCCTGATAGCTTAGTAAATGTGAAAATGCAGTCTCTGGCCAACAGATCTAACAACCACAGTCACGTTTGTTAGTTTAGCTGTCACAGCTTGAAAAGACAAAATGCTTCACTGCTAGTGACATGATGTATAAATGAACTTCATTGATGTTTCATCATTCAGCAATGCTGCCATAACAGGCCAAGGGACCTCATGAACTAGGAAAGATACCTTCTCAAGCCTGTGTAAGAGATAAGTCTTAAACTGGCGAACACCCCGTCCAGCTGATGTTGGATCCATCTTATGAGCCTTCTCGAATGCATGAAAGCGACCTAATAGGAGAGACAATGCAAGGAAAAGGAGAATTTTTGCTGCATATTAGGAAGAGAACCATGTTTGAAGTCCAACTGATGCAATTTCAACCTTGCCACGCAACATCATAATATTTGTAAAGAAGGCACTAAGAATAAGGTAGACCACTGAGAAAGATTAATGAGCATGCAGGAAAAGCATCTAATATCTGCTCCACTCTTACAATTATTAAGACCCAGCTTCCAATGACGGACAGAAGTGAACAGCACAGACAGAATTTTCATAAAAGAAAGATGACACCATTGCTGTTCTCTCATTAACAAACTGTTAGAGCTTCCGCAGTGACTCAAACCAAGCCATGTTACAGCTTCACATTATCTATCTCTCCAGCAATTACAA
The DNA here is from genome assembly GCA_014182565.1 of Eucalyptus marginata. Lineage (NCBI taxonomy): Eukaryota > Viridiplantae > Streptophyta > Magnoliopsida > Myrtales > Myrtaceae > Eucalyptus > Eucalyptus marginata. Next base: position 30,098,336 of record CM024585.1, read on the forward strand.
TGTTCATATCGACTGTATGCTTTAGACACTTATCGTGGCTACTTTGGTGTTTGAATAGTAATCATTTGTGGCTCTAACGTAGAATTCCCTGTTTTGATGGTAAAGAGAATTGGATGGGTAGCGCGCGAAGAGCTATTGTCATTAATTATGTTTAAGCAAACTATAATGTCACTTGACCTATAATTGTAACAAGGATTCCTTTTTACGAGCTCATAAGAAGACATATCTTGAGCATAGACTTCGAAATTGACTTTCTTCCAAACTTATCGAACTTATATTAGATAGATTCAGCTAGAAAATCAGATATTACATAAGAAACTAGACAATAGATGTTAGACTAAATTATAAGAGAGTTCTATTCTAAGAATACTCAGCCCATTTTCTCTATCAAACGTCATTGTTTGAATGCATTAGGTAGCATATAAATGGGAACAACCATACAGCTAATAATCATCAAGTATATTATGAAATATAATCGTGGAATTACGTCCTTCTTCCACTTCTTCACTTTGCATATCTATTTAATCCCTTTCATCTAATTCATGTCATCCAAACCCATTAAAATTTGGTAAGTAAACTCTTCAGTCAACAGCTGTTACATGTTTGTTTTTTTTTTCCAAAGCTAACAATGCCCATAAACTAATACTCTCTTGGGTTAAATTTCAAGTTATTTAGCGGAAAGGTCGACGATTGAAGTCGCTTGATAAATGACAAGGGAAGAAGAAAATCAAGCACGCACGAGGTGTGAACAACGATAGAGACATAATCAAAATTCGACAACCACGACTTAGACAGTGACTTGTCCTGCAAGAGTGTTCATTGTCTAAGTCGGTCGTGAGAAAAGATTACTCTTTTACCGTCGAGAAACAACTACATGGCATGGCATTCTTGTCATTGACTCCACCGAGTCGCCTATGAAAATTTTGGCCATCGAACGAACCGAACAACGGGAAACAGGGGATCAAAGGACCAGAAAGAGAGGAGGAGGAGCTTACACAAATACGCGACCCTCGGGTTCTCCTTCTCGACCTCGTTGGCCACGCGGAGGATTGGCGCGATGGCGGCAAGTGAAGAGGGCACCAGCTCGCTGTCCACGGCGGATGTGTCCTCGTTCGGCAAGTCGGCCATCATCGGCGGCCCCATGGACGGCTTCTTCGACAGCGACCGGGATAGGCCGGAGCCCGCCCCCGGCTTGCTCCCGCTCGAGCTCGCCATCCGCAGCGGCGGCGGCGGCGGCGGTTCCCCACACAGACAGGCCCCCTCTTCTCTAGTATCACCCGGCTCCTGCTCCTCCGGTGGCGGCGGTGGTTCGTGTCTCTACAGTGCCAGCCAGCGTCCGGCGATCGGGCGTCGTCGTCGTCGTCGCCGTCGCCCTCGGCTTGCGCGGGTCTCGAAGAGAGATGTGGACTGCACCCATCGCCATCTTTTCCGCGCACTTATATACGCGCAGAGGGAAGGGGGAGAGAGATACTTTGGGTGGTGAGTGGGGAAAAGGGAGTTGCTCCTGCAGCAAGGAAAGAATGAGAGAATGTGTCGCGCAGAGAGGACTGTTCGGGGCTCCGCCGCCTGAGTGCTTTTGCTTTTTTCCCGCGGCCATAAACAAATGGCGATTATCCAGAGACCGAGGCTTTGCTTTACCGGAAGGAAGGTGGCGGAGAGAGAGAGAGAGAAAGAGAGAGACGAGACAGCGCCCCCCACCCCCATGGCTTTTGTGCTCGCTGCTTTTGTCGAGGCGAGCGAGGATATGCGGCTTCTTTTTGCTTTGTCGCGCGCGCGAAAGTCGCGACCGCGGACGAGGAAGGAAACGCCTCTGCTTTTTGTTCCCCCCCGCGGTTTTAAATTTTCGGTTTATTTCGGTTGTGTTCTCTCCTCTTGTCCGTGGCCTGTCTCGGGTGTTGGGTTTGGGCCTGAGCCTCGAGGCCCTTTTTTCCTCATGTGAAGATGACCCCGGCAGAACCCGTGCAAATTGTTTTTTTGTCGAAAATCTCATTCAATTCATAAGCAAGTGATTAGGAATGACACACGAATAATTGTTGAATCATAGCCCAGCGCGCCATGCCATCTCTAAAGTTTTAATTTGTTCAATACAGTCCGTGAAATTTTGGTGCGTGTTTAATTGAATCCCCGCACTATTGCTCAGCATTATCCTTTTTTGAATTCAAGTTAAGGGAATTTGTAGATTTGGCTTCCAATCCAGTATGTTTAAACGATGGACCAAAAAAAAGTTACACATGGATTATCCATGTCAGTTATGCAACTCGAATTAGAATATAAAGATCATTTTAAGTTGTTCAACTAGGGAACATGACTATTTATGTTATTTGATGATGCTGATTATTATGTTTTGATTGGAGTTGAATATTTTACATAGATGATCCACACATGACATCATTTTTTACTCTAGCATTCAAACTAACCAAATTGGAAACGCGAATTAATGGAAAAATAATACTGAATATTCCGATCTAGATTGAATATTTATTAAAAAAATCATGATCAAATTGAACAAATTAAAAATTTAAGAATGATACTGCACATTTAGCCAAAATTTAGGAGTCATTTGTGAAATTATCCCTACATAGCTCTACTTAAGAATAGGGTCTCTTGTCCAGCTAATTAATCGATGACGGTCGAGCAAGGAGTTGTCGCGATTGATGAGATTAATCCGATGGTCTAAGAAACTTGGACGTCCACACCACAATGAAAAACGCACCTCATGCCGTTGCATGTGGCAGCATTTGCCAATCACAAAATCAGAACTAAATATCTCCACCGCATGTCATTGGGTGATTAGTTTTAAGGTGAATAGCCTAGAAACTACCCTATCAAGGTCGACGACAATTTTGGACCCCTGAAATTGACTCTATTGACCCTAAAACCGGCTTGGAAATGACCGGCTAGTTCTATCCAGGAATTAACCGAGGTTTTTTCTCTCATTTTATTATATATATATAATATGTATGTGCGAAGCATGAATAATATTCTTTTTATTGGATGATAAAATGTCCATCGTATTCAATTTCAATAAATAATTTCTATCTTAAAAAAGAGTAAACTTACTTAAGATTAAGGGTAAACCAGTTTGATTCTAGTTTCTTCACTGGAACCAACCTTGCAAGTTCCGGGTTCACATGTAGAATCGGCCTATTTAAAGCATAGAATGTGAAAACCGAACCAATCAAGGCTAGTTCTCGGGTTGAAGAAGCCTGATTGCTCACCCCTACCGTGTTGCACTACTACTGGATTTAATTGCTAGCATAGCTTGAAGATGAAATGCAGGTTGAAACCTGACATGTCTTCCAAAGAGGCCAACGGTTGTGCATATTTATTAGGCTTTTGATGTGAATTGTTTGATATTGAAAATGCCATTACCGAACGTAGACTGCTGCTTTTTTCCGATGCCGTACGCTTGTATATAAGGGCCTGTTTGTTTATGTTCTTTTTTTTTCATAAACAAGCTTTTTATTTTTTTTTGTTCCCTAACAAAAAAAAAGCAAACGCGTTTGTATGCGTTTTTTGTTGTCAAATGCATTGCTTTTGTTCTCCTCTTTAGAACAAAAAAAGAAAAGAAAACAAAAAACAAAAAAAAGTTTTTGCTTTTTAACAAAACAAAAGAACACTTCTCTCTCATCTCTTTTCTTTTCTTTTCTTTTTTTTTTCTTCTTTTCTTCTTTTCTTCTTCTTCTTGCTTTGGCCGCCGCCGGCCTCGTCCATGGCCGGCGACCGGCCGACGAGGGCCGCCGGCTCGCCCACCCACGAGGCTCGCCGCCCCGGCGAGGCCGAGCCTCGTCGTGGTTGGGTGAGGCTCGGCCTCGCCTCGCCACCCCTGGGCGACGCCGACTGGCGGCGGTGGCCGGCGAGGCCGAGCCTCGCCGGTGGTCGGGCGAGCTCGGCCTCGCCGGATCTGGGCGAGCCCGAGCTCGCCCAGGCCCGGCCGCGAGGCTCGGCGAGCTCGGGCTCGCCTGCATCCGGCGAGGCCGAGTTCGCCCGGCGCCGGCCCTCGTCGGCGGTCGCCGGCCATGGCCGAGGCGGCCGACCGCCAAAGCAAGAAAAAAAAAAAAAAGAAAAAGAAAGAAAAAAATGAAAAATAAAAAAAAAAAAACTATTACAAAATTAAAAGAAACAAAAAAAAAGAACATAAATTTACCAAACAAGTTTTACTTTTTTTTATTTCAGAAAAAGTTTACCAAACGCGCATTTTTGTTCAAAACCTGTTCCCCCTAACAGAAATAGTTTTTTCTATTTCTGTTCCCAACAAAAAAGCAATGTAAACACAAACAAACGCACCCTAAAAATGCCCGATCACTAGTACGATCACCATAATCTCGCTAATCACACTATGTTCTCGGATTCTGCGTTGTTTGCTTTTGCGCCCTTTCTGGTCCAATGTTTACATGTTGGGTATACAATTACAACGCACCAATCGAAGGTGACCCTGCGAGTGTTTTGAGGCAACTTTGCTTAAGTTCTTATATCCAATCTACGAACCACATGCTAAGCCAAAAAATCCAAGGACAGACCGTCCTCATTCGCCTGTTGCACGATGCCCGACTATTGCGCCACTGTATTCCCCAGAGGGGGAAGAGAACTGATATATTCCTCTTCAATAGGAACACGAGCAATTACCAAGCTGATGGCATATTCTTCCAATGCAAGAGGTCTTCCATCTCCAACTGTGTTTAAGTAGCCACAGTGCCTTTACCAACCTAGCAGGCCTTACAGTGCATGTGAAGCTAGCGTGCATCTCCATGTGAGGTACATCCCTCATGCCCCGTATCATGCAACATGCGGAAAAGTTCAGAGAATTCATTTAAAGAAAAGTCGTTCTGAAGAAACATGTCATCTCTTTTGACCAGTCCAGACTCCAGATTGACGGCCCGCCACTTTAGCCCAACATGCTCTGAAACATGTTTCTCCTCGACTCGTGATAAAGTGTCATAATCCACGACACGCCATGAACGTCTGATGATTGGGTCACATGCACTTTCTCAAAACTAGGTAAGAGAGAAATATTCTCTTGGTATGAATTTGAATAGCAGAGTCGACTGACTCACAAGAAACCTTAATTCTTAAAGGAAAAAGGGGACATAACCACATTATGAGGAAAAGGGAGATTCTTCCGTCCAGCTGTTAGTATATACATCTGTTTCCGTTGTACTCATTAAAGAAGGGTGCGTTGTTTTCGGATTCTTAGAGTCCGAGAACTGTCCCAAATATGTTTGGTCTTGACACCCTGCATCAAAGCCAGAATCATGGCAGAACCCCATTCTTGGTCGCCTGGCATTTCCTTCTCAGAATTTGTCAGCAACGCAAAAGCAAATACCATGCCCGCATGGAACTTCCTTCCAGTGCCTGTGTCATGTGGTCAACTAATGTCTTACGTCCTGTCAGCAATGCGGAAGAGGAAAACATCAAGAAGAGGCTTTAAGCATCAATATTCGCACGCACACTGGAAAACATCTTCAAAGTGTTATTAACACAACGCTGCTCCCTAATAAGAAAATGACGTGCAAATTAACATGTTATACTACCGCCAAGTAAACTGACTTGTGGGACTAAAACCAAGTCTGTGGTAAGCATGAATGCCCCTACCGCAATGACTCAGTGTATTCGCACAAAGAGAGCATCAAAGACGAATATTATGAGCTCAAACTAAAGGAGAGCCCTCACCTGGACTAAAGAAAACACTACAAGTAAAATGCCTTGTCAATGGAATTTGACCGATTTTCAAGCCCAAGGCATTCTTAAGAAATACAGAATGCAGAAACGTACAGTGAAGAAGACCGGCATGAGGTGATTTTAAAGAGAGATTGAAAGCGTAGCAACAATAAAATTTTCATACCGTTGAGCTTCATATATGAGTACATTAAGGACCTCAAAGGAATTATTGACGGAGGTGGAACACCTATTGACTGGAAGGAGGGAGAAAAGGTACAGGTGGAGCACTGCATATGCCTCATGTTTGAAACCATCTTAAGACACTTGTAAAAAGAATAGTTACTCAGAAAACTCGATGGACTAGCGAGCAACCTGGTTTCTAGAGCTGGTTGCAGCAGCCCATTGATTGGAAAGACGTATAGCTGTTGCACCATAACTTATAAATGTAACTGTGGCATAATTCCCTTGAGTATTTGATGTGATTGGACGTAGCAATTCTCTCATCACCCATAAAAGAATAGCTGATGGCACTGATGAACCTGGAAACAACCCATAAAATCTACTCAATTCAGCCCAGACACTAGCATCAAAGGAAACATTAATTCTCCAGAAAAATTCAGACAGGGGAAACTCAATCATAGTCCATCAGCCAGATTCTTATACTAGCGGAATATAAAAACAAAACAAAGGGAATAGTTCCGCAACTCAATGCTATGTATTCCCCTAGTAAGACTCAACCAATTTTGGTATAACATGGCACCTCATTCTGAGCGTGGGAAAATAAAAATAAATCTGTTGAAGTTATCAATCTGGCCTGCTTTTTGTATCCAGACACTTCAAAGTAAACTTTTCCTCGTTCCCCCTATCCATTCATGCACACCATCAAATTCTGACCCCCACCCCACAACCTCCTCAGGGCTACACAAGAGAGAGAGAGACAGAACTTATACAGGTTGTGTAAAAGCTTCGGCGCCTTGACTTTATTTGAAGTTATTGAGAGAAGGCAAACCAATATTATCTTTATTTACCTCAAGCACAGTTGAATTTATCAGAAATGATCCCAATGCTTCCCCCAACTACTATATTTTTCCCAGGGGAGAAAACATTACACAGGAACCAGTCTACCGTGGCTATTAAACAAAATTATATCCTATAAATGCAGGATAGACTTTACTTTCCTAGCAAAAAATGGAAAAGATAACTTTAAGACAGAGGAAATAAACCTTACCAAAAAAAAAAAAAAGACAGGAAATAAAAGTACATTTTCCAGATGTTGGCATAGATTGTACAAGAGTCATAACAGTTTATGCATTGTATCATCTAGTTTCAGGCATCTCTTAAGAGGTAGGTAGGTTAACATAAGGGCATCAAATGTTGTACCTATAAAAAAGTAAACAATCAATAGAAGCAGTTGCTTTACTCCCTTAATATCCCAGAGGCGCAAACTATAGAATAGCTGCAATATAATAGCAGATTGAAGTTAGGAAGCCTGGTTGAGAGAAACAATAAGAAACCTGTATGTATAAGCTCAATACATACTGGAGTTTCTGTAGATAAAGCTACTGAAGCCCTCGATGTAAAAGAAATCACACAGACGGCTGCTAAACCACCCACCTGCATCCATAGACAAAATTTCAGAAAAAGTTAAAGGCAAGGCAGAGGATAGTCTGTGCATATGTGAAGAAAGTAGCAGCCATAAAACTAATTCAATTAAAACTCCAAGAGAGAGCAGAAGTGCCATGTATATGCTCTCCATGAAATGGATACCTTATTCAACAGAGAGCACTTAAGAGGAAGAAAAGTGTGATCAACTAGTAACTTACCTTCCACATATCACCTGAAGCACTCTCAGACCGTACTTTACTCAATTTTAAGAACAAAGTGATACCTGAAAAGTGAATAGAGCATTGACACAAAAAGGTATAGATCCACAATACCGAAACAGTTAATCTTGAATTTAAACAAGCTACACCCAAAATAAGCAAACAAAATGGGTGCATTCAACACATGTGGAATGCTCCAAAAATATCCACGATACAACTTAAACCACTTACTCATAGGGCGAAAATGAGGCATAGTTTCATGAGTATTTTAAGAACTTTTCTTGTCTAACTGATCAGCATTTGATAGATTATCTAACTCCGAGTAATCTTAGTTATTAACAGCAAACAAAAGCAAGCATACACCGGTGGAATTAGTCAAAGTAACCCCCCAAAAAAAGAGTAGAGGTTAAAATGGTTAGGCTCTCATAATCATAAAAATATGTCCTCAAAACATGACTCCCTTGATTACAACAGACGTGTTTGACATGAGGAAAGGTTTAAATTAGTGTCATATCCCACATTATTTTATTCTTTTTGTCTTCAATTTCTATCAAGCAATGAATATGAGATGAATTGATAGTGCAATGTATACCTGTAGTCGAAGCTGTAAGGTCCTGTAGCTTCTTCTAATAGCAAGTGTCTGCTTTAAATTTTCTAACTAAAAGCATTAAAACATAGTTTATGACAGAAATTTACTGGAAGATGATTAAGCATGGTTTCCTGTTATTCTAACTACTTGATGACTAATCATTACCCCAATCCTGAATCAGGAGATTAAGAACAGCATTCAAATATTGACCTGACACCAAGGCTTCTTTAAGTGCCTATAGCAGCCTATCGCTTACCATCAGCAAATGGCCTATTTTAGTTTATACAACATGATTTCTAGGAATGGTTCATATCAGAGGAGAAGCGGTAGAGAGGTAATGTGAAAAGGGCATGAAAGTCAGAGGAAATTGTTGCTGTCATACATGCATGACTAGCCCATAGTACTCAATACTGTCAAATTGCTTTTGTTCAGTAGCTTTTAGAAAATTCCGCAAGTACCATCAGTCCAAACATAGTCCCATTCTCTAAATAAGATTGAAGTCAGGAAGTAGTGACATATTTAATCACTCATCTCCAACAGGAAGAAAATGATCAAGATCATTTATTTATCGCTTGTCATATGGCATGAATTAAAAGAAAGTAGAAAGTAAGCTTCACCAGAAATTGGTGCCTCACCATAACATACTATAGCTCCCCCAAGTAAAAGAAATGCTACTGCAATAAGCTGTGTATAGATCTGCATGATAATTGCAAGCACTGACAATGAAAAATAGCAATAAAGCAATTGTTTACAATAAAAGTTACTTGAGAGGAAGCCATGTTAAGTAACTCTATTTTTCTGCTCTCCTAATAATCAGCCAGTGATCCCCAGTAAGAGACCACTTCTCCCACAACCCCCAAGAGAACACAATGAAAACGCGTCCCCCTCCCCCACCCCCACCCCCACCCCCACCCCCCCCAAAAAAAAAAAAAAAAAAAACCCATAAAGAAAAAACAAAAATCCCCCTCCCAAAACACCAATGGAACACATTTTTTTGTAGACTGCACGACTAGCAAAAAAGTACCACCTTGTTAAGTAACTAACTATTAGGATATAGAAAAATTTTCAATTGTCCAATCAGTCATAAACCTATTGTAAGAATGTCATTTCAGTCCTAAACTTTCCAATTTAGTCCTAAACCTTTGCACGAAAATATAGTCCTTCCAATCAATTTTCGCCTGAAATCGTTGACATGGCGGTGTGCCACATAGATGGCTCGCGATGACTAAACCACCATGACAGCTATTTCTGGTGAAAAGTGACTAAGGATTACATTGAAAACCCGCGCAAAAGTTTAGGAAAATTTTAGGACTAAATTGGTATCCGTACAATAAGTCTAGGACTAATTAGGTAATTTACCCCTTACGTGAAAGGACAGAGAGGTGGGGGAGGGAAATAGAAGAGAACATCCTAATAGCTCACCATACCCGAGCAATTGACACAGAATCAATAGGATTCTTCCCATTGCCAATCCAGATAATAACAGCAAACGCTATCATTAGGACAAATGCTAGCATGATAACCTGAGGAAGGCAGATCCGAGTAAGGTGGTATCCAATCAACAGATAAATGAAGATCCAGATTAGACAACAAACATTAATGGATAAAGCTCTTTTGTTTGTGAATCATTTTTAGAAGAAACTAAAGCAGAAATACATTGGTACTTCATCCTGATTTGAGAAATTACTTCAAATGGAACTTTTTCATACCGCAGCAACAAATTTTTGCCGGCCTTCAACTTCAATATTTCTGAATGAGCAACATCTGCAACCGGTTCCCTCATCTGACCAATCTTGTCTGATCGTCGAATTTGCCAACAAGGCCTGCTGCATATTATGCCCTTCATTATCTTCACCATCCCCTTCATCCTTTGCCTGATGGCAAAAGTCGACCCTAAAAATCATTGCCCATAGAAGAAGCATATGCATACCAAACAAATTATTACTGAATCGGATAGAAAGACCGGTGTACGTACACTCTTAAGTGAATCTTACTACTTTATTTCAGGTGTGCTTCCAAATGGACGTGCTTAAATTGTGTTTTATAAGGTGGCAAAAGTAAAATAAAATGTGCTAATTTGAGGCACAAAGGAATTTGACCAAGATGTATTTAAGCCAAAAGGCCATCTCAACTCTCTAAGGATTGATATAAAGATCTATACTTATCAAAAAGCTTTTACCAAAAAAATTTGGACAGATAGAGCAAAGTGAAGATTAGACACCAAATTGACACGTATTACTTGGATATCCCTCTACCTTGCACATATGACAAGAATAACTAAAGAGGCAAAAAAATATTCTGCAAAGACACATAGGAGAGATCTGCACAGACCACAAGTATGAACTCATTCTAACATATAAGGCATAATGAGTCTTCGTATATTGTGTTTGCGTTGGAGATGTCTAACCACACCGACAAATCCAGTCATCAAAAAATCATGTGCAGAACAAACATCCTGACACCCTAATGCAATAACAAGATATTCTATATCAAAGTTCCCGGCATTAAACGGCGAGACATATCATAAAAACTCAAAGTTTACTGGCCTAATGCATCTAAAGATACTGAGAAACTCACCAGAAAGACAGAAGCAGAAGGAATGCTGCAAGAAATAGAATGCTCGGATAGGCTGCAGCATTATTTACACTGTTAAGATGGAATGAAAACATCAAGAGAACCTCTGAAAGAGTGCCAGAGGTAATTAATTAAAACCAGAAAATCATACCCATGAAGATAAATCCACATATTTGGGACCAGCAGATCCATCTCTCACAGCTCGCAACTACTGTAAGCACAAAAAACAAGAAATAACCTGCCAAAAGCCATGTCAAGCTACAATTAAAAGTTAAAACATTATCTTCTCTGGAACTACAGAAAAAAAAAAATTCAAAGTAGGTACATCTTCAATTTAATATTCAAAGCAGAAGAATTCCAAATAGCAAGTGCCCAGTTCTACTGAACCCAGCCAAAATAGCTAAAGCACAAATAGATAGGATCAGGAAAAATATGCTATAGAAAGTAGTCACCTCAATGGTTAACTACATATAGACTATTTTCCAATTCGTTACAATAAGAAAAAAAAAAAAGGAAGGGGGGGCTCATAGGTAGGACAACTACTAATATTCATAACCACGACCACACAATTCCTTCCAGAGAAATTGACAAGCACAGGTCCTAATTGGATTATTTTCATTCAATGGGAGGTCCTTACATAAGAGGGTCCAGAAGTGCTGGAGGACACGCTCAAGGGATTTGTGTCATATATTGACGCAGACCTACAACACATGCCTAGCAAGCAAGCCATGATCAAGTGGTTGGAGCCGGTGTCCATGGCAAAAGTTCTAGGCAATGTAGGCCTGAGGTGAATTGGAGTATCAAGGGATACCAACCAACATTAATCGCCCATCTTTATAATGCATGAAAGGATCAAAAGAAAAGATTAGGGTTGGTATTAGCAATGATGCAATCAATCCTTCTATACAGTAGATCTGCATTGTTTCTATGACAAGTCAATAAATAAATGAGAATATCCCTGTCTAAAAGAATTTGTTCTCCATAAACAGACACAATAACCAGCTTTGTAAAGGTACTAAAAGACATATATATGCATTGAATAGCAATAGAGTACTGGCAGGTGTTGATTATACACTAAGCTTTCGCAAAAGTTGATGATTGTAGCATGAAACATAATGCCAGGTGTCCATTGATATCCAAATATTCTACACTACCCGATTGATTGTAGAGTGAAGTTCCATTGAGGAGCATGATTAGACTCAAAAGTTCACTTACACTTCTTGCCTGCCAGACTTAAGTCATATTGGACAGCAGAATTGGGTGCCCAATTGGTTTTATATAAAGTAATGTTGGTATTTTTGTAACACAAACAATGAGTGGACTTACCTAAGTTGGATGACCCAATCATCAGGTGAAGTACCTGCAAAGAACAACTTTCCATCTGATATTGCCCGGTAAAGTGAATGAAAATAGCAAGTGCCGTACTGACGTATAGATTCCATAATACAACGATATTTGCAATGCAAAAACAGTACAATTAATAGTAAGACTTAAGAGGAGCATAATGACCAAACTCCTACACTGTTCAGCAAGTTTAGCAGGTCCATTGGAGCTTCTAGCCCTAGAGATATTGGGAAGTGACATAAAGTAATACTTACTTTCTGACGAGTCCATCCAGCTTCCCGATCTCGTAGATGAATCCGCAAAGCCTGGCAATAAAGCATATGTCACATGCCAAACAGGCTCAGGGAGAGAAGAGAGAGGTACAGGGAGACAACCAGTTCCAAGATCAGCACGTGCAAATTTCGTGAAAGCACATATTGCAAGTTTATCCTGGATGACATCTATTGATCTAGTCGTCATGACTATATCACTTTATCTGATTCAATTAGTACTTTCTAAAACGATCCAAATCTAACTATGGTCTATGCAGGTCATCATCTGACAGTACTTATGTTCTAATAAACAACTCCCTACTGCACAAGATCCAATCCAGACAATATATGACTATAAATATGCTTCATGCAGAAGCATGTGATCGGTCAGATCGAGAAAGACCAGAAAGAGTAAATTCTCCAGCACCAGCCTACCCGAGCACAGTGGATATCAAACCTTGCAAGAGAGCCTCGCTTAAAAATAATCTTAACCCGATCCCTCTGTAGACCCATGGACAGTCTTCAGAGGGACTTCTATCCCCTCTTGAGACACGACGAAAAGAGAACACACTTCGAGGTTCCTCGCACACCGTATCGCCATGAGACGAAACTCCTCAACATGCTCGACAACTAAAAAGACAATCCGATAGTCATCCTACCGTTTCTCCCTTAGAGGCACGCGGCTCCTAA